>OZ030399.1:4589199-5789199 GCA_964023965.1 Melinopterus prodromus
CAACGCTTCATGCATCACATCCTCCGAGATATGCCGTTCACATTCGTGTACCTCGATGACATTTTGATAGCTTCAACTTCAGAAGACGAACACAAGCATCATCTGTCGAGTGTATTTCAGCGTCTTAAAGAGCACGGACTACAAGTGCATGAAGATAAGTCTGTGTTTGGCGTCAAAGAAATAGATTTCATTGGTTACAACATTTCCAAGACCGGAATCAAAGCTCAAGATACCAAAATTCAAGCTATTATCAATTTTCCACAACCTAAACTTGTTCATGAATTACGACAATTTCTTGGTATGGTAAATTTTTACAGAAGGTGTCTTCCCCACACTGCTGAACGCCAAAGTATTTTATTTAAGCTTATTCCAGACAACAAGAAGAGAGATAAGCGACCTATTGATTGGACACCAGAAGCCGTAGACACTTTTAACCAGCTTAAGAGAGATCTTAATCACGCCACTCTCCTGTATCATCCTAATCCTCAAGCATCTTTGTGCCTTACAGTAGACGCTTCATCAGTTGCTATAGGAGCAGCCCTACAACAGAAGCAAGATGACAAGATAGTACCCTTGGCATTTTACTCGCATTTATTGTCTGAAGCTCAGAAGAAGTATTCAACTTATGATCGTGAACTTCTCGCAATTTATTCTTCAATACGCTATTTTCGACCATGGATTGAAGGTAGAAATTTTATTATTTTTACAGACCACAAACCTTTGACGACAGCATTTGAACAACTACTTCAGCAGGCATCACCTAGACAGATTAGACATTTAGAATTTATTAGTCAATTTTCGACGGATATTAGATATATTCCCGGTGAAGAAAATATAGTGGCAGATGTCCTATCTCGAAATTCTATCATTTCATCCATTTTCTTGAATGATATAGAATTTTTCCTGCTAATGGTTGAAGAACAAGAAAAAGACGAAGAACTTAAGAAAATTTTGGAGGATACCACAACTTCTTTAAAACTAAGAAGAGTTCCGATTTCTGGTTCAGCTAAGAATCGCCCATTTGTTCCTAAATCTCTACGACGAGAAGTATTTAGAAAACTGCATGATACCGCACATCCAGGCATCAAAAGAACTTTAGGATTAGTGTCTTCTAAATATGTTTGGCCTTCAATAAATCGAGATATTCGAAGTTGGACCAAATGTTGTATAACTTGTCAGAAAACTAAAGTTCATCGACACAACAAGACAGCTTTACAACAATTTCCAATACCAAAAGGAAGATTCTTGAACATCCACGTCGATATTGTAGGACCTTTACCTATCTCAGAAAATAAGCAGTATGTCTTAACCATCATCGACCGTTTTAGTAAGTGGATCGAGGCTATTCCTATGAATAATATAAGTGCACAGACGACAGCAAAATATCTTTATGCAAACTGGATAGCAAGATATGGTGTTCCTGAGTCAATCGTTACGGATCAGGGACGTCAATTTGAATGTTCACTATTCCGAGAGTTCGAAAAAATGTTAGGTTTCAAACATAATCGAACCGCGGCATACCATCCCCAAAGCAACGGATTAATAGAACGAACTCACCGTACACTCAAAGCTGCATTGACCGCTGCACTTACTGCAGAAAATAAAAGTTGGACAAGAGCTCTCCCAACCATTCTTCTTTCTCTACGTACAGCAGTAAGCGAAGATACTGGTACTACGCCTTGTGAAATGGTTTTTGGCGAAAATGTGCGTATTCCTGGTGAATTTTTTTCAACAACTCTTTCATCAGTGTCGGAATGTGAATTTATTGCCAACCTACGCAAGAAAATCCAGGATTTACGTCCCAGTCAAGTTCGAAAACCTACTCATCAAAAAGTGTTCGTGGAAAAATCACTACTAGTCTGCAAATACGTATTTTTAAGAACTAAACCCTGTAGACCACTTTTTACTCCACCGTACCAAGGACCATACGAAGTTATTACAAGGAATAACAAAACAATGGAGATCAAAATTAATAGCTCTCCAGTCGTCGTTTCATTAGATAGGTGCAAAGCTGCCCATATCCTGAACGAAGAAGTGAGATAGTAATTTTTCAATGGGGGGAGTATTGTGGTGCTCACTTGTGTATTGTGTTTTTGTAAATATTTACTGATGTTACTATAGTTATAAAAATAATAAATAAAAGTAATTTTGACAGTTTCTCCTGCTAAAGTTTTTCTGCTATAAACTAATAGAAAAAGTAGTTGTGTAGTTAGAACAAACACAAATTGCACAACAGGAGTATAATTGTCATTGACATTGGTCCATCATATATTATGTAAGTTCAGTTTTTATTTGTATGTTTTTGTGTTAAATAGTGTTTCTTTTTAGAAATCATGCTGTGTCCCCTATTACAAACTTCTGCTAACTCTTCGAGTCTACACTACAGCGGGTTTTAAGTAGCAGCTCCTCGTCTAAAAGGGACAATAGACCGTACAAACATACAGTAGCGGCCAATAAAATCGGAACAAACTTATTTTGGCGCTTCAATCTTCAATAAATCAGAAATATTGAAGGTTCACGAACTGATGTTTACGATGTTGTTTCCCCTATTTGAGGTAAACATTTTCCAAGACATTGACATTTACAACGTCGCTACGTGACCAGCGCTACAAACAATTGTAATCTGTCAAAATCTTGTGAACCGTCATAGGGACGTAATGCAGTCGCTATATTATGTAATAAATTAATTTATAAAATTTCATTGCATGGTCGTAGAAAAAATATAGTATACCATTCGCAAGTAATGGCAATTACTCACTCGAATGTTTTGTAGCACTCGCTTACGGCTCGTGCTGCAAACATCGTTCTTGTGAGTATGGACTATAAATGGTCAGGTACCAACTTACATTAATTAGCTCATAGAATACCATTTTCACTTAGTCGTATTTTTCATAAAAAAAATGAAGCACAAAAGTGACGAACAGAAGGAAGTAATAGTTAGAGCTGTTCAATCGGGCCAGACGTACCGACAAGTGGCTGAAACGTTTCAAATCGGGGTTGGAAGCATTTAGCGGTTGATAAGCAAGTTTCAAGCTTCTGGTTCGGTGCAGAGGAATGTCGGAAGTGGTAGGCCAAAAAAATCAACCAAACGCGAGGATCGATTGATGGTCAGAGTCGTGAAAGAGAAATCAGCGTTCGTACCGCGCGTCGTCGTCTCAAGGCGGTTAACTACTTGACTACTTGAATTTATGGTCCATAGAAGTTTAGTACCTGACCATTTATAGTCCATAAGTAACAGTGCTTGACCATTTATGGTCCACAAAATAATTGGTACCTGACCATTTATAGGCCATAAAACAATAACACTGACCATTTATGGTCCTTGACCATGAATGGTCCTTGACCATGTATGGTCCTTGACCATTTATGGTCCATAAAACAATAACACTGACCATTTATGGTCCTTGACCATGAATGGTAGTTGACCCTGTATGGTCCTTGACCATGTATGGTCCTTGACCATTTATGGTCCATAAAACAATAACACTGACCATTTATGGTCCTTGACCATGAATGGTCCTTGACCATGTATGGTCCTTGACCATGTATAGTCCTTGACCATGTATGGTCCTTGGCCATGTATGGTCCTTGACCATTTATGGTCCTTGACCATGTATGGTCCTTGACCATGTATGGTCCTTGACCATGTATGGTCCTTGACCATGTATGGTCCTTGACCATGTATGGTCCTTGACCATGTATGGTCCTTGACCGTGTATGGTCCTTGAACAGTTAATACTCGACCATTTATGGTCCATAGAACAATTAATACTTGACCATTTATGGTCCGTAAAATAACAGTACTAACCTTAACATTACAAAGTTAGGTTAACGTGCCATAAACGTCCGTACTTTCGAACAAACGCCAACTGGGCCACTCGATTTTTCTTCGATATCAGTGGTTTCTTGGCTGGACGCCTAGCGAACAATTTAACCGCCTTGAGACGACGACGCGCGGTGGGAACGCTGATTTCAAGACCGAGATGTTCATTAGCATGCTTCATCACATCCACAGCCGTCTTTCTGGGGTTCTCTTTCACGACTCTGACCATCAATCGATCCTCGCGTTCGGTTGATTTTTTTGGCCTACCACATCCGATATTCCTCTGCACCGAGCCAGAAGCTTGAAACTTGCTCATCAACCGCGAAATGGTTCCAACCCCGATTTGAAACGCTTCAGCCACTTGTCGGTAGGTCTGGCCCGATTGAACAGCTCTAACTGTTGCTTCCTTCTGTTCGTCACTTTTGTGCTTCATTTTTTTAAATGTAAAATGCGACTAAGTGAAAATGGTATTCTATGAGCTAATTAATGTAAGCAACTACTCACGAGAACGAAGTTTGCAACACGAGCCGTAAGCGAGTGCTACAAAACGTTCGAGTGAGTAATTGCCATTCCTTGCGAATGGAATACTATATTTTTTTACGACCATGCAATGAAATTTTATAAATTAATTTATTACATAATATAGCGACCGCAGTACGTCCCTATGACGGTTCACAAGATTTTGACAGATTACAATTGTTTGTAGCGCTGGTCTTGAATCCTGTTTTATATTGTTTAAGGGAAGAGGTCTCGGACCTGTTGTCCCCGAACTTGCATGTAGCTCCAAATAACGCATGGAGTCGATTTTGAGTTTATATTCGGAAAAAATATTGGTTGGTCGCTAGCTTAAATTGTCATAGTATACATTGATGATTTTATGATTTGCCGCGCTATTGAGCGCGTATTGAAGTTATCCAAGTTAAAAACTTGATGAAGTGTGGCTTACGAACCTTGACTGGCATTACTGGGTTAGAGATAAACGCTGGACCGTGGCTTGGATTTGAGCCAGGTCGCAATAGAGGTCGTTTAGTCGCTGCAGAAGTGTGCCAAGAGTGGCTTGATTGTTACTTACTGGCTCAGTTTGCCTTGCAGCTTGCATGGGCACTGGGGGCTTGGCATTATTCGCTTGTTGGGCGGGGCCTGAGCGTGGAAGCCTAGGCCATGCGTTTGCCGGAGGTGGCGGTAAGGAAGCTTGCCGAGTGGCTGCTTGTTGTGCCGCTGTAGGAGTTTGAGGAGATTTCCTCAGTTTAGGGGCGCGCTTGCAGCCCCTGTAGCTAGCTCGGTGACCTTCACCACAGTTGTTGCACTTGGGTGGTTTGTCCAGGTTTGGACAATCCGTGAGCCAGTGCTTTTCAGCACAATGGACGCAGACAGGGTCTGCTGTGCAACGGCTGGAGCCGTGACCAAAGGCTTGGCACGTGTAGCACTGACAGACTGCCGGTGACTTTTTTAGGTGCTCTACTTTAATAATAATCCCGCAAACCTCTTTTAGATTATACACATGTTTTTGCTCTCTGGGTACAGATACGAGAACGAGCGGCATCAGGGTCTTTTTGATAGGATGTTTCATCCTGATCACCCTGGATGGAACGAAACCGAGGGCTTTGATGTCCTCGACAATATCGGCGATCTCTATTTCGATGGGGAGATTGCATAAGACCACCTGGAGCTCTTTTTCTTCACGTGATAGAAACGTGTGATGTTGTTCGCCGTCTTGTTGGAGGCAACTGATTGCTTTTTTGTGGTCGTCTAATGTGACCGGAAAGATTTTGATTCCCACCTCAGTGTTTGTACCTGACTTAAAGGCGACGCCTGAGTCTAACAATTTGCGCCTGATTCTGTTCCATTTGTCCTTCTCGCGAAGGACAATTGGTGGCACATCTGATCGACTAGTTGGTTGTGGATCAATTGGGCTCTGATTGCCCTGGCTGTTTGAACTTCCTTGTGTATGAGTGTTGTTGGAAGAGCCCGTAGAAGAGCCAGCGACCGGTTGATTCGGTTTGGTTTTGGGAAAAGTTCCCGTTGGCGACATTTTTTTAGTTGTGTTGGGTTGGCAGCACCTGAGTGCGAGATGTTGTTAGGACGTTTGGCAACTTCGATTTTAGGCCTAGGGGCCGTGGGCGCCGTGAGTGGTGCCTTAATGTTGTGGTCATAGGAAGACGCGGACAGCGAGCTTCCTTGGCACTTAGGTGTTCTAGCCCCGACTGGGCTAGATTTTGCTCTCCGCTTCATAGAGCGAGTGCTCTGCGCGGAGAGGTTGCTCTGAACTGAGCGAGTGCTTATTGTGGATCTTGCTGATTTAACTGAGTCGTCAGAGGACTCTGCACTGGAGTCAGTGCCAGTCAATCTATCGCGCATGTCTGTAAGCATGTCGATAATGGCCGTGAGATTATTGGCGCTTAGACCACTGCACAGGTTTCTAACCTGCACCTTACCTGGTATATTCGTGAATGACGGATAGAAATCCGTAGGACCCGGGGAGGAGGGCAAGCCACCATCCTCGTGGTCCATGGTCTCTGTGTCCGACATTGTCACCTCTTATTACCACCAACCAATAAATAAATTAAAAACTTGCGCCGCTAACGCCGGAGAAAAATAAAAATAGTGCCGCAAATGCCGGTGGAAAAATAAAAACTCGAAGAGCGCCGGTGGTGACCGGGGACGGCGTGCCGCTTATGACAGCACCGTCCCGTGACGTTACAAACCTTAACTCCTCGGTGTCAGATGTCCAGAACGAATGATAAAAATAATAACCAACACTTAGAACCTATCAACACTTACAAAACTAAATAACAACTGCTGGTTACCAAACCTCACGCACACAGACAAATCACAAAGATGTGATCTGATCTGTGGCCAGGGACCCTATTCTCGTCATCTTTTTGAAGCGAATGACTCTTTCCGAATGTGTTCGAATTATTAGGAGAGTCGGAGTGGGGATACCACGTATTTAGGAGCACGTTATCGGCAAGTCTTTTCGAATGTGTTCGAATTGTCACGAATTGTGAGGAGCTTCCTTGTTCTGCCGATGCCCGATAGGGCGCGTGGCGTGTTTATTATTGTTCTTAGCAATAGTTTGGCAGGACAAAACTAACCTATAAATTTTTGGTTATGCTTTGCATGCTATATTACGGCGCTTGAAGCATAATCAACTTGTTTGGATTAAATATACAAGCGAATACTTGAAGAATCACTTGGGGCTACCCACACTTGGTAAGTATCTCACAACTACACGTTATTTATTATTAAATTTGCAGTAAAATGGACGAGCTCCCGCAAATTCAGCTTATCGAAGAGCGTGAAGCCGCAAATAGGCGACAAATTGATAGGAATGACGTAGCTACACCTCTTGAAGTGCTCACAGACACCCAATTTGTTCGAATCTTCTGATTAAGCAAGGAATTGTTTTGGAATCTTGGAATTGTCTTGGAATCTAGTCGAACTGTTGCGACAATTCTGACGGATCAGACTAAAGATACTGCGTTGGATCTTGAAACGAGGGTAAGAACACTAATGGGGTAATATGTATAATAAAGTGTAATTATAACATTGTTATAAAATTTAGATACTGACCGCACTGCGGTTTTACGCATCGGGTTCTTACCACTTGGATATATTATACCGATGTATAAGTGACGTAACAGATGCATTGAATCAACCGGAAATATTTGATACGTGGCTCAAATTTCCATCAATCATTCATGAGCTTAATTTTTCGAAGCTTCGGTAAATGATAACGTTACACAAGTGGACTACGTTTTACCTCACGCATTGCTTGTAGATTCTTTGAGAAATATCAGGTTCCAGGCATTATAGGCTGTATTCATTGCACTCACGTAGTCATCTTCCCACCCAGAATTGACGACCCGGAGTATCCAGAATATGTGTATTTGAACCGTAGAGGGTACCATTCGATAAACGTTCAACTGGTAGGTATACAGGGAATCATAAGAACTAGTACATCTGAAACCTATACATCACTTTTAGATTTGCGACTCTAATCTAAGAATTATTAACGTCAATGCTCCGTATCCGGGAAGCACTCACGATGCCTTTATGTGGAATAATTCAAACATCCAAAATGACTTGAGGAATTTTCAGGTAGCCGGCCACAGATATTCAGCCTAGTACTTAAATGGCTCTTTCGGAGATGACGTTATTGAAAAAAAAAATATTAATTAGGTGTCTCCTACAGCTACAACCCGTTTCAGTTAGTCGCAATATTAAAGGGAAACACATATTTATTTATTTCTATATATATTGTTTGTAATTTTTGTGATATGTGGATATGTTTTCTTGTGACAATTAAATATATGCGATGGAAACGGAAAGTGTTCAAATTAGGTACTGGATGTATATGAGTTCTAGTTGACTACCGTACTGATGTTAATTATACTTAAAATAAAGAAAGTTACAAATTGTTTATAATTGTATTCAATTTAATATACTATTAAAAGTTATGTTGTGTTTTATTTGAATATTTGTGCCATAAGGACTAAGACACAGGCTTACATTAAGTTTAGAACAGCAATTACATAATACTTTCTCAATTGAATAACTTGCAATAATTCAGCAAAATATTGTCTTTGGCTTTTCCATAATTTGTAAAGAGTTTTATGCTCTGTCTTACATAAGTACGAGACTCTTTGGTTATGATGTTGAAATATAACTGGTAAAAATTTCAAATTAAAAAATTACACTGTTATTAAAGAGTGTCCTCGTGTAAAGGAAAGATATTGTTTAGTGCAGATGTAACCACCCTTATAAGTTATGGAAACTTTGGATATCGTTCGTGTTCAACATAAGTACTTGTGCTCTTTCTTTATAAACTTTTTAGTCCTTATAAAGGCCATTCAAAAATGCTATAGACATTTTCATCTATAGGAGGCAATTCAGTGCCATCGTTAGCCTACTCCAAATGCAGTTCTTCTGCAATTTTTGCCCAAAGATTTTTTAAGCATCTCTTGTTCAAATGTATTTGAATAGTGTTTTGTTAACGAAATTGTGGAGTATAGCATTATTGAATACGTACCAAAATGTCTGAGAAATCTTTGCACTTTGGAATAGTAAATATTAAAAAATTCGGAATGCCTATTTTTTTAAGACGTTCACCGATGATTGAAATGCCTCCGCATCTTCTCAACACTTTTCCTTCGGAGAATGTTGTTGGTACCAATCATTAGTTTAACATTCTTTATTTATTTATTACAAAATATGGAAAAGCCAAAGACAATATTTTGTTGAATTATTGCAAGTTATTCAATTGAGAAAGTATTATGTAATTGCTGTTCTAAACTTAATGTGAGCCTGTGTTTCTTTAGTCTTTATGGCACAAATATTCAAATAAAACACAACATAACTTTTAATAGTATATTAAATTGAATACAATTAAATATAAACAATTTGTAACTTTCTTTATAATTAACTTGTATAATTAACATCAGTAAGGTAGTCAACTAGAACTCATATACATCCACAACCTAATTTGAACACTTTCCGTTTCCATCGCATATATTTAATTGTCACAAGAAAACATATCCACATATCACAAAAATTACAAACAATATATATATATAGAAATAAATAAATATGTAAAGGGTTTCCCTTTAATATTGCGACTAACTGAAAGGGGTTGTAGCTGTAGGAGACACCTAATTAATATTTTTTTTTCAATAACGTCATCTCCGAAAGAGCCATTTAAGTACTAGGCTGAATATCTGTGGCCGGCTACCTGAAAATTCCTCAAGTCATTTTGGATGTTTGAATTATTCCACATAAAGGCATCGTGAGTGCTTCCCGGATACGGAGCATTGATGTTAATAATTCTTAGATCAGAGTCGCAAATCTAAAAGTGATGTATAGGTTTCAGATGTATGTACTAGTTCTTATGATTCCCTGTATACCTACCAGTTGAACGTTTATCGAATGGTAACCTCTACGGTTCAAATACACATATTCTGGATACTCCGGGTCGTCAATTCTGGGTGGGAAGATGGCTACGTGAGTGCAATGAATACAGCCTATAATGCCTGGAACCTGATATTTCTCAAAGAATCTACAAGCAATGCGTGAGGATAACGTAGTCCACTTGTGTAACGTTATCATTTGCCGAAGCTTCGAAAAATTAAGCTCATGAATGATTGATGGAAATTTGAGCCACGTATCAAATATTTCCGGTTGATTCAATGCATCTGTTACGTCTCTTATACATCGGTATAATATATCCAATTGGTAAGAACCCGATGCGTAAAACAGCAGTGCGGTCAGTATCTAAATTTTATAACAATGTTATAATTACACTTTATTATACGTATTACCCCATTAGTGTTCTTACCCTCGTTTCAAGATCCAACGCAGTATCTTTAGTCTGATCCGTCAGAATTGTCGCAACAGTTCGACAAGATTCCAAAACAATTCCTTGCTTAATCGGAACATTCGAACAAATTGGGTATCCGTGAGCACTTCAAGAGGTGTAGCTACGTCATTCCTATCACTTTGTCGCCTATTTGCGGCTTCACGCTCTTCGATAAGCTGAATTTGCGGGAGCTCGTCCATTTTACTGCAAATTTAATAATAAATAACGTGTAGTTGTGAGATACTTACCAAGAGTTAGTAGCCCCAAGTGATTCTTCAAGTATTCTCTTGTATATTTAATCCAAACAAGTTGATTATGCTTCAAGCGCCGTAATATAGCATGCAAAGCATAACCAAAAATTTATAGGTTAGTTTTGTCCTGTCAAACTGTTGCTAAGAACATAATAAACACGCCACGCACCCTATCGGGCATCGGCAGAACAAGGAAGCTCCTCACAATTCGTGACAATTCGAACACATTCGAAAAGACTTGCCGATAACGTGCTCCTAAATACGTGGTATCCCCACTCCGACTCTCCTAATAATTCGAACACATTCGGAAAGAGTCATTCGCTTCAAAAAGATGACGAGAATAGGGTCCCAGGTGCCGGTAACAAGTCGTGACACGTTAAGTGATAGCGAAGCGAAGCACTGTTAGAGTCGTAGAGGGAACACGGGAGCGTAGCGAAACACGTCTGCTCTGTAGCGCTGTCGACTCGAGACTGTAGCGCTGGTCACTTAGCACTAGCAGTCTCTCAAAACACGATGGAAATGCAAATCCAGAGCTGTGATTGGTTCTGTGAGTAGCCAATCATGTGTGTGGGGAATGATTAGTATTATTACTTATCATAAATTGCCATAATAATGGACGCATTTATGAATAGGACTAGAGAAATACATCGTTCCGTTTTTTTTGTCCCCTCCAAAAGCGAGTAAATTGAATAAAAAATTCATGAAAAATCAAAGAATGATTGTAGCGTAAATATAAAAAATGGAAAATGTTTATCTCAAATAGGGGAAACAACATCGTAAACATCAGTTTGTGAACCTTCAATATTTCTGATTTATTGAAGGTTGAAGCGCCAAAATAAGTTTGTTCCGATTTTATTGGCCGCTACTGTAGGTACGCAATGTCCAGGTATATGCAAACAAGTAAATAATTTTTACTTTTATTAAACTACATTTATTGTAGGAACTGACTAAGCTGAGATTTTTAGAAACAGTAACGGGTTCATCTCGTTAAACGTCCCGACTGTGCGTTCGGCTAACCTACTTCCGAACAAAATTATTGCGAAGCTTGACTTTGCGTTATAGTATTGTCTTACGGGGTCTTAAAACACATATTTCGTGTTTTGCATTGACCTTACGCCTGATACTACAATCTTGGTAGTAACTCATACAACATCGGTCGGGCATTGCCTCCGACAAAATTAAGTTTTTAATTTTAATAATTAAGTTTTTCAGCAAGATCTGTACGTTACCATTATACCACATGAAGCGCAGTGGACTGTATCTATACAAAATAATTATTGTAATGCTAGGGCACAGATATTGGCCAAATATTTTCCCATACTATATAATAAACAATATTTCTGTTATAAATAAATTAATCGTATGGTGTTTTGTTTTTTAATTGTAGAAAATGATGCGGTGAAAGTGATAACTAACTATAAACCTTCTTCGGTAAGTATGTGGTACACAATGTGCTCTTATCTGCCACTTAATTGATATCCTACAGTATTGAACACGAAGGAGTAACGGTGAGTATTAATTGCAAATACAGAAGACTTTTGATAATCCGGACTAACGGTACTCTAATCAAATAATGTGAAAAACATAAATGATCGATTTAGTTAAATTTTATTCTTCAAAGATGTTTTACCAATTTTTATTGCGCTTTGCCACGTAAGGTTAGATCAATATAAACACAAGGTTAGGTATATTATTATATAAACATAATATAATTATAATATAACTTATCAAATAAGATATTATACAGTCACATGTGCGTAAGAGTCTATAGACAAAAAATTCTGCAGAAAACAACATACTATGTAAAATCGTAAACAAAGAAAATTTCGAAGCTTTGAAATTCACTACAATTTCATTCTCTAGATTTCACTAAAAAATTGCATTTTCATTCGCTATATATCACTAAAAATTACTAAGATCTTATTTTTCTATGATTGGGGACATTGCTTTTCCATTGCCAACCTCTTCTTAACCTATAGTCGCCGAACTAGAAGTTACGACTGCATTGAAAGACCCGACATTTTCGTAACTAGGAGTTAACGTTAACTACCAGTTTGTTAACTAGAAGATTTAACCTTGCATTGATAGATCCACCCATATTAAATGATAAATAACTTGATTCGATAAATTTTCCAAAAATTGAAAATTGTTCCCAATTTTGAAAATTTTTTCCAAAATTTTAAAATTGTTTTAAATTTTAAAAAATTTCTAAATTTCGAAAAATTGTCCAAATTTTCTAATTTTTTTTTTAATTTTGATATTTTCCAAATTTTGACAATTTTCCTAACTTTTTTGTACTGATTCATTGGATACTAACTTACATCAAACTCGTCGTCGCTGTGATTTCTATCCACAAAAGGTAGTTCTTCGTAATAGGACTCAAGCTCCTCTGCAACAAACCGTTACAATTGCTGAAGTTGTTCGTACTTTTTTTGGTATTGGTATTAAATCAGTGTAACTTAACAGTGTGACTTGGATTAGTGATACCATCGAATTTTGGGTAGCGTCCTGTTATGAGAAAATCTGTTGGTACCGCATTGTATGAATCTGTTCTCACTGCGACAGTACCAGGATGTCCTTACAAATTCGCAATTCTCGAACGGGACGGGTTGCAAAAGGGCACGTTTTCTTATAGTATGTTTGTAAAAAGTTCGTCCAAGCATAAAACATCTCTTGTTTACAATAATAAACTTCAAATGGTTGAGGTTTGGATCGTGCCATCTTAAAAGATTCAACCCATTGAGCAGGAACCTCTGCTGTTGATTTTTGGTTTACCAAACCAAAATCTTTGTCGCTCTCAAGATAAGAGTGTCCCCTGATAGGAAAAATTACGCGTATACTTTCAAATCTGCTTCTCCTATGAATTAAGTAATGCAGAAATCTAACAAGCGTATAATTTTTATTTTGACCAGCGCAGGAATCGCAAAATATACACAGGTGTTTCACTTCATGACTTTCAAAACAAAAATGGTATAACATGGACATGACATCGTCGGCTCTCTTTTTAGCCACAGTTTGTGGGTATGTATAAAAAAATTTACTGATTTGTGGATAGAACATGAATTTTGAAACTTACAAAAGTAAGTTGCCGTTTGAAGTAAACATCGGTTGTTGTAATATTAGGAGTTGGTAAGTTTTTACTAAAATGATGATAGAATCATAGTCCATGCGTTTTATAGCATGTTCCTTGTCTAGACGTTTGTTAAAATAAAATTTTTGCACCTTTAATTTATGAAGTTTGTCATCCGTTTTAATCCCTCTCAATTTTGTGTTTAGCTCAGCTAGTTTTTCTGTTCCTGTTGCCCCTGTGTTTTGTATTTCAGATTACAACGATGCAATTTTTACTTTTGCTGCATCACATTCACTACCGGTATCGGATCTTGGATATCCAAATCCTATGTTGAAGTCCTTTAGAAAATATTCCTATAAGTTTCATAACTCACAGGTTTCTGTGGAGATATCTTTTCCACGTACAAACGATGCATTTTTTGTTATTGAGCGTTTCGTGTAGATATATTCTTCTGGTATCCTTCAAACTATAGTGCGATATTCTTCCCTTGAAACTGTTTATATGTTCGTGTATAGCGTCTAGCAATTTCTGTGTTATTTTATTTGGTCGATTTGGATGGGGTCTTCTCTTATCATGGCAAGAATTTCCTTTTTCTTTAAGATACCTTTTTAACGTTATATGTAAATTTCATGTAAATTAATAAAACGCTGGTTGACACACTGGTAGTTCTTTATATAATGCATTTTGTTCTAAAACTCTAATTTTGTACGTAAAGGATTTATCTCGTAGATGAGCAACATTTTCTGCTCTTTGCCGGCGCGGACGTCTTCTTTTTATATCATGTATTCTTATAAGACCATTATTTTGTTCATTTCTGTCACACATGTTGTTAAATCGCGTAATAATATCACGTCTTTGAGCATCCGTAATAATATTACAACACTTGAATCTTTTACAGTTGCATATTTGTCCTTTCCAGATTTCGTATGAATAGTTTCTTAGTTTCTTTGCAGCGTCACTAATACGGCCATAACTGCTTCTTTTTCGCGTTAAATGAATTTGCGGTGCATTACCGTCCTCACTATCACTACTTTGACTAGCACTCATTTTAAGTGGATCACGGAGCACCCAGACCTCAAGAAGAGTAAAATACAACTAAACTGTGTAAAATACAAAAAGCACTAAACTCCAAACCATTGGTTCCAATACCGACAAAATAATTTAAAGTGCATGTTATATGGACAACACTTATGGACAAGCCGGTTTTCGTCGAGTTAGGATGTTTTTCATATATTTCGAGTGCACCAGGCGAAGGAGCAGGTTCGATACTATGAACAACAATTCATGAAAAACAACTCATTTTTCGTATAAATGTGACTTCGATCGTTTTCAGCTATTATAATTGCTTTCCAAACAAAAGAAGAGGTTTATATTGAAAATCGTTCATCCGAAGAAGAAATATTGTCGCAGGCACTAATGTCGCCTACTAGTAGGTGTCATTTGCCGCGGGCTCAAAGCTAAATCCAGTAGCTACTGCTGCAGTCTCGCGAGTCCACATCAAAAGTGACAATAGATTACAATCTAATTTGACTTAAAGTGGAGACAGCATTTGTGGAGTGTTAGCACCAAGGTTGCAAAAGGAGAGGGAGTAGTACCTACTCGACGATTTATAAAGGGTTTGCGCGGTTTAAAAACAAAATCAGACGGTAGCTTGCTGCTTACAATTTAAGCAAGGGTTTTAATGTGGCCATAATGAAAGCCGCCACAAATTAATGGTAATTTGACGTGGGCTTTTCACCTAAGAAAACCAAAAATTAGTATGAAAGGAATAGTGAAAGAAGTTAAACATCAAGGGTCCGTCTCAGGCAAAGTCTAAAGAAGCAGATCAGAGCAAATAGTCACCAATAGAATTGGTTAATTCTATTCTACTATTCTCAAATGGTGATATTCCGGAGGAATGGAGATTTTAAATAAATTATAGCGATAACCTGGAAATTACCCAGGTTATTAGACTATTGCGTAGCTAGCACAATGCTCTAACCAACTGAGCTGTCATTCTCAGTTGTTACTAAATTGGTAAAAATTACTAAATGGATGATGACTCTTTATGAAAACTTTCGATTGAATTTTGTTAAATTGGGGCTTTAATGCTGAAATAAACATGTCTGATAATCTTTCGAAAGACATCATTAGTGGGTACAAAATATCCCCAAAACAATTCGAAAAAATCCACAACACATTATATTATTCAGATGCGTTAAAAAACCGGATGGGGTATTCGGAGACTGAGAAAAATCAGAACAGAGTTTTCTTATAAATTCATGTAGAATTACTGGCTCTATTTTTTAAATAGAGGTGGGTTTTTCCAATAACACATCAAACTGTAATAATATATGTAGTGTTGATAATACGGCTCCCTTATCTTATATCATCTGTATGGACAGTACAATTTTTCCATCTACTTAAGTTGGCCAGGGAGACATGGATATGGTGCAAAAAAATATTTACTTACAGGCATCATATACTACAGGCATCCTTAGACAGATTTCAGACGAGAATGGGATATGACAGTACAAAAGGGGAGTTAAGCTGCTACTTTTGGGATATGGTAGTTAAGTTTGAAAAGCCAAAAATTGATATTTTTGTACCTCGGACAAACACAAATTGTAAAATTTTATTTCGTGCTTGAAATATCCAGAAAGTTTTGTTGGTTTGATGCTCTTGTCAATTTGGTGACAAGTTGGGATAGTGGTCCTTCTTTGGCCCTCATATCTGTCGTACAAGTCATTGTAGAAAGCGTCTTAGATATCGATGTTTCAATGTTAGAATCCAACGGTAGTATTTGTTTTGGAATTTTCAATTCCAAACCAAAATGTTTGACTATCACCCATATTGAAAATTTTGGTAATTAGCACAAGGTTTTAGAGATTTATTAAAGGCGCGTTTGGGTTACGACCGAGTTTGTCAAAATATAACGTTATCTGGGAATCGGAGATAGTCCTAGGGTATGTACTATCGTGGCCATATATTATGTCCCTTCTTTTGACGTCCATTTTCTCCGATACCTAGGGGCGAAAAAAATCTGGTGCTGTCCTTGTTTAATATGCTACAACTCATAAAAATTAGAAAGCTGTATGTGTTGGTGTTTTCCCGATTTTTCCAAATTAAGAAGAATTGGCGCTGTTTTTGCCACGTAAATTTTATTCGTTTAACTTTAGCAATTAATTACTCCGGAAACAATACATATATTTGAACGAATTAAAAAGTAAAATCACCTGCGGAATGCTAACTTTCAATGTGCATTTTTGTAAAATCATTGGATTAGTGCTTGACTCACAAAAAGCTATATTTGCAATGCCAGAAATTCCTTTATTAGAAGAGCTAGAATAATGAAATATAGACTATAGGCTACCCACAAATTCATAGGTTTAAAGTTTATTACATAATCATGGTTTATCTTGCATTTTCCCTACAAAAGATCAAGTTGAAGCATCTCATGATTGCTGCAGTTGACGCGGCGCTCTACGGTCCGAGGGGGCGAGCGGGGCAAGGGATCGACAGCGACGCTGCCAGTAGTGGCGGATCGCACGTGCATTACTATTAGTTACTAGTGTTTACGGACACAATACATAAAACGACACGGCGATTATGCCTCGCCAAAGAAATTTGGATATCCGGCGGCACATTACCGAATTAAAAATAATGGCAAAATAAGTCAATAAGATAACAGTACCACGAACAGGCGGAAGTCCCATGTGAATTATTGGCAATTTAAATCGGGTTTCGGCTTTAGCATTTAAAATTAATGAGTGATCTGCAAAATATTCAATATGTCTTAAATTTACGATGCTAAATTTTTAAGTCTTAGTCTTAGAGTCTTAGAGTCTAGTATGTGTCGTCGAAGCAGTTAGACGTACCTCGTATAGTCGCAACAGTTCAAACGGTTTACTTATATTAATAATAATGCTGAGTATTGTGACACAATGAAATTCTCAAAGGAGCAACTCGATCAAGTGAAATTGAAGGTGAAGGAACTCCTCAAGGACGACGACTTTGTGGAAACGCTATCCGAAAAACTGGCCGCTACGGTATTGAAAACTGTAGGCTTGGAAATCGAGCAGTTAAAGGACAAGATTAATTCTTTGGAGGAGGACAACAGAAAACTTCGAAGACTGCAGGACGCCATGCGAATGGACCAAGAAAGCATCCGCAGCCGTTCAGACGAACAGGAGCAATATTCCAGGCGCAATTGCTTAAGAATATTCGGGTTACCAGAAGTCGACAAGGAGAACGTCGATGATTTGGTAATTAATTTATGTAACGAGCGGTTGAATATTACTGTCCACCCGGGGGACATCGACCGGGCGCATAGGTTGGGCGCAAAAACTCTTCTGAGTAAGCCCCAAACGGTCACGCGGAGTCAAAATAAAACAGAAAACCGACCCATAATTGTTAAGTTCGTGTCATACAAAACGCAGAAATTAGTTTTTGATAATAAAAAACTATTGAAGGGTTCAGGAATTACAATACGCGAGGACTTAACGTCTGCTCGATTAGAACTGTACAAAAAGGCGGTAGCAAAATTCACTTACACACAGGTCTGGTCGATCGACGGGAAAATATATTTTAATTTCAACAACAAGGTTCGGTATATCACCAGGGAAGCTGAACTTTGTGAATATAATAAGTGATCGCTACAGTAAACGAACGGGAGATTTATGAAGATGAACTGGAGCGGCTAATATACGTGGGGGTTTCGAGTGCGGGACAGTAAGAAGTTGCTTAATTTTCTTTTTTTTTGTGTGGATGATTGTTTATTTGGTTTATTCAATTATAATTATAATTAGCAGTATTGCCACTAAATTTTAGCTTTCGGTTGCTTTTGGAAATTACGTTACATTTTGTACATTTTGTTTTGTTTAGTTTTGTTTTTCTTCTGCAGACTTGCAGACTTGCTGAGAAAGTTTAGATTTTGATGTAGGCGTAAAATGGCTTATTATCTATGTTTTTGTAGCGAATTGCTGGCCTAGATTTTTGTTTTGTAGCTTTTTGATTGTTTAATTTGATTATGTCAGAGTTGTGTGTTGCGCATTTGAATCTAAGATCCCTTGTTCACAACTTTGAAGCCTTTCGTAATTGTATGACAAATGTTAACAGTGATGTCATGGCTGTCACTGAGACTTGGCTTCACGGCGGTATATCGGATCAGGAATTGTATATTGAAGGATTTGTATTTATGAGACGTGATCGGGCAGGGTCAAGGGGTGGTGGCGTTGGAGTGTACGTCAGGACTTCTCTTAATCCGCGAATTGTACTTGTGCATGACAGTATAGAAAATATGTGGATATCCTTAACAGTCGGGGCAAGAGAGTTGATCATTGGCGTGGTTTATAGGCCTCCGGGAGCGGGCATGCTGCAGTTTTTGGAGTCTCTGGAGGGTGCGCTGTCTAGCGTTTTACCATTGTCTGAGAGGTTTATATGTTTGGGTGATGTTAATATTAACTTGTTGGATCCTGGGTCTAATGCCACCTCACTTTTTACAGAGTTTTTGGACTCTTTCTCACTATTTCAACTAGTTGAGGAGCCTCAACGCGGGTATCTGCAACATCAAGCACTTTGATTGATGTAATAATTACAAACAATAAAGACGTGGTACAGTCGGCGGGGGTTATTGAGACGCATGACGTTTCGGACCATTTCGCAATATATTGTCGACTGAAACTGTGTGTTGCAAATGTTCAACCTATATTTAAAACGTATCGCGATTATAAAAGAATAAATTACAACATATTCAATGAACATCTTCAGTCAATCCCATGGAGAAATATCTATGATATATCAGATGTGGATGGTAAGGTTGCATTTATTACTGATAACATAATTTCACTGCTAGATATCCACGCCCCATCGCGAACTTGCAGAATAACGAAGCGGTATTCACCATGGCTGACTGGAGATGTAAGGGTCATGATGGACCAGCGAGATCATGCATTACAGACCTTTAAGAGGACCAAGTCGCAACATGACTGGGATAACTACAAACATCTGAGAAATTTAACGAACTCAACTGTAACCCGGGCAAAAAACGATATTTTAGTACATCGTTTGTAAATTCTGGTTACCGGTCGACGTGGCGTGATTTAAATCAATTTAATATGTTGAATACAAATAAAAATAGCACATACTCAATCCCGTCAAACCTAGCAAACCTAGATCAAATTAATAATCACTTCGTGGATTCTCTACCGACTGTAGTGCGAGATGAACACACTTTGAATGGTTACCGTGAGAGTGTCATGCCCGAATTGTCCTCAACGTTGAAGTTTGAAGCGGTGGAGGAGGGAGAAATTTTTAAAATTATATTGTCATTAAAAAGTGGTGCTGTGGGTGAGGATGGCGTTGGATTGCATGTTGTGCGTCTCTGTGTCCCTTTTCTGTTGCCGTATTTGACCCATCTGATAAACTTTTGTATTGTCTCCTCTGTATTCCCTTCGTCGTGGAAGTGTGCGTTGATTACTCCTCTTCCTAAGGTTCCGTCCCCTGGGGGCTTTGCCGATCTACTTCCGGATAGCGTTCTGTCTGTACTGTCAAAAATTTTGGAGAGGGTCCTGGATACTCAGCTCCGGCGTCATGTTGACGTTAACAATGTTCTCCCGGATGTTCAATCGGGGTTCAGAAAGGGATTTGGTTGTCAGACTGCGTTGTTGTCAGTTACGGACGACATAATCTCGGCCACTGATCGTGGGTTGCTCACTGTCGCGGTTTTTCTTGATTACTCAAGGGCGTTTGATACTGTTGACCACGGCCTACTTCTAGCAATATTACACTATGTTGGGTCGGGTAATGAGGCGGTGGCGATGATGTCCAGCTTTCTGGCTGGTCGTGAGCAGGCGGTTCGTTATGGCGGGGACGTTTCTGGCTGGCGGATGGTTGATACCGGTGTAGTCCAGGGATCAATAATGGGACCCCAATTATTTTCAATTTACATATCGCGGATGGGAAGAGCAACAAGAACTTGCACATTTCATTGCTACGCTGATGACACTCAGCTTTATTTAGCGTTCCCCCCATCTGATGTCAACCTAGCTTGTCACAGAATCAACAAAGACCTACACCGCCTGTGGGAGTTCTCTCGCTGTCATTGCTTGCAGCTTAACCCACAAAAGTCAGCCGCGATGCTGTTCGGTAAGGGACTCGACGTGCAGCGAACGCGCGAGGCTGTAGCGATTACGTTGAATGGGTCACCTATTGGCTTAGCGGAAAAGTTAAAACATTTGGGACTGCACATGGATAATTCCTTCCGCTATAAGAACCATATAGCAAGTTGTGTGTAGCGGGCATATTGCAATTTGAGAAGAATCTACAGTATTCGCCATGTTTTGGACGTTAAAGCTAGGGCCTTGTTATGTGATTCCCTCGTTTTGTCCTGTTTTAATTATTGTGATGTTGTTTATGGTCCGTGTCTTGACTCTCGAGATAAGTCCAGGATCCAGAAGCTGCAGAATTCATGCATCCGATTAATATTTGGTATTAGAAAGTATGAACGTGTATCTCACAAATTTGCTGATGTCGGGTGGCTTAATATGTCAAATAGACGCGAGTTGCACGCGGCCTGCTTTTATCAAAGACTGATAGTGACCGGATATCCACAGTACTTGTACAGGAAAATACAGTTTAGAACTGACGTGCACACATTGAATTTGCGGCACAGGGGCGGGCTGACTCCACCCATGCATACCACTGAATTTTTTAAAAGATGTATCGCATACTGTGTCGCAAAAACTTATAATGACCTACCCCCTTGCATGCGCACAGTGTCCACGGTGTCATTTAGGCGGCAAGTACGAAAAAAATTATTGTATGGCCAACGATAATATAATTATTTCGTAGGTATAATCGGCTAGTGTTTAAGTTGTAAGTGTGTACCAAAAAATGCAATTGGATATAGGGAGCTTTTTTTGTTGTTTTCTTGAAAATGTGTAGACTCTACATTGTGGGTTAAATTGAGCAGGTCACGTAGTTATGCGTGGACCTGGATTTCGCCTGTACTATTTAAATATATGTATTTTGATTACTTTATATTTGTTCAATAAAGACATTTTATTATTATTATTATTATTATTATAAGTCTTATACGCTCAGAGCTGACGTTTGTAATATATGTAATATATCAAGAGTTGTATTTATTTTATATTGTTTCTGCATGTATTTAAATATTATTAATAAATAAGCTGTTGAAACTGTTATAATAGTTTGAATATTTATATAACAAAATCGGGCATACTTTTTAAATATTTTTAGGTTTATCAAGCATGCTTAATTTAGTATTCACCACTAATCGGAAAATCTGCTAACTCCATATTATTAGATTTATCCGCTTCCATTAAAATCTTGTTTACAACCTTATTGTATAAAAACTGAAGGAAACATAAACGCCAATCGATAGAAGCGATTTCTCTCGTACCGGGTCACATATTATAATCAAAATTATGCAAATATTAAGAATTTAATTGTTAGTTAAAATTGCTGCCTTGTCAAGTTATGGTTCTTTTTGTGTATTGACAATAAGCTGCCCCGGTTCTCCCAGCTGTGTCGGTTCTCTCCGACATGACTGCACTGCTAACGCCTCTCTTCCCCGCAGCCCCTCAAAGACCGTAGAGCGTCGGAATTCACGCGGAGTTTCAGCACGATCTTTTGTATAAAAAATGCAAGATAAACAATGATTATGTAATAAACTTTAAACCTATGAATTATTGTGTAGCCTATAGTCTATATTTCATTATTCTAGCTCTTCTAATAACGGATTGGCTGGCATTGCATAATATAGCTTTCTGTGGGTCAACCACTAATCCAATGATTTTACAAAAAAACACATTGAAAGCTAGCATTCCGCAAGCGATTTTACTTTTTAATTCGTTCAAATCTATGTATTATTTCCGGAGTAATTAATTGCTAAAGTTAAACGAATAAAATTTACGTGGCAAAAACAGCACCAATTCTTCTCAATTTGGAAAAATCGGGAAAACGCCAACACGTACAGCTTTCTAATTTTCATGAGTTGTAGCATATTAATCAAGGACAGTACCAGAACTTTTTAAAAAATTTTCGCCCCTAGGTTTCTGAGAAAATGGACGTCAAAAGAAGGGACATAATATATGGCCACAATAGTACAATGTACATGACATATTGGAGTTGTTATCCACCAAACCTACAGCGTTGGTGGCACTAGCTACATGACGTAATTAATTGCATAATAAAAGCAATGAACATGCATTGTCTTAAAAAATGGCAAGCGGATAATAACATCCGGGTCACTCTGAAACTGCCATATTTCCATCAAAATCGCAATATATCTGCAGCAACTGCTGGTGTATAGTACTTGAATAAAACTAAATATTACAAAAATTCCCAAATGATAATATTAAAAATGGATTGAGATGTCCACATTTCCGTCTCACAATACAAACCAGGCGCCTCCACATCACCCGCTGCTGAGGAGTTTAATTACAGTAAGATTAACAAGGAGACGGATAGATAATTCTAAAACTTTTTTAAATTTTAGACACTTATCTAAGTATTGGTTACTTAACCAATACTTAGATAAGTAACCAATAGTCGGCAGTTTTACAGAATTAAATATAAATTAGTTACTAATATGTTATCTGTTATCTCCAATTGCTTTCACACAAACGTCCTGATTTGTTCTGTTCCATACAGATATGATCGCAGTTACCTTAACAATCAAATATATGCTGTAAATTGGAAAATGTTTGAGATTATTGATAAGTATCGAAGATTTTGTAATTTTGTCAAGGTTATTGATTGTAATGCTGTTCTCCATCGATCTCATTATACGCGTCATGGACTTCATGTCAGGGATAGTTGCAAGTATTTACTCATGAACTTGGTTGTGGCCGCCATTGATGGGTTTAACAATCACTATGCGGGAAACCTAAAACTGATCTCAACAGATGCATCATTAGATGGCGTTTATGAGACCCTACATCACGGAGATTATGTTGTGGATGCGAGTTCTGATAGTTCTAGTAATGCTGACACTGTGTCCAGTCATGTGACTGATTTTTTAGATTTATAAGTTTCCTTGTATTGAACATTCATGGCCTTGGGAGTAGTTTGGACGAAATGCCGATTTTTTTGGCGGAAATCTCTCATCCAGACGTGCTCTGCTTCACGGAGCATTGGTTGGATAAAGACAACTTTGATCCACTTATCAATGGTTATACACTTGCCCACAGATACTCAAGACAAAATTTTAAGCGTGGTGGCACGATGATTTACGTAAAGAAAGATCTTGAATTTAAAGTAATTGGTAAATATGATCATCTCATAGTGGAGAAGGTGTTTGAATTCTCTGGTATTTATATTCCTATACTAGGGACATTTCTATTCTGTTTTTATAGATCACCTATCACTGGTAAAATTGGAGTTGAGCGTTTCCTTGAAAACTTAAGTATGTTGCTAAGCTATTTGTCTCCAAAGGCGACCATTATTCTGTGTGGCGATTTTAACATTAATTTCATGTGTGTCTCTGATTCGGGAGCGATCAGACGACTGTTTGAGGAGTTTGGTATTGCGATGTACGTTCGTGAACCCACCTACATCACTTCGGGTTCATCCACGCTTTTAGACTACTTTGCATCCAACTTGCAATCAACAATTACTATTTCCGTTGAACCGAATGCCTTATCGGATCATGAGTGCATATTGGCTAACGTTCGATGCCGCAAAGGAAACCAAGTTGTAGGCAAAGGCTCTTGCCGACCGATCACACAGGCCAGGCTGCGGAAATTTGGGGAGTTAATTGATGCACTTGATCTTGATGCCATTGAGGGTACTGATATCAATATAAAGTTTAATTATTTTGTGGGCAAACTAACAGATATATATATAAGAAATCTTTCCCAGCAGTAAGCAACATACAGAATAGGAAAAATAAGTGTTGGATAACACCTGCAATAAAAGTCTCATGCAACAATAAGCGATGTCTTCTGTACATGGAAAAGTTTACCAACAATATATATTTTAAGACGTATGTAACACTATATAAAAGCGTGCTGAAGAAGGTTATATTGCTGGCAAAGAAATACTTTTACCAAAAACGAATAATGATGTCAGACAATGTTATTAGGGAATCGTGGACCGTCGTTAGAGAATTGACTGGTAGATTGCGTCCTGTTTCCGATTCGTTATCGATACAGGCTGATGGACGTACTGTTACTGATGCCGTCGAGTTATCTGTCATGTTCAATTCGCCTGAACGACCAAATGTAGAGGGCGCTGCAAAAAGTAGTTATGGCCGCTCCAGACGGGATTGGACGGGATACGTCATACAATCACATACAATAACAACATACAATAGTCGATATAACTTCATCACTCTTAGCAGCATTTTTAGTTATATAGAGAACAAGAAAAACTCAAAAAAAGTACTTTGAAGAAGGCAAAAACTGTTTGCGGCTGGACATACTATTGGTTGCGGTTATATTAGCGAAAATCGCGAAGTGTCTAACCTCAAAGTTAGCAGTTGAGCGGCATATTGTCGAAATTCTATTTTAAAATGCTAATGGTATGTAATGATAATAATCTTCGTAATAATTTTTAAATACAAGTTACTGGGGTTTTAGATCACAAGCACTGGAAATGCAGATGCTCCTGCAAATCGGGTGCAAACCATAAATGCAAGCATAATGGGGATACCTTCGATATTTACAAGTATTTAAACATTGTAGAGTAAAGCAACTATTATTATTCATAAAATTGTTTACAGCTTCGATGACCTGATATGTTACGTTATACAGACGTCAAACAAGTTTGGGGAAAAAAGGAAACGTTTGTAATTTGATCCCTTTTTCTAAGAAGGAAAAACCAATTAAATGAATCTGAAATTGCTAGAGCAAACGTGCATGTCGATCGAGTCATTCAAAGAATTATACTTTTTTGATTGAAACGTAACGTCAAATGTAAAAAAATTATTTAAGCGTGGTCCGTCCACTGAAATATGTTCGTAGTGTACATATGTGTAGTAGTAATGTAAACTTCATACAGTTTAAATAAAAGCTCTATTAAGTTTGTTTTTATTTTATTAATTCAGAACACTTATGAATATTATTACATAAAACGTAATATTTTGTTAAAGAAAATGGTTGGAGAATCAATCAAATTGTGATTGTAAAATTGGACAAATTGGTAATGCTAGAGGGCTTCCATCGTCCATATATACATAGCCAAGATTTTGTTTATGTAAAGCCAGCACCTGCCCCGATTAACTCGGATAATCGAGAACTGTTATCTTCATTACAACTGTTGACATATTTTCCTTGGTTGTTTCTTCTATTTGTCTATTACGATCACTACAACAACATTAATTATTTAATTTGACTTCACAAAATATAGTTACTTATCTACCTCAACGATTTTTTAGTGTTCTTTCTCTCTACTTTCTACCAAAAGTGCATTACGCTTTATTCCAAACGACGTTTTTGGAAGATACAAATGGATTGTTCCTCTCTTCAGCTTCCGATTTTGTTAGGTTAGGACTGCAATATTAAAATAATACTGAATTTGAATAAGTAATACCTATGCAGAACTAAAGTGATGCCAAGTACTCACCTCGATTGAAACATAGTCCTCGTTTTTAAAATGTTTTGCGCACAACATGTGGCTTGATATCGATTTTCCAATTTTTAATACACGGCGCCACTCGTTTTGTAACGGTTTATCTGGAGAAATTTGTGGAATGACAATGCCTCACTATAAAATGAACTACATTGAGGAACACAACAATAATTGTTGCTCTTATTGCTTATTTTCATTGCGCTTTCCATGTTTTCGTTCAATACGTATCCTAACATATCCCGTCCAGAGTAACTCACTCTTTTACCACCAGGGGACGACTCTTTCGTTCGTTTTAGCGAATAGATACTTTGTTGGGGCTGTGGATGAAGTTCGTGCAGGTATTGAGATCTTTGACGTTGATCCTGGGCACGAAGCACAGATGCACGATCATTCTTTTTTTCTCACACCCGTGACTGTGGATGATGTTAGTGCCATGAAGAATGGTAATTCGGCAGGATACGATCTTCTACCGGCGAGAGTGATAAAGTGCTTTCCTCTGGGACTTCGTCAAGTGTTGGTTGACCTAATTAATGACTCTTTTTCTTCTGGTATCTTTCCCCAGTGTCTGAAGTTGGCCAAAGTGGTGCCTATTTATAAGGGCGGCGACAGGGACAGCTTAGGTAACTATAGGCCAATTGCACTCCTTCCTGTTGTGTCAAAGATTGTTGAAACTGCATTCAGGGATCGATTGTCTGGTTATCTGGAGGGAAGCGGTTTGCTAGTTGAGTCGCAGTACGGTTTTCGAGCGAGTTTGTCCACATCGGATCCACAATCTTTTGGCTCCAATTTACGATAGTATAAATCGGGGCCAGTATGTCGTTGTGATTTTCTGTGATATACGCAAGGCATTTGACTGTGTGGAACATGGAAGGCTACTGGATAAACTATACGGGTTGGGTATTAGAGGTGCACCTTTGAACTGGTGCTCGAGTTATCTACGAGAGAGGCGTCAGTTTGTGTCCATTCAGGGATGCCAGTCAGAGGTTGCCGATGTCAGATATGGAGTCCCGCAGGGTTCGGTAATGGGACCAGTTCTTTTTTCGGTCTACATTAACGATCTCCCACAGGCCATTAAGTGTGGCAAAGTCACAATGTTTGCTGATGACACTAGTATTGTGTGGTCGGGTGCTACCATGGATGCTTTGGTTCATAACATCAACTCCGACTTGGAGGCCTTGCGTCGTTGGTTTGCTGTGAATTGCATGGTTCTGAATGTAACTAAGACCAAGGCCATGTGGTTTTCTCGGTCGGTGCCTGCTCCTGTCGGATCCTTACGGATTGGGAGACAGTCTGTGGAGTTTGCAAGTAATCACAAGTTTCTGGGTATCATTTTAGATAGTTCATTGAAGTGGTCGCCTCATGTTGAGACACTTGCAACAAAACTCAGCAAGGCACAGTACGCAATACGTACGGTATCGCGTGAGTTAGGAGAGAAAACCGGTCTGGCCGTATATCATGCCTACTTTGCGAGTATGGTAAGGTACGGTTTGCCATTTTGGGGATTTTGTGCATCTGGTAGCATGGATTCTATCTTTAAACTCCAGAAGAAAGCCTTACGAGCTATTGCTAATGTCTCCCAGCGTGATAGTTGCAGGCCTCTGTTTAATAGATTAAATGTTATGTGTTTATATACGGTTTTTGTTTTTGAGGTCTGTATATTTATCTTTAAAACTCGTCCGTTTAGCTCTCATGTGTCCATGAGGGATACTAGATTTCTGGGTGATTTAAAACTGCCGATACCAAAGTCAACTAAGTACCATGCTTCAATTATGTTTAAAGCACTGCAGATTTTTAATCATTTGCCTAGCCACCTCAAGACTCTCAATTCTGCATGTGTATTTAAAAGACGGTTGCGAAATGCACTAAAGGGGAAAGTCTATTATAGTTTGAATGAGTACTTTGCAGACAGTTTTTAGATGTTTTAAGTATGTTATGTGCCTATTTTGATATGTATTATTTTGATTGTGTTATATAGTGCCTGTATCGTGTTTCTACCTATGATTAGCTGAATTTGTTTTGTATTTATGTATATAGTCATACTTTATATTCAACACTGTAACGGTTAACGAATAAATATATCTATCTATCTATCTATCTATCTAATATTAACATCCGTAGAAGATAGCTTAATATTAGCTTTATTAGGATCATAGGAAGCTATTTAGAAGTTAGTAATTTCGATTATCGTTTGCTAAAACAAACCTTCTTATGTGGGAGAAATAAAATTTTGCTGTTTATATCTATAAGCATCTACAAATATATTATTTATGAGACGAGGCTGAAATATAATTACAAGATCAAACGAACTTACCTAAGTGAAGTTCGATCTTGATTATATGAAGCCTCGTCGAAATAAATAAGCACCCACCACTCCCTAATAGACCCTTAGGTAACAGCAACATTTTTTTCCCAGACTCTGAAGAAATGAAATAGTGAATCAGGCATATGCCCGCAGCCGGCGCAGCAGGTAGTTTTTCAGTGTTTTACTCTAAACATGTGGTTCCGTACAATGAATGAGGGAACTACAAATATATTATTTATTTCGACGAGGCTTCATATAATCAAGATCGAACTTCACTTAGGTAAGTTCGTTTGATCTTGTATTTTTTAAGCCAACGCAAAAATATTTATTTGAAGGAAATAAATCTCTTGTATACAAATATACTTGTTTGAATCAAACTTACACTTCTTTGGTGTAAAGTAACGTCTTTTTAAATCAAAACAAAAATATTACTTTAAAGGAAAGTAATTTTTGTTTGTATCCAAATATATTTATTTGACTTCCTCTATTTGACTTTATAAATATTCCAAATAAATTAATCTCTACAAGCAACTAAGGTAGAGCATTCAATGAAGTAGATATTGTTGGCGACAAAGAAATGTATTTTGATCAAAAAGAATAAATTCAAAAGACCTTATTTCTTAAAAACAAGAAATCTGTTCTATCAGTGTAATAATAACTCAGCTTGTAATTTGGCGTATATTGTCAAAAGATAAATGATTTGCTTCCCGTTTTTGCTAGTTTGCATGGAACAATCGTTTTCCTACTTGGGATTCTACGCCGATGATTTGTTGTTGCTAAGTAGATAGTTTTCCTTCTGAGGTTAACTCCGAAACTGGGTATTAATTTATAACAAAGTCGGCTGGTATTGCGGGCATTCGCATTGTCCATTTCGATTCAGACATTCGAACTATGCCGACCAGCCATATAATACCCTGCTCTACCCGCTTTATATATAGGTAGTACATACTACTACTGTTCGAATGCTACAAAGTATTTCCTTTGTAGGCCGGACAGACGTTGCATTAGATTCTCCGTTTGCAAAGGTTTATTTTGATATGTGTACTGCTAATTGAAATCTTGCGGTGTATATGAAACAAAGTACCATTCAAAAAACTTTAATAAATGTTATTATGAGCGTTTTCCTATTTTCGCGGTTATGGACTAATAGAAGCCTGCACACAGACAAATGGTTGTCTACAGTTAAGAAAATAACATTCTTATCATAATTTGTTTGCTTTAAGACAACACATACTTATAACAAGAATATTTCTTTAACATAAAACGACCTAAATATTTGCTTTAAGAAAACGATTGAAATGATTTAATTAAGCCGTTGTTTTGAAAATAATGTGCAGGATGCCGACAGAGGATACTGTAGTTTCTCGTCATAAGAGAGGTGCCCTAAAGGGTATATAACCGCATACATGTCTATACAGCATCACTGATTATGCTATCATACCGTCAATGTACCTGACGTAACAGTGTCCAACAGCTCTAATATTGATGAACAGAGGCTCCGAAGGGTTTCTTCTCTAGTTGGAAATTAACAATATTCTTCTTTGGATGCGTTAATTGCATTCCATGTAAAATATTATTGCCCAACCTTTTGATTTAAAAGAACAAATTCTTAAATCAAATAAGTATAGTGTCCATTTAGAATTGTACAATCTTAAAGTAAGACAACCGGCCAAAACAGCGGTTTTCTTCAATGAACGATATACATTTTTGCGTATATATAAAGTTAGGTGAGCCACCCCTATAGGCCAGGGCAGAAAAAAAAGCACACATTGTGTTGGGAGACTTCAACATAAATATTTTAGATAGCTGCAAAACAACAAAAGACTACAACAAAACCATATTGGAAAATAACTATCAACTAAACAAAAAATTAAAAAACACTACACCAGATGGAACCCAAATGCCAACCACACCATCATGGACCATGTAGTAACCAATATAAAACGTAAAATACGGGAGATGAAAATTATCGAAACAGATATATCAGATCACATACGACTAATGACGACTATCAAACAAAACACAAAACAAAAAGATTGTATAAGTACTATAAGCACCTATACACCAACAAGAAGAAAATAAACAAAGACAACAGAATACAACTTCAACATTAGTAAAAGTTTTTAAATATTATCAAACACACCTCAAACAATAATAAAATCCAACCAAGAAATAAAAACCATGAAGCGAACAGAAGAATGCGCCTGGAGCACAAAAGAAATTATAGACAAAATCAAGGATAGAAATAAAAACTGTTAATTTCCGCTCCTGACAATGTATAAAAGTATTTCTTTTTTGGCTATGGGGGCCGTGATATTAAAAAGCTTCACTTCATTGCTGACGTTTCGGTTGTATTTTTAACCTTATTTATAGCTACAAAATTGTTCATAATTAAAAATTTTATCTACTGTGTAAATGTTTAAGTCAATATCTACCTAAGTTACTTGCACGATCTCAAAAGTTACATCACAATATATTGAATACACTAAAATAATAATAAAACAGCGTCATGCGTCGATTGACATTCACAAAGTACAGAAAACGAACACTGTAACGTAAGTGTTATGAAAAGATGCCTACGTCGGATATGATCGATGGGTTGCCTAGTCGTCGGCGAAGATTACATCGATAACATAGAGAGCATATCTAGATTGTAGACTTCCGCGGTCTGAGTCAATGATATATTGATTTCCGGACGGAAACCGCGTTGAGGACTTTGAAGCAGTCGACGTTTCGCGCTCTGTTGCAAGAGACATCTTCAGGACTAAGTTGTCAAAGCAAGTGCTAAGAAGATACTGTCGTCTGTTGGGGCGGGTCCTTATATATGAGTGGAGTGGTGTCACCAGATGGTGTTTGGAGTGGGGGTAACAAAGTGGAAGGGGTGGTGTTACCAGGTAGTTGGCCAGCAGGTAGAAGCGGTTGGGACAGGACTGATTTCCAGGTATGATGTAAGTGAAAACCATCATCTCTATTGATATTGGAGGGGTGTTTTAGGATTTCTATTGATTCACGGATCCTTCTAGGGTAGTACTGGGATTCACGGGCGAGGATTTTGGTTTGTGCAAACAGGATCTCATGTCCCATGTTATATCTGTGTGCAGCGAGACCTGAACCAGCGAGTCCTGAAGATGCCTGTTGCAACAGAGCGCGAAACGTCGACTGCTTAAAAGTCCTCAATGCGGTTTCCGCCCGGAAATCAATATATCATAGAGAGCATATTTGAATAGATGTTGCTAAGTCCATCCGTGTCTGTTCGAAGGTTTACCGCACCTTCAGTCTTCTTTATGTAAATCATTTCCATAATGCACCTCTTCCTATAATGTGGCTCTGTCTTTAAAAATTGTGTCATCAAAGTTGAAAGTGTGAGTGTTTGCGAAAGCGTGGAGTGCCAGAGCTGTTTTTTCTTTTTTCTCTTTATTTCTTTTATGGCAGTCTGATTCATGTTGTTGTATTTTGGTTTTTAAATATTGATTTTTTCCCTTTATGACATGTCACTATCACTACACTCCACTTTATAGATCACTCCGCTCTTATTATCAATTTCAAACCTATCTTTGAACTTCGTATACAGCTGGCCTACATTTTTGTATGATATGTAACTATTTTTGAGTTCTCCACTTGTAAACATCGTGTCAATCTTTTAGTTCATCCAGGAATACATGGCAATATATAATATTTCAACTCCGACCTCTCTCCGTTGTTCTCACTCACAGCACCTGGGTCAGTATTATCTATGTTTTCCCTATATAGTATTCTGTTGATCAAGCCCCTCGGGTAGTTACACTTAGTGAGATATTTCGTAATAAGTTTAAAATTGTTGTTATCAAATTCCCTTTCAGAAAGTTGCACAGCTCTATGTTTCAAATTTTTTAATGATGTTTATCTTTGTGATATACTGTGATCAGAATTAAAATTAACAAATCTGTTTGAGTTTATTTCTTTTTGAAACCAGTTAGTTCTAATGATGTTATTATTTCTTAACACAGATATATCCTGAAACGGTAATTTATTGTTCATCTCTACCTTAGCTGTGAACTCAATGCAAGGGTGGATAGAGTTAAAAATCCGAGTGACCTGATCAACCTTATCCCCTGGTAGTGCTGTTAATATATCGTCTACATAAATAATTAAAAATGGGGGGTTCAAAATCTAATTTTTCCATTGTCATCCTCAATATTTTATTCATCACTAGATTAGCAAAAATAGGTGAAGCCGGATTTCCTATTGCTGTACCTGGTTTTTGTTTGTAAAAAGTGTCATTGAACTGGAAAAAAAACTATTATTGTACATAAACGAGATCAATGTTTTTATGTCATTTGATGTTAAAGTAGTATGAGGTTCCAGTTCATGCCAATATTCCATAATTACCTCCAATATAAGCTCCAATGGAATATTTGTGAACAAGTTTATAACATCAAGGGAGACTAATTTATAATTTGGTGGAATAGTTAAACTTCTAATTCTTTCCACTAGTTCAAACGAGTTCTTAATACTGAATGTGCATGTGTGAGTAATATTGTTTAAAATAGCAGAGATAAACTTTGACGTTGCATACGTAGCTGCTCCTACACATGACACGATAGGTCTAATTTTTAAGGAAATAAACTTTATAAAAGATATAAAAAGAATCCCAATAACAAAATACCTACACAAAATTATCATATATCAAAAAGAGACACAAAAAATATATAAAAGACTCAAAAATAAATTATTTTGAGAACCTCATAAATGTCAACAAGAACAATCAAGAAAAACTATGGCAAATAGTAAACACAAATATTAATAAGAATACCAGATCAGACAAGACTATTACACAAAGTGGGGTAGAATCGGACAACACCGAGGTAATTGCAACTGAGGTTAACAATTACTTCGCCACAATAGGAACAAACCTTGCAATGACTCAAATGAAGGTAAATCAACCACTGACAACACAAAATATGCTGTCTAATATAGCTTACGAGACACCAAGGCTAAGACACAAAACCACGAAAGTAAACAAAACCAGCAGCCAAACAGCTTACGCTGAGTATGGAATGCCACAAGGAGGAATTATACCACCAACACGCTATATTCTGTACACGAATGACTTCTTCGAACTACCTCTGGGAGGGTCTGTGTACATGTATGCCGATGACACCTCCATCCTTTACTCCGAAAAACAAAGGAACAACTACAAAATAAAAAAAGCCGGGACATACAAAGGACTGAAGCCTGGTTCAGTTCAAACAGTGGGACGATCACATCGACAAACTAAAGATGAGTAACGCAAAAACAATTGCCGCATTGACCAACATAAAACACATAATACCAGCGTTTCTACAAAAATCAGTTTACAATTGCCTGCAACTACAATTGCACATAGCAAATATCAACTATATGATAAACATCTGGAGTGAAACGAGGGATGGCAATATAAGCAAATTAAAGAGGCAACAAAACAAGATTCCAAAAATCCTCTGTTGTCTGGACAGAAGAACACCCATGACGTGTTCTTACGTGCATAATATTACAGGTGAACTAACAGTGTGATAGAGGATAAACCTGAATAAGTTATTACTCATCCACAAAATTGATAATCAATCCATTAAAAGCGAGATAAAGCTAATAAGATCAGGTCAAATCCATGAATATAGAACAAGACACATTTTACATGTAAGATCAGAAAAATCAAGAACTACACGATATGCTCCATTTATCCAAGGGAGCATACTAATGATATACAACTACATATCAAACGACTTACAAAACTTGAACTACACAACATTCAAAATGAAGGTAAACGCGCTACTGCTGCAAGGAAAAATTTAAGATGTACTACTCGTCTCAAACATCTTAAAACTATGACACCCTCGATACCATTAGCCCGAGAACGGATGTCGCATCCCATTCCCGAGGTGAGGATAGAGGGAGAACAAGAAGTCACGCAGCCCAGGCGCCGCATGTGTATAATGTATATCTATGCGTATCATGTATGTGTAGTATGTATATTTATGATGGATTGTGAAGGATGTTGTTATTTAAATAAAAAAGAATTGAAAAAAGCACCCGTTGTTTTGGATTAACAAAGGTTGTTTTGAATTGAGACAACGTTTGGTTGTGTGTGTAGTTAACCTTTCTCCTTAAATATCTTACCGTCGATAAACCAGTTTTCCATCTATACCTCCATGGGCTATGGTGGGCCTGGGGTGTCCGTCACCTCCGGCGTGACGTCACATCTTGTCTTCGAATCCTGAAGATGTTGTGACTGAAACACCAATTTGGCGACATTGGGCACCCCCCTTATGGTCTCCATTTGAGTGTTTTTTTTCATTCAGTGTCCATCTTACTCCTTGGCTATACCGTACTGATGATGACTAATAGTCCGAAACACGTGTCTACGGTTGCTTCTTCGTATGACGGAATTGCCCGACAAACTTCCTTTCTCCTTGTGTAGTTAACCACCTAGAAAATACGGCATAGTTCCACATGAAAAAGTGTCGGTACCATAGCCAGAACAAAATGTGAGTTCTCGGAAGGTACCGAAAATTGGTGAATTCTCAGCTGGTAAAACATAAGATTCTAAGTCAGTTGGTTATCTAAGAACATATTATGTCAGTTTGGATTAAATCGGACCATAGCGCTAAAATAATTTTGAACTGCTAGATTTGTATTATCGAGCACTGTGTGAGGTCCTGCGCCCATGTCCAAATTCTAGTCGTTAAACAGTAATTGCAAGATACGACTGCCAGTCGCGACAGCCGGGACGCGGTCGAACGCGTACGTACGCCGCGGCAAAGATTCCAGACCTTAAGAAGCATTTTAAAGGCACGTTTTGTTTGTTTCTCCGAACTCAACCCAATTATAACATTTATTCATGTACATTTTTCATTGCAGTCTACACCTTGATATGAACGTATCAAGCAGGTGCAAGTGTTGTACCTTGTCGCGCTATGGTCCGGCTAGAGACATCATTTAGGGCACTGAGGAGCTCGATTTGCATCGAAGCGATAAGGAGGGCGCCAGTTTGAATATAGAGAGGATTTGACATGCGGAATAGTCGATTCGCGCAGTCTGGGAACGCGAAGTACATTTTCGCCCTTCTTTCTAGGTGCTAGGAGTTATGTTTTCTTTTCCTTGGGTGATGCCCTGTACGTTAGCGTCCGGCACACATACACAGACATATCGTAAAACTGACCGATAAAGACAGTTTAACAGCCGTACTCAACGATTTATCGGTTCACCGCTCATTTTACAGCATATTTTGGTCTGGTTACGAACATCAGTCATCGCGAATAGTTAGATAAAACAAGTTGAATTATTGGCAAAGCAGAAGGTAATGAATTTTTAAAACGTTAAGGGGGTTTTAATCATAGATTATTATGAGTTTGGTGCGTTTCATGTCATTTTATAATAGATAGGGTCAGAAGATATTAATAATCAATGAATTAAGTCTTTATTTCTGGCCACTCTTGAAGTTTTTCTAGTATGCCGATAATTCCGATATTCCTTATGGCGAGCCTCCAGTGCATCTTCTGAGAGTTGGCCTATTAGACATAACATACATTCTATAATCTCTGAACCATGCATCAATACTTTATGTACGCTAACTGGCATTGGAAACCAGTCATTCAGTTCTTTATATCGCAGTGCTGTGTTATGGGCATATATTTTAAATTTATTTGAATTATTTTGGTATCCGGAAGAGATTGTATCTAACATAACAGCAAATCGTTTAATCAAATCTTCTTCTATTCTATTCTTATTCTATTAAAAAAAACGACGAGCCGTATTGCCATCATTTGTAGTTCCCATAGATTGTTTCACAACATCTACCAGAAGTCCCATTTCCTTCTTGAACCTACGTTGGATAAGTCTTTTTCTCATGTCCACAATGCCTTTGTCTACTCTCCAAGTTTGTTGTTTCAATCGGTAAGAAATGTGTAACAGACACCCAAAAAACCGAATTCTAGCATGTAAAGTCCTAGGATTTTAATATGATTTTCAATATTGCTAAATTCTTTTTTTATAACTGCTGTAGATTCTTTCACAAACTTAAAGCGAATTGGTCTGCAGAATCTCGTTGAGCTTGTTCTCGAGTTTTGCCATAATACAGTTGGTTCAGTAGAGATTACATAGTTCATTTTCATTTGTAGCGGTAGCATTGATGGATGGAATATGTGGGGTATAGCTATTATAGTAGCAGTGCACCTAGGCCACAGTTGGTCCCTTTTGCTTCCCCGAGATGGCTGTTAACAGCAAATCGTTTAATCAAATCTTCTTCTATTCCTGTGATTTCAGCCGATTTTTTATATTTTGAAAAAAACGACGAGCCGTATTACCATCATTTGTAGTTCCCATAGATTGTTTCACAACATCTACGAGAAGTCCCATTTCCTTCTTGAACCTACGTTGGATAAGTCTTTTTCTCATGTCCACAATGCCTTTGTTTACTCTCAAAGTTTGTTGTTCCAATCGGTAAGAAATGTGTAACACACACCCAAAAAATCGAATTCTAGCATATAAAGTGCTAGGATTTTTATATGATTTTCAATATGGCTAAATTCTGTTTTTATAACTGCTGTAGATTCTTTCACATACTTGAAGCGAATTGGTCTGCAGAATCTCGTTGAGCTCGTTCTCGAGTTTTGCCATAATACAGTTGGTTCGGTAGAGATTACATAGTTCATTTTCATTTGTAGCGGTACCATTGATGGATGGAATATGTGTGGTATAGCTATTATAGTAGCAGTGCACCTAGGCAACAGTTGGTCCCTTTTGCTTCCCCGAGATGGCTGCCTCTAACCAGAGCAGTCGGGCTGAACACGGCTGGCTAGTATAGCCAATGCCCCTTGAACAGAGAGGGTGGCTTCAGCACATCCCTCCCAAGCCGAGGCCTGTCTCTGTGGGGCACGCTATCACGTGACACCATCCAATACAATGTTATCGAAAACCAGAGGTCGAGACTGGTTACGGGACCACCGGCTTAACGTGCCTTCCCGAAGCACGGCGGCGGAGTGAAAAATCCGTATGTCTACTCTGGGATTCGAACCCAGGACCTTCGGAGTGCAATGCAAACGCCTTACCACTCGGCCACTCCGCGTATGGTACCATTGATGTTTGAACAATACTTGAATCTGACGCTTCGGGATCTATTAGTTTCTGTTTGTAGTTGGAATTATTTGAACTTCCATCGATCCCCCACTTATAGGTTACTTCCAAAGAACATAATCTATTACTGGCGACATTATCAAGTACTTGCAAAATTACTTCTTCCTGTAGTTTCACCAAACGTGTAGCGGTGTGGACCAATAATGATTGCAGATCGATATCTACCATCGTTTCCGTAATATTTGTTGGGATAGCAGCTTTCTTTGGCAGCATTTACGCGATGATAGGGCGGATATAAATAAGCATTTCTTTCCATAGCTCCTTTTCTCAGCGCAATATACGTGGCCTTGGTTAGTTGGTTGTGAATTATTAACGCAACTGCTTCTTTCGAAGTGTATAATGCAACAGCATCATTGGCTGATTTATCGCATGCCTTCTTTATTCTCTTGGTAGAAAGAGGCGACGAAGATGTTACTTGTTTTATAACTGATGCTACGTTTCTTCTACCACTCGAAATACACGTTCTTTGTGTAGGAAAAGATAATTCTTCTGGTGAATGTTGTAGTAGAGTTGTCTTATTGACCATTCGTCTCTTTGAACGGTTGCTAGAATTTTCAAAACTAGTCAAAGGGCGTCTTGGCTTATAATTTGCAATATACGGGAACGGCACATTCAACCAGTTGGTATTCTTTTCTAAAAAATTCCTGTCATAATTCCTACATGATTTCCTTTTCTTGAACAACACTTTTAAACATTTTCCAGCGTCAGCAAATGCTTTTTCTTGATCTATTTTACGATAGCTTCTCTCACTAAATGTCACCAAATAGTCTACCACGCACTTAATAAGTTTTGCTCGACTACAAATTCTCAGATTTGATGCACTTAAACACATCCATACGTGTTGGTACTAACGAAAACGGCTGAAAATAATAATAAATACATTTGAAGCCAGTAAAAGCCGGTTATGAAACACATTTAGTAACATAGTATAAGATGCACTCTACAATCTAGTGATGTTTTTGTAAGGTGCCATGAGGCGCCTCGCAACAGTCGCAACTTATGCCTTTTGAAAAACTAATTTTGGTGACGCAATTTTAATGTCAATTGAAAATAACAACAAAAGTACGGAACCTTACCTGCGTTTGGAAAATTCATGACGAGAGGTTGTAGTTTATTATTGCATAACCAAAAATTCTCCTACACCAAAACCGGCCGTCAAACTTATCCCAATACTATCGAGCGATTTTGGTGTATTTTTGTACGCCTACCTTTCTACGCCGTCTCAGGCCGCGAACACACATCAAGCATATAGCGGAGCGGAAAGTGTAGCGTACAAGGTACCGACACACTCGAACATACAAAATAGCGGGTCGGAACCTTTTACGCTTCGGAAAGCGAAGGCTTTCCGCTCTGCTATACGCCCGATGTGTGTCCGCGCCCTAGTCTCACATACCACATGTGCGGTGACTATCCAGTTGTATTTAAGTTACCTCAACATTTGTCTACGATAATATGTAAAATAATTTACTAAAAAGTGATTTTCAATAATTCTATTTTGTCCACTTAATATCGTTATATTGACCACAGTGCGCCGGGATACTAATAACTAGTATCCGACCGAACATTCGGCTTCGGCTTTGGCTTCGGCCACCTTCGGCCAAAAATTACACCTTCGGCAAAACATCGGCTTCGGCCAAAATCAAGCCGAAGGTTTGGCCGAAGCCGAAGGTTATCAGGTGCGGGCGGCGCATGACGTAAAAAAATACGCACTGCAATTTTTTTTTGTTAAATATCATACGTGTATGTCGTTCAGTATGATGGGCTCGAAAACAATGAAATACAAGAAACACGACAATACAAGACACATTGGTATTTGCAATAGTTTTGTCTTTTAATTGTGTTTGTACTTTGTATGAAAAACCACCGTAGTTTGGCATACGATCATAAAAATGCACGGTTTTAAACCTGGAATATTTGTTAACTCGCAGTACCTTTTAGTTACCCTTTGTTTTTCAAATAGAAAAGCGGTATAAGAGGTGTAAGCAATTAATCATGATTTGTCAAAATTACCGTAATATTTCGATTTTTTTTTTCAAACTAATGTTTTTGGTTTAGAACTAGCTACCCTTTAAATATATTTTTAATATATAAAGTGTTCATTTTCTTATTGAAACTTGGTAACATTCTTTTTCTAATAGAACAAACACATGTGTATATTTTACAATTTGTAGTTCAAGATTATAAGAATTTATTGTAAGAATCATTGTTTTTATAAAATGCATCATTTTTTACTTATATGCATAATTGCTTATAATATAAAAACTCATTATTAACATTTTTAACATGTTAATAAATAGGTCATCTGGAACTTATTTGCTAGATTTATTAATGTACAAAAAACGCTAAAAGCTAACTTGAAAGGCGAAATTTTCAGAACGGATTCGTATCCAGTACTCAGTACGTATAAACCGAATCAGTAGAAAAACAACCGAAAATATCTATTTAAGATAATGGTTAAGACACTGAGACACTTTAGCTCATATCTAGGGCATGTATGATAGTTGCAAGTTACTTCTAATTTAGTGTTCATGACGAGCTTTTATTAGGTATGTGAAAAATGTATTATTTGACAGTAGTCTTTCAGGAAAAGGAAAAAATTTCCACTATAAATCCCATTTGGAATTATTTTGACAAAAATGACGGGAAAGCAACGTGCAAAGTGTGCTCTAAAACACTATCACTTGGTAGTTCGTTGCCTCAAAAGCAAACAATGACCAACATAAAAAATCATTTAGGGAAAATTCATCAAGAAGATTGGCAAAAATATATTGAAGAGAAAGGAAGATATGTAGATGGAAAGGTTAGAAAAGTCGACAACACAAACGTGTTGTTAATGATGCAAATGTTGTGCAGGCTACTTTGCCACAGATAATAGAAAGGCGGAAAACTGCACAGTTGCCGGATGATCACCCAAGTTCATTACGCATAGACAAAACCATAATGGACCTTATATTTGTCGATATGTTACCTTACAATATTGTTGAGGGCAGTGCATTTAAAAGGCTGAATTTTACTGATCCATCACGATACAGACAACAATCAGAAAAATTCTTTAGAACATCTTTGATGCCAACCACATACAACAAAGTAAAGGCAAAAGTATTTGCTTTAGTTTCTAGAGCCGACTGGATAAGTATTACCACGGACATTTGGACCCAACCCAACTTAAACTTGTTCTCTTTTGAGCTTTACAGCTCATTTTGTTGCTGGACCAAAACGAGGTAAAGTAATTTTAGGAGCGATAGTATTAGATGAAGACCATACTGGAGTAGCTATTGCTAAGAAACTTATGGACACGATTAACGAATTCAAAATACAAAATAAAATACATATGGCGGTTCGGGATAATGCCGCCAATATGACAGCGGCTATGCGGGTGGGCAATTTTAGTTCTTTGTGGTGTGTGGCCCATACTCTACAAATTGCGATTAATCAGTCTATTTTTAAACAGGAGGACATTGCAATAATAATAAAAAATGTCGGAAGATTGTAGGGCATTTCAAGAAAAGTGAACAAGCAAATAGATATCTCAACCAGTTTCAGGGCACGTGCGGATTACCACGACATGCGTTAATCCAAGATGTAGAGACAAGATGGAACAGTACCTATTTGATGATGGAAAGATTACTTGAACAAAAAGTTGCTCTAAATCTGTTTATGGCCGAACGCGGCGGAATTGATGTCCCGAATACCACACAATGGGCTCTGATAAGGGATCCTATAGAGGTATTGAAATGTTTTTATCAAGCTACGTTGGACATTTCCGCAGATTCAGCATGCGTATCGCTAAATATTTCATTAATTGCCATATTAAAAGCAAAACTTCAACTAGACGCCCAAGATTCAGAACAGATAACAAAACTAAAGGAGAGCTTATGGCAATCAGTGATCAATAGATTTTCTTATGCGACAAATTCTTCCGCCATAGCAATTGCAACGATTGTAGACCCACGCTTCAAAGCGAAATATTTAACCAAAGACGAAATTGCAATGTGCAAGGCTGAAATTTTTAGTTTTTTGAGCAATGAGTACTCGAACACTGTAGAGCATGCTGCAAATACAACAGGTGAAACTGTATTGTTGTCCATACCCTCAAGCTCTCAAGCACAGGGGAATTTGTGGGATACGCATGATAATATGCCTTCTACATCTAATTCGCCCGATTCGGAAAATCTACCCCCTTTTGAAGAACAATTAAATTCTTATTTAAGGGAGCCTTTGCTTGCAAGGAATGCCGACATTTTTCATTATTGAGCTGCAAGCCCTCATACACATATAGAAAAGGTAGCAATAAAATATCTATCGTCTCCCCCTACCAGCGTAGCGAGCGAGCAATTATTTAGTGCTGCTGGACAAATTTATGCTGACAGAAGGTCCAATTTGCTTGGCCAAAACGTGGACAAACTTCTGTTTATGGCATACAATATTAAACTTTATGATTTTAATTATTGAAAATTCCATATTATTCTGTTTGCATATCTACTATATTACCATCTATAGTAACCTTTGTTAGAACACACTGCCTTTATTTTAATAAAATAATAACGAATACCTAATTTGCGATGTATAGTTTTGTTACACAATTTAAACACCATGATAACTTAATTGTAACAAATGTATTGTACAAAAGTAAGTATTTTTTGCAATTGTGTAGCATTATGAAATTCCTTCGGCTTCGGCTTCGGCCGAAACTACGGGTAAAGCCGAAGTTCGGCTTCGGCCAGAAAAGTGACCTTCGGTCGGACACTACTAATAACCATAGGCGTAATTTAGGGTGGCAAGGGGTGGCAGTTACCCGAGAATTGTCAAGCCCAGTATTTTGCCACCCCAGAATTTTGAAGTAAGTTTCCATAATTTACAAATACCTAATAAAAATACAAGTGTACAACAGGGAATTGTTTTAACTTTATCGATTCTCCACTACATTGCCTTGTCGAATCAGTGTGTTCTCTAATAGATAATTTTGATAGTACTCTTGCGGGTCTATGTAAGATTTCCGGAGACAGAACCTGACAGTGGTGGATAAGCCAATGCTTTGTTGAAAAATATGGAGGACTTGACCTTTGTATTTTATCTGGTATTACTCAGAAGAGTAATAAATAGCACACTTGAAGTATTGCAATTCTTCAGAACAGATAAATTTTCACAGAATTGTTCAATCACTGCACAGAAATCGCTGACAAGTGCAAGTTTAGAGCGGCCTAGCTTCCAAGAAAGGGCACAATTACCTCAAAAACTAAGAAAAGCTATATTTGAATCTGGTAGAGAAGTTCTACAAAGTTTCAATCCTCTGGCCAGTTATTGATATCGTAACCGAGGAGATCGAGGCCAGGCTACAAGGAAGAAACCTAGATCTACATAACCACTTAAGGCTTCGTCCTAAAAACATCGCACCAACGTCAATCTGTAGTCACTAGTTATAGGCGGTGTTTAAAGCTCCTGACGTCTGCTGTCTACACCGGGGAGCAGTAATATGGGCAAATAAGTACATTTCTGGCAATTACGCTTTATTATCGCAATTATAATGTTAGGGTTAAAATTGTACTTAAATAAAAAAATCTATTGTGTATCGTGAGTTGGGCTAGATATTTTATATTTGAAAACAGCCAAACACGTAGAAGTAAAATTAAATTTTAACTTTCCAATGAATTATTTTTCATCCAGCAAGTTATACTGAAAATTTCATAAACTCTAAACAATAAATAACGTTTTTATTTGAAAACGCGTTTTAGGAGAGGTAGAACTGGGCCTTAAGCAAAGTTCTAGGTGGAACTGATATAGACACAGCCAGTGTACAGTATGTGAGTAAATGTTACAATTTAGATAATAAACTTCTTGTTTGAACTGAGATGGTTCTTTTTCGTACTTAGTGCGGTTAAGAACATACACCAGAAACACGATTGGCCAGGAGAGGTTGTCCTCGTTAACTCTTTTGGCTATTGAAAGGAGTATTGAAGTACACATTTCAATACTCATTTTTAAGTACACATTTTTTTAACATTTCCAAAGTAATTGATGACTTTAATTCAAGCCAGAAGAGTAGACTTCATTTTGTGTAATAATAACTTGTGTATGATGACAATGAGTAAAGGTAAAAAAAGTTTTTCTTTATGTTTACCTGTTTTTTCTTTTATCACTGAGCACACAATTTAAAATTAGGCACACTTTTGAGTTGTGTGTGAACGATAATTACTTTACGTGTGGTTAACTTCTAACTGTTGTAAAATAGTATGAAAAACCTAATAAATTTAAAGCTAGTTTTTTTTATATTTTCCTGGGGGGTTCGCCCCAGGTTGGTCTTGCCACCCCAGTTAAAAAGCTGAATTGACGCCCATGCTAACAACTGACCCTGTATAAATTTTACAGAAAACAATTTAAAGACGTCATTATATATTATCTATATATCATATATTATCTATATATTATAATTACCATTATCTAATTAAACTATTATGGAATTTCTGTAATTTAAAGCCGTTTGTGGGAAAACTGCATTTTTTCTTTGCGATCGTCGACTGCATTTTATTAATATTTGTCCCGGATTTGACGAATTTGTGAAGTCTTCGACGTAAATTGGTTACTTAATAGATTCTTAGGGGTGGGCGGTCGGTGGCGGCGAGTGCTCTGCCGGCAGCCTGGGATTTTTAAAATTTAATTTTAATTTTTGCCGTTCCGTTTGACTTTCCCACTACGCTACTTTCCGAATAATCTAGATTTCCCGACTACTTTAAATTTTCTCCGACTTCCGCGCGGGGTTAAAGTGCCCGGGTGGTACTTTTCTGCAACTTTTTTGGTTTCCGCCAGCGACCCCACACCTTGGAAAGGGCGGGTGCTGCTTTCTGTGCATCCGCTCTAACCAGCTATTTACCTAATTTCCGTATTTATTGCTGGGAAAAACTTCACTTCATCCGCCACAACGAGTAACTACATTTTCTCTTGAGTTTCTGTAAATATTCACCACTTAAACAATATTGAATAAAGCCTTCCTTTCAATCATTACATTTAAAAGCAAGAAATAAAAAATTGCAAAGCTTTTGAAGGGAGACTTTTTACGGGAGGTGTAAAAGCAATTGCTAGTAGAACAAAATAAACAAACAAGTAAGCAGCGCCAGTATTTCTAACCGCCAACAGAAATGTCTGTGATACAATTTACAAAACAGCAATTTGTGAAAAAAGTCGTTAAAAACTAATAATACAGTTGGTTTTCCTTAGTTCACGAGTGCAATACCGGCTGCGGTTGAATTAACAATAATTTCAACATAATGGGAGGTATTAAAAAGTAAATTGAATACAGCCAAGCAATTAAAACGTAAAATTGAACATTGGGGTGCGGAAATCTTCTTCGGAGTCGGAAATATTCGGTTTTTAGTCAACCAACCGCAGTCCTCTGGCCACGATCATTTGTTTAACTTTAGCAATTAATTACTACAGAAAGAATCCATAGATTTCAACCAATTAAACAGTAAAACACCTGCGGAACGCTAGCTTTGTGCATTTTTGTAAAATGATCGGATTAGTAGTTGACCCACAAAAACCTATATTATGCAATGCCAACAATTCCATTATTAGAAGAGCTAGGATGATGAAGTAGGCTACCTAATAAATCACATGCTTAAAGTTTATTACAGAACTATTGTTTATCTTCCATTTTCCCTAGAAAAGATCGTGTTGAAGCATCTCATGATCACCGCAATTCACGCGGCGCTCTTCGGTCTCTGGTGTGGTGCGATCGACAGCGACGCTGCCGGTAGTGCGGGATCGCACGATGTATGACTACTGACTAGGAGAGCAGCGTGTACGGACACAATATAACGAAATTCTAATAATAGTTTCAATATTTATATGAAAAAAAAAAACAGGCATACTTTTTAAAAATTCCTTCAGTTTATCAAGCAAACTTAATTTACTCCATATTCTTCAAGTCCACAAAAAGGGACACTGGCCGCTCTGACCGACCGCGCAAAATATTGTTTATTTTTATTTCGGTCTTAAAAATTAACAAATAGTCGGAATGCTATTAAATTCAAGGAATATGTATAGCAGTAAATAAGGTTTATATACATGCTAACTGCGTTGTAACATTCGTTACAAATATATCCGCTTCTCTCAAAATCTTTACAGCCTTATTACATAAAAACTGAAAACAAAAACGCCAGTCGGTAGAAGATACTCGGTTTAGGAGAAAAAATAAAACGGAAAGACGACCGTTAATTTAGAAATGCAAAAATTGGGTACATTTTTCCCTTCGCTCGTGCTAATGCTTACACCGAGTGGCAAACATTTTTGATAATCATACTTCTTAATCTAACTTAATCTAACTTAATCTAACATACTTAATCTAACTTATGTAGAAATGATTGACACACTTTATTTAAATTTTTTCTGTTCTGTAGTTTTGGGGTTACCTATGAACCGTCAAACACAGAAGTCGATACTATCGAAACGAGCGGTGTCAGTTACGGCATTTCTCTCGTACCGGGTCAAAACTATTATAATCATAATTCTGCAAAAATTAGGAAATTAATTCTGTTAGTTAAAATTATTACCTTGACAGGTTATCGTTATTTTTGTGTATTAATAAACAGCTGCCCGCGCTTCCCTCACTATCGACAGTACCGCTAACGACTGCCTTCCCCGCACCACACCAAAGACCGATGAGCGTCGGAATAAACACGGCGCGGCGCTTCAGCACGATCGTTTGTATGAAATATGCAGTCTATACAGTCTATATTTCATTATACTAGCTCTTCTAATAACGGAATTGCTGGCATTGCATATTATAGCTTTTTGTGGGTCACCCACTAATCCGATCATTTTACAAAAATGCACATTGAAACCTAGCATTCCGCAAGTGATTATACTTTTTAATTCGTTGAAATCTATGGATTATTTCAGGAGTCATTATTTGCTAAAGTTAAACGAATGAAATTTACGGGGCAAAAACAGCGCCAATTCTTCTTAATTTAGAAAAATCGGGTAAACGCCAACATATACAGCTTACTAATTTTGATGAGCTAGTAGCATATTAATCAAGCGCAGCATCAGGATTTTTTCAAATTTCGTCGCCCCCAAATTCGCGAGAAAATCGACGTCAAAAAAGCGGGCATAATATATGGCCACGACAGTACATCATATTAGGCCGCATATTCAATAGAATGTCAACAACAACCTGTTCCAAAACATGGTATTCATCGGCATTAAGACGATTTCGTAGGTAAATTGGCCCAACAACCCTGTGATGTATTATGATCAGCCAAACATTAACCGAAAACCTTATGCGGTTGGTAACCACACGATACTGTTCTCCTCTGTTAGCATTTCCATTACAGTAACAGTAAAGTAAAGACTCGAGAAGTATAGTACAATTTTTTAGACAATAGATTGCCCATGCAGAATTTTCAGTGACGATTCTTTCGGAACCTTACTATGAAGGGGCAATGCCAGTCTTGCGCGAGCAAAAAGAGCCAATTTTGTATGTACATTTTTAGAATATAGTAAATAATTACAAAATCTCTTTAGAACCATTTATTGTTCATATTTTGAGGAATATTCACAATAAAAAAAAATAAAAGTAAATAAACAGTGATGCGTTAGAGGGCATCAAAGAAAACCTCTTCCGGCGAACAGGGTTGCACGACCGGAAAGATGTTGCACGCATTTTTTCACTTATCCATAAAAACAGGAAAGAAATTGATTCTATTTAAGATTAGCTCGGGAAGTACGTACGGAAATTAGAAAATTCCGCTTTAAAACAAAATAGCGCGCGTTTGAACACAAATTATCACTTTTAGGTACAACATTAGGTTAAAAATTGTTTATAACAAAAACGTTTCGCACTTATCGTAATATCCGTACGTGCTTCTCTAGATAATGTTGTTCTGAACGTGCATATAAAATTTCAAGTGAATTGATGGAGAGCAGTTGAAGTTATCTTTCCGGCTAGTTTGAAAAATGCGGTTTTGAGTAAACACCGTTTAAAGTATTGATGTAACTTTGATGTTATATTTGACTATAGTCGGCGATGCCTGGACCAAATAATTATCTTTTCAAATTAATATTTTCCTCCTCTTGTTTCTTGCTGTTTGATTTTGACGACAGACGGGGCTGTTTTGTAGCAACAGGTAGCGGTGGCTCTGAAAACATGATGCGCCGTGCGTCAGCCTTCGCGCGCATATTATTGCAGTTGTAATGGACTATATATTGAATTAGCTAATTTATAAATAATTATATTTAAGTCACAGAATACGCGTTAAAAGTCCATATCACCTCGATTGCGGAATTAGCTTATAAGACACATTTAGCAGGGTGTTTCGTACAAGACTCATAATAACTGCAGGGCAAGCAATCCAGCATGTCAGCTGAATTGTGACACCTTGTACAATAGGTACGCATTTCTGTACATATATTATTTTACTGGGAGTCTTAAGATGTTAAATAAACATGTAAAATCACTAGGAGTGTTTTATTGGAAGAACCTGGCACTGTACTAAGACCAAGGACATTACATGGCGATCCTGCCAGTTCTTCACATGAGAAGCAGTGTAACAACAACAACATGTTAGTGTTCAAGTAAAATGGGCCACTCCATACAAGAGATAATCGTATCTCAGGCTGAAAATTGTAAGAAACAGTGAAAACCAACACATGTGCTATGGTGAAATTTTGGGCAATTAATGGGCAAAAATATGCATAATCCGTGCATAGCATCTTTTCGTATCTACAAATCCAGAACGTGATCCAACGGAGCAACAATGAATTGGTGAGTTGTGAAAAGTGAAAAGAAATGCCATTAAGTGCAGTGTTGTGCGCAACCTACCAAGATAATGTTGATGCGGAAAATTTAAATACACTGTAAGTTAGAAATTAGGATAAATGACAAATAGCCAACTGGAACGTTTTAATATTATTAGCGAAGAACTTTATAGTTCTTAGTTATAAATAGAAATTTATTAAAAGATAATGAAGACCGTAGATTCAGATTAGAAGGAGTTATAAATAGAAATTTATTAAAAGATAATCAAGCCCGTAGATTAAGTTTAGAGGGACCGAATAAAAAGTTATCAAAGTTAACCGAAATAGAAGAAGAATTTTCAAACGTACGGTTAGAATTTAATAAAGGTATCGGAAAAATGGAACCAGACGTATTTAAGCAAGTTAAGCTATACGTAGCGGAAATAGAAACATTGATTAGGGAAATTCGTGATAGCTTATAAAATAGAATAATTAGTATTAATCAAGAAGGAATTTTAGATAGCACCGTAGTAACAATGGCAGAAAAATTCGATTTAAGAACGGCGGCAAGCCTTTTGCCAACTATGGATAATTCAGAGGATAGCACGAAGCAATTAATTGATTCCATAGAATTATACGATTCTTTATTAGATGAAGCTGGGAAAAAAACTTTTAACTAATGTAGTATTAAAAACAAAATTATCGCAAAATGCTAAATTAAGGTTAAAGACGACCCACGAAAATAATTTAGAAGTGATTAACGATATGAAACTTCATTTGTTGTCAATGAAATCCGCGGCGGCTCTATCAGTCGAATTGCATAGCTCGATGCAGAGGGATAAATCCGTTGATGAGTTTGGAAAATCTATCGAATGTTTAATGGTAAATCTAACGCTAAGTCAGTCAGAAGGTGATAACAAAACTTCTAAAGTATTGCGACCGGCAAACGAGAAGTTAGCTATAAATGTTTTTGCAAACGGTTTACGTAATCACGAATTACGAACAATTGTCAAAGCAAGAAATTGTTCCACATTCAAAGACGCTATTGCTGGTGTAATAGGCGAAGAGAATGCACAAAAAGGCTCTTCATATGCAAAGGTATTCAACCTGCGCGGTAAAAATGATAGAGGTTCGAATAAAAATTATAGAAGTAATTATTTTAGAGGACAAAATTATTCTAGAGGGCAAAATAACGGTAGATTCCAAAGTAATAATTACAATGGACGATGAGGTCGAGGAAATTTTAACGGTTCATCAGACAGAAGACTCTATATGACTTCTGATTCAAAACCCAAAAACGATAATACCTCAAAAGAACGAGAAGACCAGTTTTTTTCGTTCCTAGTGCAAAATCTTATGCAAAAAGGGAATTATTCTGAATTTTGGCGGTTCAAATTATTTATCGGTAAAATATTCAAATAAGATCTTAAAATTATTTATTGACACGGGTGCTTCAATTAGTGCTCTCTTCGCATCATGTATAAATAAATTGGAATATGTTGACACAACAAAGCGAATAGAAATAGAGAGAATAATCTCCTCCCATGACTCCGTCACCACTCGGGGATAAGGGGAAGCGGAAACCACACCCCCATCAGGCTCAACAGTAGCGCATGGGTCAGCAAATATTTGTTTAACGTTGGGCATTGTAAATTATACCACAATTTTTTTATTATGAACGATATAACAAAAGATTTTCATGGAGTTATTGAGGCTGACTTCCTTATGAGGTATTTTTCGGTAATTGATTATGCGAAATTCATGTTTTCATTTTGGTACAAGGGAAAGAAAAATTACATACCGCTTGAATCGGGAAAATAATGTTTTACTCTCATTCCACCGAGATGTGAGACAATATCATATTTCAATGTGGAATTTGACTCAGACTATGTTGTTTTACCGGAAGAAATTTCCGAGGGCGTTTTTACTGCAGGAATTTTAACAAAAGCAATTAACAAATTATTACCAGTAAGAATATTAAATACAAATGATAGAGACATTCAATTAAAAAAATTTGTACCAAAACTAGAAAAGTTTTCAAATTATGATGCGTGTGCATTTAATAGGACAAAATTTTCAGTTGATCGGATTGATAAATTGCTAACAACTTTAAATAAAGATGGATTAAATAAGGAAGAAAAACTATCAATCGACAAAATTTGTGCTAAATTAAATGACGTTTTCCACATGGAAGGCGACCTACTTTCGGTTCTTAATACTAGTAAACGAAAAATACATTTGCAGGATAATGCGATGCCTGTTTATCTAAAACCATATAGATTAATAAAATCGGGTAGTAGATTTCCAACGTTTGCTGTTTAAAAGGATGTTCTTTTGGCTACATGTTTCGTATCATACGATACGTCCTCCGGCCAAGCTGAAATTACATAGATAAATCAGAAAAAATAGGAACTTTTACAATAAATATAGTGTACAATTAAAATGAAACACAGAGGGGGGGGGGGGTGAAAAAGTTATTTTCTCTCTACAACTGTATTACATCAGATTAAAACGGAATAAACCAAATTCAGAGGGAAAACAATTGGGGAAGTCGATATTAGTAAAAGAAGGATAAAAAGCAAATCAATAGTACATACCGTCAGGCGAAAATCACTGTGTAAAAATATTTGAGGTTAGGTATTTTTCTCGGAACATGTGTTTCGTCAACTCTTTCAGATGTTGGTACAGCTTACAGACTAAAGGAGGGACATGAAAGTGCAGTCTTAATATATAGATCTTAAGATAAAGCTATTACAACAATTAACAAAATGAATGTACAAAAACAATAAATTACCTCGATAAAATTGCTCTTCTAAAAATAGAATATGATGGAATGCAAGGTCATCAGTGGTGGCCTCTGCATCAATTTAGGCATTAGCGTTAGGCGGGAGTTTTAAAAATGTTCGCACAAATAATCTATATGGTGGTATGTCGGTCTGTTCATTTAAAAGCAGGTCGGTTGTTTCTCTCGGCCATATAGATTACCTCAATCACAGCAGGAGGTTCACAAGCAGGTAGACACAATGTTAACAGATGATATTAATCAATCAAGCAGGTTTACAAAGTTTCGATTAGTTTTGGAAGAATATGATTTCACAATTAATTATGTCACATTTAGCAGGATGTTTCGTACAAGGCTCATAATAACTGCAGGGCAAGCAATCCAGCATGTCAGCTGAATTGTGACACCTTGTACAATAGATACGCATTGCTCTACATATATTATTTTACTGGGAGTCTTAAGATGTTCCTAGTTAAATAAACATGTAAAATCACCAAGAGTGTCTTATTGGAAGAACCTGGCACTGTACTAAGACCAAGCACATTATCTACTCATACATAATCCCCATAATCTCGACGTTATTTTGGAAGCGACGGCATCTCTACTGGGCTACCTACCCGTGGAGATTACTGTAATTGGGATGAAAAACAATAGAAGAGCCTCGGTTGGCGGTACCACGGGCTCGAATGCCCCCAATATTCCAGGAGCCCAGTTAGATGAACAGGCGAGGACACGGATTAATCCGACTGGGTCGACTCCACCATCTACCTCGGCCCTACCCGTGAACATACCCGGAACCAGTAGCAGTCTCCCAAAAACCTCAAGTATCAGAAGGAGGGCCATGTCAGTAACTGGCACCTCGGGAGACCGCACCGCAACGATAGCCACAAGCGCACCTTACACCTGCGATAAATGTGGAAAATCCTACCCTCTCAAGGCTAGCCTTGCAAGACACATCAAATAGTGTGGAGACAACGAAAGGGTGTAAGGGTCTTCGACTCCTTTATCGCCGTGCGTCAACACGAGCGCCGGGCTCATCCCGCGGAATACGCACGAAACTTGGAAGAGAAACTCCCTCGACCAGAATCCGAATTAATGGCCTTAATCGCAAGCATTGAAGCCAAGAGTGTCAAGGGCGGTTTTTCATTCAGAGAAATGGTACTGGCAACTGGTCTTACCCAGCACCACATCCGCTATCGACGAGAGAAGAAGGAACATCAGGCATACCTGCTTAGGGCACAGAAGGACCAGCGATCCAAGGCATCAACCCTGTTTATCAAGCCTCGGTACCGGCCCTCTATGTCAACGGCAATACAGTCAGCCTCCACGGCCTCTAGACCAGGCCCCTCTTCTGCGATCCCCTCTGCAGCAGTCCAGCCGTTACCACCTCCTAGGATTCAAGAATGAGAATCCATTTTAATTACAAGTTCTCCTGAAGTTAGTCCCAAAACTACTCCGAAGGGGCCACATCTATCGCCCGAAGGCCGCAAGGACGGGCTGAAGTGGCTACGGCTCTCTTCACACTTGGACCAGCGTCCCGCACGCAGACGACTCCATACTAAAGAGTCACAACCACCACCACTACCGTCACCACCGTAACCACCTCCGAGAGGCACGAAACGGCAAGCTGGAGCCTCCTCCCATGACTCCGTCACCACTCGGGGATAGGGTGAAGCGGAAACCACACCCCCCATTAGCGACCACACCGGCAGCTGCCCTGACAGCGCCGCCCTCAATTGGACCTCAAAGGCCCGTCTGGGACGAGCGCGCTACCCCTCATGACCATCCAGAGGACGTCAACTTCCTACGGGGTCTTTTGGCCTTGAGATTAGTGTTGATGACAACACTAAGGACCTGATATTCACCGCCTTAGGCGGCTGAATGCAGGATCTACAACTTAAGTTGGATAGCCGGCTTACGAACATCTTCCCTGGCGGCGCGCCGTACGTCGTCAAAATAAGACCAGGTATAAATAAACAATAATTTAAAAACTCATGAAAAATTGATATTTGGGGAATAAATAACGTTTAAAAGCATTTTAATTGCGTTGATTTCGTAGCCTGGTTACACCCACACCATGTACACATACGTTGCTTAATTTGGTTCACCACATAGCCCAAACATTCCCGATTAACAATAAATTTTCAAAATCAAAGATATAATAAAAATGTACAAGGTACAGACATATTAAATGAGCGCTATTTATTACTCGCTAGATTCGACAAAATGACCACTGTGCGGCGTCCAGAAAGGAGCCCGTACCATGAAGCGCCCCGCGACTGACGCGCGGCCGACTCCCCAATCTGTCATATCACGTCGCCAACGTAAGGCCCGTGAATTCGAGAAGGCTCAAGATCTTCACAGAAAGGACAGGAAATCTCTTCCCGAGCTCATATGCTCGGGGAAGCCATTCCTGGAGGAATCGGTGTACCCGGACATCGCAGATCTCCTATCGATGACGAACCGATTCAGGAGGGAACGTGTCCCGAAGTTTACTTACCCGTTACCACCGACGAGATAGGGAAAGCCCTATTGGGCTGGAAAAACTGCCCCGGAACCGGACGAAATCCTCGTCCCCACAGTTAGAAGGTACCACCTGCCTATGCTGGAGACGATGTTCAACATTGTTGTCTACCGCAACGTAATACCATCCACGTGGCGGGTGAGCCGGACCATTCTGTTCCCAAAGGATGGCGATCGGAAGGACCCTGGTAACTGGGGACCTATTACCATCAGCTCAGCACCCCAGCGCTTGCTCCATCGTACCCTAGCGACTAGGATCGTCAACGCAGTTAGCCTCAACCTACATCAACGAGGCTTCATTAAGGTTAAAGGAGTAACGGCAAATGCAACTATCCTCGAAGCATACATTTCGACGAGGAAAGGAACCGGGAAGGATTACAACTCAGCTTCCCTACACGCCAAGAAAGCCTCCGACACTGTTTCGCATCATTCTGAAAGCCTCCGACACTGTTTCGCATCATTCTATCAAGCGAGCACTTCGGAGACAGGGAATATCCCATATGATCGTTGATTACATTTCAAGTACCCTACTAACTGCCCGGACCTCCATCTCCGCGGGCAATATGCCGACTCCACGAATATATATGAGAGGGGTGAAGCAGGGTGATCCCCTAAGTCCACTCCTATTCAACGTCGTCATCGGCGAACTGATGGCTGACCTGGATGCGAAGAAGACAGGTGGAAGTGTGACCCACGACCTAAAGTGTTTAGCGATGGCCTTTGCCGACTATATAGTGTTGCTCGAGGACAGCGACATCGATATTTCGCTGTCCATTTCCCACGTTGCGCACATCCTCAAGCGACGGGGATGTCGTTGAACGCCAAGAAAAGCGTCACGGTTTCTGCCGTGACTGTGGCTGGGAAAGCCGTGCACCGGACCAGACCGTGCTTCCGAGTGGAAGGGAAGCTCCTACCCATCGTCGGAGGTGTGAACACCTTCCGGTATTTGGAACATCAATACTCAGCAATCGGAGTAGTCAGGCCGACGTTGTTCCATCTATCTTCGTGGATGAAGCGACTGAAGCGGCACCATTGAAGCCTGGCCAGAAAGTTGATCTGGCCCGCCATTACATCGTGCCGAGAATACTGCATGGATTACAGAGCCCGGAGAGCTACTACGCGACTGCGATAGGCTTATCCGGAAGACCATCAAGGATATTACATCTGCCAGTCCACACAGGGGAGCAATTTATACACGCCAGCATTAGGGACGGTGGTCTCGGTTTTCCGAGCCTCCGTAAATCTATCCCCTTTATATACCATCGCAGGCTATCGGCACTGGCCTAGAAAGGGGACGACGTCATGCGTGCTGTTATGGGAACGCCGACGGAACGGGCCCTTATGAATAGAATTGGACGCCTCAACAGTACTCCCCAACCCAATGAATATTGGAGGGAAATGGCTTCCACCCGACCATTCACTAGAGGGATAGAGGGCTGCGTAGAAGACGCAACAAGCCGGCAGTGGCTGCAGAGGACGCCCCCAGGCTGGACTGGCAGAGACTTTGTCCGAGCCATCCACCTGAGGGCCAATTGTCTACCTACAAAGGGGTTACCATCCAATGCCCCAGAGTTGTGCGGCGATGCCGAGCCGAGCCAACGAGTGGAAAATCTGTCCCACGTGTTACAAGGATGGCACGTCTCACATTTCGACCGCATCAAGCGACACGACGAAGTAGTGCGTCGTATAGCCAAACATACCAGGAAAAAGGGCTGGATAACTGAAGTCGAACCCAGAGTCTACCATCCCGACAAGCAGCTCTATAAACCGGACCTGGTGGTCAATACTTCCGCAGACCAACTGGTGGTCTGCACATGTTCAAGTTTCCTGGGAGGGGACACGAACGCTTGCAGAATCCTGGGAGAACAAGCGTTTAGTCTACGACCACCTTCGTTTCCGTGAAGCAGCTCAAAGACCTGGCCCAGCTGCAATATCCCAATAGCCGAAGCATTGCGCTTTCACCCAGTACCTGAAGATCGCCTGAGTAAACGGGTGCCTTAAATGGGGAAGCACCATCCATCGCAATTTTATGGCTGCGGTTTGGAAGCGTCGACCACCCGACGACCACAGCGGCGAGACGGAGCGGGGACGAAATCAGGCTCCGGAGAACAATAACATCGTGCGGCACTATCGCAGGCCTGAGCAACCCACGGCAAGTGGGGACGAGAGACCAAGAAGACAGCGCCCCAGACGGCATGGACCATTCCATACCACCGAGCGCAACCCCGCTGGCCTGAGCAACCCACGAAACGTGGGGACGAGAGGCCGAGAAGAGGTCAGCAGTCCAGGAGGCGCCGACGTCAACCCAACACGGTGCGGCAAAACCGCAAACCCGAGGATCCCACGGAACGTTGGGACGAGAGGTCAAGTAGAATGAGCGATTCGGACCATCGCGCACGATGAGCCGACGCGACTCCAAGAATTATTATACATTCCAATGCAGTCGTTGTACCCGCTAGGCCACCGTTACGAGAGTTACGAGAGTTAAAACAGCGCGGCCTGCACGGTATTATGATAACCCTGGATATACGTAATGCGTTCAACAGCACGTGGATACCGGGTATTATAGCGACGCTTATGGAATGGGACTGCCCGGCGTACTTAGTCTCAGCGGTACACAGTTTTCTCACCGGCCGACGTGTTGAGAGCGAGGGAAATGTATGTGACGTCGAATTGGGATGTCCGCATGGTTCGTGCCTCGGACCAATATTGTGGATATGCTACATGGAGGCGTGGTTCGACGAAATGAGATCGGTGGTGGGGGATGTGCATGTGCAGGCTTCTGCCGACGACCAGTTGGGGATAGAGGGGGGAAGTTCTGTGAAACGTATAGAAGAGGCGTGGCGCGATACCTGGTTAAGGTGTAAGCTCTGGGCGGAAGACAGTAAATTAACCTACGCAGAAGAGAAAACTGAGGCGGTATTCTTCGCGGCGCGGAAAGTGGAGCGTAAACCGATACTCAGTATGCACGAGACGGTTATACCGCTGCAGCTATCTTGCCGGTACCTGGGGCTTTACATTGACGGCGCGCTCAACTTTCGCAGGCTATCGGCACTGACCTAGGAAGGGGACGACGTCGTGCGTGCTGTTATGGGAACGCCGACGGAACGGGCCCTTATGAATAGAATTGGACGCCTCAACAGTACCCCCAACCAAATCAATATTGCAGGGAAATGGTGTCCACCATTCACTAGAGGGATAGAGGGCTGCGTAGAAGACGCACCAAGCCGGCAGTGGCTGCAGAGGACGCCCCCAGGCTGGACTGGCAGAGACTTTGTTCGATCCATCCACCTGAGGGCCAATTGTCTACCTTCGAAGGGGTTACAATCCAATGCCCCAGAGTTGCGGCGATGCCGAGCCGGATGCCAACGAGTGGAAAGCCTGTCCCACGTGTTACAAGGATGGCACGTCTCACATTTCGACCGTATCAAGCGACACGACGAAGTAGTGCCTCGTATACCCAAACATACCAGGAAAAAGGGCTGGATAACTGATGTCGAAGCCAGAGTCTACCATCCCGACAAACAGCTCTATAAACCAGACCTCGTGGTCCATACCTCCGCAGACCAACTGGTGGTCTGCGATGTTCAAGTTTCCTGGGAGGGGACACGAACGCTTGCAGAATCCTGGGCGAACAAGCGTTTAGTCTACGACCACCTTCGTTTCCGTGAAGCAGCTCAAAGACGTTGGTCGGGGAAGCAGTTCATATTCCTCCATTTGATCCTCGGCGCGCGGGGGGATCTGGCCCCGCTGCAATATCCCAATAGCCGAGGCATTGCGCTTCCCCCAGTACCTGAAGATCGCCTGTGTAAACGGGTGCCTTAAATAGGGAAGCACCATCCATCGCAATTTTATGGCTGCAGTTTGGAAGCGTCGACCACCCGACGACCACAGTGGCGAGACGGAGCGGGGACGAAAGCAGGCTCCGGAGAACAATAACATCGTGCGGCACTACCGCAGGGCTGAGCAACTCACGGCAAGTGGGGACGAGAGGCCAAGAAGACAGCGCCCCAGACGGCATGGATCATTCCATACCACCGAGCGGCAACCCCGCTGGCCTGAGCAACCCACGAAACGTGGGGACGAGAGGCCGAGAAGAGGTCAGCAGTCCAGGAGGCGCCGACGTCAACCCAACACAGTGCGGCAAAACCGCAAACCCGAGGATCCCACGGAACGTTGGGACGAGAGGTCAAGTAGAATGACCAGCGATTCGGACCATCGCGCACGAAGAGCCGACGCGACTCCAAGAATTATTATACATTCCAATGTAGTCGTTGTACCCGCTAGGCGACCTTTATGAAATATATATACAGGGTGTTTCAGAAATATCGGCTAACCTTCAAGGAGCATATCCGCCAAGGACAGAGAAGCAATTTTGGTCAAATAACCTATAGTATATTTCAAACTTTTAAGTACCAACAAAATTGTATTGAAGAAATCGTCTAAGGCCTGTCCTGGTGCAAGCCGTGCACGCATGACTGAAATACCATTGCAAACAACCACGGCAAACAACAAACATTTACGAACATTTATCAATTGAAACAGAGAGATTAGTACGTACCTAATCCACATGTGATGCAGATTTACAAACATTGTGATTGCAAAGCGAAATCCGTCGAACAAAAATCGATTTAACACAGCAATTGCGTTTCACAGCCGATCAAAGTTATGTCCCATTCTAGCCATACAATTGTCATTCATCCGTGTCTGGTACTACACAAATCACTACACAAACACACCCCATTAAGATCCCACAGTCAAAAAGATTCTTATTGTTAATAAACCACCAAACAGCTGATCACTTTTGTACGTGACCTACGAATGTAGGTCATTGTCGCTCTGAGCGAGAAAGACCGGAGTGGGGTGAGGCCGATATGTTGCGGTCGGCATTGATGTGTCACCAGTTGCAACACAACTGTGGCGGAATGTAGTCGATTTTCTTGCTTTGAACAGGGACGGACTCCGTCTTTCTTTATTAATTTTCTCAAGAATGCGTTAAGTTAGACCATACGTTATTTGACAAAATATGCTTATTACGGCCTTGGGCATATGCTCCTTGAAGGTTAGCCGTTATTTCTGAAACACCCTGTATATATAGACGAAAGTTACGAGAGTTAAAACAGCGCGGCCTGCACGGTATTATGATAACCCTGGATATACGTAATGCGTTCAACAGCGCGTGGATACCGGGTATTATAGCGACGCTTATGGAATGGGACTGCCCGGCGTACTTAATCTCAGTGGTCCACAGTTCTCTCAGCGGCCGACGTGTTGAGAGCGAGGGAAATGTATGTGACGTCGAATTGGGATGTCCGCAGGGTTTGTGCCTCGGACCAATATTGTGGATATGCTACATGGATGCGTGGTTCGACGAAATGAGATCGGTGGTGGGGGATGTGCATGTGCAGGCTTATGCCGACGACCAGTTGGTGATAGTGGGGGGGAAGTTCTGTGAAACGTATAAAATAGGCGTGGCGCGATACCTGGATAAGGTGTAAGCTCTGGGCGGAAAACAGTAAATTAACCTACGCAGAAGAGAAAATTGAGACGGTATTCTTCGCGGCGCGGAAAGTGGAGCGTAAACCGATACTCAGGATGGACGAGGCGGTTATACCGCTGCAGCTATCGGTCCGGTACCTGAGGGCGCGCTCAACTTTCGCAGGCTATCGGCACTGGCCTAGGAAGGGGACGACGTCGTGCGTGCTGTTATGGGAACGCCGACGGAACGGGCCCTTATGAATAGAATTGGACGGCACAACAGTACCCCCCGAACCCAATCAATATTGGAGGGAAATTGTGTCCACCCGACCATTCACTAGAGGGATAGAGGGCTGCGTAGAAGACGCAGAAGACGTAGAAGACGCAGCAAGCTGGCAACGCCCCCAGGCTGGACTGGCAGAGACTTTGTCCGAGCCATCCACCTGAGGGCCAATTGTCTACCTACGAAGGGGTTACCATCCAATGCCCCAGAGTTGCGGCGATGCCGAGCTGGATGCCAACGAGTGGAAAGCCTGTCCCACGTGTTACAAGGATGGCACGTCTCACATTTCGACCGCATCAAGCGACACGACGAAGTAGTGCATCGTATAGCCAAACATACCAGGAAAAAGGGCTGGATAACTGAAGTCGAACCCAGAGTCTACCATCCCGACAAGCAGCTCTATAAACCGGACCTGGTGGTCCATACCTCCGCAGACCAACTGGTGGTCTGCGATGTTCAAGTTTCCTGGGAGGGGACACGAACGCTTGCAGAATCCTGGGAGAACAAGCGTTTAGTCTACGACCACCTTCGTTTCCGTGAAGCAGCTCAAAGACGTTGGTCGGGGAAGCAGTTCATATTCCTCCATTTGATCCTCGGCGCTCGGGGGATCTGGCCCCGCTGCAATATCCCAATAGCCGAGGCATTGCGCTTCCCCCAGTACCTGAAGATCGCCTGTGTAAACGGGTGCCTTAAATAGGGAAGCACCATCCATCGCAATTTTATGGCTGCGGTTTGGAAGCGTCGACCACCCGACGACCACAGCGGCGAGACGGAGCGGGGACGAAAGCAGGCTCCGGAGAACAATAACATCGTGCGGCACTACCGCAGGGCTGAGCAACTCACGGCAAGTGGGGACGAGAGGCCAAGAAGACAGCGCCCCAGACGGCATGGATCATTCCATACCACCGAGCGGCAACCCCGCTGGCCTGAGCAACCCACGAAACATGGGGACGAGAGGCCGAGAAGAGGTCAGCAGTCCAGGAGGCGCCGACGTCAACCCAACACAGTGCGGCAAAACCGCAAACCCGAGGATCCTACGGAACGTTGGGACGAGAGGTCAAGTAGAATGACCAGCGATTCGGACCATCGCGCACGAAGAGCCGACGCGACTCCAAGAATTATTATACATTCCAATGTAGTCGTTGTACCCGCTAGGCGACCTTTATGAAATATATATACAGGGTGTTTCAGAAATAACGGCTAACCTTCAAGGAGCATATCCGCCAAGGACAGAGAAGCAATTTTGGTCAAATAACCTATAGTATATTTCAAACTTTTAAGTACCAACAAAATTGTATTGAAGAAATCGTCTAAGGCCTGTCCTGGTGCAAGCCGTGCACGCATGACTGAAATACCATTGCAAACAACCACGGCAAACAACAAACATTTACGAACATTTATCAATTGAAACAGAGAGATTAGTACGTACCTAATCCACATGTGATGCAGATTTACAAACATTGTGATTGCAAAGCGAAATCCGTCGAACAAAAATCGATTTAACACAGCAATTGCGTTTCACAGCCGATCAAAGTTATGTACCATTCTAGCCATACAATTGTCATTCATCCGTGTCTGGTACTACACAAATCACGACACAAACACACCCCATTAAGATCCCACAGTCAAAAAGATTCTTATTGTTAATAAACCACCAAACAGCTGATCACTTTTGTACGTGACCTACGAATGTAGGTCATTGTCGCTCTGAGCGAGAAAGACCGGAGTGGGGTGAGGCCGATATGTTGCGGTCGGCATTGATGTGTCACCAGTTGCAACACAACTGTGGCGGAATGTAGTCGATTTTCTTGCTCTGAACAGGGACGGACTCCGTCTTTCTTTATTAATTTTCTCAAGAATGCGTTAAGTTAGACCATACGTTATTTGACAAAATATGCTTATTACGGCCTTGGGCATATGCTCCTTGAAGGTTAGCCGTTATTTCTGAAACACCCTGTATATATAGACGAAAGTTACGAGAGTTAAAACAGCGCGGCCTGCACGGTATTATGATAACCCTGGATATACGTAATGCGTTCAACAGCGCGTGGATACCGGGTATTATAGCGACGCTTATGGAATGGGACTGCCCGGCGTACTTAATCTCAGTGGTCCACAGTTCTCTCAGCGGCCGACGTGTTGAGAGCGAGGGAAATGTATGTGACGTCGAATAGGGATGTCCGCAGGGTTTGTGCCTCGGACCAATATTGTGGATATGCTACATGGATGCGTGGTTCGACGAAATGAGATCGGTGGTGGGGGATGTGCATGTGCAGGCTTATGCCGACGACCAGTTGGTGATAGTGGGGGGGAAGTTCTGTGAAACGTATAAAATAGGCGTGGCGCGATACCTGGATAAGGTGTAAGCTCTGGGCGGAAAACAGTAAATTAACCTACGCAGAAGAGAAAATTGAGACGGTATTCTTCGCGGCGCGGAAAGTGGAGCGTAAACCGATACTCAGGATGGACGAGGCGGTTATACCGCTGCAGCTATCGGTCCGGTACCTGAGGGCGCGCTCAACTTTCGCAGGCTATCGGCACTGGCCTAGGAAGGGGACGACGTCGTGCGTGCTGTTATGGGAACGCCGACGGAACGGGCCCTTATGAATAGAATTGGACGGCACAACAGTACCCCCCGAACCCAATCAATATTGGAGGGAAATTGTGTCCACCCGACCATTCACTAGAGGGATAGAGGGCTGCGTAGAAGACGCAGAAGACGTAGAAGACGCAGCAAGCTGGCAACGCCCCCAGGCTGGACTGGCAGAGACTTTGTCCGAGCCATCCACCTGAGGGCCAATTGTCTACCTACGAAGGGGTTACCATCCAATGCCCCAGAGTTGCGGCGATGCCGAGCTGGATGCCAACGAGTGGAAAGCCTGTCCCACGTGTTACAAGGATGGCACGTCTCACATTTCGACCGCATCAAGCGACACGACGAAGTAGTGCATCGTATAGCCAAACATACCAGGAAAAAGGGCTGGATAACTGAAGTCGAACCCAGAGTCTACCATCCCGACAAGCAGCTCTATAAACCGGACCTGGTGGTCCATACCTCCGCAGACCAACTGGTGGTCTGCGATGTTCAAGTTTCCTGGGAGGGGACACGAACGCTTGCAGAATCCTGGGAGAGCAAGCGTTTAGTCTACGACCACCTTCGTTTCCGTGAAGCAGCTCAAAGACGTTGGTCGGGGAAGCAGTTCATATTCCTCCACTTGATCCTCGGCGCTCGGGGGATCTGGCCCCGCTGCAATATCCCAATAGCCGAGGCATTGCGCTTCCCCAGTAGTTAAATGGGGAAGCACCATCCCTCGCAATTTTATGGCTGCGGTTTGGAAGCGTCGACCACCCGAAGATCACAGCGGCGAGACGGAGCGGTGACGAAAGCAGGCTCCGGAGAACAATAACATCGTGCGGCACTACCGCAGGCCTGAGCAACCCACGGCAAGTGGGGACGAGAGGCCAAGAAGACAGCGCCCCAGACGGCATGGACCATTCCATACCACCGAGCGGCAACCCCGCTGGCCTGAGCAATCCACGGAACGTGAGGACGAGAGGCCGAGAAGAGGTCAGCAGTCCAAGAGGCGCCGACGTCAACCCAACACCGTGTGGCAAAACCGCAGACCCGAGCAACCCACGGACATAGGAAAGCTGATGACATGGACGCGGAGGGTTTTACCGTCGCCGGGCGCGACTGGGGAATGGACCGTGAAACCCGGAGAACGGTAATGCTTGTGGCCGTCGAACCAGCAGCACTCTATGCGTCGGAAATTTGGGGCATAAGAGCCGGGGACTCGCGAATAGCGCGTACCTTGAGTGCAGCGCAACAACCGTTCTTGCTGGCGATCACCGGAGCATATCGCACGGCGCCGACTAGTGCGCTCCAGGTGATAGCGGGCGTGCCCCCATGGACTCTTCAAGCGAAGAGAAGATCCCGTTTAGATAAGGAGAGATCGGAGGGTAGGATGGAGAGGGTAGTTAGAGGACAGGAATACGATTCGTGTCTGGAGTGAGAGGAGGCGGAGTTGGTAGAGGCTACGGAGGGGGAGTTGTCGGCTATGTTTTAGAATAGAAAGGAAATAAACGAATTACTGACTGAAGGAAGCGTTATTCCTTTATTGCACAATCACATACAACAGTCATATGTTACGTAGAAGAGAATATTCCAGCTCGTAGACATGGATCCCCCTTTATCATTTTTTGACGGCATACAAGCAACATACGGTCCACTTACCCACCGCAACATCAAGCAATTCGCTGATATCCAGAATAAGTTGACACGTGCACACAACCGAAAAACGTTCCTGTTGCAGTGTAGAGCGAAGAGAGTTTACCCGGGACATATCAAAAGCCATGCGAGTGGTATGAAAGATATCTACATCAACCACCATACACTCATAAACCAACCGGAAAAGATAAACCGGAAGTATATGAAATCCATGCTGAATCTTGAAATAAAGGCAGCCTTCCTGAATTTCAAAAAAACTTGAAAGGACTCTTGTAGTGCATTCAGACTATTTATGCCGTGCGTCAGCACGAGAGCCGGGCTCATCTCGCGGAATGCGCACGAAACTTGGAAGAGAAGCTCCCTCGACCAGAATCCGAATTAATGGCCTTAATCGCAAACATTAAAGCCAAGAGTGTCAAGGGCGGTTTTTCATTCAGACAAATGGCAGTGGCAACTGGTCTTACCCAGCACCAGATTCGCTATCGACGAGAGAAGAAGGAACATCAGGCATACCTGCTTAGGGCACAGAAGGACCAGCGATCCAAGGCATCAACCCTGTTTATCAAGCCTCGGTACCGGCCCTCTATGTCAACGGCAGAACAGTCAGCCTCCACGGCCTCTAGACCAGGCCCCTCTTCTGCGATTCCCTCTGCAGCAGTCGAGCCGTTACCACCTCCTAGGATTCAAGAATGAGAATCCATTTTAATTACAAGTTCTCCTGAAGTTAGTCCCAAAACTACTCCGAAGGGACCACATCTATCGCCCGAAGGCCGCAAGGACGGGCTGAAGTGGCTACGGCTCTCTTCACACTTGGACCAGCGTCCCGCACGCAGACGACTCCATACTAAAGAGTCACAACCACCACCACGACCGTCACCACCGAAACCACCTCCGAGAGGCACGAAACGGCAAGCTGGAGCCTCCTCCCATGACTCCGTCACCACTCGGGGATAGGGTGAAGCGGAAACCACACCCCCATTAGCGACCACACCGGCAGCTGCCCCGAAAGCGCCGCCCTCAATTAGACCTCAGAGGCCCGTCCGGGACGAGCGCGTTACCCCTCATGACCATCCACAGGACGTCAACTTCCTACGGGGTCTTTTGGCCTTGAGATTAGGGGTTGATGACAACACTAAGTACCTGATATTGACCGCCTTAGGCGGCTCAATGCAGGATCTACAACTTAAGTTGGATAGCTGGCTTACGAACATCTTCCCTGGCGGCGCGCCGTACGTCGTCAAAATAAGACTAGGTATAAATAAACAATAATTTAAAAACTCATGAAAAATTGATATTTGAGGAATAAATAACGTTTAAAAGCATTTTCATTGCGTTGATTTCGTAGCCTGGTTACACCCACACCATGTACACATTACGTTGCTTAATTTGGTTCACCACATAGCCCAAACATTCCCGATTAACAATAAATTTTCAAAATCAAAGATATAATAAAAATGTACAAGGTACAGACATCTTAAATGAGCGCTATTTATTACTCGCTAGATTCGACAAAATGACCACTGTGCGGCGTCCAGAAAGGAGCCCGTACCATGAAGCGCCCCGCGACTGACGCACGGCCAACTCCCCAATCTGTCATATCACGTCGCCAACGTAAGGCCCGTGAATTCGAGAAGGCTCAAGATCTTCACAGAAAGGACAGGAAATCTCTTCCCGAGCTCATATGCTCGGGGAATTCATTCCTGGAGGAATCGGTGTAACCGGACATCGCAGATCTCCTATCGATGACGAACCGATTCAGGAGGGAACGTGTCCCGAAGTTTACTTACCCGTTACCACCGACGAGATAAGGAAAGCCCTATTGGGCTGGAAAAACTGCCCCGGAACCGGACGAAATCCTCGTCCCCACAGTTAGAAGGTACCACCTGCCTATGCTGGAGACGATGTTCAACATTGTTCTCTACCGCAACGTAATACCATCCACGTGGCGGGTGAGCCGGACCATTCTGTTCCCAAAGGATGGCGATCGGAAGGACCCTGGTAACTGGAGACCTATTACCATCAGCTCAGCACCCCAGCGCTTGCTCCATCGTACCCTAGCGACTAGGATCGTCAACGCAGTTAGCCTCAACCTACATCAACGAGGCTTCATTAAGGTTGATGGAGTAACGGCAAATGCAACTATCCTCGAAGCATACATTTCGACGAGGAAAGGAACCGGGAAGGATTACAACTTAGCTTCCCTACACGCCAAGAAAGCCTCCGACACTGTTTCGCAACAATCTATCAAGCGAGCACTTCGGAGACAGGGAATATCCCATATGATCGTTGATTACATTTCAAGTACCCTACTAACTGCCCGGACCTCCATCTTCGCGGGCAATATGCCGACTCCACGAATATATATGAGAGGGGTGAAGCAGGGTGATCCCCTAAGTCCATTCCTATTCAACGTCGTCATCGATGAACTGATGGCTGACCTGGATGCGAAGAAGACAGGTGGAAGTGTGACCCACGACCTAAAGTGTTTAGCGATGGCCTTCGCCGACGATATAGTGCTGCTCGAGGACAGCGACATCGATATGTCGCTGTCCATTTCCCACGTTGCGCACTTCCTCAAGCGACGGGGATGTCGTTGAACGCCAAGAAAAGCGTCACGGTTTCTGCCGTGACTGTGGCTGGGAAAGCCGTGCACCGGACCAGACCGTGCTTCCGAGTGGACGGGAAGCTTCTACCCATCGTCGGAGGTGTGAACACCTTCCGGTATTTGGAACATCAATACTCAGCAATCGGAGTAGTCAGGCCGACGTTGTTCCATCTATCTTCGTGGATGAAGCGACTGAAGCGGCACCATTGAAGCCTGACCAGAAAGTTGATCTGGCCCGCCATTACATCGTGCCGAGAATACTGCATGGATTACAGAGCCCGGAGAGCTACTACGCGACTGCGATAGGCTTATCCGGAAGACCATCAAGGATATTACATCTGCCAGTCCACACAGGGGAGCAATTTATACACGCCAGGCATTAGGGACGGTGGTCTCGGTTTTCCGAGCATCCGTAAATCTATCCCCTTTATATACCATCGCAGGCTATCGGCACTGGCCTAGAAAGGGACGACGTCATGCGTGCTGTTATGGGAACGCCGACGGAAGGGGCCCTTATGAATAGAATTGGACGCCTCAACAGTACTCCCCAACCCAATCAATATTGGAGGGAAATGGTTTCCACCCGTCCATTCACTAGCGGGATAGAGGGCTGCGTAGAAGACGCAGCAAGCCGGCAGTGGCTGCAGAGGACGCCCCCAGGCAGAATCCTGGGCGAACAAGCGTTTAGTCTACGACCACCTTCGTTTCCGTGAAGCAGCTCAAAGACGTTGGTCGGGGAAGCAGTTCATATTCCTCCATTTGATCCTCGGCGCGCGGGGGGATCTGGCCCCGCTGCAATATCCCAATAGCCGAGGCATTGCGCTTCCCCCAGTACCTGAAGATCGCCTGTGTAAACGGGTGCCTTAAATAGGGAAGCACCATCCATCGCAATTTTATGGCTGCGGTTTGGAAGCGTCGACCACCCGACGACCACAGCGGCGAGACGGAGCGGGGACGATAGCAGGCTCCGGAGAACAATAACATCGTGCGGCACTACCGCAGGGCTGAGCAACCCACGGCAAGTGGGGACGAGAGGCCAAGAAGACAGCGCCCCAGACGGCATGGATCATTCCATACCACCGAGCGGCAACCCCGCTGGCCTGAGCAACCCACGAAACGTGGGGACGAGAGGCCGAGAAGAGGTCAGCAGTCCAGGAGGCGCCGACGTCAACCCAACACAGTGCGGCAAAACCGCAAACCCGAGGATCCCACGGAACGTTGGGACGAGAGGTCAAGTAGAATGACCAGCGATTCGGACCATCGCGCACGAAGAGCCGACGCGACTCCAAGAATTATTATACATTCCAATGTAGTCGTTGTACCCGCTAGGCGACCTTTATGAAATATATATACAAGGTGTTTCAGAAATAACGGCTAACCTTCAAGGAGCATATCCGCCAAGGACAGAGAAGCAATTTTGGTCAAATAACCTATAGTATATTTCAAACTTTTATTTACCAACAAAATTGTATTGAAGAAATCGTCTAAGGCCTGTCCTGGTGCAAGCCATGCACGCATGACTGAAATACCATTGCAAACAACCACGGCAAACAACAAACATTTACGAACATTTATCAATTGAAACAGAGAGATTAGTACGTACCTAATCCACATGTGATGCAGATTTACAAACATTGTGATTGCAAAGCGAAATCCGTCGAACAAAAATCGATTTAACACAGCAATTGCGTTTCACAGCCGATCAAAGTTATGTCCCATTCTAGCCATACAATTGTCATTCATCCGTGTCTGGTACTACACAAATCACTACACAAACACACCCCATTAAGATCCCACAGTCAAAAAGATTCTTATTGTTAATAAACAATAATCGTTTGGCTCCAGCTCGCGCTGGGCGGGACGCGGACAAGAGAACTCCAAGGGCAATGGTGGTTAAATTTTCTAGCCGCCGTAAACGTGATGCATTCTTGGCGGCGGCGCGTTTGCAGCGTAGGGTTTCTGCACAGTCGGGTGAGAGGGCAGCGCGTGGTCTTCGTGTTGACGGCGTCTCGGAGAGCTGTTATGTTAACGAGCACCTTACCTTGGCAAATAAAATATTGTTCCGATCTGCCCGTGACGCTGCTGCAACAAAATCGTATAGATTTGTCTGGACGAGGGATTGTCGAATTTACGTTCGTAAGGACGTTGAGTCGCGGCCTTTGAGGATTTCCTCGCAGAGGGACATTGATGCGATGTAGAAGATGTGTGTGGAAGATAGAGGTTTGCAACAGCAATTCTTTAATGACCCTTTCATTTTTTTATCAGAATACAAGAGGTTTGCGATCCAAGTCTGACATATTTCGAACTAATCTTTTAACTAACAACAGTGATATTGTGTGCCTCACTGAGACATGGCTGTCGGATGACATTGGCTCTGGTGAACTGTTCGATACATATGCATATGACGTTTATCGACGGGATAGGGCTTTCCTCCCGGGAGGTCCTTTGCGCGGAGGTGGTGTTGCTGTTGCTGTTAGTAACAATATATTTTCCTCGGAACGGCCGGACCTTCAGTCGGCAGCGGAAGATTTGTGGATATCAATTGAGTGCGGAAGTGGTATGGTATGTGTGTTGCGTTTATATTCCGCCTAGAGATAATGATGCCTTGACGAGCTTTCTCGAGAATTTGTCGCTTCTCGTACCGCGCTTGCAACCAAGCAAAATTGTAGTTATAGGCGATTTTAATGTCCCCGAATTATCTTGGTCAGTCTCGGAGGACTGTTCTTATTGTACAAACTCTGTTCCTGCAACCCCTCGGTCCAGTTTACTTATAGACACTGCTTCGTTGTGCGGGTTAGCTCAGTTTAATGATTTCGTAAATGCTTTTGGCAATACGCTGGATTTAGTTTTCTGTAACGATCATGACATGGCTAGGATGGTCCAATCGGACTCCCCGCTCGTGCCAGAGGATGTTGCTCATACGACACTTGAATTTAATTTAATTTGTGACTTTGCAAAATCAAGTAGAACCACGCACAGAAGCAAGTATAATTACTCTAAAGCGGATTATGACTCTATCTTAACCTGCCTCCTGGACGTAGACTGGGACAGCACTTTTGCGGGATTGGACACTAATGCGGCTACTGATCAATTCTATAATTGTTTAAGTTCTTTGGTGGAAGCTTACGTTCCAAGGTTTGCGCCTAGGAGTGACAGGTTTCCTAAATGGTTTTCGCGCATGACAATAGGTGCAGTTAGGAAAAAAAATAAATGTCATAAGAAGTTTAAATTGTACGGGAATCGATTGGATTATCTGTCTTTCGTGTACCAGCGCCGTCGTTGTAAAGCCTTTATAAATGCTGATCGTACAGCTTATATCCGTAAGATCGAAAATGAAATTTCAAGTGATCCGAAGCTTTTGTGGAACTTTGCTAGGGAAAGAAGGTGCAATGCTAACGTTATTCCATCCACTATGACACATAATGGCTCAACCGCTACTGGGGAGGGTGCTATTTGTACGATGTTGTCTGGGTTATTTTCATCTGTTTTTGTAGAGTCTCCGGATGTTGACAATATTACTGACATTCATGACAGCCACACTCTGGACGCGCATAACTCGAATACCGTGTCCGAACTGCGGTTTAGTCAAGACGAAGTTCTTAGTGCCCTGTCGAAGTTAGATTCCAAAAAGGGACCCGGTCCGGATGGTTATCCATCTGCTTTTGCTAAAGAATGTGCGGCGGGTCTGGCTAAGCCACTCACTTTGATCTTTAATAAAAGCCTTTCGTCAGGAGTGTTTCCTACAGATTGGAAACAGGCTTATGTCATTCCTATCTATACGTCCGGCAACAAATCTCTAGCCACTAATTATCGACCGGTCTCACTACTACCAGTATTTGGGAAAATATTTGAGAAGCTTGTGTATGAAAGGATGTTGGCGCACTTGAAAACGACGATCAGTCCTCAGCAGCATGGTTTTGTCCCTCGCAGATCCGTTGTCTCTAATCTCGTAGAGTACGCTGACTTCTTATTCGAGCGGGTTGATTCTGGACTGCAGGTGGATGCCGTGTACACCGACTTCAGTAAAGCTTTTGACACTATTAATCACGGTCTTCTACTCACTAAGATGCAAATGCTTGGTGTGCACGGCAATATGTTGAGATGGATCTCATCGTACTTGTCTAATCGTTCACAGGCAGTCTTAATTAATGGGTTTACTTCAGCATTTGCTCCTGTTACATCGGGTGTAGCTCAGGGAAGCCATCTCGGCCCTTTGCTATTTAACTGCTTTGAGAACGATATCGGTGACTGCTTTCATAATTGTGGTTTTCTGATGTATGCAGACGATCTCAAACTATTTCGTACGATTGAGCAAGAAAGTGATGGAGAGGCCTTGCAACGGGACTTGGATAGACTCGTCGAATATTGCCATCGAAATCAATTCAAACTGAACATCAATAAGTGCAAAGTAATGACATTTACAAGAAAAAATAATAAAATTTCCTTTGATTATCACTTTTCTGGTACTCGTCTTGCACGATTGGATTCTATCAGGGATTTGGGAGTCATTTTCGACTCAAAGTTGATGTTTGACCAGCACATAGACTCGGTGGTGTCTAGGGCTTACCGCATGCTGGGGTTCATCTTTCGCGTAACCAGGGAATTCCGAACTCATAGACCAATTCTATCTCTCTATTATGCATATGTCATTCCATCTTAAACTATTGTTCACCGGTCTGGAATCCCTGTTACATGATCTATATTAACAGACTCGAGGGTGTGCAGCGCAGGTTGATGAACACCCTTGCGAATAAAATGCATCTCAACGTCTCGCGTTATTCTGAGATATGTAGACACTTCAGAGTGCTATCCCTTCAGCAACGTAGGATATACTCGGACATCCTTCTGATGTTACGAATATTAAACAACTATCTAGATAGCACGACTCTGCTGGGTAGAATATCGTTGAGTGTCCCCACTCGTCACCTTACAGCGACGCGAGTGTTTTGGTGTGCAATCTCAAGAACGAATATGCATAGAAACTCGCCGATACTGAGAATGTCGAGGGTATGTAGTGAGCCTAGATTTTTTCAATTGCCGATGTTCTCCGCGGTGTCAGTGGATAGTTTTCGGGGCGCACTCAGACGTATTTGTTTTTCTAAGATCATTTAGAGAAGTAATCAGTTGTAAAGCGTGCACCTTCTTTTTCTTTTCATGTTTGTTTGGATTGTTTTTTCTGTTTAATATTTTTTGCATTGTAGATTGTATTTAGTGAAGTTGGATTTATTTGGGGAATTTGTGGATACTTTCGTAGAGCACTGTGCTGATTATGTTATCTATAAGTGATACATGTAGTGGGCTTAATGCCTGTTTTGTATCCTTTAATGAATAAATAAAAAATAAATAAATAAAACCACCAAACAGCTGATCACTTTTGTACGTGACCTACGAATGTAGGTCATTGTCGCTCTGAGCGAGAAAGACCGGAGTGGGGTGAGGCCGATATGTTGCGGTCGGCATTGATTTGTCACCAGTTGCAACACAACTGTGGCGGAATGTAGTCCATTTTCTTGCTCTGAACAGGGACGGACTCCGTCTTTCTTTATTAATTTTGTCAAGAATGCGTTAAGTTAGACCATACGTTATTTGACAAAATATGCTTATTACGGCCTTGGGCATATGCTCCTTGAAGGTTAGCCGTTATTTCTGAAACACCCTGTATATATAGACGAAAGTTACGAGAGTTAAAACAGCGCGGCCTGCACGGTATTATGATAACCCTGGATATACGTAATGCGTTCAACAGCGCGTGGATACCGGGTATTATAGCGACGCTTATGGAATGGGACTGCCCGGCGTACTTAATCTCAGCGGTCCACAGTTCTCTCAGCGGCCGACGTGTTGAGAGCGAGGGTAATGTATGTGACGTCGAATTGGGATGTCCGCAGGGTTTGTGCCTCGGACCAATATTGTGGATATGCTACATGGATGCGTGGTTCGACGAAATGAGATCGGTGGTGGGGGATGTGCATGTGCAGGCTTATGCCGACGACCAGTTGGTGATAGTGGGGGGAAGTTCTGTGAAACGTATAAAATAGGCGTGGCGCGATACCTGGATAAGGTGTAAGCTCTGGGCGGAAAACAGTAAATTAACCTACGCAGAAGAGAAAATTGAGACGGTATTCTTCGCGGCGCGGAAAGTGGAGCGTAAACCGATACTCAGGATGGACGAGGCGGTTATACCGCTGCAGCTATCGGTCCGGTACCTGGGGCTTTACATTGACGGCGCGCTCAACTTTCGCAGGCTATCGGCACTGGCCTAGGAAGGGGATGACGTCGTGCGTGCTGTTATGGGAACACCGACGGAACGGGCCCTTATGAATAGAATTGGACGGCTCAACAGTACCCCCCGAACCCAATCAATATTGGAGGGAAATTGTGTCCACCCGACCATTCACTACAGGGATAGAGGGCTGCGTAGAAGACGCAGAAGACGTAGAAGACGCAGCAAGCCGGCAGTGGCTGCAGAGGACGCCCCCAGGCTGGACTGGCAGAGACTTTGTCCGAGCCATCCACCTGAGGGCCAATTGTCTACCTACGAAGGGGTTACCATCCAATGCCCCAGAGTTGCGGCGATGCCGAGCTGGATGCCAACGAGTGGAAAGCCTGTCCCACGTGTTACAAGGATGGCACGTCTCACATTTCGACCGCATCAAGCGACACGACGAAGTAGTGCATCGTATAGCCAAACATACCAGGAAAAAGGGCTGGATAACTGAAGTCGAACCCAGAATCTACCATCCCGACAAGCAGCTCTATAAACCGGACCTGGTGGTCCATACCTCCGCAGACCAACTGGTGGTCTGCGATGTTCAAGTTTCCTGGGAGGGGACACGAACGCTTGCAGAATCCTGGGAGAACAAGCGTTTAGTCTACGACCACCTTCGTTTCCGTGAAGCAGCTCAAAGACGTTGGTCGGGGAAGCAGTTCAAATTCCTCCACTTGATCCTCGGCGCTCGGGGGATCTGGCCCCGCTGCAATATCCCAATAGCCGAGGCATTGCGCTTCCCCCAGTAGTTAAATGGGGAAGCACCATCCCTCGCAATTTTATGGCTGCGGTTTGGAAGCGTCGACCACCAGAAGATCACAGCGGCGAGACGGAGCGGGGACGAAAGCAGGCTCCGGAAAACAATAACATCGTGCGGCACTACCGCAGGCCTGAGCAACCCACGGCAAGTGGGGACGAGAGGCCAAGAAGACAGCGCCCCAGACGGCATGGACCATTCCATACCACCGAGCGGCAACCCCGCTGGCCTGACCAATCCACGGAACGTGAGGACGAGAGGCCGAGAAGAGGTCAGCAGTCCAAGAGGCGCCGACGTCAACCCAACACTGTGCGGCAAAACCGCAGACCCGAGCAACCCACGGACATAGGAAAGCTGATGACATGGACGCGGAGGGTTTTACCGTCGCCGGGCGCGACTGGGGAATGGACCGTGAAACCCGGAGAACGGTAATGCTTGTGGCCGTCGAACCAGCAGCACTCTATGCGTCGGAAATTTGGGGTATAAGAGCCGGGGACTCGCGAGTAGCGCGTGCCTTGAGTGCAGCGCAACGACCGTTCTTGCTGGCGATCACCGGAGCATATCGCACGGCGCCGACTAGTGCGCTCCAGGTGATAGCGGGCGTGCCCCCATGGACTCTTCAGGCGAAGAGAAGAGCCCGTTTAGATAAGGAGAGATCGGAGGGTAGGATGGAGAGGGTAGTTAGAGGAGAGGAATACGATTCGTGTCTGGAGTGAGAGGAGGCGGAGTTGGTAGAGGCTACGGAGGGGGAGTTGTCGGCTATGTTTTAGAAAAGAAAGGAAATAAACGAATTACTGACTGAAGGAAGCGTTATTCATTTATTGCACAATCACATACAACAGTCATATGTTACGTAGAAGAGAATATTCCAGCTCGTAGACATGGATCCCCCTTTATCATTTTTTGACGGCATACAAGCAACATACGGTCCACTTACCCACCGCAACATCAAGCAATTCGCTGATATCCAGAATAAGTTGACACGTGCACAACCGAAAAACGTTCCTGTTGCAGTGTAGAGCGAAGAGAGTTTACCCGGGACACATCAAAAACCATGCGAGTGGTATGAAAGATATCTACATCAACCACCATACACTCATAAACCAGGCGGAAAAGATAAACCGGAAGTATATGAAATCCATGCTGAATCTTGAAATAAAGGCAGCCTTCCTGAATTTCAAAAAAACTTGAAAGGACTCTTGTAGTGCATTCAGACTATTTATGCCGTGCGTCAGCACGAGAGCCGGGCTCATCTCGCGGAATGCGCACGAAACTTGGAAGAGAAACTCCCTCGACCAGAATCCGAATTAATGGCCTTAATCGCAAACATTAAAGCCAAGAGTGTCAAGGGCGGTTTTTCATTCAGACAAATGGCAGTGGCAACTGGTCTTAGCCAGCACCAGATTCGCTATCGACGAGAGAAGAAGGAACATCAGGCATACCTGCTTAGGGCACAGAAGGACCAGCGATCCAAGGCATCAACCCTGTTTATCAAGCCTCGGTACCGGCCCTCTATGTCAACGGCAGGACAGTCAGCCTCCACGGCCTCTAGACCAGGCCCCTCTTCTGCGATTCCCTCTGCAGCAGTCCAGCCGTTACCACCTCCTAGGATTCAAGAATGAGAATCCATTTTAATTACAAGTTCTCCTGAAGTTAGTCCCAAAACTACTCCGAAGGGACCACATCTATCGCCTGAAGGCCGCAAGGACGGGCTGAAGTGGCTACGGCTCTCTTCACACTTTGACCAGCGTCCCGCACGCAGACGACTCCATACTAAAGAGTCACAACCACCACCACGACCGTCACCACCGAAACCACCTCCGAGAGGCACGAAACGGCAAGCTGGAGCCTCCTCCCATGACTCCGTCACCACTCGGGGATAGGGTGAAACGGAAACCACACCCCCATTAGCGACCACACCGGCAGCTGCCCCGAAAGCGCCGCCCTCAATTAGACCTCAGAGGCCCGTCCGGGACGAGCGCGTTACCCCTCATGACCATCCACAGGACGTCAACTTCCTACGGGGTCTTTTGGCCTTGAGATTAGGGGTTGATGACAACACTAAGTACCTGATATTGACCGCCTTAGGCGGCTCAATGCAGGATTTACAACTTAAGTTGGATAGCTGGCTTACGAACATCTTCCCTGGCGGCGCGCCGTACGTCGTCAAAATAAGACCAGGTATAAATAAACAATAATTTAAAAACTCATGAAAAATTGATATTTGAGGAATAAATAACGTTTAAAAGCATTTTCATTGCGTTGATTTCGTAGCCTGGTTACACCCACACCATGTACACATACGTTGCTTAATTTGGTTCACCACATAGCCCAAACATTCCCGATTAACAATAAATTTTCAAAATCAAAGATATAATAAAAATGTACAAGGTACAGACATATTAAATGAGCGCTATTTATTACTCGCTAGATTCGACAAAATGACCACCGTGCGGCGTCCAGAAAGGAGCCCGTACCATGAAGCGCCCCGCGACTGACGCGCGGTCGACTCCCCAATCTGTCATATCACGTCGCCAACGTAAGGCCCGTGAATTCGAGAAGGCTCAAGATCTTCACAGAAAGGACAGGAAATCTCTTCCCGTGCTCATATGCTCGAGGAAGCCATTCCTGGAGGAATCGGTGTACCCGGACATCGCAGATCTCCTATCGATGACGAACCGATTCAGGAGGGAACGTGTCCCGAAGTTTACTTACCCGTTACCACCGACGAGATAGGGAAAGCCCTATTGGGCTGGAAAAACTGCCCCGGAACCGGACGAAATCCTCGTCCCCACAGTTAGAAGGTACCACCTGCCTATGCTGGAGACGATGTTGAACATTGTTCTCTACCGCAACGTAATACCATCCACGTGGCGGGTGAGCCGGACCATTCTGTTCCCGAAGGATGGCGATCGGAAGGACCCTGGTAACTGGAGACCTATTACCATCAGCTCAGCACCCCAGCGCTTGCTCCATCGTACCCTAGCGACTAGGATCGTCAACGCAGTTAGCCTCAACCTACATCAACGAGGCTTCATTAAGGTTGATGGAGTAACGGCAAATGCAACTATCCTCGAAGCATACATTTCGACGAGGAAAGAAACCGGGAAGGATTACAACTTAGCTTCCCTACACGCCAAGAAGGCCTCCGACACTGTTTCGCATCATTATATCAAGCGAGCACTTCGGAGACAGGGAATATCCCATATGATCGTTGATTACATTTCAAGTACCCTACTAACTGCCCGGACCTCCATCTCCGCGGGCAATATGCCGACTCCACGAATATATATGAGAGGGGTGAAGCAGGGTGATCCCCTAAGTCCACTCCTATTCAACGTCGTCATCGACGAACTGATGGCTGACCTGGATGCGAAGAAGACAGGTGGACGTGTGACCCACGACCTAAAGTGTTTAGCGATGGCCTTCGCCGACGATATAGTGCTGCTCGAGGACAGCGACATCGATATGTCGCTGTCCATTTCCCACGTTGCGCACTTCCTCAAGCGACGGGGATGTCTTTGAACGCCAAGAAAAACGTCACGGTTTCTGCCGTGACTGTGGCTGGGAAAGCCGTGCACTGGACCAGACCGTGCTTCCGAGTGGACGGGAAGCTCCTACCCATCGTCGGAAGTGTGAACACCTTCCGGTATTTGGAACATCAATACTCAGCAATCGGAGTAGTCAGGCCGACGTTGTTCCGTCTATCTTCGTGGATGAAGCGACTGAAGCGGCACCATTGAAGCCTGACCAGAAAGTTGATCTGGCCCGCCATTACATCGTGCCGAGAATACTGCATGGATTACAGAGCCCGGAGAGCTACTACGCGACTGCGATAGGCTTATCCGGAAGACCATCAAGGATATTACTTCTGCCAGTCCACACAGGGGAGCAATTTATACACGCCAGCATTAGGGACGGTGGTCTCGGTTTTCCGAGCCTCCGTAAATCTATCCCCTTTATATACCATCGCAGGCTATCGGCACTGGCCTAGAAAGGGGACGACGTCATGCGTGCTGTTATGGGAACGCCGACGGAACGGGCCCTTATGAATAGAATTGGACGCCTCAACAGTACTCCCCAACCCAATGAATATTGGAGGGAAATGGTTTCCACCCGACCATTCACTAGAGGGATAGAGGGCTGCGTAGAAGACGCAGCAAGCCGGCAGTGGCTGCAGAGGACGCCCCCAGGCTGGACTGGCAGAGACTTTGTCCGAGCCATCCACCTGAGGGCCAATTGTCTACCTACAAAGGGGTTACCATCCAATGCCCCAGAGTTGTGCGGCGATGCCGAGCCGGATGCCAACGAGTGGAAAACCTGTCCCACGTGTTACAAGGATGGCACGTCTCACATTTCGACCGCATCAAGCGACACGACGAAGTAGTGCGTCGTATAGCCAAACATACCAGGAAAAAGGGCTGGATAACTGAACTCGAACCCAGAGTCTACCATCCCGACAAGCAGCTCTATAAACCGGACCTGGTGGTCAATACTTCCGCAGACCAACTGGTGGTCTGCACATGTTCAAGTTTCCTGGGAGGGGACACGAACGCTTGCAGAATCCTGGGAGAACAAGCGTTTAGTCTACGACCACCTTCGTTTCCGTGAAGCAGCTCAAAGACGTTGGTCGGGGAAGCAGTTCATATTCCTCCACTTGATCCTCGGCGCTCGGGGGATCTGGCCCCGCTGCAATATCCCGATAGCCGAGGCATTGCGCTTCCCCCAGTAGTTAAATGGGGAAGCACCATCCCTCGCAATTTTATGGCTGCGGTTTGGAAGCGTCGACCACCCGAAGATCACAGCGGCGAGACGCAGCGGGGACGAAAGCAGGCTCCGGAGAACAATAACATCGTGCGGCACTACCGCAGGCCTGAGCAACCCACGGCAAGTGGGGACGAGAGGCCAAGAAGACAGCGCCCCAGACGGCATGGACCATTCCATACCACCGAGCGCAACCCCGCTGGCCTGAGCAACCCACGAAACGTGGGGACGAGAGGTCGAGAAGAGGTCAGCAGTCCAGGAGGCGCCGACGTCAACCCAACACGGTGCGGTAAAACCGCAAACCCGAGGATCCCACGGAACGTTGGGACGAGAGGTCAAGTAGAATGACCAGCGATTCGGACCTTTGCGCACGAAGAGCCGACGCGTCTCCAAGAATTATTATACATTCCAATGCAGTCGTTGTACCCGCTAGGCCACCGTTACGAGAGTTACGAGAGTTAAAACAGCGCGGCCTGCACGGTATTATGATAACCCTGGATATACGTAATGCGTTCAACAGCACGTGGATACCGGGTATTATAGCGACGCTTATGGAATGGGACTGCCCGGCGTACTTAGTCTCAGCGGTACACAGTTTTCTCACCGGCCGACGTGTTGAGAGCGAGGGAAATGTATGTGACGTCGAATTGGGATGTCCGCATGGTTCGTGCCTCGGACCAATATTGTGGATATGCTACATGGAGGCGTGGTTCGACGAAATGAGATCGGTGGTGGGGGATGTGCATGTGCAGGCTTCTGCCGACGACCATTTGGTGATAGTGGGGGGAAGTTCTGTGAAACGTATAGAAGAGGCGTGGCGCGATACCTGGTTAAGGTGTAAGCTCTGGGCGGAAGACAGTAAATTAACCTACGCAGAAGAGAAAACTGAGGCGGTATTCTTCGCGGCGCGGAAAGTGGAGCGTAAACCGATACTCAGGATGCACGAGACGGTTATACCCCTGCAGCTATCTTGCCGGTACCTGGGGCTTTACATTGACGGCGCGCTCAACTTTCGCATGCTATCGGCACTGACCTAGGAAGGGGACGACGTCGTGCGTGCTGTTATGGGAACGCCGACGGAACGGGCCCTTATGAATAGAATTGGACGCCTCAACAGTACCCCCCAACCAAATCAATATTGCAGGGAAATGGTGTCCACCATTCACTAGAGGGATAGAGGGCTGCGTAGAAGACGCACCAAGCCGGCAGTGGCTGCAGAGGACGCCCCCAGGCTGGACTGGTAGAGACTTTGTTCGATCCATCCACCTGAGGGCCAATTGTCTACCTTCGAAGGGGTTACAATCCAATGCCCCAGAGTTGCGGCGATGCCGAGCTGGATGCCAACGAGTGGAAAGCCTGTCCCACGTGTTACAAGGATGGCACGTCTCACATTTCGACCGCATCAAGCGACACGACGAAGTAGTGCCTCGTATAACCAAACATACCAGGAAAAAGGGCTGGATAACTGAAGTCGAACCCAGAGTCTACCATCCCGACAAGCAGCTCTATAAACCGGACCTGGTGGTCCATACCTCCGCAGACCAACTGGTGGTCTGCGATGTTCAAGTTTCCTGGGAGGGGACACGAACGCTTGCAGAATCCTGGGAGAACAAGCGTTTAGTCTACGACCACCTTCGTTTCCGCGAAGCAGCTCAAAGACGTTGGTCGGGGAAGCAGTTCATATTCCTCCACTTGATCCTCGGCGCTCGGGGGATCTGGCCCCGCTGCAATATCCCGATAGTCGAGGCATTGCGCTTCCCCCAGTAGTTAAATGGGGAAGCACCATCCCTCGCAATTTTATGGCTGCGGTTTGGAAGCGTCGACCACCCGAAGATCACAGCGGCGAGACGCAGCGGGGACGAAAGCAGGCTCCGGAGAACAATAACATCGTGCGGCACTACCGCAGGCCTGAGCAACCCACGGCAAGTGGGGACGAGAGGCCAAGAAGACAGCGCCCCAGACGGCATCGACCATTCCATACCACCGAGCGGCAACCCCGCTGGCCTGAGCAATCCACGGAACGTGGGGACGAGAGGCCAAGAAGACAGCGCCCCAGACGGCATGGACCATTCCATACCACCGAGCGGCGACCCCGCTGGCCTGAGCAATCCACGGAACGTAGGGACGAGAGGCCGAGAAGAGGTCAGCAGTCCAAGAGGCGCCGACGTCAACCCAACATCGTGCGGCAAAACCGCAGACCCGAGCAACCCACGGAACGTTGGGACGAGAGGTCAAGAAGAATGATCAGCGATTCGGACCAACGCGCACGAAGAGCCGACGCGACTCCAAGAATTATTATACATTCCAAAGTAGTCGTTGTACCCGCTAGGCGACCGTTATGAAATATATATACGACAGTTACGAGAGTGAAAACAGCGCGGCCTGCAAGGTACTTGCTGCAATATCTACAATTACTTTGCAACTTGAAAGAGAAAATGAAAATGAAATCACCAGGTGGACAATTCTCGTGCTGCGGCATTTCATCGGTGAGAATGTATTGAGCAGTGTTGCACAGATCTTTTTTCTTTATTTTATCAATTGAAGTATGATTACGAAGAATGGCTAGTCCATCATAAATTCAAAGCTTACGCTTCTGTGTTAACTGCCCTAACTGGTTTTTGTCAAATGGCGGGGATGAGTGCCATTAGTTTTTGCACGTGATCTGTCCTTTTCTTATTCCAAAATTTGCAAGCTTTGCAATATTTAGACTTTATAAGAATATCAACTATATTTCTCCAGCTGATAAGCGCCACTAATCATACAGAGAAGAAAAGCTATGTTTTCTCCATGTTCCATAGTCCGAGACAGTTGCGCCATTCTTTTTTTACTATTTTTTGTTGACTTGTAACCCTCTCTTCTTCTGCTGCTTTCTGCATACTTGGTTGACAAACTGCTTCTGTTACGACAAAAACACCTTTATCGTAAAATGAGTGAAATTCTGTCGAGGAAGGTACTACACCTATTCTTATGCGCATGGCAACGATACTTCCGCTAGTCATTTCATATCCTTTTTGAACAAATGGGCAACTCGGAATGAAAGAGTTTTCAAAATTCTCACAAGAAACCACGATTTGAAATCCTAACTTGCCAAGTTGCAACTTTCGACCAAATTAGCATTTGATTTGCACGTTTTATACACTACAACTTGTGAAATAGCAGAAAACAAAGCAACAAAGTTCAAAACATGATAAATAAACGTCATCCACTTCAACGTTGTAATAATTTTCAACCGACATTTCTTTTTTGCAGGTGTGGTTCCAAACGATTCAATGCTTGTCATAATAGTTCTATTTGAAAATCTGCTGCTTCCTTTCTTTCGATCACGATATACTCCGGGAATGCCATTAATTATATCTGCTGTTTTTACCAACTAATTAAGAACAACACACGTTACATCAGACAGCTATAACATCGTGCGGTTAGCGTCAGTTCAACGAACGTACCGAGAATATTTCAATAAAATCTTTATGTTTTATATTATTTTATGTTATATTTTACACCAGGGCTGTCCAACTTCAAGTGGCGCACGGTCCGTTGTAAAGAAAATTGCGGTTGTTAGGGCCGCATCATAAAATACTTCGTATGCAACTGCATCAGTGATTTGTAATAGGCACAAAAAAACGTGTTTGTTTTTATAATTATTTTTATATATTCAAGAGAAATATGTATACAAAAAAATAGTGGGAAGTTTGGGGTTGTTGATTTTCGCTAACTAGTGTATCAATATTAACATTAATGTTTGTTGTTGACAAACGAAGCAACTGAGTAAGTGCCTTATCAGACTGGGAACACCTATATTTTTATTTTATAAATTGCATGTTGGAAAAGCTGCTTTCGCAAAGATACGTGGTTCCCAGCATTGAGCCAATTATAAGGCCTAAGTTTCATAAGTTGGGGTAACATTCTGTTGGGAGTAACTTAAAAAATTCCAATCCTATTTCGGTTCCTCCTTGCAGATCACTCAATTCCAGTTGAAGGTCTGCTCTTTTTACGATCTCAAGAAAATATAGACGATAGAAATTTCGCATCAACAATTTGATTTTTCAGTTTCATAGTGTCGGACTTCACCTCATTTTAAAGGAAAATGGAAATCTCATTGCGTAGAGCGATGAAACGTCGCAAACAGTTTCCGGCGCTTAACCAACGAATATGGGTGTGAAGTAACAAGTCCCCATATCGACAAAAAAATTACGAAACTTTCGGTGACTCAAAGCACTCTTATAATATTAGTTATTTTAACAACTACTTTCATGATATCCATTTGACGTAAGGACTTTCCCCATAGGGCCTCTTGGTGAACAATGCAGTGTATCACCAGTTGATATTGTTTTGTTTTAAAAGTCCTGCAAATCCAATTTCATTTTTTCTATCATAGCTCTGGCTCCATCAGTGACAATACAGGAACATTTGTCGAATCCCCCATAGTCTGATACCACCTAATTTACAGCTCCAAAAATATCCGTACCCTTGGTTGTACCATGGAGAGGAATAAGATCAAGCATCTCCTGTGCTATACTGAAGTCCTATTGAATAGTTCGAAAAGAGTTGGGTGACGTCGGATAGGACAGTGCTTTCATCCAGGCAGAGTGAGAAATATTTACATTTTTCAATTGAGTCGTGCAATTTTTTTGATACATATTGTTTAATGTGGTCTACACGTCTTGCAAGTGTTTGATGCGACGCTGAGACTGTTTCGAATTTTTCGGCAATTTTTGTTTCATTGAATTGTTGTGCCATTTTTATTGCACAATTCTCAATAAGCACTACATCACTAAAAGGTTTTTTCGCTTTGACAATTTCCAGCGGTAATTCGTAAGAAGCGGCAATACAGCATGTGTTACCAGTGTCAGGCTTTAAAAAAAAATGTTTGTTGTTTTAACTTCTTCTTATATGTAGTCCGTAATGATAGCATTTCTAGACTCCCCGTAAACAGCTGAAACTTTTTCTCGTGTAACGTAGTGTAATGTCGTGTCACATTATATCCTTTAGAGACTGATAGTACTTGCATACAAACAATCCATTGAAGCTTGTTATTGTTGTTTGTAACTAAATAGTCTGATTCCCAACGGTCATTATAAACTCGATGTTCGTTTCCGATCTTTCTTTTCTGCGAAGACATATTTCGTTTCAAAAAGCTTAAATTCAGTTGCTGCGTAATGCACACCTGAGCAAAATACATACTTTTGTAAACAAAGAAACACTTGACGGTAACAATAAACTTCGCTAACCGTATCCAACGATGTTCTGTCTATGAGTCTCTATTTCACATCATTCAAACCCAGTAATAGAACGCTATCCTTGGTTAAATGTGTAGTGCAGTGGCGAGCGCCATCTAGCGACATGATGCCCGAAACAGGACGGGATTTTTTTATGCTGGTCGCTTGTATTAAGCAAATTCTTTTCTCACTTTTGTGACCATATTCAAGGGACCAGAGATAGGTGAATAATAATTGTAGTTTTTCATGAATTTACATTGAAAATATAATTCCATAGAAAAATCTACACTTTTTATACCCACTGGGCCCTTTTATTTAACATGGTCATAATTATTCATACTATGATTAGATACCATATAATTTGTTAGATAGAAATTACTTCTTTAAAATTACATCACAAATCCTATGGCATTAGACCGCCACACACTACCTAGTCATAGATGATTTTAAACAACACATACGATAATGTGTATAGTTTTATTAAAACCGAAAAAGTTACCTGAATAGTACAACAAACTTAATAACTTAGAAAATGCTTGACATTAGCACATTAAGAATTATCATAATACTTTCTTTTCTGTTCATATAACGTCATGGTATAAAAATGTTTTATTTTATACAAGTAAAATAGTAAATCTTGGTAATCCTGCACCTTTGTTGCTTAGATACACTAAGAGTTATTGTTAACAGTCATGGCTATAAACGTGAATATCATGTTGTTCAGGAATTCGTCCGCCGTCTTTTGGAAGAGACGACCGGCAACCAGTTGAACATCTTTATTATAGGTATTTTTACTTTCAAGAACATGATTTGATTGATTATCACAGCTCACAATAAAGGGAGAGACTTTTCTTTTGCGTAGCGATGGCTGTCAGGATATAGCACCAACTAGAAACAACATTTCCTTATACTGGACAGCATAAACACTCTTGACTGGAAAACTTTTGAACCAACCTACAAGAATACCAAAATTACATATTAATAATTTAGTACCGATGGATAATGAGTTATTTTTACTTTCGAGAACATGATTCCATTGATTTTCACAGCTCCCAATAAAGGGAGAGACTTTTCTTTTGCGTAGCGATGGCTGTGGTCGGAAGCATCCATAGGCTCTGCCTCATTTATTGTAATGTTTTCCTTTGCATAGTCGATGCTAGCTGGAAATGGCACATCAATCGGGTCTGAAATGCTAATATATCCAAGTAAGTTTTACAAACACGAATATTAATGGGTAGTAGGATAGGTAGGTAGTCAAAATGTAGACTACCTATCTCAATTAGTTAGTCACTATTTCCCGTTCTGTACCAAACAAGCTTTAAATCACAATAATTTGTATATACTTTCTATGCAAGCTTTCAGATTTACTACGAAAAACGCTACAGAAAAATTGTTATAACATTTACAAAAATTAAATGTATAGGAAATGGAAAAAAAATTGTTACATATCTTCATGCTTCATATGACAAATTTGTAGGTAATTAATCGTTGTATTTACTCATTTACGCTGAGACATTTTCATAGTGGCATACAACCCTTAAATCACATAATAATAATAAATTTTGTCTAGTACTTATTTGAGTATTGCGGTACAAATTACATATCTTTACAACGGAAAAATGTTTATAACTTTTACAAAAACTGTTCAAATCCTTTTCTCTTAGGCAAAATTGTAGGTAATTGATTGGGATTTTACTTTAAATGATTACATTAAAAGCTGAAAAGCCTCCACATTACGATATTATGTATGACACCAAGTGGAGGGAGTTGATATTTTGGTGGTCTGCGATAACAAATTGTTTATAACTTTTTGAAAAACTATTATATAACTTTCCACCATATACCAAATTATAGATGATTAGATACGGTAGTCCTATTCATGAATGCAAAATGTTTTGGTCTGAGGTGAAGAACCCTTAAATAACGATATAGTACTTATGTTGTGTGGCTTCAACTGAACATTACTTTGTTCTGCTTTAACAAAATGTTATAACTTTTCTAAATGTTGTTCTATAATTTACTGTCACCGTCAAATTGAAGATCATTAATGGGGGATAAATCCTTTGGTAGTCGATTTCACAATTTAATAATCTAACAAATGTGAATATTTATAAAAAAAAACAAACGTTAATTTTTTAGGTGTATAGACTATTTGGTATTCAAATTTACTTTTGTGGGAACATCCCAATTGTTGATAATTTTGGTATATGTGATTATATAAAAGACGAAATACATAAGAAAGCACTTGAGAAGCAGAAAAAAAGGGCACCAAAAAAATTAAAGACTATAAAAAGCCACCACTAGTGGTGGGCGATGTTTATCGATGTTTTAGAAACATCGATGTTATGGTTCGATGGTCGATGTTTTTGCCATCGATGTTTTTATTTTTAAACATCGATGTTTTGCAAACATCGTGCAGCAACAACAGCAAAAATGAGATATAGGATCCGGGCGTTTAGGTCACGCCGACATGAGTTGCTGCTATATGTGTTTACTTAGACTAGTGATTTTTTTACTTTACTCTGCAAAATTAGAAATAAATTAGTTGTGTAAGGCATACTGTTGTGTAAGGGTGAAAAATTCAGTATTACGTACATACTAACCATGTTGATTTACCCTTTGTAAGTAAAAAAAGAACATAACACCAAATGTAAAAATTGTATAGAGATTAGTTTGTATGATACCGCTTTAAAGTTTGAATACATTTTACGTTGAATAAATAAATCTAGGCGTGTTTTAGTTTTTTTGTATTTCTTCTCATTTTGTGTTTACAATTGGAAAATAAAACAAAGCTAAATTAAAAGCTCAATAAACAGAAGTTATTATGATGTATTATTATAGAAAATTATAGACAAAAACGCTGCCCGCTGAAAACATTGATGTTTTCAAACATCGATGTTTTATAGCCGATGTTTTTATACCATCGATAGTTGGTATCGATGGTAACATCGATGGTCAACATCGATATTTTGCATCGATGTCCCATCACTACACCACAGGGCGCGGATGGTGTGTTGACTTATTTTCAAAAGTTGGTAATTCTTGTCCCGGTTTGAAATTTCATAATTATGGTAAGCCTAATAATACTAATATAATACTCCAACGCGACTTACCAGTAATTTCTATTCATTTTACACATATTATTTCATAATGTCAGAGTTGGTGTTTATATTTACAAGCTATAACGGAATGGCTCCAAAAATACTGCTTGTTACCCACAACTAATAATTTAACTACAACTAATAATTTAACATTACGTATCAAAATTCGACTACGTAGTATGCTGTTTCAACGTTAGGTCGACCGTGATAATACCCATGATGTCCCACTACGTGTATTGGCAGGCCCAATTAAGACCTAGGGGGCCCACTTGATGAACAATTAGGGGGGGCCCACTTGTCATCGGGGAAGCGGATCAATTCGCCACTGTTAGCAGAAGTCGGGGTCAAAACTACTACCAATACATACAAACAGCCCTGGATGCAGTCCTGACAGAAACAAACAAGTCTAACTTAATCAAAGAAATGCTAGTTACATTTCGGATGTAATGTAGATTTTATGCATGCAATGAATTGTTAAATATAGTACGTACGTAATAAAAGTGATGGTATGGCCCCAGTGGCCAGTCGTGATGTCAAAATGTCACACGGCTTAAAATGTAACGTACATAGACAGTACACTGTATGTACAGATGCCGGGTCTTTCTGCAACAAATCCCGATTGCCAACTGATATCAACCAAGCCGTATATAATATTGAGTTTTCGGGATTTAGGAACTTGTAGTGAGAATTCTCCGCACTGGTGCTAGTGCATGAAGGCACACAACAACGTCTTACATGTTTCCCTATAACTGCAACGTAAAATGTATTTATCTATCGGTTGCAAAAGTATTGAGGCCTGTGTTTGAAGAATCGTAACTCTGCAACGACTGAACAAAAAAAAAATAAATTGTGTTATACTCCTGAATCATTTCTACATAACAGGAGGGACTATCAAATTTTTCTGCCCCTTGGTTTAGACAGAAGCGCAAGAGAAGTGTAAAAATGTACCCGATTTTAGCACTTTTTAATAAAAGCTCGTCTTTACTATTTTTTTATGCTAAACCGCTAGCCCAAAAAAATTCAAATTCACACTGAGTATGACCCAAGATCTTGTATACACATTGATTTTTGCTTTTGTAAATTTCTTTGTAATAAAGGCTATAAACAACATTTTTAAGGAAGCGGATATCACGGTAACGAGTGTTAGCACGACAACGCAATAGGTACGAAAACAATCGCAACATTTTGTTTATTGGGACTATTGAAATAGAAACAAATTTCAGATATTCACTAATTTTATAAAGCGATATGAATTTGCGATTTAATTTTGAACTTCGCGCAACGCGTCACGTCATCGGCGGGGTTGTAACTCGAGAGCGGCTACGTATTGGCGCGTCGGGGCTCATGGACCGTACTTAGGATTAAAAGATCAAAACAAACATGGTATTTGTCAATTTGAGCAATTTGAAGTGGAAAACTAAAAGTTTTGGGATCTGAAGCTTTTTAATGAAAGAATAGATTGCAGCAAAGAGATGTAAACATGTTTTGTTATTGTTTTTAACGCACTTTAAATCAATAGGCGCAATCAAAAAATCAGATACTTGCGGTACCAGCAAACAAATAAAACTTCAAAACAAAATATTTTTCTGATACTACAATAATATACATAACAGGTTGATTTTGTGGTAAAATTAAGATAATTTGAGTACATAAATATGATCTTGATTATTAATTTATTTAGTAAAGTTGTACCTGCGTTGCGTTGTGTACGTGTTTTCAAGTATTCAGTAAAAATGCCAAAGTATTATTCCAAGGAAGTAATTTAGAAAAATATGGTTGGAACCCAGGAAGTAGAAAATATTTTTATTTTATTACTTTTTAGGAATACAAAACACAAAGCCAGATATAAACTCAAACTGAAATACCTAATGGTTAGGTAATAAGTATTAACTTATAAGGGTCATAGGGTACAGTAGGTACATAACAAGTAACACAATTAAGTACATTAGTCATTAAAGTTTACTAACGGTAGATTGTGATGAATGAAAACAAGTTTTTCTGCATTCAGGGGTAAAAGTCTATTACGCTTATTATCATATAAATTACCAGCTTCCGAAAAAAGCCTCTCGCTGTAGACGCGAATACCAGGCTATCTTCGCAAATTTTGCTAAAAGCGGATACCGATTAACGTTAGTAAACAACCAGGCATAAGGATCACTGTTCCTGTCGATGCGTGCTGATTTCAAATAAGATTCGAGCTCGCAGACGATTGTGCTTTTGTCCAAAATCCTTTGAAATCCTACGGCACTGTTTTCTTCTGCCACTTCATCAAAACATTCCCAAAAAGTGTTGTGAATCTGAATATTGCTAGTAGCTGGTTAGATGCGTCCGATATTTGCTGCGTCACTTCCCCCGTCGCGATACACATAGCCGAATAGCCGGCTATCCGGTTGAAAAAAGTGACGGATATCCGGCATCCGGCCAATTCACTATCTGTTGCATCTCTAGTCAAAAGGGTCAGTGCGGAATACATACCAAAGGAAAAGTTGAATAATGCAAAGCAAAAAGTGGTAGACCAAGGATAATTTGCGATGAATTTTTGCAAGGGGTTATAAGACGCATGATTTTTAACTTTTACATAGATAAAATATTTATACATTCAAATAAAACTCGAACTTTTGGACTTGCCAGAATTTTCAGCAGGGACTTTATATAGATGGTTTAAAGAAATGAATTTTTCATATAAAAAATTAAATAATAAACCTATATTAATGAAGCACCCAACTATTGCTGCTCAGAGAGGTGATTTCTTGTTGACAGTGCAAAGATACAAAAATTAATGATGGAATATTTACTATACTGACGAAAGCTGGTGTGGTGCAAATCATTCCAAACAGTTTGGATGGGTTGAAAAGGTTAACCCAGAAAATAGAGATTCCTTTGATCATTATCGTGGCGGCATTAAGGAAGTAAATTGTTATAGAGGAGGTATAAAACGGCCATCAGGTGCAGGGCAAAGCGCGATAATTTTACATATTGGCTCTGAAGATAGGTTTTTGCAAGGATGTCTCAAATGCTTTATTGGTGAGAAAAACAAAGCAAAAGCGGATTATCACCATGAGATGAATAAGCAACATTTTGAAGAATGGTTTCGGCATGTTCTCTCTATAATACCAGCCAGATCCATTATTGTAATTGATCAAGCTCCATACCATACAATGTTAGATCCTGTTTACAGAAATCCAACTATGGCTTGAAAAAAGTCTAACATTATCGAGTGGTTGCTGAAAAGAAACGTTCAACGTCCAGAGGGAATATCATCTTTTTCTGAATTAACCAAAGCACAGCTGTTGCAGCTGTCAAAACCTCACCATCATGCAAAGGTGCTTGTATTAGATTCTATAGCAAAACAAGTCAGAGGCAATGAAGTAAAATTATTATGGTTACCTGTAGCCCATTGCGAGTTTAATGCAATTGAATTAATACGGGCATTCGTAAAAAATAAAGTTGTAAAAAGCAAGAATACTTTTAAAATTAAAGATGTGTTAAATTTATGCATTGAAGCGATGAACACTGTTTCAAAAGAGATATGGCAAAATTGTGTTGCACATTGCAAGAAACTCGAAACAATATATATTGAAAAACATCATATTGTTGACACAAATATATAATAACCTATTATAATAAACTTGCGTGAGGATGATGATAACGACGAATCATTAGACTCCAACGAGAGCAGTACAGATAATGTGGAGTGCGATTGTCAGCTTCTAATTAATGTCTTACTTAGCTCTTATTAATTTTTGTGTAATTTTGGATAATGATACAGAAATTGCCGGCGGTAGTTCCAATGTTGGTGGCTCTTCTGGAACTGAACAAATCGTTCAAAGTTTAGGACAAATATTCGGCGCAATACAAACATTTCATAATCATAATCAACTTCTGATTTTTGCCAGAAATAATATTGTAAAATAATAATAAATCACAAAACAGAATATGTGTACAATTCCACAAATAAAGAAAAAAACACGTATGCTAGTTTAAAAACTAGCACCGAACGAGAAAATTACCTAAATATTGAATACGGTCCTGGGAGTTGATCGTTTGAAATTGTCCCGCGAATGCTTGCGTCGTTTCCCGCCAGTAACCCCCTTTCTCCGAAGGGAACCATCCTGCGCACAGGATCAATTACATTCATTTCACTCTATGTTATAATACATCAATGGATAAGTATCACATTAAATAAGCATTTTTTTACTTGCTAACTGCGTTGTCCTAGTATCGTTCGTTTCCGAGATATCCGCGCCCATAAAAAGCTCGTTTACAGACTTTTATACATAAGAAATCAAGAAAATAAAAACACCAATCTATAGAAGAGATTCTAACTGTAAGCTGAAAAAAAATTAAAATTTTCTTAGTAAGTGGTTTAGGAGAAAAAAATCGGAAAGTCAAGAATTATTTTAAAACCCTAAAAATCGGGTACCTTTTTTTACTTCTCTCGTGCTCGTGCCTAAACCGATGGGCAGAAAAATTTAATAGTCACTTCTGTTATGTAGAAATGATTCAGGAGTATAAGACACTTTATTTAATTTTTTTTTGTTCAGTCATTGCAGAGTTACGACTCTTCACAGGGTTCAATACTTTTGCAACCGATAGTAGGCTGTAAACTCACTGGCATCTTCATCAAATAAGCATTTAAATTTTTTTCAAATATGAAACGTATTGTACCTTATTTCTAAGATCTCAAGACATCATTCAAGCAAAAAAAATCGATTTTTCAAAAATCTAGAGTGGCATTACCTCATATTAAAGTAAACTGCAACGTAAAGGAACCCTTACCAAATACGCGAAAATGGTCGTGTTGCGTTTTTCACTTTCCACTCGACTCGGAAAAACTTGAAAACCTATTAATATGTATCATCAAGGACCCAAGCTTAATATATGCTAACGACTCGGCCGGCCGCGTTGATAATAATCCCGTTATTATGCACCCGCTGTCTTCTAAACTACCCCCGATACCCCGAGGAGTTAACAACTTTATGCCGCAATAAATTCACTCACTTTTACGGTCGGACGGGGTAGTTTACACCTTGCCGGCTGCGGGTCTTTTTGACGGGTCTGCGTCCGTAATTAGCGTCGCGATTTTACTGTCAAAAAACACAAAGCCACCCCCGGAGCAGAGCGCGTCAAAAGGGCTACGCGGTGGCGAATTTAAGACGCACCCCGACCTCGAGAACTCACCCCAATTTGTTGTACGTCCCGATACCTCTCTCTGACGATGTGGTAAAATTTCGGCCACCGACTTCGCTTTCACACCGAGCAACACAACACCCTCCCCGAATTCAATCGCGTAGATTGATGGCGATCTAATTTAAATTTTAAATAGGTTAAGATAATTTTCAAATTTCATCTTCCATCGTATAGCAGGTGCGATATAAGTGTACGTACGTAAGTATGCATATAGCATATAAGTATGCATGCTCGCTAGCAGCTCGCTAGCAGGAGACGTATGTCGAGGATTGTCGGCCGATGGCTACCTTTTAGCGACCCTTTCATTTTATTGCTTTTCGTTTCGGTATTGTTATTATTATAGCCTTTATTAACCCAAAGAATATATGTATCGTATTTAACAATATGTCTGTTGACGCCAGTAATAAAAAATAGAAAATTATTGGTTAGTTTAATTTTGGTTATTTTTGTATATGCTCGTATTCACGGGTATAGTCGCTTTGGTCGGTCATGTGTATTCGGTCCCGAGAGTTACTCCAGTTTTTTGTCATTGTAACTGGTCGAGTTTACTTCGGACCTGTGGCCGCATATATAAAAATAGATAGATTTTGACCATCGCATCGTGCAGTCGTTTGAGTTCTGGTGTCGTTGGAATTAGTTAGTTAGTCCATCTGCAATTTAGTAAGTGTTTTCTCCGTTTTGGTATTGTCAGAAACTAATGGGCAATCTTCCTACACCAAGGGTTACTGAAGCTAAGCCTTTTATGCATTGTGGTGTGGATTATGCCGGACCATTTTATATTACATGGTCACGCAGACGAGGTGCTAAGAGCCAAAAGGCATACTTGTGCTTATTTATATGCTTATCTACCAATGCATTACATTTGGAACTTGTATCTGATCTCACGACGGATATGTTTTTGGCAGCATTTAAGCGATTCATTAGTCGAAGGGGTCCTTGTTCGGTTATGTACTCCGATTGTGGTACAAATTTTATTGAGCCTAAAAACGAATTGGGAGCATTATATAAATTAATTAACTCAAACGAGTATGCATCTGGTTTAAAGGTCGGTCTCAAAGAACATAGCATGGAGTGGACATTTCAACCTCCAGCAAGTCCTCACTTTTCTGGTATATGGGAGGTTAACGTTAAATCGGTAAAGTCTCATCTATATAAGGTGATTGGTAAGCAGATTCTGACGTATGAAGAGTTCGGGACGATTTTGGCTCAGATAGAAGCTTTGTTGAATTCGCGGCCATTGTGTTGGATGAGCTCCGATCCTTCTGATCCCTTGCCCTTAACTCCAGCGCATTTTCTTACATTAACACCATTGAGAATGTTTCCCAGTGAAGATCTGGTAGAGGAAAGGCCAAATTTGTTAAAACGGAAACAGTTATTGGATCATTTGGTGCAGGTGTCCTGGAAGCGCTGGCATGTAGAATATCTGAGCCAGTTACAGGTACGACAAAAGTGGAATACAGCTAGTTGTCCGGTAAAACTTGATATGGTTGTCGTGGTCCGTCATGACAATCTGCCACCATTGAGATGGCCTGTAGGTATAATTACCGACGTTTTTCCCGATTCAGACGGGGTTATTAGGCTGGTTTCGGTTAGGACCAAGTATGGCACTTATAAGCGCCCTGTTGTTCGCTTGTGCCGTTTGCCATCACAATAGCTTTCATTTCGGTGAAGTGTATGTAGAGTGTATAGTTTGGATTCAGTTAAACAGTTTTGAATTTTGTCTGTCTACTCCGATTTTCTGAATTGTTGTTCAGGGCGGGGGGAATATTGACGCCAGTAATAAGAAATAGAAAATTATTGGTTAGTTTAATTTTGGTTAGTTTTGTATATTCTCGTATTCACGGGTATAGTTGTTTTGGTCGGTCATGTGTATTCGGTCCCGAGAGTTACTCCAGTTTTTTGTCATTGTAACTGGTCGAGTTTACTTCGGACCTGTGGCCGCATATATAAAAATAGATAGATTTTGACCATCGCATCGTGCAGTCGTTTTAGTTCTGGTGTCGTTGGAATTAGTTAGTTAGTCCATCTGCAATTTAGTAAGTGTTTTCTCCGTTTTGGTATTGTCAGAAACTACCGTACAAAGCATAAGGCTTCTGGCGGTGTATAGTTTTGTCCATTTGGTTGTTTCGTTGAAAGTGATATACAGAACAAAGCATAAGGTCTTTGTTCCTGTATTGTCTTATTCGTTTATCGTCGTGTGCGTTTCTACAGGGCAAGGCAACAGGTATTTGGTAGTACTATTGATATACAAATCAAACTTATTGAGTTTGTTGGAACCTTTTCGACAGTTGCAGTTCGTTGTAGTTTTTGTCGGCCTCGTGCCATTCGTCGATTTTTAAGTGGATAAGTGCCAACTAGTAGTCAAATACAGTCCACTCACGCCTAGGCTTATCCAATGTCCATATACAAGTTTTTCTTCAATCAATTTAAATAAACATTTTCCATAAATTAATCAACAAACAACATAAAATAAAATTCTAAGGTTGCACTATGTAGTGCCCACGCCTCCCCAATTTCTTGCCAGATTTCTCTATTTTGTATAAGTCTAGTATATCTCTCTAACTTGATGCTTTAGTATAAGAGGCAAGGGATTCCCTTTTTGTCTCGCCTTGATAATCGTTGCGCCTTCTTTACCGCGCAAAGATATTTGTGTTTGGATAATTCTTTTATCGAGTGTGGAGGTGTGTCCGGCTATTGGACTCGAGGCCGGAGGTAATGACCCCGACCACTTTGCCGTGAAAACAGCGTGCTGGCGGGCCTAGAAATAACGCCCAAAAATGGGGTTTAAAAATAGTTGAAAATATTGAAAAACTTGACGAACTTGTTTTTAGGACGGTACGGATATTCAATAAATAATTTTTAAAAATTGTTTCGCTCGGTACCGAACTCAGGCCACCCGGGCCAGATACACAAACGCTAGTCAAACAGCTAGCTGACCTTATACCAACAGATAGTTTAAAACTTGCCTTAACGCTGCTGTAGCAGTATTGATACGCCGACGCGACGTCGGAACCTACGAGCCTCGGGAGACTCGATGAGTTTTAGCGTTCGCCGGCATACTTGGAAGACGTGGAATGACAAAACCGAGTAGAATAAATAACAGACAGTGTAATATATTACTCTGGACGAAGACTGTACGGCAATGAGGTTACAGAGATGACTAGAATACGGACTGAACGATAATAATAATAATAGACTTCACAGTGACTAGAAAGGACATACACTGGTTTTTCGCTACCGTTAGGGAACCGGCGGTGGCAGAAGAACCGTCTTGGGGCGGTTTCTACGGCCCCTCGCGACTGGTCGGTATGCTAAAGCCTTAGCCACTAGTTGGTTGGGATGACCCTCTGTGTTTAGAAGTCGTTTGCTAGACAACTTCCGGACAAACTCGGCTATTCTCTCTATACCGGTTTCCTCGTGGACTACGTTCATGTGTATGCGACAGAGAGCATTTGTGGCAATCCGTAGATACTTGTTCTGTTGGACCTGCAGCTTGTTAAGGTGACACGCAGCTGCAGTGCCCCAGACAAGATTTCCATAGGACATGACGGGTCGCACGATTGGCCGGTATATGAGGAGCTTGTTTGGGAGTGACAGCCTGCTGCCCCGACGAATCATCGGGTACAGCATCCCTACAGCTTTCGATCCCTTTTCAGCCGCCTCATCCAGGTGTGGACCCCAGGTCAGGCGCTCGTCCAATGTGACACGGAATAGGCTCGCCATCCAGGTAGAGTCGTCGACGATTTAGCGAGAATCGGTTGGAGAAGATAATCGATTGACACTTCCCTGGATGCGGACATAGCTTCCACTTGCGGAAGAACCTCGTAGCGTGATTGAGTGCAGTTTAGACTCGTCGGTGTGCCAATAGCTCAGACTTGAAACTAGCCAGAATCGCCAGGTCGTTGGCGTAAGCGTATAACGAAGCAGCTTCGGGTTCAGGGAAATCGGCTGTGAAGAGGTTGTACAGCGTCGGAGACAGTACGGAGCCCTGTGGGACGCCGGCCCTGGTTTCCCTAAGTTTGGAGAGAGCGTCTCCGACCGGCGTATTTCGTCGACGTCGGTGGGGTGATGACATCACCAGGACGTCGCCGCTCGCGCTCGAGACGACGAAGAATCAAGCGATGCTTCCTTTCGTCTGGGGCGTCGTTATTAAAAACGCCGTGAAGGGTAGTAGCGAAAAGGTCTGCCTTTTCAGCGTCGGAGTTTGCCTCTACTCCTAGATGACGCAGAACACCTATACCGCTGCGGCCTCGGCGGAGCGCCTTGCCCAGCGTCCAGAGAGTGCCGTCTTGTGGCTGTAGGCTCTCCAGTTTCAACTGCCAGTTGTTGGAGTGATTCTGGAGGGCCACCCGAAATTTCTCGGTCAGTCGGTTCTTTACGACTTTATCCTGCGGCGAGAGAGTAAGCTTATACTGCTTTACCGCTCTACGCCGCGACTGGATTAAAGCCGCTATTTCCGGTGGGAGACCTTGGGAGGATTCTGAGACTAGCCGGGAGGTGGTGGAAGACTTATACACCGCCTGGATTTGACGCTCCAAGGCGGCGGTTTTCTGATCGATAGTAGTGGCATAACCTGGTAGTGCGAAACTTTGGAGGGAGTCTTGAAACTCTCTCCAAGAGTTTTTTGATTTTTCGATCAAGACCGGGTTCTCATCAAACGTAGCTCCCCATGAAAGGAGGATCGGAAGGTGATCCGAGGACAGCTCGTCAACCACCTCAATCTCTTGGCTGATCGGGATATTTTTAACAACCACAACATCGAGGACGTCCGGTGTGTGGTCGTCTCGATTACGATAATTGGTTGCGCTCTGCGCTGCTTTTACCAACAGACCTAAGTCGTCGGCGATGGAGTTGAGCAGACGACCGTTTCTGTTGGTGGTGACAGAATTCCAGAGCGAATAATTGAAATTCAGATCACCAGCCAAGATAACCCTGTTCCCCATTGCGATGATGCCATGGATGTCGTCGTCAAGGATGTCAGCATTAGGGGGATTGTAGCCGGAAGCAATGAGCACTTCGCCTATTGTTGTAGTGATACAAACAACGGTTGCCTCGAAATTGTCGAGGGTTGATGGGGACAATTCACAATGCTCAATAGATTTTTTGACAAAAATTGCCGTGCCTGCGCCCCAGCCATGCAATCTGTCAGAGCGATAAGAACAAGAGTTTTTGACGTTGGCTTAGTGGCTAGGTTTCAGATGAGAGTCGCCGACAAGCGCAACGTCCACTTTAAGTCTGGATAGGATTTCCCTGAACTCTGGCATTTTATTGCCAAGAGTATTGGCGTTCCAAGCCATTATTCGCAGATAGCGGGGTTTCGCTTTGACGTATCTGTTCATTGTTGAAACTGAAACAGCTGCGCCAGGCCGGTTAGCATGGTAGTGATGTTGGTGATTGCATGTTGGAGCTGGCCAATCGCAGCAGACATGTCTTGCTGTGTGTTAGCCGGAACTGGAACTACCTGACTTGCAGCACCTTTTTTCACAATATGTGCCATCGTACCCATACGAACGGGCGGCCGCCACTGTGAGACTTGCGGCTGTTTGGGCAGCTGAGGGAGGTCTTGGCGGTAATTGTGGGTGGAGCATTAACAGGTGGCTTAACTGCCGGCTTATTTTTGGGAACCGGCCGGCTTTTGGGCCTATCTTGATGCATTTTTTTATTAGAGGCAAGGGAATACCCTTTTTGCCTCGCCTTTGTTTAATGTTGCGCCTTCTTAGCCGCGCAAAAGAATTTGTGTTGGGTTAGATATGTGAGTTAAATTCGTGGTTTGGTAGAATTCAAAAAAGATGTTTTTATTTACTTTCACAGCTAATACAATACAATATAAAAGTGTTACAGATCGACTATTACTACGTCTAGGTCACGCGTATAATAATGCCTACTGGCTTGCATGCGGACTATTTATATAGTATCTTATCTATTCTATTGTCAGCAGATTCCTTCTGCTGTACGTCTGATCTGGGCGCATAACTCCTCCAACGTCAGCTGCAGAAATACCGTTGATTATAAATGAGGCGGTATTTCCTGCAAGGGATATGCTGAATGGCCAAATGCATCGGTCAAGTTCGCGTCCTTAGATAGGTTGGTCGCCCTGTGCTGGAAACGTGAGCGTAATCTCCTGCACGTTACAAAAATAGAAATAACAATTAGTACAATGATAAAAAAAAGTACAGAACGTGGTCTCTGGTATCTAAATAATGTTGAGAGAAAGATATTGAGTCAATCCTTCTTTTAGGGGAAGTAATCCGACTTGGTCGTTGATCTTGATTACCTCGGTTAATCCTCTTCCGATGAGGGTTCTGGAATAGGTCCAAGTTTTAGGGAATTTACATGATATTTTAATATTTTGTAATATTTATTCTTGACTTCGACAGTGCCGTTTTCATTAATCTTTGTTATTGTGTAAGGTCCCCAATAACGTTCCTTCGTCTTCTGTGTGTAGTATTTAGATGGTTTCACATACACTTGTTGTCCAATTTGTAATTGTTGGTCTTTTCGAGTTTCATTTGTCTTGTCTATAACCGTTTCTTTCTTCTGTTGTAGTTTAGCGGCTAGGTGTTCGTAGAGATGTCTTGTTCTTTCCTTGTGATTTTGGATGTATTCTTGAAAATAGGTGTTATCATAATACAGGTCCAGCGGCTCTCTTGAATTTGTGTGTCCATATAGAAGTTCAAAAGGGGTAGCTTCTGTTGCCGAATGAATTGTAGAGTTGTAAGCTAGGATTGCCAATTTCATTAGCATTTTCATATCTTGGGCCGTCTTCTGATTCTTCATAATCCTTATGTGTTCCAATAAGGTGGAATGGAGACGTTCAATCGGTGAATTAGAATTTGGATTTTGTGGTGTTGTATAATAGAGATTAACTTTGTGTAATTTAAGTAATTCTCTCAATGTCAAATTATTAAATTCCAACCCGTTATCTACTATAATTTGTCGTGGTGTTCCATGGATACTGAAACTTTCGATTAGTCGTTCTGCTACTTCCACTGCCGTTTTACCTTGGATGGGGTAAGCTTGCGCATACTTCGTGAATACATCGATGATTGTTAGAAAGTTTTGAGAATTTATGGATATCGTATCAATATGAAGTTTGTCGAATGGTTTATCCACTTGATCCGTGAGTTGGAAAGGGACTTTTGGCGGTCTTCTATCGTATTTGTTTCGTTTGCATGTCTCGCATTTGTAACGTCTGTCTTCATGTGTTGCCAGTAATAGCTTCTTTTTAATTGTTTAATCGTCTCATTTATACCACGATGGTCAGTTTTTCCTTCGTGATGCTGCATAATCACTTCTATCTTCTCTTCTGGTTTTTCCAGAATTCGTACTCTCTTCGTGCACCGATATAATTTGGGTCCATTATCGGTATAGTGTTGCGTATAGACGGTACATAATTATTGGTAAATATCATCATTGGTATAGATGTAGAATTTTCCCTGTGGCATGATGTCTCGGATTATTTCGAATAAGTCCTCTGCCATTTTGTTCTTGTCGATCTTGACATGGTAGATTACTCTTCCTTCTTTCGTATCTTCATGAACAGTTGTTGGGTAAATATGGGGTTCGATGAATACTTGGTATTTCTGGGTGTCGATTGCCATTTCAGTGATTGGAATGGTTTGGTCTGCTTCGATATTTATGTTGCTATGAAGGGACTCGTCTGATTCACTTAGTTGTTCGATAATTGTTGGTGGCTGGTCTTTACTGATATTTTTGGTCCCTGCTGCTCTTGGCTGTACAGATGGTCCTGCCTGATCATTAATGTGTTCGTCTAATGATCTTATAATTTCATCTAGCTCCTCTACGGTGATTAGAGGACTTGTTGACGTTCTGTCTGCTTCACTTCGATGGTGGATTTCTACTCTTGATAATGCATCTGCATTTTTGTTACATTTTCCTTTTTTGTAGATAATTTCGTAGTCGTATTCACTAAGTCGAATTTTCCATCTTTGAAGTTTCATGTTGGGTTCCTTTAATGAATGTAGCCAAATTAAGGGTCTATGATCACTTACGATAGTGAACCTTCTGCCGTATATATAAGGCCTAAATTTCTTGCAGGCCCAAATAATTGCTAACAGCTCTTTCTCTATGGTTGAGTACTTCTGTTCTGTCTCAGTTAGTGTCCTTGATGCATATGATACTGGTAGATCTTTTCCAATTGGTCCTTGTGATAAAATAGCTCCTATAGCTACATTGCTTGCATCTGTAGTGACAATGAATGGTTTCGTAAAGTCCGGATATTTAAGAACTGGTTCATTGCATAGGATGTTCTTGCAAAGTTCAAACGTCTTCGTGTATTCTTCAGTCGGCTCTATTTTTGCTCCTTTCTTTAGAAACTTCGTCATGGGCTTTGTTATTTTGGCAAAGTCTTTGACGAATCTTCTATAATATCCCAATAGTCCAAGGAATGCCTTGATCTCTTTCTGAGTTCTTGGTATTGGATACTTCTTGACTGCTGCTATTTTCTCCGGGTTTGGCTTTACGCCTTCTGGGGTGATGATGTGTCCAAGATATGCAACTTCTTTTCTCAAAAACTCACACTTATCCAGGGAAATCTTCATGTTGGATTCTCTTAATCGGTCAAATACCTTTCGCAGTTTTTCCTTGTGTTCTTGGAGTGAAGCGGAGTAAATGATGATATCATCTAGATATACATGGCAACTGTCAGCTGTCAATCCTCTGAGTATATGATTCATAACTCGTTGGAAAGTTGCTGGTGCATTCTTAAGTCCAAATGGCATTCTTTTAAACTCAAAATGTCCTTCTTCGGTACTAAATGCTGTTTTCTCTTGATCTTGACTCTCCATTTCAATTTGGTGATATCCGGATGCTAAATCGAGTGTAGTGAAGTAGTTAGCTCGGCCTAGTTTGTCCAAGATGTCATTGATGTTTGGAATCGGGAATTTGTCTTCAATTGTCTTCTCGTTAATTTTTCGGTAATCAATAACCATTCTGTATTTTTGGATTCCTGATGCGTCTATCTTCTTGGGTACTACTGCTACTGGTGCTGACCATGGACTGCAACTTTCTTGTATTATTCTCTGTTCCAGCATTTTCTTTACTTGCTTGTTCACTTCTTCACGTTGGAGTGGTGATTTTCGGTAGGGCTTCATGTATACTGGTGTTTCTTCTTTCAAACGAATATGGCGTTTGATTTTTGATGTAAATGATAAAGGTAATCTATCATCGTAACAGATGTCGTTATATTCCTTGACTAATTTCTTGATTGCATGCTTTTCCTCTTCGTTTAAATGTGAAAGGCGTAACTTAGTTTCTACATTCTGCTTCTGCATATGTTGAATATCTTGTGGATGAAACTGTTGACAAGTGTCTTCCTCTTCTTCCATGTAATGGATTTCTGATTTAATGGGTTTTTCTATGTTGATGTGGACTGGGTACTCGTTGAAGTTGATGACTTCTACGAATGCTTGGTAGTCTTCTGATGTTGTTAGACTTGGTGTTATTTCGACGCCTGGTGATATTTGTTGGTGGTTGATGACTATCTCTTGCAGATTTCTATCCACAGGAATCTTCATCAATCTTCTTTCTCTTGTTCCAATTGAAATTCTTGGATCTTCAAAATGTAGTGGAATTGTATTAAATTTCGTTCGCAGTACTTTGTTTTTAAAGTCTATAACTGCGTCCATTTGTTCCATTAATCTCAGTCCAATGATACCGTCGTATTTCTTGGAGAAGTCAACGATGTTGAATCGGTGAAGTTGGTTAGGTGCATTAAATGTATAGAGGGATGGAATCTCTAGGATATAGTCATGGTGAGTTGTCCCATGCATAGTGGTGAAAATTGTATGAATTCAAAGAATTCATCGTGAGCCAATTGATTAGAAGTAGAGGATGCGGATGCTCCTGTGTCAATTAGGAATTTTCCATTAATTTCAGGGATAAAGATGTAAGGTAAACGGATAGCATGTTGATGGTTAAATTCGATATGGTCAGGTAATTTTATTGGTTCGGAAATAATGAAATTTTCATTATCTTCTTCTTCTTCTTCTTGTGGTTCGCATTCATAAGCTTCTGGGTTTGGATAATTCCATTGTTGGTATTCATCTTCTTCTTCATATTCATATTCTTCTTCTTCTTGGACATGAAGTTCTTCAGTTGCCCATTTGTTTTGAGGGTACAAAGGTCCAAACGGTGTCATTCGTACTCTTCCGAAGGTTGAGGTGTCGACATCCATTGGCTTTTGTCTTGGTTGCCTCTTCTCGGCAAGTTGTCCAGGGGATTTATTAAATTTAAAGGATGGTGGTTTTGGCTTGGGAAAGGATATTGATTTTGCCTTGGGAAAGGATATTGAGGTTGTGGGAATTGATTCGGTTGATTTCTTTGATAGGATGGGTAATATGGAGTTCGAAATTGCATTTGTGGATGTGGATATTGTGTTCTTTGGAATTGTTGTGGTGGAAATTGTTTTGGTGGAAATTGTTGTTGAGAGAATTGTTGGTTAGGAAGTTTGTAAGAAGGTTGTGGTAAATTGTTTGTTGATGGTGATCGCATGTGACCTGGTGTTATTTGATGGTGGGTCTTGGTTTGTTGTTGTGGAGCGGATGATTTTCCACACCGATACTGCCAGTTCTGGTATTCTAACACTTCAGACATCGCCTGTTCCATGGTTTTTGGATCCTTGAGATACATAAGTTCCCCAAGATTTCCATACTTCATGAGTCCTCGCTTGTAAGTTTGTAACGCAGAAGTAATGTACAAACATGTCTTCAATGGTACCATGTCAGCTGCCGTCACGGACTGCATTTTCGTCAATAATAGGTTTAACACAGATTTTATCCTTTGTCCAAAGGAATATGGATTTTCATGTTTTCCTGGACCTTCGACTGTCAAGTCATTTAATAAACAATCCTCAGATCTCTGATCTAAGAATGATAATTCCAGTAGGGTTTTAATTTCGTGCCATGTGTGTAGATTCCTTGAACCGATGAGTGCTTGCGCCTCGCCTGTAATTCTTGATTTTGCGATTTTTATTAAATAAGAATTTATGGCGTTGGCATTGTTTTGGACATCAGCATACGTTCTAAGTAGATCTTCACACGCATCAATGTACAACGACAACGTATTGGGATCACCGTTGAAGTTTGGTATTGTCGAAATCTCCGCATGGGTAATTGATGATCGAGTACAGGGATGCTGATACACTTGTGGTTGGTCAGGCATGTTGTTGAGTTCGATGTCGTTAAGGGCGTCGGCAAGTGTGTCAAGGTTCATGTAAAGTAATGAAAAATGTACTCACAGTATTATAATTACGATGAATTCCATTCGTCACTCTGGTTTTTGGTTGGGGTTGGTTTTGCTTCTTTTGTTTCTTGGCTTTCTTCTGCCTTTGGTTGGTCCTTAACTATAACTCTGGTGGGCGTCTTGACGAGATTTTGATCGCTTCGACGTCGTTCCTCACACAGCTTGCACCTTCTGGAAATTCGGATCCTTCCGGTCGTTTTCTTAGCTTCTATGACGGTGGCGGGCGCTTTGACGAAAGTTTTATCGTTGCGGCGTTTTCTCCCGGTCACTCGTCGCACTGGTCGGACAATTGGATCCTCACAGTCCTGCACACTTTTATATTGCACTGTTTCACTGCTGGTTCTTCGACCTGAAGAATAAATGTTCACCCACAAATTTGGAAAATTGGATCCTCTTTTGTGGTGGTCAAATATCCTCATCCGACTGCGCCAGTTAAATTCGTGGTTTGGTAGAATTCAAAAAAGATGTTTTTATTTACTTTCACAGCTAATACAATACAATATAAAAGTGTTACAGATCGACTATTACTACGTCTAGGTCACGCGTATAATAATGCCTACTGGCTTGCATGCGGACTATTTATATAGTATCTTATCTATTCTATTATCAGCAGATTCCTTCTGCTGTACGTCTGATCTGGGCGCATAACTTGTGTATACTATACAGGCTGCAATATTGTTGAGGTAGGTCCGGCTTTCAGGTTCGAAAGCCAGATTTATTTACCCCGACCAGTTTGCGCTAAAAGCGTTCTGGGGAGCCGAGAAAATACTTCCAAAAAGTAGATTAAAAAATAGCTAATTTAAAAAGAACTCGGCTAGTTTCCCTTTTTTTGGATAATCGGATTTTTTTCGTTGATTATAAACAATTAAAAATTTGTTTCCGTCGGGGATCGAACCCCGGGCGGCTGGACATAAGTCGAGTTCGCTAGCCTTTCAGCTATCGGACCTGATACAAACATTTTAATTCTTGCTTTAACTGCGTATAAGTAACAGAGAGTTTGGTACAAAATATATTACTATGGACGATACAAGCGGCAGTTGAAGCTGCGAAGATGATGACTAGAAGCCCGGAATTCTGTCCACGAATTAAAATAAGTAGACAGATATATAAATAAATAATTAAAAACGACTATGCAGAGATAATCAGCGGACATAACATTACTTTAAACTACTGTTAGGGAACCGGTGGTGGAAGGAGAACCGCCTTTGGACGGTTTCTACGGTTCCTAACGGTAGGCTGATAATCTAACGCCTCGGCGACTAGAGGGTTCGGGTGGCCCTCCGTGTTTTGAAGCCGTTTGACGGCGGACTTGCGGACAAAATCGATTACTCGCTCAATCCCGGTTTCCTCGTGGACCACATTCATGTTTACGCGCCACGGGGCGTTGGTGGCAATACGCAGATACTTGTTTTGTATGACCTGCAGCTTGTTTAGATGACAGGCCGCTGCAGTGCCCCGAAAAAGACTTCCGTAAGACATGATGGGTCGCACGATTTGCCGGTATACGAGGAGTTTATTAGGGAGCGATAGCCTGCTGCCCCGACGGATCATCGGATACAACATACCTAATGCTTGGGATCCCTTGGTGGCCGCCTGAGCCAGGTGTGGGCCGCAGGTCAGACGCTCGTCCAACGTGATGCCAAGGTGTTTAACTGTCCTCACCTGAGGAATGGGTTCGTTATCCAGGTAGAGCCGCTGACGGTTTAGTAGAAAACGATTCGAAAATCAACTGACTCTTCCCTGGATGTCGACATAACTTCCACTTGTGGAAAAACCTAGTGGCGTGGTTAAGAGCTGTTTGGACACGTCGGTGTGTCAACAGCTCAGATCTGCAGCTGGCTAGTATCGCTAGATCGTCTGCGTAAGCGTACAGAGAGGCAGCTTCGGGTTTAGGGAAATTGGCTGTGAATAGAGTATACAGCGTCGGGGAGCGTACGGAGCCCTGTGGGACGCCGGCCCTGATCTCCCTCGGGTTGGAGAGAGCGTCTCCAACCGACACCACGAAGCTGCGGCCGCTGAGGTAGCTGCGAACCAGCTCGACCAAGGAGGAGTTTAAATGAAGCCTGTGCAGCTTGGCGACGAACCCATCGTGCCATACTGTGTCGAACGCGCGTTTTATATCGAGGAAGGCTCCAATACACCACGATACTGTACATCCACGATCGAGAGCTTCGTGGATGTACTCTGTTAGCCGTAGCAGTTGCGGTTCGGTTTCGTGGGTGGCACGGAAGCCGAACTGTTCCTGCGGGATGAGGTCTAGAGCATCGCACTGCTCGTGGAGTGTCAGAGAAATCAATCGCTCAACGATTTTTCCCACGGTCGGGAGGAGACTTATAGGTCTATAGTTGTTGGGGTTTGTTTATGATTTTCCAGGCTTGTGGATCAAGATGATCTTTGCCCTCTTCCAAGCGTCTGGAAAGCGACGTGAGGAGAGAATGTCGTTGATGGTATCGACCAAGGTGTGTAGAACAGGCTCCGGCAGACTCTGGGCCATGGTATTGGTAATACTGTCGAGGTCCGGAGCTTTTCGGCGTTGAAGGGCGCCGATCAGCGTGCGGACATCGTCAATGGAGGTGGGGGAGATGTTTTCTCTAGGTCGCAGACGCTCACGCTCCAGGCGACGGAGAATAGCATGATGCTTTCTTTCGTCAGGAGCGGTGTTGTCGAAAGCGGTGCTTGCAACGAGCTCGGCCTTTTCGGCGTCGGAGTTGGCCTCTGTCCCCAGATGACGCAGAGCGCCTATTCCAGCACGGCCCCGACGTAGGCACTTACTTAAGGACCATAGCATGCCATCCTCTGGCTGCAGGCTCTCCAATTTCAGTTGCCACCTGCTATTGGAGAGGTTCTGGAGTGCCACCCGGACTTGCTCGGTCAGGCGGTTTTTAACGGCTTTGTCTTGCGGCGAGAGAGTAAGCTTGTATTGCTTTACAGCTCTACGCCGCGCCTGAATTAAAGCCGTTATTTCCGGGGGAATATCCCGAGAAGAAGGAGAGATAAGCCGAGTGGTGGTGGAGGTGGTGTACGCTTCCTGGATTTGACGCTCCAGTGCGATGACTTTCTGCTCTATGGTGACGGCATGTCGGGGGAGCGAAAAGCTTTGCAGACAATTTTGAAATCCACGCCAAGATCTGTCAGAGCGGTAGCTGGAATAATTTTCGACGTTGGCCCTGTGACTCGGCTTTAGATGCGATTCTCCTATGAGCGCAACGTCTATTTTTAATCTAGAGAGAATTTCTCTGAATTCTGGCATTTTGTTACTGAGGCTGTTGGCGTTCCATGCCATGACACGCAGGTAGCGGGGTTTGGACTTAACGTTCCTGTTCATTGTTGGAACTGAAATATTTGTGCCATGCCTGTTAGCATGGTGGTAATGTTTGTGATAGCGTGTTGCAGTTGGGCGATTGCCGCTGACATGTCGTGTTGGGCTTGATTGGGGAAGGGCGTCGCCTGGTTGGCTGTGCCTTTCTTAAGTATTTGAGCTATAGTACCACGCTGAATAGGTGGCCGTGGTAGTGGGACTTGCTGCTGCTAGTGGGAGGTGGAGACCTGATGGTTGGCTTATTTACTGCCGGGTTTTTTGGCACGGGCCGGCTTTTGGGAGCGAACTTACAACCTCTGTAGCTCGCCTTGTGCTCTAAACCACAGAAGAAGCACTTTGGTGGTGCCTCTGCATAGCCTGGAGTCGTGAGCTCCGGCGCAGTTTTTACAGGCGAAGGCCGCAGTACAGTTGGAAGAACTGTGCCCATATAGCAGGCAACGGTAGCACTGACCAACCTCCGGAGACTTCTTTAGCGGCTCGACGCTGATAACGAGCCCGCAAAGGTCGGTCATATTATAAACCGCTTTTTTGTCCCGTGGAAGGGTGACCAGGATTAGTGGCATTTCCTGCCTGGAGCGAGGATGCTATCTTAATGGGTGTAAAGCCCTTTTGTGTTAGGCCCTGGGTTGCATCCTCGAGGCTGAGCCCCAAGCACGCGCCTCGGATAACGAGGAGGTCGCGTTCCTCCTGCGGCAGAAAGGTGGTGGTGCTGCGTCTCCGTTTCCGAGAGAAGTAGAAGAACTTTTTTGTAATCCTCTAAAGAGGGGGTGATAACGCGAATGCCGTTTTGTGTGCAGATGGCGGACTTAAAGGATATACTATTAGCTACCATAGTGGCCCGGAGGGCAGTCCACTTGCGATCCTCCCTAATGACATTAAATAAGGTGCCGCCCTGATGGGACGGCTGCCGGCCCGCCTTTCGGCATTCGGTTGTCTTGTTGAGCCGTCTATGTAGCTTCACCACCGCCAGCGAACGCCCTAACCAACTCCGCTCACCTAAAATTAGCGGGGGGGAGGGGTAAGCGCCCCCTAGACTCTCTCTCATTTACTCTCTGCTGTCTCACACCATTTGCTCCCTTTGAAATACCATTACTCTCCCCAAGCTCTCTCACTCTCTCTCTATCTCGCTCCACACTACATTCCCACGACCCTACACACTGCCTGACGCATACCACACTCCACAACATCTCTAACTCGCACCACACCTCAAACCACGAAGATACGGACAGACAAACACGCATATATAAAATGTATACACTAACACTAACACTTACCCGACACTCCACTTCTCGTATTCAAACACTAAACCATCCGCCAACTCATTAACATCCACTTCACACTCAACCCTCGACAGCGCCCCTCGTCGCTCCGCAAGCCTCCTGCTAAACACCCTCGCTCTGACCGTGGCTCTTTCCTCCATCGGACAACGGCTGATCACGTGACCAGGGCCATCGTCTTCCCCGCCGCATTCGCATACCGCCTCCGTGTCTCGCAGCCTGAACCGATGGTGATACTGATTAAATTGCCCGTGCCCCGTTACCAACCACACCGCTCTGTGCGTCAGAGGAGTCCGCTCGAAGCCGACGCTCCCCAGCCACTCGTGCGTCGATCTTCCATCCGGGGCGCTGTCCCACTCGACCTGCCACGCATCCAACATCTCCGCCCTGCTCTCTCCGGCCACCATCCTCTTTCCTTTCCGCAGCCTGATATCCTCCTCCACAGGTTCCTTTGCCAGCACATCCGCCCTTCCTGCCCATTCATTCCCGTTCCGTTTCATCCAGCGCAATCTCACCGTCTTCCCATTCTCAGCCACCCTCCTGCCTAACCGGAGTACCGCGTTCTCTCGCTCCGTGCGCCGTCCAGCTCCGGTTAGCACTCTGAGGACCGGTAGACTATCGCACACTATCACACCACGCTCATACACACTCTCACGGAACCACTTCAACGCCACGCGAACACCCTCCAACTCCACTTGCACCACACTCCCGAAACACGACACACCACGCACTAACTCACACACTACATTCGCGTCACAGACACAAACCACGCCCTCACCGCACCCGTTCTCCCTCCTGGACCCGTCCACGTACATAACGACGCCGTCCTTTCCATCCATGCTCTCCTCATCCATCGCCTTGATCTCGTCGTCCCATCCTTGCTCGATGCATCCACGCCCTTCTGGCGGCCTCTCGGTGCCACGGCGGCACTCCCGCTAAAACTTGCAGCGCGCTGGTGGGGGCAGTACGATACGCGCCCGTTATTGACAACAGGAAAGGGCGTTGTGCGGCGTTCAGCGCTCTCCTGATCCGCGAATCGTGGGCTCTCTCGCCCCATATTTCCGAGCCGTAGAGGATCGCCGGCTCGAAGGCCCGCCTCAGCACAATCTTCCTGTTCCCCATAGAGAGACCCCAACCCCTTCCGGCCACAGCAAAAACACTCCTGGTCCAACGCATATGCTTCCCGCGTACCGCGTTCACGTGCTCAATCTAATTGAAGCTATTGTCGATTTTCAGGCCGAGGTAAGTCAAGGTCCTCTCCATGGGCACCACGTGCTGGTCCATAACGATGATCGGCTGCCGCATCTGTTTCCTGGCCTGGACGAACATCCCCTGGGTCTTGCTGACCGCGTAGATGAGTTTGTTGGCGATCGCCCACGATTCGCATCTCTTCCATGTCTCTACCCATAATTTCTCTATTTTCTTTACAGATACTCCGGAAATCACCACCACCTGGTCATCAGCATAGGCCTGCACCACGACGTCTTCAACTCCTGCCATCTCCTGAAACCACGACTCCATTAATATGATCCACAGGACCCGGCCGAGGCAGGATCCTTGTGGACAGCCTCTGTTCACTTCTGCTGTAATTCAGTTGCTAATTATTTTCCTGTTTCAGGAAGCTGTCGACGACCATGACGAGGTACTCCGGGACACTCCACTTCACCAACAGGGTAAGTATTGCCGGCGTCCATGCCGTATTAAAAGCGTTCTTAATATCCAGCGCGATCACTAAACTATGCATGCCACTCACTTTGAACTGTTTCCACTAACGAAACCACTGCGAAACCCGTATTGCCGGTCCGAAAATCGTCCGTGTTCTTCAACCCAGTTGAGGAGTCTGTTGGCCAATAGCTTGTCAAGTATTTTTCCCACAACCGGCAGCAAACTTATAGGGCGCAGCCCCCGCTGGGCTTCGGTAGCCATACTATATTCGCCCTCTTCCAAACCGCCGGAAAAATCCCATGGCGCAACGTCGTCTCGATGACCTCAGCCCAGTCCTTCGCGAAACTCTCTCCGAGTACCTTAAGTACCAGAGCAGGCACTCCGTCCGGCCCCGGTGCCTTCCTCGGGTTTAGTCTGCCGATTATACGCAATAGCTCACGCTTGGTAATCTTTTTCACGTCCCACGTCAGTCTGTCAGTCATAAATTTGTCCATTTTATTTTATTGTTCTGTCGTATTTCTCTATGTTCGTCGTCCAGGTTTACATCATCGGTGGGGAAGTACTGTTGTATCATTTGTCTCGTGATGGTCTTTCTGTCTGTAATCGTCTCGCCGTCGTCTGTCTTCATTCCATCCCAGATCTTGTTGGAAACTCCGCTGCGTCGAACGATTTGATAGAGCCTGCCCCACGGGTCATTGCCATTATCGTCGCAATATCTTCTGAAAGATTCTACCCTCGTCTCTGCAATCGCCTTCTTGTACTCTCTCCTCATTGTTCATACGTCTCTAACTTCTCTTCTCTTCGTTGTTCGTCCCTTCTGCTTGATACTTCCTTCTCGCATCCCTGACCTTTCTCCTCTCTTCTGTCAACCTCTCGTTCCACCAAATCGCACTTCTTTTCTTCGCCATCCTTCTCCTCTTCGCCTTCCCCATCGATCTCTCGCAGGCAAGCTCTATCACCCTCTGCCATCTCTCTGCTTGTTGGTCTGCGTCGTCTTCAGGTCTGTCTTCGTCTTCCGGTCCGTCTTGGTCTTCTGGTCCATCGTCATCCCTCTTCTTCCATCCTTCCCTGATCGCGTTGTTGAAAATTTCCCATCGGATCTTCCTCGTCACAAATCTGGTGTTGTCCTCCTCGTCTACTTCACCCCTCTGTCCTCCTGGTCCCTGCAAGCTAAACGTGATAGCGCGGTGGTCGCTAAGGGTCTCCTCTTCATGCACCTTCCAATGTCTGCAGCTTACATCCAGGTCGATCCAGCTCCTTCCGTTGGCCGATTGGATCGTCGGTCCTTGGTCACAGTCATTCTCCACGTTGAGATCTCTCGACACCAGCCAGTCGTTAATAATTTCGCCTCTACTGTTTGTCAGGTCGCCGCCCCAGGATTCGTGTCTGCCGTTGAAGTCGCCACAGATAATCACTCTTCCCTTCGTCTTGTCCAGCACGTCGTCGATTACTTCCAAGGTTCTCTTTAGGTTTCCGTCTGGTTTGGCGTACACGCTGACGAACAGGATCCTCTCACCCTGCCATTCGTTCGCGACGATGATAACATCCGGCTGTCTGGTGATTACCACTGGCTTCGTCGTGGAGTTCCTGGTCCAAATCGCCGCTTTGCCTCCGGCGTCCATAATCAACGTGCCGTCCGGTGTACTAAGGCCTTTTTCACTACCGGGTTCCTGGATCAGAATGACGTCGATATCCCATTCCCTCCCAAGGTGCAGCATCAGGTGTTTCGCCTCTCTCCCCTTGCCCACGTTTAGCTGCATGACTCTTAGCTGACTAGGCATAATCAGTTCTTCGAATAAGTGCCTCCGTCACTTTGCGGTACTCCGGGCGTTCCTCGCTCCTTACATCGTGTCTGCAGTCGTCGGCGCCTGCTTTCTTGCAATTCACGCACGTTGCCGGTTCTTGTCTCGCGGGGCAGTCCTTGAAGTTGTGCCCGACCGCCGCGCAGTGCCCACACGTTGGCTCCTTCTCCCTGCAAGCTCCGCCTCGAGACACGTGCCCGAAACCATGGCAGAGGTATACTCGTCTCGCATCTGTGAATCGTCTCCTTACCGATCCAGTAACTTCTATGACCACGTGCGAGGTGTTGGACGGGTGGTCCCTTTTTCCCTTTCTATAAATAACTTTGCAGTAATTCTCCGCCTGCGTCCCATTCTCCAGGTTCTTCTGCTGCAGCTGCGCGATTATTTGGTCGTCGGTCATCGAATTAGCCACGCTGTATATTATCATTCTCGGGAGTCTGATCCTGGCGTCGCGCACCGATAGGCCGGATCCCACCTTTATGCTCTCTCTGACCATCTCGATGTCTCTCTCGGGCTTTCCTTCCACGAGGAGTTTCCCGTCCCTGAGCTTCCTGATCGCGTTTAATTTCACTTGTTCTCTTTTGGCTCCCATCTGTTCAAGCATGATCCGTTTTATGCCCTCGCTATCTTTGTTATCTGTGCCACCGTTAATAATAATAATAATGTTCTTCTTTTCCAGGCTCGCCTTCGGATCTACTCGCCGCGCCTCATCGGACCTCGCACCTGCCATCAACTTGGACGCGTAAGTATGCCCCGTCGCCACCACTTTCTGTTGATCTGTTATCGTAGCCGCCATGTCTCCCACTGCCTTCTGCATCTTCTTCTCCAAATCTCCAAACCTCCTGTCTACCTCTCTCTCCATCTTTCTCCTCTCATCCAGCCTAGCCAGCAACTCTCTTTTCTCGGTCACGACTTTGGTCACAATTTCCACGCACTTTGAAAACAGCTCCCCGATCGCCAACGATTGAGCCTTAGGTATGTTCTTCGCCTGGTCTCTTATGATCTTTTCGAGCTCCTCCCTGATCCTTGTCACTTTTGCCGTCTCGTATTCCATCTGGTTCTCCTCTTGTTTCTCCTCGTCTGAGTCCATCTCCTTTCTGGCTCTCTTGTTTCGCTCTGATGACGCCGACGCAACCGATCCCGTCCGCGACCTGCTCGGCGAGTGCGTCACTGAGCCCCTCCGCGAGAAGCCATCTTCTGTGTCGCTCATGTCTCTAACCTAACATTAGTTCTCGCGCACACAGAAAAAAACAAAAAGAAAGAAAATTTTTCCTTCGTGAAATTCTCGCTATGTCCGGCATTCACAAAATCACCAATGTCCCGGGTTGACCTCGGCAAAAATTTTAAAATCGCTATGTCGCGGGTTGACCTCGGCACGAATACACAAAAGTTCCGGGTTGACCTCGGCCAAAAGTCTGAAAAGTCTCGGGATGACCTCGACAGGAATTTTTCAGAGTATCACACACGCTCTATCCTGGCACTCGAAAACCGTTCGAAAAAAACTTAGTCAAAATTTCCAAATGTCCCGACTCTTCACCTCCTTAGGTATTCTGCACTCCTGATACCTCCGGAAGACTAAACGTCGTCTCCAGACGCCCCCAGACGCCGCTTGGTAGACGTCTTCCCCTAGACGCCCGGAACCGGATGCGACGCCCCGGGATTGCGTCGCGACGCTCGGCACGTCACCACCGGGGAAGGCAAGAAAACCTAACCTCGAACACGTGGCACCTCGTGGCACACACAAATCGTAAGTTATCACTTTAATTAACACTAATTACGCACCAAAAACTAAAAACTACTCCGGGAAACGTCCAGACGCACACAATAATCAAAAATCAAAAACCATTTTGCACGAATTAACGCGAAACTCGCAAAAATCACGATGTATCGCACCAGCCTTCAGAAACACGTCTGCACTCTGGCTCAACTACATGAAGACTGACCTCCCTAATGACAATAGGGGGGGGGGGGGGCATGGACCATTGGGGCTTGGGTTGGAGGAGCTTTTGTTTTATTTTTCAGCGTCGGGACGCCGGGCGTCGGGACGCCGGGCGTCTCGACGCTGAAAAATAAAACACGAATACACAAAAGTTCCGGGTTGACCTCGGCCAAAAGTCTGAAAAGTCTCGGGATGACCTCGGCAGGAATTTTTCAGAGTATCACACACGCTCTATCCTGGCACTCGAAAACCGTTCGAAAAAAACTTAGTCAAAATTTCACTTACCGCGAAAATTTTTCTATGTCCCGACTCTTCACCTCCTTAGGTATTCTGCACTCCTGATACCTCCGGAAGACTAAACGTCGTCTCCAGACGCCCCCAGACGCCGCTTGGTAGACGTCTTCCCCTAGACGCCCGGAACCGGATGCGACGCCCCGGGATTGCGTCGCGACGCTCGGCACGTCACCACCGGGGAAGGCAAGAAAACCTAACCTCGAACACGTGGCACCTCGTGGCACACACAAATCGTAAGTTATCACTTTAATTAACACTAATTACGCACCAAAAATTAAAAACTACTCCGGGAAACGTCCAGACGCACACAATAATCAAAAATCAAAAACCTTGCACGAATTAACGCGAAACTCGCAAAAATCACGATGTATCGCACCAGCCTTCAGAAACACGTCTGCACTCTGGCTCAACTACATGAAGACTGACCTCCCTAATGACAATAGGGGGGGGGGGCATGGACCATTGGGGCTTGGGTTGGAGGAGCTTTTGTTTTATTTTTCAGCGTCGGGACGCCGGGCGTCTCGACGCCACCCGCAGGGACGGCAGACGCCAGACGCCGAGAGACCGGAAGTGGACGGCAGAGCGTCCTGTTGAGTTAGGTGCTTGTGTTTTGCAGCAGGAAGTTGCCGCCGGGCTCCGGCAGATGCCGGGTTTTGGGACGCCGCTTTTTTTGAGACTTTGGCTTGGTCGGGAATCGATTTCGCCTTCCGCTTACCATTTACTATGCAGTCCGGCTCGCTACTGGTCTCGCTACCGGACTCGTTAGCGGACTCAGGACTGGATGTTAGACCTGGGTCAGTGCCAAGGTTGGTCAATACTTTTCGTGCAGTGCCCAAAATGAGATTAACGTCATTTCTATCCGTACACCCTCTAAGGAATTGGACTATTAGTGCCGGCGACCGTGAGCTCAAAAGATCTGCATGGTGGTCAATGGACATAGAGCTGTCGTTGACGGTAGTTCGGCCTCGGCAGGAGCGATTTCCGGACGCGGTGGGGTTACTGTACCGCCATTGTCATCGCTCATAAGGTCCACATTAGGCGACTTGGTAGTCCGCGACATAGTGTCGGAGACTCCCGCAGCCACGATAAACTACCAGACTAGGCGGAGGCAGCTGGCGTGGTAACTGGTCCGGGCCGATCCGCAAAAAGCGGTTCGGTGCCCGGCCAACAAACTCGACAGAGCTTGAGTGAACTAAATTTCACAGGACGTTACAGAAATAAAAATATATTATAATATAATATACGTAAACTAAAAGGTATAGCTTCGCCAAACTATAAAATAAAAAAGACTGTATAATAGAAAAATAAATAGAACTCTCTTGGTTAAAATGTCAAAATAAAAGTAATTCTCGGACTATGCTATCCTAACGGGATTCTCCCGCGAGATGCCGGGTGAACACGCCCACCGGATAAAAGCGTGCCAGTCTCCTACTGGCACGTCCCAGGCACAGCAAACGCGACCGACAATCTCGGTGATAGAAAATTCGTCGATGGACGAAGGAGAAAGGGCCCCATTGCGTACCTAGCAACAGATCTCGTACCGCCCACGCGTACGGAAAGCTAGTCGCAGTCTGATTTGAAATCAGTCCTGCCGCCCTTCCGTAGCCGGCACGACAAAAAATCCGCTTACTGCTAGTCCCGCAGAGCGCCTTGTCTCAGAAGCGTCTCTGTGAATCCCGTCCTGCGCGCACAGAAACACGTGGCCAGGATTGAGGATTCACGAGAGAGCAGCACTAGAAGATAGTGCTGTGGTGGAGGTCCTGGAGTCGCCGGTGCTGAGAAGCACTGGTCACTACACTCACTACTCTAGACGTAGACTGAATGGGACACATCGTCCGGGCTCTGTGAAGCATAGATTCAGACTGACTAACGGTCAGTCTGGTATATGTTATTCCTCCCATCCTTTTTAATTCTTGTGTCCATCGTTGTCTTTGTCTTCCTCTACTTCGTCGTTGATCCAATGGTGTCCATTCCATAATTTCCTTCACCCATCTTGCTTAGTGTATGTCAAGCCCAACTGCATTTAAGTTGTTTTATGGTTGTTGTTACGTCGGTAATTTTTGTTATGTTTTTTATGTCCACTAATCTTCGTCTGTCCTTTAATGTGATGTTCAACATATTTCTCTCCATAGAGTTTCGGTATACTTACGGCTCAGATGTTTTCATGTCGAAGTTTGACATCCGTATATAAGTGTCGGAAAAATTCTGCGTTTTATGTTTGTGCTGGTTTTTGTTTTGAAGATATTTGCTAGTGACCAATATTTTTGCCATGCTTTCGAAATTCATATGCTAATTTCTTTGTCAATTTTGTTTTGTATGGTTATTATTTGCCCCAGGTATTTGGCGTAAATGGCGTAAAATTTAGGCCAGCAATTTCGCTTTCTCAGATTGTAAATAGACAATAGTGAAGACAGGATGTAAAAGAAAATACTTGTAAGGTAAGCGTCCCAAATTCAGACGCTGTTCTAAATTCCGACATTTTTCTGTTATGTAGGATAAAATAAAAACCTACAACATTGAATTTATTTTAGGACACCCGGTTTGTTGATTTGATATTACACTTGTCAACCCACAATCGTTTCTTATTCTACCATAATACAACGGTGTACTACTCTTTTACCCACTATTATTTCTAAATTTAGGGGTGTCGGAATTAGGTACATGTAAATATAGTACGTCCTTAAATCAGACATGTGTCGGAATTGTGTACATGGTTAAAACTAATACATATGGCTCTATTGCTGTCTTTACGCAAGAAAATTACATATTTTACATCGTTTGCTATATTACAATTAACTACACGCATTTTTACGGACATCAATAATCCATAGTTATTACACTACCAGCAGAGATTTGCGATTTTGGCATAATACACCACCTTTGGACATAATGTGACATAATGCCCAAATAAACTAAAAATAAACTGTTCTTCTGTAACATTATTATCTAATGCTTGGAGAGAATATTTGTTAATAAAAAAGAAGAAACCAAAAAAGAAAATCATTCTACAGAAATAAGAAAAGGAGCGAAAAACGAACAGAATAAAAAGGTCCAAGAAAAACACTAAATAATCCAAATGCAAGAAACATTAACATACAGATGAGGGAGAGAGGGCAGACTGAAGAAGTGTACGGACTTATTTTATACTGTGGTTAATAAATTTTTTTAAAACATAAATGATTTACATTTCTTAATAATAATAATAAATTTTATTTAACAATCAGTGGCGTGCGGTCCATACGTGCAGTGCACACCCTAAGATTTAGTATAAAAGAGAGAAAAATATTGAAAATAGTCCAGCCAAAAAACGATAAATTATTTATGTATGTATATACCGTATTAAGTAATATTTCTTTGTAATAATAATATAAAGTAATTTACACCATATAGTGTTAATAACTCCGCTGAATTTGTTCGGACCAATCACCAATCGTTGCTACTTGCTAGAGCCGAGAGTTCCCGTCCCTACCGACATGCGACACCTGCCTTTGCGACTACTGCCATGATATAAGGAATTATAGAAGATATGATACTAAGCAGTTTCGTTTTCGTTCGGCTGTGCGCATGACGTCACTCGGTAATAAAGCGCCCGCTTTATACATGTAAAGTCCATCGTGTATAAGGCAATATAATGAAAATAGTTGTTACTTTTGCACGCATTCGTTTAATATAACACATAACAGCACAAATCATCTATTTCATTCAGCAAACAGCAAGTAATAACTGTGGAAAATAGCTTTATTGTCTGTAGACTGTGCTCCATCAGAGAGTTGCAACAGATATATTTTATTAACTACAATTTGTGAATTGTATGTTTTCTGCAGTTGTTTTCTTTAAGTACTAAAAGGAGTAAGCAAGTTTACTTTGACTTATTTACTTTAAATACTTTTGCGTATTTATTATTGACGAAATAAAATGTTTGTTGACTTACACTGTTAAGATGTGTATACAAAAATGCAATTAAGAAAAAACATAAATGTTGGAAATGTTATTTTTTTTAAACTATAATAATAAAAACGTTATTTTTTTGTTATTTCTGTAATGTTGAACTAATAAATACCGGTAAGTCGTATGTAAAGTTACAAGCATCAACACGAGGTTGCAGCATTCAAAATTATATTCAAGACAAAAGACATACAGCAACAAAATAATAGTTTACAAAAACAGTTGTATTTTAAAATTGAAATAACTTACAAATAGTACGAAAAGTATGCACCTAATTTTTAGGAATATAGTACACATTATTAGAGAAGTTTAATGATGAATTAATCCAAAATCTAATTTTTTCTCAGATATGTAACCATAAAACATTTAACTCTGGGACTAAGATACTTGGTAAATTCTCACATCCCCCTTCTTGTAATGTTTCAATTTATCGTCACTAGTACACCCAAACATTGCACACCTCATAGTTATAAAATAATACCTTTCAAGAACACCTAGACAAAGTTCAGCACACGACGAACTAACACTCATACATTCGTGAACTATTACCGAATAACGTAACAGTATGGCGGCCAACCTGCGCAATATCATATCTTCTGTAATTCCTTGTATCCTGGACTACTGCTATGTCGTGCACCCATAACCAGTGCACCAGACGGTGCAATTTGGGTTGAAATCGGCGAATTCAAGAACAGCTGTTTTATGCGTATGTAAATAATGTATGAACTACCGCAAAATCTACCACTGATAAAATAAAACTATATTCTAGAGACTGAATACAAAACACACTAATTAAGAGGTTCCCAGCCTGTGCTCCGCGTGCGGTTCTCTGGGGCTCCGCAGCTGTTCCAGGATATAAAAGAAATCAAAATCAAAATAAAAAACAGGAAATTTCATTCTGAACTAAAATTTGCCAATTTGAATGATGTCCGAGTGCTTTCTTGGAACTAATCAAAATGAGCATACCAACTGAACACAGTTGAAATCTATGAACTGACGGCGGCGTTGTCAGCACACGCGCCTGTATTTCGGAATTTAACCTTCATCTTATATTCGAGTTCATACGATATTTTTCAATTTATAAAAATCTGTAAACAAATGTGAGCTGTGAAAGCGAAAAGTGAATTCATAGAGAAATTTATAATACAAAACGTAAAAGGTATGTACATACATACATATATTTAAATATTATTTTTATTAGTATTAAAAATGATTTATTCAGTTGAGAAGTACTTCAAAAACGTTAGTTACAATTTTACTTATTTGTTGCATGCTTTTTTTAAAATTTCTTTTCAACTAATTTAATGTATGATTTTTGAGTAAAAGATGCCGATTAATGGATATGATTAATAAACTTTTCCAATCTCATCTTTCAATTTGAAAAAATAGTTTATTTTGTATACATATTATAAAAACTACAATATTTCTGTTTTTTATTACTCTCGTAATTCCCGAACACATTGATGGTTCGGAAAGTATTAGTAATTTAGTAAGGAGAATTGTTAAAGTTGTACTTCCATATTTGACATTATTACATTTTTTATATTTTGGCATTTTTGCTATTATGAAAGATATAATTGTTTATTCTCATATTTCTGCATGATTTTCCATTAGGCATGGATCGCTGGCTTCAAACAGGTACTATGAAGGAAAAAGTTTACACTCGAAAACGAAGATAAACCAGCCCCTCAATCCATTACTTCGCAATATGAGCCAACGACAACAGAATATGATAACCAAACAATGCACTCCTGCGTTTGTTTGTTAGAAGAATTTTCCGCAAGAAACTATGTCGGAATCTTCGGAGCCACTTCAATCATTGCTTGCAAAATGCGAGAGAAGTAAGGCAGTGGAGGAAAGACCTACCAACAGAAAACGAAAATACGTAGAAAGTTACTTGAATATGGTATTCACAGAAACAAATGATGGTCGGCCTCTCTGTGTGATTTGCAGAAATGTATTAGCCAATAGTTCCATGTTTCCTGCTAAACTGCATCGTCATTTCGAGGGAAATCATCCTGAGTTAAAGGGTAAGACGTGTGATTTTTTCAAGAGGAAGTGCAACGATTTTTGGCTTCTCAGAAAACTATGATAACATACAATAACATTTTAAAATCAATAATGAAAATGTAATTGAAACTTCCTATCTGATAGGTGACCATGTAGCTCGAGCTGGTGAAGTTGGTGTTGAATTATGCAATAAAAATAATAAACTATAAAAAATCGCGAACTTTCAAAAGTAGGCTCTTCAAACTAATGTGTGAAGATATTGGTCAGTCAGTATCAGTCATTCCTGTTACACTCTGTAGATGGTTGTCTCGAGGAAAAGCGTTGACACGAGCGATGAAACATGCAAGATAAACAATGATTATGTAAGAAACTTTAAACCTATGAATTATTGGGTAGCCTATAGTCTATATTTCATTATTCTAGCTCTTCTAATAACGAAATTGCTGGCATTGCATAATATAGCTTTTTGTGGGTCAACCGCTAGTCCAATGATTTTACAAAAATGCACATTGAAAACTAGCATTCCGCAGGTGATTTTACTTGTTAATTCGTTGAAATCTATAGATTATTACTGGAGTAATTAATTGCTAAAGTTAAAAGAATAAAATTTACGGGGCAAAAACAGCGCCAATTCTTCTTAATTTGGAAAAATCGGGAAAACTCCAACATATACAGCTTTCTAATTTTTATGAGTTGTAGCATATTAATCAAGGACAGCATCAGAATTTTTTCGCCCCTAATTCTGCGAGAAAATCGACGTCAAAAGAACGGACATAATATATGGCCACGATAGTACACTATATCGCTCAAGCGTGCAGCGGCTAGGGGGGCACGGACGAACGTCAAACAATTTACAATGGTGTAATTCAAAAACTACCAATTTAAACTCTAATAAATAATGCCGAGAAAGCCTGATCAGATTTTTTTATGTATTCCGCTTAGATTTGTTTATTCGTTAATTTAAATACGCCTTTGGGCAACGTATTTCCAGCGTGCAGCAGCACCGATGCACAGTTGACATTTGGCGCTTGTTTTAAATTTGTGTTTGTTGATTTTGAAGTATGAATTATTTGTGTACATGTTTTTATGATTTTTATTTAATAACGCAATAATTTTGACAACATGTTGCATGTGGTGCATATGTGTATGTAAGTTTATTTGTATAAAATTAAACTTATTTTAGATTTACTTACACTAGTCAGTTTTATTTATGGCTTAAATAAAAGTTACTAATAATCTAAGCCGGATATTTATGAAAATATCATAATAGTTATTTCACCAACAAGTATATTAAAAAGAGCGATTAATGATCGAGACTGTTTAACACGCGAGCGATTAGCGATCGCGTTAAATGTCGAGATCATTAATCGCCGTTTAATATTCGAGCTGGTTAGAATTTTTTTTCGTCGATCGTATTCTTCTAGCGTCATCTACATAGTTTTTTCTTCGCCGATGTCTTCTTAGGTTATATGACAATTTATGTAATTTGACACTGACAGTTCTAGAGGGCGGTATGTTTGATTGGAAGGTTTCATTTCACATATGTTCGATTGGCCAATCAAACGACGTCATTACGTCGTGTGGTTGGCTATAACAAATCATGCATTATTAGAAATTGTGCATTGATAGAATTGTTTCATAAGCGATTTCCTATTCACTAAAGTGACTTATAAATAATAAATATCAATTCCTGCTGGATACACGCTCGCTAGTTCAAGATTTCTTAGCGTCTAATGAATGAGAATTTGAACGGGAGTGGGAAGGAGTTGTCGACGGCACTCCAGAGACAGAATTTCGGAGTAATATGTATTCAAATTTTATCATGGAAGCGGCGGGAAGTGTACGTACCAGTCACTGTCAATGATAAATAGATAGCAGATTTCAAACTTCAAACCTTTCCGTCATATCCTCGGCTGGGATTTAGCATTGCAAATTAGCGCGACGAAGTGATAGAAGCAGTAGCTGCGCATCTCGTCTATATTAATGTAAACGCCATTCAGCGTTTTTTTCTCACCATTTCACGTGCGAAAGAGAGCCTTCTTAATTGCTTATAGAAAATTTTGAGAAGCCTTTTTGGGCGCGCAAAGCGCGACCGTCGCCCAATATGGACCTATATGGACGTTGCGTGAGTTTTTGAAATCGACGCAAAACGGTCTCTCAAGCGTTTTTGTTTCAAAGTTTTCCAAAACGCCAGCGATTTTGGTGAACGCGCCTCAACATACCACAGCTGTTTGATTCGTTTCGCGATACCAGCTGTAAACGTCAAAAACGCTGCCATAACCTGCAATTTGTTGATTATTATCTTCGGAGGTTAAGAGCACAACGTCCGTGCCTACAAATAACCTTTGAGAAACCTATATCTACGGATAATAATAATTAAGAATTCGCATTTGTCTTTTTTACGTACGAATGAAACCTACTACGTATACATACAAGTATGATATGGTATGATTTTACAACTTATAGCAGAGATATCATTCATTGCTAAGTTTGGGTGAGTTTTACTACGTATTACAGCTACTGAACTCAATAATACGTCCTGCCTCATGTCATTTTTATGAGCCGAGCTGTGGTTAGTGATTTAAGGCTCCGTTGTAAAAACATCGCAACTACGAAACAAAATGTTTAGATTCGATGTTTTTCTGTCGGGGTCCGTGTCTATGCCGTGGTTTACGTATCGATTAAAGCTTATGGTGTCTGCGATGAGCTGGCCATACGTAACAACCGAACTATGGTCATTGTTTACATATCTGACAATTATCGCATTTTTTCGGTTAGCGGAAAAGTTATAATGTTTGGGCTGAAATTGTACCTAGTCAAAAATCTATTATTGTATTGTGACTTTGGCTAGGGGTTATATATTATTTGAAAAAAGAGAAAGATGTAGAAGTAAAATTCATTTTTATCTTTCCCAAAAATTATTTTTGGCCTAGCCAAATTCCTTATTTATCCGAGAATTGACACTGAGAATTTCATCAATTTTGAACCATAAATAACGCCGTTAATACAAAACGCGGTTAAGCACGGGCAGAACTGGGTCTGAACGTATAAGGTGCCCGGGTAAAGTGTCGTACGGGTATGCCGTGGCTACCATTTCATTCGAGCGATAAATTGCCCACAAAATGCATTTCTACAAGAATTCGGACGGAGATCCACAGTTCTAATTGGAATTGCCATATTTAGCCGATTAGTCGGCAGATGGCGCTACCAGCGCTATTGTATCCAATGGCAGCGATATCTGCATGGAAACGTCAGTCGTACATAACCTAACATATTTATGTTTATAAATATGATTCATAATTCATGATTTTGTGTAAAGCATAAAAAATACATTCACTCGTGAGGTTACATTTGTATAAGTGTTCATGTTCATAAATATCAGCTCCAAATTCTACATCAGACAAAATTAACACAAAAACAATCAAAATAAAACTACGGAACTACATATAACGACATAACTAGTTATAAACTAGACTCTACCACATATTAGACATTTGATAGCCGCAGCCACATGCTAAATAATTGACAAAAAGGGCGCACCGGCCCTGGTATCGTAGCGGTGTGAACCGTTACCGATACTGAATTTGGCAGTGTTAGCGTGAACATACTGAAAGCATTTGAGTATATGCAGGCACGGGAAAGTTAACAACTTGAGATCAACAAACAAACCTCGACAATCATGCCTATAACCGATGCCACCCACAATCCTCACCGCCCGCAGCTGCAGCCCAAACACCCTCCCGCATGCAGCCGAACCCCAAACCAACAAAGAATACTCCATAACAGACTGACACAGTGAAAAGTAAGCCGTCCGCAGAACAGTAGCAGATACATTCTGACTGAGCTGCCTCAAAATAAAAACACCACCACCCAACCTTGCACAGACTGCAGCCACATGATGATCCCACCTGAGAGTCGCATCAAGATGCACACCTAGGAACTTCACACTGCTTCCATGCGCAACATTGTCGGTTGTTGGGCATTTCCGCAGAGAAAAAACGATAGATGACGTTTTTTTCAGCATTAAGCTTAAGCCTGTTGCTGTTAAACCATCTCTCAGCCTCCCCCCTGGTTGCCGCACTGGTGTCCACTGCATCCTTAAATGTGGTGCTGCTCGTCATCAGTGTCGTATCATCAGCGTAGCAAACAACAGTTCCCCCAGTTGTGCTGTCCGGCAGGTCATTAATATATATTAAAAACAGTAGAGGGCCAAGGACGGAGCCCTGAGGGACACCCACCGATACTACCATTTTCTGAGAGAGCTCACCATTGCACTTTACAACTTGTGTCCTACTACTGTGGTACGACTTAATGAATCTTATACTGCTAATGTCAAAATTGTACCTCTGTAGTTTTCTGAGAAGCAACTCATGCTGAACACAGTCGAACGCCCTGCTCTGATGGCAAAAGGTACCCACCATATACTCGCCGCTCTCAAATGAGTCAACAGCACTCTCAACGAACTCACAAATTGCGTCCGCCGTGCCCCTATTCTACCTAAATCCATACTGTGATTCTGTAAACAAACTGTTATCCTCAAAGTAACTTGCAATTCTAGACTTAATCGCCTTTACAAAAATTTTAGAAAATACAGTTAAGAGTGAAATGGGCCTATAGTTCTCAATTTGTTGCCTGTTCCCTTTTTTATATATTGGAAGCACAAGTGCAACCTTAAGGGAATCCGGGAAGACATTTTCCTCGATTAATAGATTCAGCAATTTGGTTAAAGGTATCAAAATTAGTTCTTTAATGCTCTTAAGAATGTATGTGTTAAAACCGTATATATCCCGAGTAGATTTGGATTTAATAGAATCGATTATGTCACGCATCTCAATATAAGTAATGGAGAAAGCAGTCCCCGTAGTATTAAATTTGTCCACTGTACCGTCCACGTCTTGTGATGGCGGCAATTGTTTGACTATATTACTAGGTACGTCAATGTAAAACTGGTTAACAACATCGGGATTAAATGTGGCAGTTTTGTTTATCCGCCTATTCGCCCTCTGAGCATTTATAACTTGCCATATCGCTTTACTAGAATAGTTTGACTGTGATAGAAGTTTATTATAAGAATTTAGTTTTGATTCCCTAATTTTTGCCCCGTATTGTCTCTTTAGTTTTTTCAGTTGTTCCCTAATATGGTCTGATTTTGTGATCTCGTAGATATCATTCAGTATATTTATTTCCCTTCTAATCCCCTGAGTTCATTAGTAAACCATGTATCTGGTGAGCTGATCTGCTTCTCTGTAATTGTTCTTTCTGGAAATGCCTTCTTAAACCCATCTGACAAAGTTTTCATAAATAACTCAAATTTATTATTCGCACCCATACCACAATCCGAGACAAAGTTCCAATTTATTTCCGAGACGTAATTATAAAATACCAGTTTCCCTCTGTTAGTTAATGGCCTAATTGTTATTTTCTTTTGTTCACCATGCTGTAATACTATGTCGCATTGAAATGTGATTCTTACATGGTCGCAAAATTTGTCAGTCACCTCCGCCGTATGATATGTTGCAAAGTTTAAAAATATGTTGTCCAGGCAGTTTACCCCACGTGTAGCAACGTCTAACATAGGTGCAAAGCCGAAAGTCCCGAGACGATCATAACTTGCTCGGACGGTTCAAAATTCGATAAGCATTCCTTCAGAAGCCCCAGGAAAACGTCAAAATCGCCACTTGGATTTCTGTATATATTAAGCAAAACTATCCTAAATTTTATTATTCTAATACCCGTGATTTCAAAGTGCATTTCTTGTGAAAGGTTATCAAGAATTGGTAGATTTTCATCCTGAATATTATTCTTATTATTTCCCAAAATTAGGACACCACCATATACGTGGAGTTTTCTACGAAAGAATGAACACTGTTGGAAATCAAGCAGTTTCATGTTTGGAGCTTCGTCCTGCGTTAACCAGGTTTCAGTGAAACATAATACGTCATACTTTTTATCAATTAGAAATACTTCGAGGACATTAGTCTTATTTCTGATACACTGAATATTAGTATAAAACACCCTAAATGGCTCAACCACTACCGCACGCCTCTCTTTCGCATCTGCTGTGTCCATAAAAAAGACCCACCAACGCCAATCTGATCTAATGAACTATTATGACTATCCGCAACTAAGTCAACCAACTCTGAATCCGAAGAGTCCACAATCGAGCTCGCATAAGTCATACACAAACATTCACAAACACAATCAAATAACTTATTCTTTCCTGCCCTACTGTACTGAAAACAATGAATGGCTTTATCAAATTTACCCAAGAACGAGTTTACATCAACAAATTTACATACATTTTGCAGTGCATCAAACATTTGCACGTTGAAATTCTTAACTCTAAACTTCAATCTACTACTATCAGAACTAAAGGGTACATTCACGTAAATCACATTAACCCGACGTGCAGTCATCTTAATTTTTTGAATAGTATCGAAATTTACATTTGTTCCACCGAGGACATTGTTGATTCCACCAATCAAAACAACTGTGTCATCCTTATTGTAATCTCTACAAAGTAAGTTAATGTCGCATACCACCGAATCGAGCAAAGCACCCGGCTTGCAAACGACCTGAACAGAAAACTCGTCCTGCAGATATTGTTGCAGTAGGCTAGAGGATCCCCGACCATAGGCGTCAGCAAGGACCACCACCCGGCGGCGAACTCGACAGCCCTGCACTCCACAGTTCCTCCAGCTGTTGCTAGGTGGAGCTATGTTTGCCTGTGTCCGACTGTCAGTGTTCAGACTGTTTTGAATGTTGTGACAATTCAGTATTTGGTCTTTCTTCTGATTTAGTTGCATCAATTTGGACTTACCAATCAATTCACTGACATCATTCAGCTGTTTCGACAGCACTGTCTTCAGGTCATGTATATCTGCAGCAAGTGCACTGAAGCCATCCAGACAATCCGCGAATTCATCATTATCATTATTTTCATCAAGTATGCTATCACTCACATCCACACAATTAAATTCAGCTATTGACTTGTCCATGATTTTACTGTTCAACTGTATAATCCTAGATTTTAGATCATCAATCATATTCTCTTTTTCCTTGCAACCGCAGTCAATTGAGGTTATACCGGAGCAGCAGTTGACTTTTCCTCTGCTGTCCACAAACATCCCCTTCACCCTGATTAGGCAGGACGGATGGTATTTACTGTCACACTTATCACACACATCATAATTTTTCACTCCTACTGAGCATTTACTACACACAACTTCAACAAGCTTAAGTTTACTCGGCGCCATTTTATATACTATAGTGGATTCACTTTGTCATTACAAATGGCATATCGTAAGTTTATTACATGTTTAGAAAATAAACTATTTCCGGGTTATGCCGTGTGTCAAGATTTGTTAACGCTGACGTTTCGCGAACCATATTGCTCGCTTCTTTAAAGCTAATTCAATACTGAAGACCTACCAAGAAACTCTCTCTTATATACCTGTATTTACACCTCACTGCGCACATCTGGGGCTACCGTTCCCATGTGCTTTTTTACCTGGCCGCGTTAGGATCGATTTCCAGACCCTCAGTACCATGCTCGCGATTGATGTTGTTAGGAAGAATTTCGATTTTCGAATTTCGAATTTCTCTAATAAGCCTTCGATGATAATTACCAACCCTTGCCAACATCTTCACGTCATCGAAAATCATAGTGTGTCCCGACTCGTGGCAGTGTTAACCAACAGCGCAAAACCTATTATACATGTTACAGGTTCTAAATATACCTAGAATGTTATGAATCTATAACTCCAATATCCAGGTATAAATAATGTCCAACCAATAAGTAGGGTGTATGTTAACTGCAGGATAGGTTTAGTGGAGAACGAAAGTGGACTGTATCACAACGATAAACGAAAAGTACGAATTGGTCAACGATATGATCTAATATATTATTTATATCTGTAACTGGCACCCTCATGTGTTCTCAATTACAAATACAAACAACGAAACAAACGAAATAAACGACAATTTAACAATTTAATTTGAGAACTAACCTGTATATATATGAATAGACGACAGAACGTCTTATGCGAACGAATATCAAGCTATATCTGTTCGGTCGAAGCAATATGAGCCGAACTCGCCGTACGGTCGCAAAAACTGGACGGTACGATACTAGACCGCCACCGCACCTATACTCGACCACAAACAGGTGGACATCGGCGAAACTAAAATATATTTAAATAATTCCAAAGAATTCAAAATAAGTTGCCGCGCTATGGCGTCAACATTCCCCCCACCCTGAAGGAATGTTCAGAAAACTAGAAATAACAATCAACAACAAACAAAAAAAATAACTACCAAAAAAAATTAAAAGACGACTAACTACTGCATAGGCAGTGGGCACAAACGCACAACCGGTCTGGTGTAGATACCAGAAGCACTGCGTACCTTGGCAACCCGAACAATACCATCTTTTCCCGGCATCACTTCTTCTATCACTCCGGTACCCCAATGCAAGGGAGGTGCATTATCTTCCCTGACTAACACTAACGTTCCTGGAATAATATTTTCGCAATTTTTATGCCATTTCTGCCTTTGCTGAAGTTGGCTTAAATATTCTAAGTGCCATCGACGCGACGCCAGTATGATTGCACTATATGATCTAACAGGCATTTTCTATTTAAAAGATTAGTTGGTGGTTCATTTAAAGCCGGTGCAGGTATACAGGGTGTTTCAGAAATAACGGCTAACCTTGAAGGAGCATATTCACCAAGGACAGAGAAGCGACTTTGGTCAAATAACCTATAGTCTATTTCAAAGTTTTTGTACTAACAAAATTGTATTGAAAAATTCGTCTAAGGCCGGCCCTGGTAAATAGCCGAACGCGCATGAGTTGACTACGGTTGCAAAAGACCGTACAAACAATTAAAAATAGAGAGATTAGTACCTACCTAATCCAGAAATGTGATGCGGATTTAGAAACGTGATTATTAAGCGTTATCGCCGAACAAAACAAAGCGACTCAACAGAGCAACTAGGCGTCTCGGCCGAACAAAGTTATGTCGCATTCTAGCCATAGAATTGCAATTCAATACTACACAAATCACTACACAAAGACACCAACATTAAGATCCCAAAATCCAAATGATTTTTATTGTTGATAAACCAACAAACAGCCTGTGGACCATGACCACGCTTGTATACGTTCATATCAACCTGGCGAATGTAGGTGATTGTCACGTTCAGCGAGAAAGGCCGCAGTGGGGGGGAGACCGAATGTTCCCCGCTGCGTTGATTTGTCACCAGTTGCAACACAACTGTAGTGGATTGTGGTCGATTGTCTTCCACTGGTCAGGGACAGACTCCGTCTTTCTTCATTAATTTTCTCAATAATGCGTGAAGTTAGACCATACGTTATTTGACAAAACATGCTTATTACGTCCTTGGGCATATGCTCCTTCAAGGTTAGCCGTTATTTCTCAAACACCCTGTATACTTTAATGGCGAAAGGGTAAGAAAGTGGGCAGGTGTTAAAGGAGCAATATCAGCCGGATCTGTACTTAACTATGACAATGGCCGCGAATTTAGCACCGCCTCAATTTGAGTAAGTACAGTTGTCAATTCCTCAAACGTAAGTATCTGTTGTCCTACAGCTTTAGAAAGATGGATCTTAACCGATTTTACTTGCAATTCCCAGATACCACCAAAGTGAGGGGCCCTAGGAGGATTGAACACCCAATTTATTCTATAGTCCGCTAACTTATTTACAAGACTATCTTCAAAAGGCTTTGATGTTATTAACTTATACAGATCATTGAGCTCATTCTTTGCACCAATATAGTTTGTTCCACGATCACTATACAGAGTCGAACATGTTCCTCGTCGAGATAAGAACCGTTTAAATATGCAATAAAAAGATCTGTGGAGAGATCTGATACAAGTTCCAAGTGAATCGCTTTTGTAACTAAACATATAAAAAGACAGACATATGCCTTTTGAGTGAGAACACCTTTACGTCTACCTAAAGTAACGCGAAAAGGGCCACAAAAATCTGTTCCACAGTGTAAAAATGGCTTAGCCTCAGTTACACGAAAAGCTGGCAAATCTGCCATTCTAGGAAACAAATTTCGAGGGTTAAACTTAAAACAATGATTACATCGCTGCAATCGGAAACGGATACAAATACGAGCACCCAGAATCCAATACCTTTGCCTAAGTATGGCCAGGACTAATGCTGGACCGGTGTGTAAATTAGTAATATGACAATCATCAATTACTAAATTGGTAAAATGGCATCCACCAGGCAAAAGCAGAGGGTGTTGTTTATCAAATTCCAAAGACGATCGAGCGAGCCGCCCACCCACTCGAAGCAACCCGTCCTGTAAAAATGGACTTAATGCTCGTAGTTTAGAAGTCACATTCCTCTGTGCCTTTATTGCTTCAATATCTGCCGAAAAGTGCTCCTGCTGAATGACTTGAATCAACTTCAATTCAGCCTCAATCATATCAGATGATCGTATATTACCATTAGACTTCAGTGTTTTTGTAAATAGTAGCACATACATCATAATACGCAACAATCGGTTGACATTGGAACAACGACCAACCCAATCCAAGATTGTATTCGAAGGCATCTGCTCCACGGGCAAAGCGAACATCTTTTCTTCGGGCAATTCAGCCACCAATACCGCTTTTCGAATAGGCCAGCAGGAAGAATCTAACTGCAACCACTTAGGGCCACTCTTCCAACATGTCATATCAAGCATTTGACTGGGTGATATACCCCTTGAAAGACAATCACTAATATTTTCTTCACCATTCAGATGCCACCAATACGCAGATTCAACTAGTCCCTGAATCAACGATACTCTATTCGCTACGTATGTTTGCCGCCGATATGGTGGTGACGCAATCCAATTAAGAGTTACCGTGGAGTCCGAAAATGCATATATCTGGTCAACCTCAATTCGAGTCTGCACGGTTGTAAGGGTGAAGTGTAGCAATTTAGCCAATAAAACGGCTGCAGACAACTCTAGTCGAGGAATAGTTTGAGTTTTCAATGGGGCAACCTTTGTCTTTGGACAAACAAAATTAGTAGTAATATACCCCAAAGAATCGACTGCGCGCAAATATACTACTGCTCCATAAGAGTTTAAACAAGCATCACAAAAACCGATCAGGGAAACCCTGGAGCCGGTAGTAACACCTAGATGGCGTGATATTTGAAAGTTCTGCAGAGTAGTAAACTTCTCCAAAAACAGATTCCACTCTTCTGACATCTCGCATGGCGGTGACTCATCCCAACCAAGTCGCAATGTCCATAATCGTCGAATAAATAATTTTATGATCAGAGTAACAGGACTTAAAAATCCGCATGGATCAAACAATCGTGCCACTGTGGACAATACCGTTCTTTTAGTACACTGCCGTTCCTCTGGGCAGATGTTAAACGAAAAGACATCCGTCTCGGGATACCAAAGCAGACCTAATACCTTCAGACCATCCGAATTAAAATGGACCACCTTTGGCGAACAGTGACTTTCGGACACACTAGACATGAAATCTTTCGAATTCGATACCCATTTTGTAAGATCAAAATTTCCATTTTTAAACACCTCAACGAGTTCATGATAAGCCTGACCAGCAGTATTTATATCAGGCAAGCTACATAAAAGGTCATCCATGTAGAAGTATTTCTTTACAATGAGCGATGTTAACGGATATCGTTTAACCTCATCATCACTCAACTGTAGAAGTGTTCGAAGTGCCAGGTAAGGAAACGATTTTACCCCAAAGGTAACGGTACTTAATTGAAAGTCCTCTACTGGACCACTCTCCGAAAACCGCCAAAGAATTCGTTGATATCTACGATGTTCAGAACTCATTCCAATTCTCAGATACATCTGTCTGATATCGGCTGAGAAACAAATAGGAAAAAGCCTAAAATGTATAAATATATCTAGAACATGAACTTGTAATTTTGGTCCTGTATATAGCAATGAATTCAAACAGTACCCCGATGATGACTTACAAGACGCATTAAAAACGCAGCGAATGGGCGTGGAAGTACTGTCTGGTTTGAGCACACAGTGATGCGGAACATAATACTTTGGAAGAGAATCATCTTCCTTATTAACACGAGACATATATCCCTTCGACAAATAGTCCTGTAAAACTTCGTTATAATTTTCTCTTAATTGTGACTCCTTTTGAAATCTTCTTTCTAGGGAATATAGGTAACGAAGCGCAACCTGACGTGAGTCGCCAGGCAATGTTGGACTTAGTTTAAAGGGTAATGCAACCACATATCTTCCAGAAGATTCACGCCAAAACGTGGATTCAAAAATCCTTTCACATTCCACATCATCAGGACGCTGAAACTTCTGCGAAGGAATATCTTCCTCCTCCCAAAATTTGGAGACAAGTCGCTCCAAAGGTAAATCGATAAAAGTCGAAAACGATTGACTCGAATGAACGCCCGGTTCATTTAAAGGAACTGATCCCATTACGACATATCCAAACTTAGTTTCCAGGCCAATGGGAGAATCCTTCAAACCAATTACCTTACGAGAACCAATAATACTTGCAAACAATTGAGCTCCAATTATTCCATCAATAGTTGATGGTTGGTGGAAACTATCGTCAGCAAGAGGAACACCTTCCAGATGCGAAAAATATTGGAGTGGCAGCCGACAATTAGGAACCTCATCGGAAATTCTGTCCACAACCAATGCATCAATTTGGAATGATACTCTATCATCATAACGTGAAACAACTACAGTCTGTACAGTAGCCAACACTGGTCGATCCTGAGCACCCAGACTCCTAATACTAATCGCAGATGGCTTCACTGCTAACTGCAGCCTCTTAACGCAATCAGAGGTAAGAAAATTGGCTTGAGAGCCCGAATCTAGTAATACTCGAATAGAGTGAAAACCTCCAAATCTGCCAATAATATGCACCACAGCAGTGGACATCAAAACCGTTGTCATCTTTTTATACACACCACTGTTGCCTCGCAATGTCGAACAAAGATTTATCGAAGCAGACAAACTGCTGGACTGAGGTTGCAAATCAGGTTGAGAATTTTCCAAAATTGCTGTACTTGCCTTTGACTTTCCAAAATGTAACAACGAATTATGTCTTGAGTTGCATTCCTTGCAGCTATACTTACTATTACACTTTTCCAAACGATGATTGCCAAAACAGTTCAGACACAAACGGTTAGCTTTTATAATATCAAAGCGTTGCTTTGGAGTTTTTTCAAGAAAGTTAGAACACTTACTTATCCAGTGCTTACCATGACACACTTGACAAACCTGAGCCAGATCAGTATTTTCAACGAAAAATGCTTGATGCGACTTGATCTTTTGAAACCCTCAAGTACTTTGCTTTGTCATCTGTAAACCTGAAACGGTCAGTATTTGCGCTTGTGTTTTCAAAAACTTTAAAATCTCGTCATACTTAAAAATGCCAGTATCTTTTCGATTATTTTCAAACAAATTTTTCGATGAGACATCCAACTTAGTCCATATAAAATGTGCAAATACATAGTCGAGTAAGTCTTCAATATCTAAATTTTTTAGAGCTTGTATTGAAAAGTCACACCTTTCAATGATTGCATTAAATGCATTAGCAGATGCTCCATTAATTGGCTTAAATTCAAGAATTTTATCCAAATAGTAGGTAGCGAGCACACGAGGATTCTGATATTTTTCTTCTAATCTGTTCCACAGAGTATTGTAATTAGCCCCTACTACTGGTAGCCCAGCACAAACAGTTGCCGCTGTACCTGACAATAATCCAACCAAATTATTAATTTTATCGGTGGTTGTTAGTTGTTTGTTGTCGTGGATAAGACCTTTAAACGATTCGTAAAAGTTTGGCCATTCAGACAGTGAACCCGAAAAAGTGGGTAAATTGATCTTCGGTAGTCGTGCTCGCTGCTCATGCGAATGCTCTGCAGTAGTAACCTTAATAGCAGGATTTGTCAACGCGTGAATGCGTAGATCTTTTGCGGCAAGACAAATTTTGCAGTAAATATCCTCAAATACATCGAGGCACTGATAATCAGGAACAAAAGCATCGTCCAGTTGCGATTTGACATCGTTGATATCGTCAACAACTTCCAAATAATCACTGCGAGTCTGAATCAAACCCTCAAGTCGAGCCACAAAATTCTTGGCCACTTGATCCACATCAAAACGAGCGATGTCATCATGCATACGCTGAATTCGCATAAAATAAACCTGTTGTTTACCCTCTAGACGGCGTAACCTATCTTGATTATAGAAAACCAAAATAAACTAACAACTCAATAAAATATGAAGCTTCGAAAGCCAAACCAAAAAGTAACCAAACCAAAACAAAAGATAAATTCGTTAATGTAACAATAACCAAAATCAAATGCCAAAAATGGAAAATAAACGACGAATTCCCAATACAGGTGGGTCAAGGAATGCGAAAAAACCAGTTCCCACTACAACTGGTCGAGCTCGAAAACTCAAATAAATTCCCAATACTACGGGACGAAAACTTCTCACAATTATAACTAAACCTACCTACAATTACGATGATAACGGATCGATGAATCCGAATCGACTGGACCAATAAATGTTAACTGCAGGATAGGTTTAGTGGAGAACGAAAAGTGGACTGTATCACAACGATAAACGAAAAGTACGAATTGGTCAACGATATGATCTAATATATTATTTATATCTGTAACTGGCACCCTCATGTGTTCTCAATTACAAATACAAACAACGAAACAAACGAAATAAACGAAATAAGCGACAATTTAGAGAACTAACCTGTATATATATATATATATATATATATATATATATATATATATATATATATATATATGAATAGACGACAGAACGTCTATGCGAACGAATATCAAGCTATATCTGTTCGGTCGAAGCAATATGAGCCGAACTCGCCGTACGGTCGCAAAAACTGGACGGTACGATACTAGACCGCCAGCGCACCTATACTCGACCACAAACAGGTGGACATCGGCGAGACTAAAATATATTTAAATAATTCCAAAGAATTCAAAATAAGTTGCCGGGCTATGGCGTCAACAGTGTATCAAAACAACCTTTTTTTGGAAAATCAAAATTTCAAGTTAATATAAGTTGTCTCTATAGTTGCGTTCGGATATTCGATTCTGGATTTGGTGTACACGGTGCCGGTGTCACAGAACTTTTATCACGTGACTACGGTGTAACGGTGTACTCGATAGGATATTGAAACGTTACGGTGCACATCTCGAGCGCAAATGTCAAATCATAACCTCAAAATGCAAAACAGTGAATTAGCCAGATTTTCATTAATACTGCAATATGCACATCAAACGTTATTTAATGATGATGAGGATGAAGCAGAGACAATCGAGATTGTCCCGAAACTTTATGGTTTTGCCGAATAATTGGTGCCATTTATAATTGATGGGCAATTGAAAGCGCATTTTCGAATGAACCCTTCAACCTTCGAAATTTTATTAAATATGTTGCACTCTGAAAGGCCTGAACCTACTGTTGGGCAACCACAAGTGGAATTTGGTAAGCAGCTGATGATCGCTGTTTTTGGCCAATCTGGAATGTCTCCGGTATGTATATGACAACATGCTTATATAAAAATATCTAAGTTGATATACACATTATTTTAGTTCCATTGCCAGCAGATTTGGAGTCAGCAAATCTACGTGTTGGCAAGTAATATAGAGAATGTGCACTTTATTTCAAAAAGTTAATCTTAAATACAAAATCATCAGTTGGTCATCTACTGCAAGAGCGAATGAAATACAGACATCAATATTACGTACCTATAACTTTCCCGGTAATATAATAAATAAAACCTTGTGGTCAGAGCATTTAACTCATCATTTGTAATTGTAGGTGTACTTGGAATTATTGATGGTACTCACATACCAATTAATGCACCTTCGGAATACAAAATGTCTTATTTCAACAGAAATTCTTACTTTTCTGTCCTACTCCAAGGAGTATGTGACCACAAAAAGAAATTTCTAGATGTATACGCAGGCCAGCCAGGATCGATGCATGACAACGCAGTTTTGGAAAAATCAGATTTGTATACACGAATGCAAAATAATATATATTTTCCAAATAATGATCACATCATTGGTGATTTAGCGTATAAGTTGCATTCAAATTTATTACTAGACTTTAAAAATATTGGCCACTTGACACGACGCCAGCAGAACTATAATAATATGCCTATAAGTCAAGTGAGAATTTTAATAGAACATTCCTTTGGTTTGTTAAAAGGTCGGTTTCGACGCCTTAAAATGTTGGAAACGACAAGGAATGATTTAATACCGATGATAATCGTTATATCATGTATACTGCATAACGTTTGCATTATGCAATCAGATATCTTGGACAGCATTAATATTGAAGAAGAACTGAGAGAGTTAAGAGAGGATGCAGATGAAGCATATGAGGGTGAAAATCCAGAAATTTTTGCTCGTGAAAAACGAAACAATGTCGTACAAAACTTACCACTACGTGAGAATGATTTATAATTTTTTAAACTTTATTATTTTCTGAATAAAACTGTTAAAAAATGAAAACTCTTTTAATTTTATCTATAATACCAACAAAACAATAAAATAAATTATTATATTTTACATCTACAAAAAAAAAACAAATATTCTAAAAAATAACGAATGTAGAGAAAAAGTAACCTATGTAGATCAGTCAGAGGTTTGCTTATATGACAACTACATCTTGTCCAACAGTTTTTCAAAAATTTCTTTAAATTTGTCAAGGCGAGCAAGCTTTTCTTTATGTCGCCGTTCTACAGCATTCTCTTTTAATTTTCTTTTTTTACTAAAATTGCTAGGATTGTCTTCAGGAACTGTAAAATATGTAAAACATAATTATGATGAGACATTTGAACAGTTACTACTTACGAGTGACATCAGCCGATTCATTTGCTTCATCCTCCTTTTCGTTGGGTGTGGCATCTTTATCTACCATCACCATGCCACGAGTACTGCTGCATGTAGCAGGGGCAGTTATTTCAGACCGTTTTTTTTTTAAATTCGTCCATCATGTCAAAATACTTCCAAGTTTTTCTATTTCTCCCTGTTGATGAGTTGTGTTTTTTTATGTTTTTATACTTTATACTATTTACCGTTTAAAATATTTAAATTATTTTCATCGTCATTTTCAAACACATGGAAAGTGTTAAAATGATGTTCAGCAGCTTCTCTTGTCAGAAAATGGGCGCCACACACAGAGCATTCGTATTGCATAAAACAACCTGCAGGCCTTGCAGTGTCGTCACTAGTAGTGGCATGGAATATTTAAAGCTGCAAACGGCACAATTATTAATTAAAATTAAAATATCCTAGCCTATAATTTGCGAAGAGAAATTAAGAAAAATTATACAGTATCTGAAGCAGATTAAATAAGAACAATTCCACATACATATATCTATTGCTAGGTTCTAAACAAAACTTACCTCAGTTAGTTCAGCAACTTAACCTCAAACAACACTGGCAAGTTTGACGTTCACAGCGTACACGTACACGTACACGTACACCGCACTGCCTCCTCTAACTATATCCGAACACGAAAGTGTCAAACACTGCTACACTGCACCGCATAATAAAACGGCTCGGTGTCATTTGGTGCAAAAAGTGTCAACGGTGTAGGATATCCGAACGCAGCTTATTAACCCACTTAGGTATAACATTAAAAGGCCTAAAGTTCATAATTTTTATCAATAAATGTGTTTTTTTGTAGTAGGGGTAAAGTATTTTTCGTGTTGACAATTTTTAACAATAAGTTGTGAAATAACAGTATACAAATATTGCTCTAATGCAACATTTGTGTCTTCTGCACTTGGCATAAAAATGAGTAATTTTAACAAATAATGGTTATTTTTTAGTTCCTGTAAATAAGCTCACAATAGTGCTGGGAAAAAAATATACAAGTTGATAAAAAAATGTTTCTATGGTCCTATACAACAACAAAAAACCAATCTAGGTCTTCTGCAAGGGGTCTATAATTTTTTCATTTTTGTTTAGATCATGTTTGTTTATTTGAAAAAAAAGTTCGGTTTATCCTCGTAATTTGCATGGATTATAAAAATAAGCTAAATTTGTTAAAATTACTTAATTTTATGCAATTTAAGTAGGTTGTATTAGAATTATATATGTATGTTTATACTTTTATTTCACACCATACTATTGTTAAAATAAAAGCTGGGTACAAAAGCGTCAATCCGTTAATCGTTCGTTAACGAAGTTAAATTTTTCGTTAACGAATTAACTTTTAAAATAACTTTCAAAACCATTACATTTGTCATCCGTTAATTCGAGTTCGTTAAATGGAAAATATAATTAAACATTTCAAACTGCTATTGACATTCTGTGCATGTTTGGACTTGGTTTTGTATGACGTACTACTTTGTGCGACACGGAGTTCGTACATAAACCATGTGCGTGATTTGTTTAGTTTTTAGTTACTTTTTGTAGTAGGTTAGGTTGTATGAGAATTATCTATGTATGTTTATACTTTTATTTCACACCATACTATAGTTAAAATCAACGCTGGGCACAAAAGCGTTAATCCGTTAATCGTTAATTAACGAAGTTAAATTTGTCGTTAACGAATTAACTTTTAAGTTAACTTTCAAAACCATTAACGGACTAATTAACTTCCGCTTCATTTGTCATCCGTTAATTCGAGTCCGTTAAATGGAAAATATAATTAAACATTTCAAACTGCTATTGACATTCTGTGCATGTTCGGACTTGGTTTTGTATGACGTACTACTTTGTGCGACACGGCGTCCGTACATAAATCGTGTGCGTGAATTGTTTAGTTTTTAGTTACTTTTTGTATGAACAGTCGCGGAAAAAAAATATGTTCACATCCTAAATTTCTTGTTTCCATGTAACTCAGTAATTACCAAACGAAATTTGATCAGACTTTCATCCAGAAATTTTATGATGTATACTTACTATTTTCCGAGAGTATAATTATTTATTATCTAATCGTAAATATTTAACAATTTTTTTAATATTGTTACTTTTTAATAAATACCAATTGTTTCAAAATATAATCTAAACTTAAAAAGAAACCTTCTGAAAATGCTTTTCTTCTAACTGGAACCACCAAGTTGGTCTTTTCAATGTCTTTTATAATTATTACATCTCGCAATCTAGTTACTTTAGTTACCATTGTGGCTAGTTTTAAAAATTCCTAAAGCAAATTTTGACTTTAATAACTGTTGTTATTAGGTGATACCATACATAACCTATTTTTTTATAAAATGTTAAGTTCCCTTACATTTGTAGCAAATTAGCGGACTATCGGTTAACAAAGTTAACTTTTATGTTAAAGGATTAACGATTAACGATTAACTTTCTGATTAACTTTGCCCAGCTCTGGTTAAAATTATTCAACTTAAAAAAAGGTTTTTTCCACTTGCGGGAGATCTTTTTTTATTTAAGCCAACTTTTTTGTGGTTAATACGAGGCCATAAAAATAACTTTACATCAACTTGACCAAACAAATTTGATTTTGCAAAAGAAGTCTTTTTGTAGATAGCTACCGATTCACTGATCTACCCAATAGGCGGTCTATAGGTCCACTAGTATTTAGTACAAATGATTCCAATTATTAATTAAAAATGTTATGATTGTTCTTCTTTTTTTTGGTTTTAGATTTTCCTATGAGGGCGAGAGATCGATGCAATATAATAGTTGCGCTATTCCGACTGTGGTGGCGCACCAAAGTTGGCGGGTTCTGGGCGCCTATATAGGACGCCGTCGCGACGCTGTGCGCTCAGTTTAAACTCGAGTCCCGGCGTGGAAACAGCGGACGCCAAAAGGCCGTTCAACGCTCCGATGGACCCATCCGATTTTCTCCAAACGCCCGTGTGGTGGACGATTGTCATCAGTTAAAAACTTGTTCTAACAATCGTGCTTCTAGTAATTTAATTTGTCGATAACTCGTTTTTTTTTTTTCTGAGAGGTTATTTTTCCTGAAAATTACAAACAACTACAGACAACACGTTGCTTCGAAAGTGTCAGGATTTGAGTAAACAGTGCCATTCCAATGTAACTTTGCAGTGTTTCTGTTCCAACTCTGATGTCGAAGATGTTCTTCATTAGAAACTTCACAGCCCTCGTTTATTTGATCCTCGCCTTCTTCCGCTATACAGGTGAGGATAGTCATAATAATGGCTAATATTTGAAAAGATAAACTTTTCGGTTCGGGCCTTTTCGAATATTATTCTCGTGCATGTCATCTTTCTCTGAAATTAAAAACTGTTAGGAGCCTGCAATATTTTCAGCCGTAGACGGTCAACATTTCCCGAACTAGACACAAAACAGAAAATTATTCTGTTAGTTTAAGATTTTTATATCGAAAAAAGGGGTTTGGAAATTCTCGAAAAACCTGTGATTCTCAGCACGGTAGAGAAGTTCGTGAAGTCGCGCTGTTTAGTCTGGGTAAAACTAATGTAACGTTTACTTTATATTTTATTCATGGCTGTTGTGAAGTGAATAACAATGTACCCGTTTATTATACTTGTACAGAAATTTTATTTATTCACGGTATTGTTGATTTACCGATTATTAATTGTAAAAACTACAAAATTGTGGAACTGAACATAGGGTTTCAAATCAACTAATATAAATTATATACTGGGTGATACAGAGTAATAAAGTCGTAAATAAATGTTAAGATGCATTTGGGGCATTTGCATCCCCTGTTCTGATTCATGTCTTCATTCAACAATAACAATTGAAAAAAAAAACAACAAATAAATCAATATAAATCTTTTTACTGTTTTTTAGAATATAATTGTTATTCTTAGTTATTTATCATTTCTTTGAAAAGTTATAGCAGTTTACTATACGTTTTGTTAATATTTCAAACGAGAGAATATTAGCAATTAAAAGAAAAACAAATAAGTGCATAAGAAACGTTTAACGAAAATTTAGAAAAATAATTAAAAAAAATTAATAATAATAATAGTTTATTGGCCAAAAAAGAGTATATACAGCAAAAGTATAACATTAGAAAACACAACGGCGAAAAGGGATGCCTTCACCGTTCATTGTATTTCGTATGAAATACACACGACAGTGTTCTACCAGGCAGGGGGCCTGGTCACCAAAAACAAACTAGATAAACGACAACAGGAATGCGAAATTCCCAATAAAACTAATCAATATTGAAACTCGGGGATAAACATCAAACGTCAATCAGAGCGAAAAGCACGATACTTAACTAAAAAAACAGCAATAATGACAATAATAATAACAATAGTGACCATAACTACAATAAAGAAATCAACTAAAACGTTAAGGCCTTCGCATTTCGGCGCGCAAGCTCGCAAACACTTTGTGTCTGAGACACGACACCGACACAAAACGACCCGCATGTACGCAAACTTCACTTATTAAGGTGGGATTCAAATTGATCGCAAAAAGGCTAAAACATAGTCGCCAATATTCATTAGAATCCGTCCTTAGACTGGACAGAACTAAGTTGGGTATTTTTTTTTATTGTAGAGAAAGCTTCAAATATACGGATCAAGTCTATTTTGAATCCAGATACCTTAATAGTCAGTTGTAAAAGATTATTAAAATCCGACAATTTCAACAATTTTTAACAGCGTATGACGTCGCTGTTCTTGCGAATGGAGACGTGATGGTTGTATGATCCAATAGACCAAGACGCATTGATTCTATTCCGATTTCATGTTTGATTGAAATTAGTGCCCAGAAATTGAGATTCTTATGAAAAAAAAAAACGCTTGTTTCCGGGCGGCCATCTGTTGAACAGTACGGGTAACACGTTGATTAGTTCAGCCACTTTCCATTCCTTGTCCGAAGGTTGTATCGATACATAGGATAACATATTTGAATACATATTTACAAATAAGTATTGTAACAAAGCCCCTTTAGATGTGCAGAAGGTAAAAAGCGTAGTATGCAATATAACCCAGGTACTTTCATGTAATTGTGTATGTCGGCTGAAGAAAGAAATTGCACTTGTTTAAACTCTCGTCTTTCCAAATTTCCTTCAGATAAACCGCTTGCCAAAAAAAAAAAACAAATTTACACAGAGTATAACTCAAGATCTTGTCTACCGATTGGCTTTCGTATTTTACAAATTTTCTTTACAATAAAGATTATAAACAAGATTTTGATGGAAGCGGATATCTCAGCAACGAGTATTAGCACGATAACGAGACAGGAACGAAAACAATCGCTAAATTTTGTTTAATTAGACTATTGAAATAGAATCACATTTCAGATGTTTATTAATTTTATAAAGTCATGTTGTTCAACGCAGTCGTCAACGGATTGGGAAGTTGAAGCCAAGTCACCAGGCCCGTACTTAGAATTACAACAAACATCGTATATATTAAATTGATGTAACCAGCATTGAAATTGAATGTTAGAAATGGTGGGCTCTTTGTTTAATGAAAGAATAGATAGCAAGTGTACAGCGAAGTAAGCATATTTTTTTTGTTTTAACGCCTTTTGAACAGCAGCAAATAAATATTATCAGGTAGCATAAACAAATAAAATAACAAAACCAAATATTTTTTGTCAGGCCCCAATAATATGATTTTGGGTAAAATCAAGATAACATAAACACATAAATATTCATTGAATAAAGTTTTTGAGTAACTGCGTTGCGAGCGTACGTGTTTTGCAAGTATGGAGCAAGAATTGTGAAGTATTATTCCAAGGAAGTAATACAATTATCACTGTCAGAAATATCTTTCTCAAATAACTACAGTACAGCTGTTGTATCTGTCAAAAAATCGCCATCAAGAGAAGGTATTTGTATTAGATTTTGTCGGTATTATACAAATCGGAAGCAATTAAGTAAAATTATTGTGATTACTTGTAGCCCATTGCAATTGAATTATCTGGGCATACGTACATTTTACAGTACATTTTAAATTAAAGATACGTTAAATTTATTTAACAAATCACTGTTTCAAAAGAGATATATGGCAATATTGCGTTTCAATGTGCAACTCAATTTTTGAAAACTAAAACCAATACATTCATAAAGATCAAATTGTTGACTCAATTGTAGACACAATTATAATTAACTTGCATGAAGATGATGATGATGACGAATTATTAGGCTACAACGATAACAGTACAAATAATGAAGAGCGATTTTATATTATGATAAAGAAGTTGCCGCGATAGTTCCAATGGTGGTGGTTTTTCTGAAACTGCACAATTCGTTCATAGTTTAGAACAAATACTTGTCGCAATTGAAACATTTACCGAAAATTCCGGACAGTTTATTTTGGCCCCAGAACCACCAGGAACAACTACGTCATCATCATCAACTAGGTACTAGTTTTCGGCAAAAGTAATGTTGTGAAATAATAATAATTCACAAAACAGAATACGTATACAATTCCACAAATAAAGAAAAATAACGTATGCTATTTTCAATAATAAAAACGAACGAGAAAATGACAAAAATATTCAATACGGTCCTGAGAGTTGATCGTTTGAAATCTACGGGCGAAGCGTAGCGTCGTTTCCCGCGCGGAATCCCCTTGCCCCGAGGGAAACCATCCTGCGCACCGGATCGATAACATTATATTTATTCCTGAAAATTCCTAAATAACTTTTATGTTATTATATTATACATGAATGTAGACAAGTATTACATGAGTATTACAATAAATACGGATTTTTACCTGCGTTGTCCTGCTACCGTTCGTTTTAGAGATATCCGCGTCCATAAAAAGTTCGCTTACAGACTTTATTACTTTATTACTTTATTAGATTCTAACTGTAACATGTACACAAATTTAAATTCTTTTGGTATGTGTATGTGGTTTAAGTGAAAAATAAATCAAAAATTCGAGAATTATATTAAAACCGCAAAAATCGGGTACCTTTTTTACTTTATCATACGCAGTATAATAAAGTATTGTAATCATGCCGAAAAAAAAAATGAGGTTTTAGCGGAAATAGGTCTTTTTGGGTCCCCTGAAAATTTTTGACCAAGATACAAAAAAATGTCTGTGTGTGTGTGTGTAAACGAGTTTTGTGGCGACTATTCCGGCGAAACTACTAAAGGTATCGGGACGAAAGTTCATATTTAGAAGTTTCATGGCCTAACTTAGAGCTGAAAAGCTTTTGGTTCAAAAGGGTCCAAAGAAACTGGTAGTTTATTCTAAGCCTTTTTCAAGGATTTTGCAAATGAAGCGCCATTCCTGTAATTTCGTCAAAATAGTTAAATAATAAAATAAAGTAGAGGAAATTTTGAATAATTTACGTCTATGACATTTTTGGTAAAATTAATAGTTTAGCTGCAAGAGCAAATTCTATTCGATCGAGATCGGTCGCATCTGCATTGATATGAAACTACATAGTAGCCAGGATTTGGACAAATATTTTTTTGTGCTGTCACACTCGAAAACAGCTGATCTCATCAGAGGTTGAAGAACCGCTATGGAACGTTGCCGCTCTAGTGCGACAAATTACAAAATACAAATTTCAAATAAAATAAGATCACCAATTTGATTGTTTGTTGATAAGAAAAATCAACCCGTCTTTATATCTAATTCTAAAAACGATCAATTGAGAAAATAACTTAAAACTACGCGAACCTAATAATACAAAAATTACTCACTAGAATCGGAGTCAGATTCAGATTCTAATTCAGAAGAATCATCAACAGTATCAATTTCATTATCACTAATATTAACAAAATCATCACTGCGAATTAACTCGGGAGTAGGGGGGGTGGTCACTTTCCTTTAACATTAGTAAGCATTCTTTGGATAAGAAACCTTTTGATTTACAGGGTGATTCCCGGCAACTATTTACTAATGGATCGGAAGTGATTAAATGCATTGTAATTAAATCTGTATTAGTATGAATGCGGCTATCTTTTCTTGTGTTGTTTACTCTAAAACGTCTACAATCTTTATTTCGCGGTTCTTGTGCTTCTTCTGATACTTATATCTACTGTGGCCCGAACTTCCATCACATTTACTAATTAGATTAAAACTATTCATATTACTTTCTGGAAGACAAGACGTTTTACGGTGAGATCTAAAATGGATTGTAAATTGATAGTAACACTGGATTCTGATATATGAATCATATCATCTTTTGGACAGCAATCACTCTTGGCCTTTTGAACACTACCATATGATGGATATATATTATGTCCTATACCTCTTGCACGTTTTCGTGATAGTTTGTACGTATGGTTGGTTTTCTTGCAATCCACAAACAGTGCTAAGGCTTCCTCTACCGTATATGCTCGTTGCTTGTCAGCAGATTCACTTATATTTTTTAAAGCTGTTACCTTTTCGAATGACGAATTTACAACCCGCACAATAGTAGCTACGTCTCTTTTACCAGATGAACCTATAGCAGATTCGGCAGCAAACACAAGTTCATTCTTAGTCCTTGAATCTAATAAATCCTGCACTCTTCTTCTCTTTGTTTTAGAACATGCTTCGTCAAAAGCTTTAATAGGTTTACCTACACTATCCTATGATGAGATTGATGGTATTGGTTCGTTAAACTGTATAGAAATAGTCTTCACCACAGATCCATTCTTCAAACTTTGTTAGGAAACCCTCCGCCATTCGTTGACTCTTTTCCCAACGATCACTAATTTTTTGGGAAAAATGGCTGATAGTCTCTTTTATGTTCATAACACTAACATCTAAAACACTTGTTGAGCTGTAGCTGGATGTTATGTGCTTAAAAATCTCTTCATTTCGACTTTTCTTGCCATGATGTCGCCACACATCAAAATATTCCCTTCTTGTTATTGTGTGCTTTACCTCTGAAAATTAAATATTTTTAATAGTTGCGCAAAAATACGCAAAAAAGCCTAACATCCTGAATAACTACGTTAATTTCCTTACATGTTATTTTAAACAAATCCTTGGAAGCTTCTGGTGGTTACTAACTAAATATCGACACAAGTAAATAGAAATCACTCAGCAGAGTTCACAAATAGAGAACAATTTAAAGCGGTAATAATATATTAAAAGAACAAATTCACACCAAGTAACTATTATAAAATAATGCATAATACAGACCAGTACTAAATGAATCCATTCTTGAAATAAACACTTCACAGATCTACGGAAAGTTAATAATGATTGATTGAGCGCACAAAACGTACTGGGTAAATTCTATTAGGAATCGAATATTTACAACCCGACTTTGTTCACTCAGAACATTAAGTAGGGTTGTAGTACACATGTAATTTTTGAAATTTCCCGACAGTATTGTTCCCTAATCACCCTGGACTAGTTATTTTGTCATAACAATTTAATGACTTTTATCCCGCTAAAGGTCCAAATTGTCCACTGTGCGACGTGTGACCGCGCCCTCCGCTCACCCCGTACACAAGCCGGACACATGAATTCTGCATCCTCTGCAGACGACCGGCGTCCACTACTCTCAAAAACCCATCGTAGACTACGTCCATGTAGTTCAGCCTCGACAGCACAAATGATTCGCAAAGCATCCTCCTACATGGGCGATCTAGCAGATTACGGTTGGCATAGATAGTCTTTAGAGCCCCAAACGCACGCTTTACCAAGTCGGACGTATTGCGTTGGAAGCGCAGATCACTGTCCATCCACAGCCCAAGGTTACGAACGCAGCCCGTGAATAGAATCCGACACGAACCAAGCGCAATGTGCAAATTGTGTTCCATTAGACCTCGTGCCTTTTTTGGCCCAAACGGGATGGCTTGCGTTTTCACCTGATTGAGGGCAAGTTGGTTATCGTGCGAATACTCCGAAATAACCGACAGCATCTGATTCATAGTGTCCTGAGCTGATTGAGCTTGAGAGGGATCAAACGAGATCAATTCGTAATTTAAGAATCAAATAAATCAATGTTTTTTTTTTCGATTTTTTAGAATGTGTAAAAACTTGTTTTTATTTTAATTCGTTTCATTCTAAATTTTTTAAGCATTAATATAAATTGTAATGGAGTGTGAATGTTTTAATCTACGTGACGCAGATTATATGGATATGGAACACCCTGTTTACACTCTAATAATTTTAAAATGTGCACCTAGGCGTTCGATATATATGACCTCAGTTTTAAAATATCGTCATTAACAGAGGCACAATCTTCCGAGATCGCACTGTTCAGACAGCCTGAACTTTATTGAAGGTTTAATATAAAAATTATTGAAAGTTTGCATGGGGCGATATTGCTGCGTACAGGGCTAGGAGTGCGCAAATCCTGAGGCAATAACATTCTTATGAGGTATGGAAAAATGTGCCCTGGCGTTGTAGGTTATTTTTATCGAAAATATATGGCTCCAGGTAAATCTAAATAGTTTACGCTTTATTTATTGCGCAAGAATTCGGCGTACCAGCAATTTTAAAATCTGCTCGTGGCAGTCTTGAACGATCGATGCTATGCATGGTCCATATTTATTGTGAACATTGCAACTTAGTTCGACTTCCACCTGTTTCCTCAATGCATTTTACACCATTTTTAATTCGCACATGTATTCGATTCTGATAGTTCGAGAATACATAATTTTACATTTAATATTATTTTTGTAACCGCATTATTTTTTCGATTAATCAAATAGTGTAATTGAATTTAAGGAAAACTGGGCACAAACGTGTTAATCCGTTAATCGTTAATTAACGAAGTTAAATTTTTCGTTAATGGATTAACTTTTAAGTGAACTTTCAAAACAATTAACTCAGTATCTTCCGTTAGATTCATCATCCGTTAATTCAAGTCCGTTAAATCGAAAATATCATTATTAAAAAATTGCAAAAGCTGTATAGGCATTCTGTGCAAGTTCGGGCTTGGTTTTGTTTACATGTGTGACGTACTTACTACTTTGTGGGACGCGGTGTCCGTCTATCTAAAGCATGCGCGCGAATTGTTTTGTTATTAGTTGTTCTAACTTCACGACGCGATACATATTGTTTGCTGTGATTAAATATGTTGACGAAAGCGTACAAGAAAATTTGTTTATGAAAGAAAACCATAATCAAAGATTTAATAACAAACTAAGGAGGTTATGTTTGCTAACAACCCTAACCGGCAAAAGAAAATCGCTGATGCTCAAACCACGCGATCACACATAAGATTTATTAAACTTGCACAGATGTGGTGGACAAATTGTCATAGAATTGCATGCAATATTTGTAAATCGCATGGCTTGACTTGCATTGATGTAAAAGTAGCTTTAGTTGATCTTTTCAATGACTTTTATTAATCTTGCTTCTGGTAATGTAATTATTTTAGTTTAAACCTAGTTTAAAAATTCCTACGGCAATGAATTAACTAATGCAATCGAAAGGTCCACAGTTATTTGGGTTGCATATTCACCGATAGATCAGCACTCAACATAACCTACCTTCTTTATAAAAAGTTAATGATTAACGGTTAACTTCCGCTACATTTGCAACAAATTAACGAAGTTAATTCTCTGATTAACTTTGCCCAGCTTTTGAATTTAAGATAACGTGGACACAGTCAATTTTTGTATTCTTATTGCCAGTTGGATTTTGTTGTTCTCGAATCTTGTGTGCTGTTATTTTTTGGTTCCAATGATGCAAAATACTTGAGGTCGCTGTAGATTTGAAGATTTTTTTATAATATTACTAATTTTATATTTAATTTTTGCGGGTGAAAATTTTAAAGACTTCAATCATTATTTTCCCCATAAGTTGATGCCCGGCGCCTTGACAAAATTTACTGTTTGTTTCACAATTAAAGGCGCTGTAATAATCATGTTGCTTTTAATCAAAGCTCAAAACGAATCGTTCGAATGAAATCGGTAGATGAACATAACATTATCAGTAAACATTTATATGGAAGTTTGCTAACGAATTAAAAACTTTCTAACCAGATCCCTTTCTATCGGCTCCGGAGGGATTTGGGAACGCCCATCGCCGTAAAGGGCAGATAATCCAATCCCTTCCATCGTTCGCAAAACTTTTTCCTTTGGATACGTGAAAATCCCGCTCTCAGCGGAACACGTCGGCGCATCTCCAAAAATTTCGCCCCGACACCAGTATTAGAAAGCCATTTTTTTACCCTTTGCCTTCGAATTTCGCATATTTAAAACTCGTTCCGAGAAATTAAAAGAAATTTGGAACGTTAATAAAGCCTAATATAATAAATAAACTTGTCGCAATAAATTAATACACCGTTAAGAATGTTGTAACTTCGAAAACTTTATTAATTCAACTAATAAAACAAACCGGACGAATTTAAGCTGGTTTTCCCCAAGTTTCGGCGGCAAAATTCGTGAATTTTTAAGCAGGCCGCTTATAATTTACAACCCACATCCCTTGCTTTCCCTGGGAGGAAAAAAAGGGCAAGCGAATTAGGCAAAACGTGGTTTATCATTAATTAGCCGGATGCCCAAATATTTTAATGGAGTAGCAATGGCAATAACCAGACAAGCGTCACCTCGGTGGCAGCGAAAAGTTGAACTAGAACGCGAGTGGCTCGCTTTGGTATTTTTAGATTGTCTCCGTCTTTCAAATGCATTAATTGCGGCTACCGTTGTACGGCTAATTTGTAAACGACAAAAAGTGTATATTTCACTGTTATTTTAGTAACTATTTCAATACCTAATTGCGTTTTGTTCTCTACATTTACATATTTCTTCTCTGCCACCTGTAAGTACCAAATTGTAGAATTTGGTGGTATTTGGTACCATAATGTGATAATCGGCTTACTTAATTTAAAACCAAATATGTCATATACCTACTGCTCAGGGGCGCCGTTACATATGAGCATTTGGGGGAGGGGGCGCTTGCATATAGCGCCCCCCCAGGCCAATAATTAATAAATAAATTATAAACAAATCATAAATCATAATTAATCATAAATAAGTTATAAATTAATCCCTTCGATTTCCCTTTGATATCGCTTCGATATCCCTTCGATATCGCTTCGATATCCCTTCGATATACCTTCGATTTTGACTTTATGACATTCTTATAGTTTATGAAGAGCGGAATCGAATGGTGTTGGTTTTATTAAGATTGAACTTCTATCCAATCTTATTTTCTGCTATTTAGTTGCAATATTTAATAATCCGAACAATTTGATAATCCGAATGACCTCGGTCCCAATTAGTTCGGACTATCGACGCTCTACTGTACTTCGGACCTTTTTGCACTGCTCAGCTGTCTTTCTCAAATATAGTGGGTGAAAAAAAAAAATAAGTGTAAAATAGCGATAAAGTATACTGAACTTTTGATATCGAACTCATGTCCACCACCTACCACCGTTACTGCGTACTGCGTTTAGGTACTGAGCCTTAATATATTATAGAATATATAAATAATTTGTATGTAAAACATTATTTGTTTAACGTCTCTAAAAAGAATTCAAGATAACCCAAATTGGCCAAATCTGGTATCAAAATTACAAATCGGTTGTCATTAACTCCTTTCAAAGAAGATAAATAATTTAAAAAAAGTCATAAAAGCAACGGAGATATTTCAGGGTGAATGCAATTTAAATTTAACGAACAATATGGGCTATTGAGTATTTTCTAAATATTTTTATTATTTTCATGTTTGTTGTGTTTCAATTTTAGAATCCTAACTAATAAACACGAATATGTCGCTATCAATGCCATTTACAACAAATAAAACAACGAAAACGCTACAAAATAAATAATAGTAGGGATAGTCATTCACACTACGTCACCTTTTATTACTAAAAAAATCTTGCCCCCCCCCCTGGAACATTTTGTAACGGCGCCCATGCTACTGCTAAGCCCAGATATAACAAACTCCGTCTATAACGAATGCCTGTATATACACCGTACTGTTACTCAAATTTGATGCCGTAAGAAATACTAAAAAAAATAACTTGCCATAACAAAAACCGAAAAACTACAGCGCCCGTACCTCACACAAATAGTAATTTACAGTTATATATGCATAACTTATCCTAACGTATTATACATAACGCGAAATAAAGCATTTCTTCTACATTTCAAATATGCTTTGTTTAATTTCAAATACGTATTAGTTTCTGTAAAAAAAAAATTCCAAAGCCATATTAAAAACAAGAATAAGAAACTTTGACTAAGCTTTTCATCTTTGCCTCCATTTGCCTCCAACGTCTTACATACTACGTTCAATAGCTTTTTTATCTAGCTATGTAATACAATTGCCTAACTATGTACGAAGTAGTGTACAGGTTTCAAACAAGTAGCGTCTCTCGTGGTAATTTACCTAAAATGGTTATAAATAAGCAAATGTATCTTTAGTAAGAAGAATTCATTATTTATAGTTTTTATGGTCAATACTAACTTTTGAAAAATTTGGTATTTCGACATTGCTTGCAAAACTTGGAATGCTCTGGAGTATCCGGCTTATGATAGTTATTAAATGTTATGTTTATGACACACCCTACACTTCAGTATGATAGATGGTAAAGTGGTTCAAGTCTTAACAAATACACCATCAAGTTTCACATGTAAGGTGTACCTAGCTAAGCCAATAGTAATAAACCATCATGCACGCGCAATTCCAAACCCAGAAAAAAAGGAAACTTTCAGATTTGGGCTTTCAACATTAGACGCTTGGGTTAGATTTATGGAGTTAGTTCTTTACATAACCTATAATCTATCATTCCTAAAGTGATCTACAACCACAGAACAAAATGAGAAGAAAAAGGCAGCTAAAAAGAATCTAGTGTATGAACGTTTACGTCCATATTTTGGTTTGATAATAGACCAACCAGTCGAACTGTCAGAAATGCCAATGACGGCAATACTGCAAGAAATTTTGTTTATTCCACTTGTATCTCTGCAATAACAGGAGTTGATAACGAATTGATATAAAGATCCCTCATCATATTTCAAAGTATGTCTTGTGGTAAGAAAATTAATGCAACTTAATTTGCGATTAACTAAGTAATCAATATTTTTAATTTTTTATTTTGATAGTATTTTATAATCTCTTTTCAACGCTATAAAAATTTTATTATGTTACATCAGAAAATTTTGAAGAAAAATTAACTTTAAAAACTTTTTTATAATGGTTATATAAAATCGATGTAATCTTGTTGTTTAGCTCTAGGAGTTAGTCACCTTAGTTACTTGTTTTGAGCAAAATCCCCATAAATTGACGGTCATAGAATTGAAATTCAATTCTGTGTTGATGAATTGGTATTTTTTATTAAAAAATGAACAAGAAAAACTTTGGCTTCTAAGTTCCATTACATTAATTGTTTATCCAATTGTTCCGAATAAAAAAAGTAAAAATTTAAAAATGATAATAAAAACTTATTTAAATTTTATTTATAAATTGACAACATGCTGTGTCACAGGTGTTCAAATTGTCGACCTTGCGCCACTTGACAACTTCCAAGACGTTTATAAAACGCATCCACGACAGTTTGAAGCTGTTCGGCAGTTATCTGTTGACACTCGTGTTGTATGTTCTGTTGCAGGTGTTTCAAATTGTTGGGGCGACCTTTATCAACTTAATTTTTAAATAACCCCACAGGAAATAATCAAGGGGTGTAAGATCTGGTGATCTACCTGGCCACTCCATTGCTCCCCTTCTTCCAATCCACCTCCCAGGAAATGTAGCTTCCAAATAATTACGCACATTAGCGGCATAGTGCGTTGGGGCACTATTGCTGGAACCAGATTAATTCATTTGCCTGTTCTGGATTGTTGTTATTTAGAAACATTCTCCGTAATGCTGGCATGCTTCATTTTGAAAATTTTGCAATTATCGGTATCCAGTTAAATTGTAATTAAAAAAGAATGGTCCAACAATTTGTGTGCTAACAACTCCTGCCCACATATTTATTTTTTGGGGATATTATCTATGCCCTTCCGCCGTCCAATGCGGATTTTCTCTAGCCCAATATCGACCAATTATGGCGATTCACCAAACGAGACAACGAGAATGTTGCTTCGTCCGAAAACACTATCCGATTGGCGAACATTGGGGCTTGGGTGCAAATGTTCATCATGCTTTCACAAAATTCCAGTCTGTGGTTAGTGTCGGTTTCAACAATCTGGTGAAAAAGTTGAATTTTGTAAGGTTTTTTTAAAAGTTTCTACTTTTAATAAATTTAAAACGAATATATGACTGATGTCATTGTCTAAGGCCAACCCACGGCTGCTTGACTGTGGATTTTCCTCAAGATCCAACAAAACATCCAGTTTTACTTCGTCCGTAACTTTTTTTGGGCGCACAGACCTGGATAAATCGCGTACACTTCCTTGTTCCGGAAATTTGATATCAATTCTGCACACCGTCGACTGGCTAATTTGTTGGTCTGGATATTTTTCTGGAAACAGGTTGCACACTTCTGCATAGGTCCTAATTCTATTCCCGCAAACAATCATAAAGAGAACTTCTATTCTCTGCTTCTCTGTTAATCGTCTCATTTTCTGACAGTTACTAACAATGCGATATGTAACGTAACTATGGTAATTCATTCTCAAGAATCACGTCGACTTGATTTCTTAATACGGTTCACCTTTAAAGTCGTTAACTTTAAAGTTTTCTGCTTTCAGAGTAAAAGGTTTTTCTGTGGTTTTCCTTTACTCCACAGCGAATGCTGAAAGCCAAACAACTTAAGACGTGCCACAGACGCTAGCCATAATAATGATAATTCGGGCCTGCCGATGCCCCCGTAGTGGCGAAAGCTGTTGGGCGATGTTAAGCCGTGGATTATTATTATTATTATTATTAAAGTCCATTTTCATGAAAATTTAATGATAAACGTGGAATGAATTACATTTTTTGTTTGGTTTCCTGCGAAGCATAGATTGACATTTAGGATTTTGTTTCCGCCATTTTGATTTTGTTAAATCTGATATTTGATTTATTGACACTAAAACAACTTAAATACAAAGTTTCATTGTTAGTGGCACAAAAGCAAGCTTGTGGCTAAAAGGATTCTTGTTTGTTATTTAATAATAAATAAATTAATAGCTTTTTAATGTTATGTCACAGTTAAGTTATTTCAGACTTATGAACATCTTTGAGGTGGTGTTTGAGTATGCTTTAGAGCACAACTCACACAATTCAAGTCAAGTGCTCTGACTGCACATGTTCCTCATGCGTTTTTGGTGATTTTGCCATTTATGTTTCGCTAGTGCAGTTGCATACTATAATATCGATGGTATGAAACTGTGAAAAGTGAAGAAACAAAAGAGTATGCTATTTGTTAAAAGTTCATAATTGTTCACAAATTGTTTAGTATTGGCCGTTTCAAAAATAAACTTACCAATGATTGACGTCAATAAAAAGTGTTTTAATATGTTTAAAACGATATGCTGTGATTTGAATAGTTATTACAAGTGAAAACTGTTTCTGAAAATAGGTATAAATAGGTCTGCAAAAAATTTGACTCCGACTCCAGATATTTTTCGTGGTCCGACTCCGACTCCAGAAAAACTGCATACAAAAATATTTTGGAATAATTCCGTGTAATAAAAATCTTACATGTAAATGATCAAAAATTTGGCATAAAATAATAGATACCACCGTGTATTATTAAATTAGCAAAACAAAAACAATATCAGGAAAAAAATATATTTAATAAATTCAATTTCTATTCGAGTACATATTCTGATTTTATTAAACATATGGCTTGTGCATATCAAATTACTCACAAACAAATGCTGACCCCATAGGAAGAGCAGTAGCATCATATGTGTCCAGCGAATGTGTTGGCAAAAATATTTAAACTGACAATCTTAATGTAAATAAAAACGGCCTATGTCAAAAACACCTATTGATCGGACCACAAATAAAAAAGTTATTTAAAAACACAAATAAACGGAACACAAATAAAAAAGTTATTTATAAAATGTAATTCTTTGTTTATTCAATAATTATGGCTACAGGTATAACTTCTGAATAAATGATACTCATATAAACACAAAATGATATAAAGAATGTTGGTAACAACATCAGGCTGTTCCAACACTAGCGTTGCGACATATACCTCTATCTCATCCGACGTAGTGCCACTGGACACACTACGCATGCGTCAAGTTTGTGGGTTCGATTGGCTGGATTGGATCCATAAGCTGCCACAGTGCTGCCACCAGCTTCCACATGTATAAGGTTATCTATGGGCTGTCAGTGGTTTGGTGTTCGTGAGTTGTCACATGTATAAGGTTACCTATGGGCTGTCAGTGGTTTGGCCTAATGATGCCGAATATTACCGGCTAACGGCCGCGGTAATACCGACCGCGCACTTTAAGCTACAATAGCGCCATCTGTCGACGGTCCTAATAAACTACCGGCCACGCATCCGCAGTTTGATCCCGGGCACCACATCGATAGACAAAATATATATCTCCGTCTCACATTGTTGGAAGCGAGACTACACATTGGCGCTATAGGACACGCGCCGTATAGTCCCTAATACGTATATGATGATAATACATTCAATACTACGGCCCTACGTCTCAATCTCGTTTTAACTCTCTTGTTTAAATTTACTTTTACAAATTTCTGTCAGATTACTTTTGTTAATCGTCTTCACTTTTGTTTGGAAAGTGTGTTTTGTAATTTGATTATTTACATATTTATGTAGGTAGGTACTTAATAAAAGACCTAATAAAATATTTGTTTTTTTTATTTGTTTACTGTCTGCGGAGGCAACGTCCATCTCGCATGTTGTTTTCTACAGCGGGGTCAATCCATCTGAAGTGGTCGCTTGACGAATTCAGAAAAAAATCATTTTTTTTGTAATGAATTTGCCTATGTTCTGGGAGTACAAAACCATTTTTTTTTAATTATTTTACTCCGTTTAGATATGGTGCCCAGTTTTGCGTCAGCGAATCCGACATTTTTGACATTGATATGTGTTTGCGTTAAACGAAATAACTTTCTTTAAAATTGTCATAGAGAGTTGAAATAAAAACCACTCGATTAAGCACATTCCAAGCTATCTGTTAGGTATGTAATGCTTAGAGTATACGCTTATTTCCGTTTAAAAAAATATCTTAAAATTTATTTACGATAGTTCATTTGGAGGCGTTTTCATGATTTTTTTAGACATGAAGGGGTACTTAATTTGTCCATTCAATACTTTTTAGTTATAATATTGTATGCAAAGGGCTTATAACAAAAAATATAGCTTTCTTACTCCTTCTCCCTATTGATGACAAGCTGTTGGAATACCAAAATTTCTTATTTTTACGATGTTTAATGTCAAATATCTCTAATGGGACCATGCCAAAAAATCTGAAACTTTCAAAATTAATTCATCGTTTTATAAGGTTTAATAGTAAATAAAAACATTCTTGTGTATTGGACTGTGTTTGGAATAACAGCCGTTTAAAATGAGAAAAAAATCACATGACTGTAAAACAAACTTTATTAAAAATTTTAGAATTTTAGGGTTAGATACAGAATGGCTTTTTTTTGGATCTGCACATGGAAAAAACGCTTGCGACGGTATAGGGGGGGGGGGGGGGGGCACGAAGCGACTACTGGCTAAAGCCAGTCTTCAAAGACCGCTTAACAGCCACATGATGTAGAAAAAATGTTCTCCTTTTGTAATGGATACCATATATATAAATTATATTATTCATGCGTATTTTACTTTAAAAACGAAAATTCACATCAAACCATGCAAGAACGATGTACGCAAACGGTACCCTTTAATAACACTTCCTCCAGCAAAAATAGCCTTTTGTTGAATGCTCAATAACTTCATCAAATTTTCTTCGGGGCCGGTCACATTTGATTATTTATCATGATTAATTTGAAATGAACGTATTTTTCCTGATTTTTCTGCTTCCAATCATATGAGACATGTGTTCATTTGGCCGTTCTTTTTGCGAGCAGTGGGAACTCGATATTCACGAGGGATGGCATTTCACGCACTATTGGGGCTGATATGGGGTGGCCAATCGCAGTTACAGGTAGCGAGATTTTCCCGTTATTTGTCGATTATGGTCCTGCGATTGTTTTGGTAATGCAGACATTTTAGTATGCATGAGGGTTTTTAGACGCTCCACTATGGTCTCGAACTACCGGATTGCTTGCCAAAATTCAATTGCAATTTTTTCATTTAGTTAAATTATGTATACTGTATGAAACTAAACAGGTTAATTTATTAAACACCCGTACACAGAGAGAAATTTTTGTTTGATTCAAATAAATATGCATTGACTCAAAGAAATTTGTTGTTTCAATAGAGGCAAAGAAATATTTATTTGCGGATAAAAACGCATTTATTTGAAATATTTGTTTGGTAGAAAGAACATTGATTTGCGTCAAACAACTTATGTTTCCAGTTAAAACGTTTGCAATTTGTGTATTATAAGAAATGAGATTTATTTACTTCAAATAATTATGATTGTGTTGAGTGAAAGAATTACATTTTTTTAATTTAACAAAATTGTTGGTCGTGTTAAAATGCTTAAAATTATTAATTTGTTGAAGGAATTAATAGACAAGAATTTTTCGGAAGACTCGCCATGTGTCACCTCCTTTTTGGGATGTCGCACATTCTTGACCAGTGCTTGGTCTTCCCAACCCAACATATAGTCAAGGTTAAATTAGTAAAGTGTACTCTGATTTGTAATCGCAACTTGAACCTGCAAGCACTGTACTCTATAAGTTCTATACTGTCGATCACGCGGCTTTATACTCTCGATATGTACGAAGTGCGAGGAGAGAGTTTACAGCGCCATCTAACAATACAGTTAGATGACATTAAAAATATATTTATTTGAATCAAAATATGATTTCTTTGGTGGAAGTAAACCTATTTTAAAGCCAAAACAAAAACATTACTTTGAAGGAAATAAATATCTTCTTGTGTACAAATATATTTATTTTAATCAAAATATGATTTCTTTGGCGGAAGTAAACCTATTTTTAAGCCAAAGACAAAATATTACTTTAAGCGAAATAAATCTCTCCTTATATACAAATTTATATGTTAGAATCAAAATTATATTTCATTGGTGTAAAGAAACGTTTTTTTAAAATCAAAACTAAAATGTTACTTTAAAGGAAAGTAATTTTTGTTTGTATCCATATATATTTATGCCACTTAAATAAATATTTCAAATAAATTAATCTCTGCAAGCAAATAAACTAGAGTATTCAATGAAGTAAATATTGTTGGCGTCAAAGAAATATGTTTTGACCCAAAAGAATAAATTCAAACAAATACATTTCTTTGAAACAAGAAATCTTTTCTCTCTGTGTAGAATTTGTTTATTTTAGCAATAACTAACGAAAACAGATATGTTGGATTTTCCTACTTGGACTACGGGTTTTATACTTAGTAAATATGAATAACGAACAATTTTAAAAACCGAACTTATAAAAGACAAAAGAATAAGTTAACCTAACTATTTTGCACTAGTTTGCACTTATTGTAGCAGAAATCATAAATCATCTTTATTGGTGTTTCCTACGCAGGGTATTCACAGGTCAAACAACAATTTTTACAATACTTTTACAATCAATATATGTAATTAAACGTTTAATAACACATTTTACAAATAAGTAGCAGTTATACTAACAGTGATCTCATTTATGGTACAAAACATTTGAAGTCATTTTAAGTCAATATAAGAAAAATGCTTACATACCATCTTCACAAAATAACAATAACAATAACATTTACATTAACACATTAATTTAAAGTCACATGAGCTCTCTAAAAAATCGTCCAAGGTGTAGAAGCTGCTTTGTTTTAAAAACTCTGACACACACTTTTTAAACATATGTATTCCTTATTTCGGTTTATTTTCAATATTGCTACATGTTTCTCATCTGGTTAGATGCTTCTTCAGGTGCTTCAGGTTAAACAAATAATAATAAAAGACTTATTTATTTTTTATATTTTTTTGTATCCGAGACTCAAAATCAGCAACATCAAAAATCCCTATTGGCAACGTTTTAAACAAATCCAAAGATATTGCATAGCAGTGTTTGCCATATTGTTTTCAGAAAGTTAGAGATCAGATTCATAATCAGCGACTACGTTAAGTTTAAACCACAAATAAAAACCAACACAATTAAATGAAAGTTTTGGCCAAACAAAGAACTGCTACAGATTTAATTCACGTGTTTTATGAATATAATGAATTAATAATATTCATTATAATTGAATATAATCTGAATATAATTATACAGAAGCTTTTTCCAACTAGTTCTAGGGACGTCTGTAGAAAAATTTAATCAAATCCTTGAACCATATTCCATCACATTCTCACAATTTGTTTTTTTATGTGTAAACTTTAAATTATTTCCTGAGTGAAACTGGTATGTGTTAAGTTTGTCACAGCTTTTACAACAGCATTTTACAGATATTGATGAAATAAGACAGATTGGAACACGTCATTAGACAAAACTATTGTAGTTTCAACAATAAATTTTATAAATTTACTGAAGGTCTTCCGATGGACATGTCTTTGTCAGGAACGGAAAAGATGAAGACATTGACAATTTGCTTACATATATTAACGGAGTTCATCCTAAATTGAATTTTACTCTGGAACTACAGCAGGACAACAGGCTCAATTTGCTTGATATCACTATCATTAAGGAGGACAAATTAAAAGTTGAATTATACAGAAAACCAACTGCAGCTTCAACCATCATTCCCTTTACATCTAACCACGACATAAAGCATGCACTTTCCGGCTTTTATTATTACATTCGCAGAGCTACGACTTACCCTATAACAAACGAGTCTAAATCGAAAAAATTTCAGTTCATTTTTCAGCTTGCTAAAAACAATGGATATCCGGAAAACTTGGTAAAGACACTGATGGACAAAACACGTAAAAGTTTGGACCCCCTGTATTCAAAAACCCCACACGATGCAGACCAAATTTACAGAATCTTTACATATAATAACATAAACACCAAGTTACATAAGACCCGAACTAAACTTAAAATAACTTCGGCATATAGAAATAACAACCAAATATTGAAGAAGTTAACCAATTACAGGTATGAAGCAAAAGACTTTACTGATCGCAGTGGAGTTTACTCTGAAAAATGCTATAATTGCCAGTCTGTATGCATTGGTCAAACAGGCAGAAATTTAAAGACACGCTTGCGTGAACATTCAACGCGATCTTCTTCCAACATCTACCAACTTACTTTGCAAACTGGTCACAAAATGAATTATAAAGATGTAAATTTGGTGCACAAATGTGACAAAGGCTTCAGAATGGATCTTCTTGAACAGCTGGAGATCCACAAACAAAAAATAGACCCGAACATTCAATTATTAAACGAACAATTGGATTTTCACATAAAACCATTGTTCACATATTTAAAGTTTCGCCCCGGCTAATATAGGTTAAGAATAGGTAATACACTTTCCCACACTTCCTTTATACTCCCTTTCCCTAAGTATACCAACGAATACCCCCCGTTTGCTAGTTAAGATTAAAATTTGAACACATGCATACTTGGTTTGCCTGAGTGACGATTGTGCACATCTCCAGCTTTTGGTTAGTTCAGTTATTTTCGGTTTTGACCCTGTTATGACCCACAATAACCTTTGACATACCGTAAAGCGACAGAATTCGTAGTTTGATTGTCTGCCTGTCATGTATTAGTTATTGCTCGTCTGATTGTTTTTGTTTTTGTTAATGTGTTTAACTATACACCTGATGACGAGAGTGTTTATCGTCCGTAGATTTTCTCCGTAGTTGACAGTGTTGTTATTATATTTTTTGAAGTGTTTGGTTTAGGTTAAGTTTTGTATTATTTATATGTATATCTGAAACTCTCTGTTTGTTGTAGATTTAGGGCTGAAGATGGTTTAAACAACCGAAACTAGTTCCCTATGTAAATAATTTTTTTAATAAAGTAAGGATAAATATAGAGGCTTATAATTATTATTTTTTAATAATATTCATCGAACCTTGCAATGTGGATCCAATACATATCTATAATTAGAACTAAATAGTAAAGAGATCTTAATATTAATAATGAATTCCTCCATGTTACACCAGCTAAAAATCAAATAAGGGTTGAAGTAAAAAGATCCAGTATTTATTTTATCTTTGCACTTATGGCTGATGTTTTTACTTCAACCCTTATACATACAGGTCTAATGCTTCATAACTTGGCTTACAAAAGTTTTTCTGCGGAGCATTGTTATCCTTAAGTAAGTAGTAAGAAAACCAGTCATCAAATAATTATCCTCAACGAAAATTGCACCCAGTCGATAGTTTATATTAACTCGAGATCGTTGATGACATTGGCGTTAGCAAGTTATGCGCAACATCGTAACGGGGGTTGTAAATAGATATCACAAACACGTTTACAATGTGGAGTGTATACTGTATAGGTGGACATAAGCCACAACAAACGATGCTCGGGAACAATGCTTTCACTACACCCACAATAGACCGTAGGGTAGTTCCAGGCGCGTTACTTTATAATAAATTTGCCGCAAAATTTAATGTAGCAACTACCCCTATTGATCGATCTTTTATATAGGCGTTTAGTCGACATCCCAAATTTATTACCGCTCATTCGGTAAAGTTAACAAGGTGACAGAGTTTGCCGGAAGCACACTGGAAGCAAAAATACCCCATGCGATACACATTCTCCTATGATACCTAAAGCGCATTCTCAATGCATTGGATAATGTCCAAGGAGCTGATTTTATTTTTATTAAATCTAGGATCGTAAATCTCGGCGCTATTGTCAGCCATATTTCTATCCACCATTTGAATTTCGCGTCTACAGTGCGTTACGAAACTATTTCATGTGTGTGTTCTTTGAAAATATATTGGTTCAGCAGCGTTTTTGTTTGACCGTTATGTTGTGATTGCTTAGGTTCCAGAAAGGTACTTGGTCCACAGTTTTTCATGTACTATGGTAATCCAAACCAGCTGCATATCTCCTTTGGACCAGTGATCATCCCCAAATAGCATGGGGATTCACCGAGAAACACCATACTGTGCCCATAAATTTGTTTTGGAGATAGCAATCCTGAATGTTGTCAAATGGCGTGATGCTGTGGGGCTGTATTGCTTATGGTCCGCTTTGGCTTGAATATGACAGATCAGCGGTACATTTGAGAAGTGATGGAACCGCATTCTTAACTTTTTACAACCCGTCTTTTTCAAAAATAAGTAACTACTTTACAACATTGCGCAGATGAGAATTTGCGTTTGCGCACTACGTGAAAGCATTGGCGGCATTTTCAATATTTAATATTGTAGAACGACACTGCAACGCCAACTGAACTTTGGCGTCGAGGTAGGAATATCAGTTTTTATTAAACATGCATCGTTTTAAACTTTAAGTGAGAGTTCTGAATGGACCCACAGATGGGTCTGCAAAACTTTTTATGAACTTGTTGGAATGGATAGAAGAAATTAGTATTTTACACAGGTTATTTAACTATACATATTGTAATGCAAACTATAATGCTATCACGTGGTTCTAGTTGGTTAAAAAAGTGCAATATAATCTTAACCGGACATTTGATTAGCACCAATAGTTTCAGTGAAATGAAATTTAGTTTTTATCAAACCATCATATAACATATATAATATGGTAATACATTGATAAAATATGAATGTTAATAATAAGTAAATACGTAGGCTTTCACTGCCAGAATCATTTAGAAAATAAACTGCTTCCGGGTTATGCCGTGTATCAAGATTTGTAAATGCTGACGTTTCGCGAACCATGTTGCTCGTGTTCTTCAGAGCTCACTGAATACAGTATTCATTTACAAATCTTGACACACGGCACAACCCGGAAGCAGTTCACATGTTAATAACAATAATAATAATAATAATAAAAGTCTTTATTAGCCTCAAAAACACATACAGTTATAAAAAAAACAATAATTCGAAAAACAATCTATGTTTATCTACGACTCACATATAATAAGTTCATTGCATACGTATCTATATAATACAACATATGACTATATAATTCCTACCATAATTATACACGCTGATGATTGTAACAACAGTAAATTTGTATAATAATTACAGTTCTTTTGAATAGATTACTTTATCTAATGAACTGTCATTATTATACAAAGCTATGGTCAACATCTACTGACACTTACATGGTTCACAGTTTTTCCTCGTCACAAATATTGAAATATTTATCTACGACTCACATATAATATAGTAAATAAAATTCTTCTCCGATGTTAAAATTCTTTATTTGATTTCGTGCAGATCGATTTCGAATGTGAGCCCGTCTTCTGTGCGTACTGCAGAAAATATATGTGATACAAAACTAGTTTCCTGAGATTTACAGTAGTTTTTGACGTACCGTCAATAATAACAGCTTAAAAATTATTCTCATAATAATATATATATAGTACAATCTAGGAGTGGACAGCAACATTATAATAACAACATTATAATAAACACATATAATAAGTTCATTGTATACGTATCTATAACTGTATTAGCCTTATCATGATACAGGCCACTGATTATTGATTATAATGAGTGGCGTTGCATAATAATGATAGTTCATTCAAATAATGACTATTATTTCAACGAACTGTCATCATTATACAACGCTAGTGTCAAAGTCTGTCAAAACCTACGTGGATGACAGTTAGATGCCTCGCCACCATTCACAAATACATTTAAAATATTTGATATAAAATTAAATTTATGAGTCGTAGATAAAAATGTTATATTTGACTTACACATAACGAGTAAAATCCTATATATATATACATCTAATTTATATCCTTAATTATGTACGCGTCAAATAATATACTATTGATATAAAATGGAATTTGAGTCATAGATAAAATGTTGTAATTGACTCGCACATAACAGATATAAATTGCTCATGTTTATATACCTATGGCTCCTATATAAACTTCATGCTCGCAATTTATACTCTGAATTATGTGCTTGTCAAATAATATACTATAATATTGCTGGAAGTGATATAAATATAAAATAAAAAATTATACTAATGTTAATTACTGATTACAAAACAGTACTAATCGGGAATACTTCTTTCTTATTAATTCCCCTCATTCTGACTCTGTTTGACGTTTCAATATATTAAAAAATCTAATTTTAGCGTAGCACATCACTATTGTTTTAATTATTACCATGATGTGGTTTTCCTGTTCCACCGAACAGTCTACCACATGGTCTTCTAAGTTTAAAAAATATTTCCTCTCCATTAATAAATTTCTTGATATGCTTAGGATAAAATAATTGAAGAAATTTATTTCTCGTGGAATTTTGTCACTATTAATCATTAAAAATGTTCTGATTGATGATTCCACCTTCCTTAGAATTTGCATCACATCATGTGATGGTCTGGTTAAACCTCCTCTATTTTTTCTTTTACACAAATGGAGATATGAGTTGTCAAAATGAGATGTGGAAATGTGCAAAACATGCAACATGCAACATGCAAAAATGCATGTTGGACATTTCAAACGATTTTTTGCCATTTTAACCACAAATCCTGATATGTATGCTAAAATATTTTCAGTTACAACTGACAGCTCCGGCAATGTTGGGATTAATTCATCTTCCTTCTCAGTATTCATTTGTAGGTCATATTTACGAATAATTGACATTTAATCAATTCCGATGCCACAGGTGTTTTCTTTGCCAGTTGTTACATACAAAATACAGGTATTATCTTGACTCAAACAATTCCCATTGCTAGTTCTAACTTCCTGGTGCACTAGCAACCTACGGTAAGTATTATAGAACTGATAAGCTGTAGGATTGTTGTTCCATCCATTTGGAGACCTGTAATTTAATGATACCACTCAGAACAATGTATTTGTGATACAATTTTGGAAAAGATACCTTAAGTCAGTAAAATTAATAAAGTTTTTGAAACTTGCCATAATGTATATCCTTATTACGTGAATATGGTATTACATGGTACTTAATGTAGCTTTTCCTAGATGGTATTATAATTATATATAATATAGAGTTTAGAATGCACTAGAAATGTAGTGAAGTACAAACGTAATTACCTTACGCTGCAAAAGAATAATCCTAAGTGATCCTGGCTGAGTTTATACGTTAAAACATATTGAAGAGGAGCGTTTTCGGCTGCCACGTATTTCTCAAAAATCCCCATTGCAGACTTCATAGAAATGATAAATCCCAGAAATGCCGTTTTCTTTCTTGAGCCCACCATGCTGACTCCTTCTTTATTTCGACAATTTCTCAAGAAATCCATTGCTTCCATAAGAAATTATTCTGAATTTCATTCAATTTGAAAATATAATTAAAATCCAAAATATTGTGATTTGGATCCCTAATGACCAACTCACTGCCCCAAACATTTCGCACCAGTTTGAGCATATGACATGGATCAAATATTACAAACATTTGCGTTCCATCGCCTGGATGAGGAAAATAGGGTATAATATTGTTAATATTGCTCAATTCTGCCCCAAGATGATTCGCCATAGTGAAGTGAGCACTCGGTCCATCGCAAGTTACAGATGTAATAGTAATTTTTACTTCGTGTAATTTTAGTGCTTCCTTCACTATATTGGCCTTTTCTTCACCCGTTAATGAGTGGATCAGAAAATAACCAATTGGTATTTTCCACCATCCATTTAATGCTACTACCATAAGCACCAGAGCTTCAGTAGCACATGATAAATCATCATCATTTAATCCAGTGCCACAGTTGGCATACCCCCAAACTTTTCCAGTTGCAAAATCTATTTGCTTCTTGATAGCCATCTCATCCAACATAAGAGAACAAATAGTAGGTCTTTATTGACTTGCACTTGAAATTTCAATGCATCAAATGCCTGTTTGGTAAATCCAGGCTCACAGTTAATGTTAGTTAGCCAATTCCTAATTACTGAAGGAGCTAGTAATGACAGATTGAAACTTTTACGAACAAAATTATATGCTTTACTGAAAAAGAACTGCAATGTCATGGCAAATGTTCGCAACTCCTCTGGGTACTTTTGCCTTGAAACTGTTTTCTTGTTCCCTACTACTCTTTTCATAACGGCTAATGGTATGCCGGAACAGCATTTTTCTAGCACATCAGCAGCATTTGTCGACACGAGTTGAAGTTGTTTCAATCTTCTTACAACCTGGTACAGATCGGAAACCGTTTTCCTGAATCTATTAACTCTACGTTGCTCATTATGAAAGAGTTACCGCAAACGAGTACTTTGCTTTTTTAAAGAACAATATATATAAACCAAACTGTTATAATTGCCAGTAGTTATGGTAAGTTCGTAAAAGAAGTTTCCGTTTTTTTTGGGATCCTTTCAACTTCACTATCACTGGATGTCTCCTGAATCTTCCTCGTTCTTTCATTGTCGTACTGTCTTTCCTTTTGAAGTACTTCTATTAAAGAATCCGAACTGAAAAATAATTGTCACATATGAATTATAATCTATATCCCGCAAATGTTTCTAATCCAAACTTCCTAATCTATATAATGTGTGTAATATATTACCTTGAATCTATTCCTGGACTTTCTTCAGCAACAGAAGGAACTTGGTTCAACATACCAAGTTCAAGGAAGGATTTGGAACTAGACAAAAACCAAACATTTCAATTATTATAATTACATAGCTAACTACTTAATAATTAACTTGTAATTTATGGAAAATCATTTCACTTACAAAGGCTATATTTCATTACCTACTGAATTTATTCTACATAGTTAACCCACCGATCAATAGAAAACAAGTAGTATTTCACTGAAAATAGATTTTAAAGGAATACTTTTGCTATTCGACAAAAAGTGAGAATTGAAATAATCTGAATCAGGTATAAATAATGTAATGTTTAATGATATACAAATTAATATTATTTTATAAACTGATCTCCAGCAGCTGGTTTTCTAATGTAAAACATAAAAATCATAACTGAAAATGTTTTAAGGACATGCTGTCAGTAATATTATAAGTTAATAATATGGTGACATACAGACGGAATGTAAATTTTAAATAAATTTAGAATTACAGCCACAGCCTGGATAAAAAAAAAAAATTTTTTTATTCGCTTAATTTAATTGTTTATGTTTTTAAAATTTTCAACAGCCAGTTTGTCACCTTATTATTAACTTGTAAATATAAACCTGAAAATGTTATCTGAGTTTGAAATATGGTTTGTTTTAATTTCCCAATGTTGGTCGGTCACAAAAGCTATACTGCTAATATTGTGCAGTCATAAAATTTTATTCGCATCGTAATGTAGCCTTCCGGATGATTTGCAATATATACCTGAAAGTGTCTCTACTAATTCCACTGGTGGACGGAATGTTACGTAATGGGTCTTCTTCAATTTGTAATCGGTTTTTGTCAATTTGTATTTGGTCTTTCTCAATTTGTAATGGCACTTCCACAATTTGTAATGGGTCTTCCTTTACAGGCGAAATATTTTCCTTATTGGGAATACTAACAGCACGATAGTATCCTCTAAAATTAAAAATAAATATCTATTAAGCTCAAATTTACTTTATAGAAAAACTTCTGTGTTACTTTTAAGGGCGTTTCTTCAGAAAACTAAGTTAAATTTGTTTCTCCCGCAATTCTCATTGGCGTTAATACTGAAGTATTTAAATTAATAGAAATAAAGTAAAAGACAATTATATGGAATAGATCTTACAGTTGAGAACAGAGACCATTTTGTAAAACAAAAAAGTAACATTCAATGTAGGACCTTAAACACTTACTTAACGGAAAATACTTTGTTGACTTATATTCAAAGTGGATGGTCTTAACTTCAGTAATAAAACTAGAAAGAAAACAAAGTTCGTCCGACTCAATCGTCGTCGTGAGTCTATTGGGCTCGAATTCCACCACTTGCGGCACATTTTTTGCTATGTGCATTAATCTGTACATTGCCATTCTGGCTTCACCCTCCACCACTACATGGGGGAAGATCCAGCAGCATTTCCAGAGCCACAGAGAGAGTTGTTTGCATGGCTCCTGTTATGGCTACTGTAGCCATCCTCTGCGAACTTACTAGTTTGGTCACCGTATGTCTCCATAGAGTTACCGGCCACCAAGCGACACTGCCGTAGTGATCATCGGTCTAACGATAGTCAGGTATAGCCAGTATAGTCGTTTAGGGGTAAGTCCTCAGTATTTCCACCTATCTTCCTGTAGCTCCATAGGGAGAACTCTGCGGATGATACTTTCTACATGGAAATTCCAGTTGAGAGTTTTGTCCAAGGTTACCTCTAGATATTTAGCAGTGTCTACAAACTAGATTGTTTCACCGCTCAGGATAGGAGGAATGAGCCTCACTTTACTTCTTCTAGTGAATGGTACTATTAATGTCTTAAGGGGGCTCACAGAACGCTGTTCCCCCACACACCATCCCTGTATGACGTTTAGTACTTCTTGGAGCGTGTCAGAGACAAGGATATCATCGTCACCACTCATTAGAACAACCACATCATCAGCGTACGCTTGTATCTCTACATCTAGCGCCGCAATAATCGCCAGTAGGTCATCCACTACGAGAGACCAGAGAAGGAGGCGAGAGCATCACTCCCTGTGGACATCCCCTCGTAGTTCTGACCCTCACAACATCACCGAGTAGCGAAGCTGTTACTATTGTTACTTGTTACTATGTTACGCTTTTGTCGCTAACATTTACAGTAACTCAAAAGGCTTGTTTTTCTTGAGTCTGCTAATCAATCCGGTGTTGCCGAGGAGCTGGATGGGCTGAACGTTTACGTGATAATGAAGCCTGTCCTCGTGACGTTGTACACAAGCTCCATTCTGAGGGCCTTATCGCGATCATTATTCCTAATGTACCAAAGCGCATTGATTCTTTGTTGTGGAAGGTCTGGACAATGTTAATGTTACTTTTTGGTGCAACCCCAAAGTTGAGCACCATGCGTCCACACGGGTTTTAAAATTTGCCGGTACAAGAAAAGCTTGTACAAGTAAATATGAGAAAATAAATTTGGGGTTTCATTTATTTTTTTATATATAAATATAAAAAAGGCATACGTTTGATTGTATGAAGATAATGTTTAAATATTATCCAATGTATGCCTGGACGTATGGTCGACGTGGTCGGATTTTTTTATCCTGTTATTTATGGTATTAACCCTAATTTCTGGTAGGTAAAACGTTGGAGATAAACTTGTTTGCCGATGGTATCAGTTAGTGGGGTGCGTTGGTTTTTGGTGGGGTTAAGTCCCACGGGTGTATGAATTCATTATACGAGTGCGGGTGTAACAATTTCGGTGATTCTACAATTTGTTTAGCCAACTGTTGTCGCCCGGTGTAATTTGCATCGTTCATTGTTTGGTTTGCATGTCCGCGGCCGAGAATAGCGCCGTAAATCCACTAGGGGGCGCCGTCGGATTCACCACCAGCACAAGCTAGCGACGTGCGGGGGACGGTTGGGGTGGGAATCAGTTATTCACCAAGTAAACCGTTTCTGTATCAAAACTTTCTCATACTTTAGACACTACTCATCCGTAAAGTTTAAATTTATACCCTCTGCCCGCGGGTCGGGATAAACTTCGGGCCAAACAGAGGTGTTAAGTGCGTTATGTACTACCCCGTCGACAATCGAAATTGTGTGAAAATTGACGGGTTTTTCTGCTGGAGTATTTCCAAAGAGGTGATTATTTGTTTCTGTTTAGCTCAACCCCGCCCTTTAAGGGGCTGAAGACGACGATGATGTTAATGCTTAAGTTGAGGACAACCCTCACTTTGAGCGAGAATCTAACAACCTAAACGCAGGGGGTGGATAATATTTGAAACTGTTTTACCCCGTTTTACATATAAATAATTCTATCTAATTTCACGCGTTCAAATTTGTTTTGCATCAACACCAGGTAGAATACAGAATAATATTACTGAGAAAATGTTTGGGTGTTGACGAATATTTAAATTATAATCTTGATTAATTATGATTTTCCAAGAGCAAAATCTTCAGCTATTCCAGGTTTCCCTCTTGTGCTATCAATTCCTCCAGTATAGTTTAACTTACCTCTCATCGTCCATTCATAATGTTGCCTTATTGAGGCGATGATATAAACAACGACCAAATGGACGAAAAGTACGATTAGGACAAGGAAGCAATACATTTTCGACCTGCATAAAGGTGAGATTTTTGTGGCTGTGTATGGCGTTTCCATTTTTATATTGCAAATCAGATCGTAAAGCTCACAAACTCCCTTTAAAACGTCCCCTATGGTATGGCAGAGTTGGGTCGTTTGGCATCTGTGCCTGTCGATATATTTTGACCTAAAACATCTTTTGTATTTCCCTCATACATTACAGTCCTTCGATTTGAGCCTTTTCACGAAGTCAGTTATTGTTCGAGGAGTAAGATGTGTCAGCTCTGCTGGTTCAATGATGGCGGCTCCCAAGTGGTTATCCGGTCCACTAATACCGACCCCAACACCCTCCTTGGTCTTTGATCCGTCTGTGAACCACAGTGATGCGGAATCGCTGATCTGTCTGAGCCTCTGAGATACATTCGCGCGGTCGTCAATTACCACTTCTACTGCCCCATCAGAGGCGTAGCCAGGTGACAGCATGTCCTTTGGCATTTCCACGGCATTGCCACATATCGTGTTGGCAATGCTTAAGTGATTGTAGGCTTGGTTTGCCTTAAGATTCTCTGCCTGGATTATTCTTATGGCGTCGAACGCACCTTCTCTTTTAACATGCATGTTCGCATTGCCTCTGGAATGCCCAAACATATAAGCCGTTGTATCTTTGTCAGTTTCGTCTGGGTTGCCTTTTCCGATGTCTTGTTCCACCAGACAATCGATCCGTAGGTGATGACTGGTCTAAGCACCGTGGTGAAGAGCCAGTAAGTCATCCTCGGGGAATTTAGGAATTTATAACTTCTACCGAACAGTTTGTTGACCTCTGTTGAAAAATTAATGATCGTCCCTTTCACAGTGGGTGCTTTGCAATGAAGCTTCCTCCTTTTTGTGAATGGGATTATTGTGGTTTTGTTTGGGTTAACGGTGAGTTCTTTATCAGAGCACCAGTTGTTAATTAATCGCAGGGCTGTTTGCATCCGATTTGACAAGACGTCATCGTGCATGCCCCTTATAATGACAACCAGGTCATCTGCGTATCCCGGTATGTCAAAGCCTTCGTTCGATAACAACACCATCAGCTCGCCGACAACAAGTGACCAAAATAGGGGTGATAACCCCCCCCCCCCTTGTGTCGTCCCCTAAAAACACACACACTCGTGAAAACAGAATTAATTATCCATTCTTTTGTTTGTTGTTTGATAACGCGCCAATTAGTGCATCGGAAAAAGGTGAATGATCGATACCCTTTTGGGAGAGTCATAAAATCTGTGGCGAGGGTAAGTGAAAAGCACTGTTGTACCGTGTGATTTGTTTTTCCGGATATGGATGGGTTGTTCATGTGTGGGCGGAGCGGGTTACGAGGCGAGGCATCATTTGAATACGCACAGTGCAAAAATGCCATTTGATTGATGATGATAGTCGCCGAGATGGGGCGATAGAGGTTAAAAAGTCGGCTGAGAGGGATTATTCTCTTCTGTGGCGAAATTTTTATTTTTAGCGGTCGGCCTCAGTAGGTATTAATAACAAATATTTTTTTAATCTAAATATTTACCACTGGCGTATAAATAAACTTGCAGGAATTGATCGCTCTGCGCTCGAGTGTTTAATGGTAATCGCGGCTACCTTGCATGACAAATTCCCGCGACTTATTGCGATTTTATGTAAATATACACTTTTCACAAGTTTGCGAATCGTTGTGTATTGCTTCCTATACATAGTACAACTAGGCATTGCGCCCGCTTATATGAAATGAGTATCGATCATGCATAATTGAACTTCTTAATGGCGAACATAAAAATTTTCTTCCAGCCAACGACGGCCGCACTAAAAACTGTAAACTGCGGCGAAATATGCGCACTGATGACTCTTGACAGTTCAAGTTTCCTTCCTACGATATTGTATTAAATATTTGCCTCTTAAAACTAGCACTTTTAATGTTTCGAAACCGTTTGACCATCGGAAGAAACATCCATTTCGCATTTTGCCCTGTTTCTTAAAAAAAAAACATTGTCTTTTTCCAAAAATAGTTTCGCATCAGACAACACATAAGAAGGTCAAGCAAGAAATACCCCTGGATCTCTCCTTTGTGCAAATAAAGTTTATTATTATTGAGTTTCTTGAAACTAGGCTCTTGTCACTGTGTTACAAAAAAAAACGAAATATATTTTTCACGGGACATTGCGGAAGTTGTTGAGCTGATAGAGGTGAACATTTTGGCATAGCTGAAATTTTCCAAACACTTTAGTACTTTATTTTTCTGATTGTTTTGCTTGGTCTTTCATTTTTTGACCCATTGATATATTTTATTACTAGCTTGTTGAAGCATTGCTTTCTCTATGACACCAGTTAATTTATTGACTTGATCTATAGTGGAATCCTTTTTTCTAAAACTAAATTGTCATTAGGAATTAGTTCCTTTCTTTCAATGATCGGATTCACTCTCTTTAGAAGCAGCATTTCAAAGAGCTTTGATATCATTGGTATCAGTGATACGGGGTGAGATGAATTGGCCTCATTCGATAGCCAAAAATGTCCCACAAGTACCCACCAGCACAAAGTTTTAATTGAATAATCTTTTAGATTAGTTTCAATATATTAAGCATCTGCTATTTAATAAAAATAATATTAAATTCATTATTTATTACTTGTGATCTAAATTCCGGGTTCTACCTAGGTACTTACTAATGACGGTGTATCCTTAAGCTGTGCCAGTAACTTTAAGGTCAACGTCGAAAGGGCACGAATAAATGATTTTTCCTACTCTAGTGAATGATCCTTTTCCTCTTTAAGCCTCGCCTGGAACGCCCAGCAAACAATTGAAGAATGAGTGGGGTAAAGCGCCTTGGAGAGGGACACCACAGCATGCATTTTGTAAAGTAATGAAAATCCTCCCGCAAAATGTTCCACGTTACCAGACTATGTACACAAATATCGAAAAGTGATGTCAATGGTTTCAATAGAGCGAAATAGGCGAAGCGTAGTTAGTAAGACGCGCCCGATGAAGGGTGACCCAAAACCCACTGAATTTAGTACACCTGGTTGTAAAGACGAATAATGAATACGCTCAATCTTGGGTGCAGATGACAAGAAAAGACTGGAGAACTGAGTAGAACGAGCAATTTAATATCAAGTCAGGTGGCGTTGAAATTAGTATGAGAAAGTCCCGCGTGCGCTGCCGGGTTTCGCCCGGTTGCCCCTTGGGACCGTCACCCCTTCCCTTCCCACCCCCATTTCCTACCGCGGAGGACCGAGCTCGCGGTTGCCGAGAACAACACCGTTATAAATTTCATCCCGATGCAATTTATGTACCGACATCATCATTTATTATGATATAGATAAGGGGATGTCCCGCGAATTGTTTTGTTACCTCACCCCAAATGGACATTGTTTACATCTTTGCTGCTACTGCTGCTACTGCTACTACTCTGAATCGCATCATCCACAAGCGAAAACACAACACCACATTAATAACTACTTTTAATCATTCCAACAACTCTGCGCTGTTGAATGATAAATTTTGGAGATATTTTCAGCCATTAGAAGTCAGATTAGACACAAATATAATCATAATGTTTGAAAAGTTTTCTTCTTGTCAAACAGTCCCTAGATGATAATATCGTTAAGCCAGCAGAGTTTTGGTCCTTAAGGCGGCTTGTAGAGCGCTAAAAATTAATGCATTTTTTCAACTCAAATGTCCCGTGAACGCTCTGACATATGATCGTGAAATTTCGATATAAAATACAATAAAATAAAATATTCTTTATTTGTCATTTCATATAAGATATAGACAATTATCACAGTTACAATCCAGAAAAGTATAATACAAACAAACCATTGCACTAACAAAAAACAAGAATAAGAAGTGCAATCCATCCTAAATTACTCAATGTACAAATTAAAACCGTCATATAGCTCAACAACGCATGCAGATACACACAAGATATAAAAAGAAAACCGACAAGATATCTATTCACCGGATGGACCCCCTAGATACTCCCCAATTGTATAGAATGAATGGGTAATCAGGTATTTCTTTACCGCTTTCTTAAATAATGTCATCGTTTGTGCAGCCAATACAATGGGTGGTAGGGCATTAAAAGTTTTTACAATCATGTATGCCGGCCCGCCCTCAAAAGCTGTTGACGTGTGTCGAGGTACCACAAGTCGCAAATCGCTGCGAGTTTTCATTGATGACGATATGTCCCCGTTCCTTATAAAATCAGTCATGTTTTTTCTTTAGTAGCTTAGTAGTCTATAAATATATAGGCAAGGAAGCGTTAGAATGCCTTGCTCTCTAAAATGATCTCTGTAATACACCTTATAAATCTTTTTTGCATGCCGAATAATGAAATCATATGTGGTGATGAACCCTAGAGAATTATGCCATATGACAGGACAGACTCTACACTCGCAAAGTAGTAACTCTTTATGGCCTCCGCTGCCACAATGCCCCTGAGCTTGTACATTAAGTGGTATGTTCTGTTGAGCTTTCCAGCAGTATAAGCTATATGCGCGTCCTATCCCAAATTACATTGAACATACGCACCAAGGAACTTAGTCGATGACCCCAGCGGTATCGGAACTCCCGATTCTCGCACAAGAATCGACCGATTCGGCACTTCCAATGAGATGAAGAACTGCAGTCTTACTATGATCAAGCATCATCCCATTCATCCCACATCAATGGGTCAGCTTCCGTACCGCCTCAGTCGCCATGTCAGGTCAGACATGTGTGTATGCGAAAGGACCAAACTTGTATCGTCCGCAAACTGATACAAATTCCCAGTGCTCATGTATTTCTGCATATCGTTCATGTACATAACGAATAGAACCGGTCCCAAAACTGATCCCTGTGGGACTCCCGATCTTAACAGGGAAGATCGTGAACTGGTAACACCATCAACGTTCACTGTTTGACTCCTGTCCTGCAGATAGGACCGAACGAGATCGAGCGCAACCCCCCTAATACCAAGTAATCTCAGTTTTGACAATAAACATTCATCAACAATGGTATCAAAGGCACTTGACAAATCAAAAGATATTGCTGCGACACAGCGACGCTTATCCACATTGGCATACGGCAAAAAACCGTACTGACTTGGTGATACAAGATCATGCCCAGCAAAAAAAGCGTAAAATCTATTATACAGTACCTTCTCAAATATTTTTGAGGATTGATACTGGTCTATAATTGTCCACACTATTCTTGGGGCCTTTTTTATGTACTGGCAATATCAGAGCTGGTTTAAGACCGCTCGGAAAAACTCCCTCAGCCAACATACAATTTACCAAGTGCGCAATCACACAACTAATATATTCAGCCGACAGTTTCAACAAAAACGGTGGAATACCATCAGCACCACATGAAAATTTCGGCTCAATTGATGAGAGCACACCACCTATCTCCTCCTGGGTTGCCGGGTATAGGAAAATGGACGGCAACACCCTATCGCATTCGAGCATATCCGCCGCGCACGAATCCACGCCCGGCACACTCACACCAAAAAACCTTCTATGAAACTCATCAGCGACCATCCGAGGATCATCAACATCCGACCCACCAGTTCTGGTCAGCCGAACCGGACCACCACCGGAAGCCGCCGACGTCTCCCTCTTAATTATACTCCATGCCGTCTTACACTTATTACTGGATAACATCACCCTTCTATTATGTAGCAGGAGTTTTGCATTCTTTATAGCTTCCTTTAGCTGACGCTTCAGGTGCTATCAAGAGTAATAAAATACTTTTATTGTATTCATATAAAAAAAAAAAACGGCAAAAGTCACCTATTTTGTCTAATTTATAGCGGCAAAATGGAAGCGAGTTCTGATCAAAACCCTATGTCAGCATCTAGAGCAGTCTTTTCTCCATCGGTAAAAAATATTTAGACGTTAATTTGCATACAGTCACGAGAAATTATATACGAAACACAGGCATGTTTTGTTACAAATCAGCAGTGGTAAAGTGCTGCCATCTAATCCGGTGTACTAACTAGGACCGCCTCTATTTGGCTGGAGACGCCCACATTGTTGTGGCGGTTTCATATAGATAGAAATCGTACTCGTTGTTATATATATTTCGACGGGGAAAGGTTTGCTCGCCGCTACCGCTGACTAGGGTCGGGTCGCACCAACCAGTAAGACGATGAAAAGAGTGGTGCCGCAGTATGTCTCGCGGGTACAAACAACACTTCGGACATTTAGATCGGCGCTCTTGACGGGTTCTCGTGATTTAAATTATTTTTATTAAAGGTACCTATAAAACTTTTTTAACCGATTTCAATAAACGATACATTTTTGAAAAGTCCACAACGTGTTGAATATATTGTAGTTATAATTACTACTTCAAAATTTGAAAAGAAAGGCTTTATTTTCATAAATTCTAATCTCTTATAGCCTTTTACACCTGTGCAATTTTAACCTGCAATGTCAACCATGCGACAAAACGCATGCAATTTTTCGTTTTACACTATGCAATTTTTGTATATATATGTTATATGAAAAAATCACACGGGTTTAGAATCAGTTCTAAATCCGTGCGATTTTTACGTGCAATTCTAGTAACATCTAGGAATTTAAAGCTTGCAAACATAAATATAGCAGTGGCACTACTGTGTATAGACGCGGAAACATAACCTATTTGCATTGGCTATTCCGCATGCTTGTTTTTGTTCGTGCTGGCGTTAGTGTGAATGTGCTGAATTGCAAGCCATCAAGATGTCAAAGAATAAGGATGGTGGTAAATTCATGTGATCGAAGTCGATCATCGAAGATCTCATTGATTTGTACCAAAATCAACCCGTTCTATATTGTTTTGCGTTGCCAGAGTACAAGAACAAAAATTTAAGGCTGGACGCGTTAAATATCCTTTTAAAAGACTTGGTGGCGAAAGATGGGTTAGCTGCTGCCCAAGTCCTCACAGTTGAGGCAATAAAGTGCAAGATTCATAACTTAAGAACGCAGTATTTTAAGGAATTGGGTAAAGTGAAGATTAGTGAAAAAAGTGGTGCCGGTATGGCGGACATCTACACACCAAAATTGTGGTATTATCCACAATTGCAATTTCTTCAGGAATCCGAGGCGACAACGGAGTCAGTATCAAATGTACCAGAAGCTACGATGTCAGCGGAAAATGTGACAGATAGCGAGGTAGAGCCGGAGCTCATATTTGAGGGAACCGTTGGTGACTTCAATTCTTCGGAAATTCTGTCACCAACGCCTAGCAGTTCCAGAATGACTCCGATGCCGAAACGAGCCAAACTTGCGCCAAAACCCCAAGAGGTTGCGGCATTAATAAGTGCTGCAAGAAATGCATTGACAAGTCGTATGCAGCCAAAAGGTGATGACGATTTAAGTTCGTTTGCCAAAACAATTGAACACGAGCTGAGAAAAATTGTAAACCCGAGCATTCTACGAACGGTAAAAAGGAACATTTTTTTATTTGCATTAAGTTTTCTTTTTTATAATAATGAACTTTAGTTTGTATTTTAACACTATTTTTTCAAAATAAAATAATATTACTGTGTTAGAGAGTGTATTTTTATTTAATATTAAGTATAAGACAAAACATATTAACATATTACCATATGAAGGGTGCACGGGAGTAACGATCAAAGTCACAATTTAGTATATTCGAGAAAACTCAATTTTAATGTTTTGACCTCTATAAATCGTAAAAAAACACTCAAAAACATTTAATTCTTTTATATGCTAAAGAACAAACTAAATCAATAAGTTGTCTATAAATGAAAAAACATTATGCACTAATTGCAAAAGAAAAAATCTAAATATTTAATAAGATGCCGATTTTCCTTGCGAATAACGTTCACACTCCAATCCGTTGTTGGTGACAGCATATAAAACGTATGTTAAATAATAAATATTAGTTTTTTTGTAAAGTGGTGTATACTACAGGTAGTTACCTTTCAAATAAAGTCCTCGTCATCTCCCGTAGCTGCGGTGGGTAAATTAGAAAAGAAAACTTGCGCGGGAGCTAAACACATTTTTTTCAAATATTGCGGATTTGCATATTTATCCTTGCTGATAGGGATTCGATTGTTATAAATATAACACCTTGGGCCCATCGCTGTCCACAATTTTTTTATTTCGAATTATATAATTTTCCCAGCTGATTGTTTGGGTATCTGTTGCAGCTTTTACTTCAGAAATTGGACGTGTACCAAACGGGCATTTTGCTTTGTAATAAGGTTTTAAAAAATCCGTCCAACTGTGTACATGATTTTTGTTGACTTTGACCACTGAAAATGGTTTCGGGTTTTTTCGTGCACTTTCAAAAACATCATTCCATTCATCAGGTAGCTCGCATCTACTTCTCTGGTTAATTAATCCCATATTTTTGTCGCATTCAAGATAGCTATGTCCTCTAACTGGAAATGTAATTTTGAAAGATTGAAACCTTTTCCTTATTGTAGTCATGTAATGTAGATACCGTAGAACTGTATAATTTTTGTTTTGTCCGGCACACGAATCACAAAACACTTCAAGTACTTTAACTTCTTCAGGTAAACTGTTTATAATGAAGTGATGTAGAAAAGACACTACTTCATCTACTCCTTTCGCAGCAACCATTTGGTCGTACGTGTAAAATATGGAATCCTTCGATGATAACACGTGTATATTAAAGGAATAAAACGACAGTTGCCTTTTGAAGTACACATCATTTGTACTTATATTGGGACATGGAAGATTTTTTTGGAAGTCCATTGCAATAGCTTCGAATTCTTTATTTTTTATAGATGTCTTCTTTGCCTGGCTTTTTCTGGCATAAAATATGCTTGCTTTCTCTAAATGTACTGTATACTGAGAGTTAATTTGTTTTAGTTCTGCTTCTAAGTCAGCTTTATTTAAAGTAGATGCAATTTCTTTTTCCAAGCTATATTTACGGGCAAGATATTCGTCGCAACAGCTACAGGTATCTGTACGAGGATATCCGAATAATTATATTGAATTTGGTGTTGAATAAGTCGATATTTCTCGTAGGATACCAAATTATTAGGATGTTTTTCTATGTACATCTTATGTAGTTTTTTTATATTGAGTTCTTCGGGAAGATAGACTTTTGTCGAGTCTTTTAAACTGTAATGACTTTTGCGTCCTTTCAACGACCCTATATGAGACAGTATTTTACTTTCGGTTTCTAACGACATTTTATGTGGCCTGTTGTTATGTTTGCCACGCATATCAATAGGTACATCACCTGTTCTTATTAAGGACTTTTTCAAAGTTTGTAGAGTCCTATTTGTTATACCGTGCAATGAAACAAAAGCTTTGTGACACACTCTAATCTCTTCCATCTTTGCATTTATAATTATTCGTAATTTATATTGATAGCTGTACTCGCGTAAGTTAGCATATTCTTCAGGTTGTCTGGGTCTCCTTCTTGCAACGGGAACAACACTAATTAACGCTGCTAAATGCTTCATTTGTTCGTCTTTGTTTTGTAGCAAATTGAACCTTCTTATGTTACATTCACGCTCTTTTGGCGTTATCTTCTCGAAACACTTAAAATGTGTGCAGTTACACCTGTCGCCAACAACGTGAGACATAGCGCGGATATTTTTGTTGCATCGCTAATTCTTCCTGTAACTATTTTTTTCTTTGTCGAATTAGTCGGTACATCACTTACACTGGAATCACTTTCCATTATCAATTAAATTTATCACCAGTAATGTAAAAGGTAATGTCAAACAGAACACGTGGTAACGCGGTACTAAAGCAGCACTATTTCGAAGCTATATTGTAAACACACAAAAACATTACGATACGGATTGGACACAGAGAAGTTAGTGGGGACTTGTCGAACAAATTCTGTTTACGAGAAAAATACGTTTGATAAATGTGTTATTGATATTATGCATTTTAATTTGTTATCACTGTTAAGGCATGGATTATTATTATTATAACTATTACTATTATTACTATTACTATTATTACTAATACAATAAAATATTCTAAATTTAATTTATTCTACATACTGTTTGGTAGGTGAAATATCCATGTAACATGTTTCACAAATGGACACTGATCGTTCTATGAAAGTATGCTTGGACTTTGATCGCTTTTTTCAAAGGACACTTTATTTCAACGCGTTCATAGTACTCGTTAGTGGCTATAAGATGGCAGCGCTAACTGAATTTGGCCAAAAATGGACTTTGATCGTTATTCCCGTGTACCCTTCATATGTATCAGGACATTCTGTTCGCAGAAAATTGTGCAAAACTATACAGGTAAGAGTGATGAATTGTGCTGTTTCTGGACTTAAATTGATTCTATTTAGTAGTATACGAAATCTGTTTGCTAATATGCCAAACGCATTTTCAACAAAAATTTTAAAGGAGTATGGTTTCAGAATGTGCTGACTTAACGGAAAAGCAGCATCCGCAACAATCATATATGGCACATTTTTATTTCTGCCTAGGAGTGGCTTATCATCTGGAAAATTCAACCTATTTGTGGCTATTGCTGATGATAGTGTACTTCGTCGATATATTCCGCCATCTGAAATTCTACCATTGCGGCCCACGTCAACGTACAGAAATTTGTAATGGGCGTCAACCAGGGCTAAGAGTACGATGCTGTGTCCTCCTTTATAATTAAAAAATAATGACCCGTCTCCACGGGGTGCTTGTATTAAAATATGTTTTCCATCCATCGCACCGAGAGTATTTGGCATATTCCATTTTCTTTCAAAATCTTCCGCAACACTTGACCACTCGGCAGCGGTGGCAGGGACCTATTAGTGACATAATTATCAATACTTATTTTAAACTGACATTATAATTCTATATATACCTTCAAATATGTTTCTTTCAAACACTTATAAATAGTCCTTCATACCTCGGGGACAATTAGCGAAATCGTTGAATGTGCCACAGGAAAAGAATATTGTAGACTCTTGTAGGTTTCCCCAGTCGCCAAATATCACAAAGTAATTATTAAACGGTTTCTGGCGGATATGGAGTCCCTAAAGAAAGTATCCTGCTTTTGAATATCTTCACTAACCATATCCAATAATTTTTCAAAGGTATCTTTTTTCATGCGCAGGAAGTTCTGGTAACTATCAGAGTCGTCTCCAAGTTCATTATTTACTAGATTGAGATTACCCAAATCTTTTCGGTTAAGCCATGGTTTAGTCCACCGACGCCGTTCCTTGGTTTGTCTTAGCAACAAACTCGCAGCCCCAATTAGAAGAGCAACTTCTTCTAAATCGACGACGTTAGCCATTTCAATGTATGTATATCAACACATGCATCCACAAACGATACTAGCAAGGCTTCTTCTTATACAAATAAACGATCTAAACGATAGTTTTGGTGCTAAGGTTATGTTTATGTATAATCAACAAAACAGCGAGGTTATGCGTGTGATGTAGCACTGTTGCCAATCAAAGTAGTTACAGTTGTTAAAATATGAAATCACTAATGCTGAAGCCATGCAATTTGTTAAAGTTGCACAGATGTAAACGCTCGACAAACGATGATAAAATTGCATGCGATTTTGAAAAATCGCATGGTTGAGATTGCAGGTTAAAATTGCACAGATGTAAAAGGGCTATTACATACTAAATGTCTCTGTTATGATGTTAATAAATATGCAAATTAGAATGCCAATGACATGTAGTATGTAGTCAAGGTAAAAACATTACTTGTTACTTGTTACTTGTCATATAAAATAATAAATAAAAAATGATTACTGCTGAATCATTGGAGTTATTATTCTGAACACAACAGTTATTGGCGACGAGGAAGAAGAACCCAGCCGAACCTATATTCAGTTCTACATCTGGCACTTGGTTACAACCAAAACTACAAGACATGGCTACATCTTTCAATTTTGAACCATTTAACCTAATCTCTACGAGATTTGATCGATGGTTAGATCGCTTAGAAGGGACCTTTGAAATCTTCAAGAAAAGAACTTATCTACTACACTACATAGGACAACAAGCGTATGACTTACTTTGCGACAATTTGGCACCAGAGAAACCGACGGAAAAAATTATGATGAAATTACGACAATCATGAAGTCGCATTACAATCCACCTTCGGAAATAGCCGAACTTTTCAAATTCCATACAAGAAAACAACATGAACGTGAAACTGTGCGTGAGCTTTTAACGGCACTGCAAAAATTATCAGTACACTGTAAATTTGACATGTACCTAAAAAAGGCGTTGCGCAATCAGTTTGTTTTCGGTTTACGATTAGAACGAATGCAGAGTAGACTTTTGGAAATTACGGAATAAGATTTAGAAAAAGCTATAAGTATTGCAACAAGCATGGCATTATCTGCTAGAGGTACAATTCAAATCAAAAAAGAAAATGTTAATACTATTCATAGTATTAACGACAGAAAGCGACAATTTCATGCTGGTGCAAAACCATACACTCCACGTTTAAAACCTATTTCAACAAGCCATAATTTTACAAAATGTTATAGGTGTTGCGCTAAAAATCATTTGGCAAACGTATGCAAGGTTAAACATTTATATTGTAATTCCTGCAAAAGGAAAGACCATGCAACAGATGTTTGTTTTAAAACAAACAATACAAACTTAGTTGAGAATACAAATAAAGAACACATAGAAGTCATTTTAACCTGTGAAAGTACGACTTTTCGTACAAAGTTCATGAGTACGATCACAGTTAACAATAAAAAAATTACTTTTGATATTGATAGTGGTGCGGCGGTTTCACTACTATCGCATACACAAAAAGAGAAAATATTTCCTACTGATAAAATACATATCTCCGATTTACAACTAGAATCGTACTGCACGAAGAAAATCGAAATTATTGGTTATATTTCTGTCAAAGTTCAGTACAAACTGATCTGTAAAAATCTTAAACTTTACATTGTTAAATCAGATCGTCATCCATTACTTGGCAGAGAGTGGATACGGGAGTTAAACATTAAACTTGAAGAATCTGATACAGAGACTAATACAGTTACACCAACCTTAAAATATTGAAATGAACTTGACAAACTTCTCAAAGATTTTTCAATAATTTTTGATAATACTACGTTGGGCACAATTAAGAATATACAAGCTAAATTACAACTTAAAGAAAATTCAGTTCCAGTTTTCATAAAACATCGTACAGTTCCATTTGCACTTAAACAGAAAGTTGAAGATGAAATTGATTTCTTGGTTAAAGAAGGTATTCTAACAAAAGTTAATTCATCTGAATGGGCTACACCTATTGTACCTGTGCTTGAACCTAATGGGAAAATACGCATTTGCGGTGATTTTAAAGTCACTGTAAATCCTAATTTACAAGTGGATGACCATCCATTACCTACGATTGATGAATTATTTGCAGCTATGGCTGGGGGCGATAAATTTACAGTTTTAGATTTAACCCAAGCATATTTGCAAATGGAAGTTCACGAAGATCACAGAAAATTACTAACACTTAATACACACAAAGGACTATTTCAATGTACAAGATTGATGTTTGGAATTGCCAGCGCACCAGCCATATGGCAACGTGAAATTGAAAATATTTTGAAAGACATTCCTGGAGTAGCAATTTTTCTGGATGATATTAAAGTTGCAGCTGAAAATGATAAGTTACATTTACAAAGATATTTTTTTTTTTTTTTTAGTAAGCATATTGTGCTTAACATATTGAAACTAATCTGTAAGATTAACCATCAATTTAAATCTGAATTCTTAAAACTAGGTACTTGTCTCTAATAGGCTATCCACTGATGTCTTATATTAACTTTGTCCTAAACAAGAAGCACTAACACTTCACGCACTGTGCTCTGCTTTTTCACATTTCACTGAGTCACTAGTTCGAAGGGTTTAGTTCTTTTTAGTCTTCTCACTAGATTCTGGTTGTCCAGTAGCTGCAGGGCCTCTACGTTGACGTGGTGGCTTAGGCGAGATTCATGTTTAGTGGCGAATTTTTTTATCTCTTGGATGACTTGTGGGACACCAAGATCACGATGTAGGTCACTATTCCGTATGTACCAAGGAGCGTTAACCATATTCCTTAGTACTTTATTTTGGAAAGTCTGGATTCCTTGTATGTTGGAATTTTTTGCGCAACCCCAAAGCTGGATGCCGTATAACCAGATCGGTTTTAGTATTTGGTTGTTTAGTATTTGGCGAATGTGGCGACTGTTACATTTTCCAGCTGTGGAAGGTCACTTGTATACAGTAGATAGAGAATTGGTCCCAGCACACTACCCTGGGGTACCCCAGCATTTACTTCTTTTAGATCCGAGTATTCATCGATTTGTTTTATTCTGAATAGCCTATCAGATACATAGGATGTTAGCAGCTCGACGTATTGTAAAGACAGCATACTCTTTAGTTTGTGTATCAATCCTTCGTGCCAAACCTTATCGCAAGCTTGTGTCACATCCAGAAAGATTGTTGAGCAAATTAGGTTTTCTTCTAATGCTTTCTCTACGATATCTGTTATTCTATGAACTTGATCTATAGTAGAATGCTTTTCTCTAAAACCAAATTGGTGGTTAGGAATTAGTTCCTTTCTCTCAATGATAGGTTTCATTCTCTTTAGAAGCAACTTTTCAAAGAGCTTCGACATCATTGGTAACAGTGATATTGGGCGACAAAGATTAAGTACGATTTTTACTAGGTTGAAGGACTTGACAGGAATAGTACACATAAATCAACAAAAAAAATCGAAGCTATACAATACGTTAAAATACAAGGAAATAAACTGACGTTCGAAGTTTCCTAGGCTTAGTAAATTATTATGGTCGATTTTTTAGGAATCTTAGTGAACTTCTTCGTCCATTAAATAACATTTTGAAAGATGATACACCTTTTTATTGGTCAAAACAATGCAATGAAGTTTTCAATAAAATAAAGGAAGAAATCCAATCACCTACAATTTTAGCACATTTCGATACTCAACTACCTTTGTACTCGCAACTGATGCAAGTCCTTACGCAGTTGGAGCAGTCTTATCCCACATTTACCCTGATGGTACAGAACGTCCAATTTAATTCGCGTCTAAAACTTTAACTGATACACAAACAAAATATTCACAAATTGACAAAGAAACTTACAGCATAATATTCGAAATTAAAAAAATTTACCAATATTTATTTGCAAGACATTTCACTTTAATAACAGATTTACCTTTAATTCATATTTTTTCATCAAATACAGGAATTCCTGCATTTTCAGCAACACGTATACAACATTATGCTATCTTCTTACAAGGTTTCAATTACGACATTGTGTACAGAAACAGCAAAGCACATGCAAATGCAGATTGTATGTCTCGACTACCAGTGAAAATGATTTCAAATAAATATGATCAAGCTGATTACTTAGAAATTTTACAAATTGAACAGCTACCGATTTCATTTAAAGAATTGGCGGAAGAAACTTAAACAGACACAAACTTTAAGATTTTGCTTAATGCGCTAATGAAAGGTCATACATTAAAACCTAAAGATCGTTTCAATATACCAAAGCAAGAATTTTCTTTATAAAGTGGAATTCTCATGCAGATCTTTGATACCTAAAAAATTACGGCACCAAGTTATAAATGAATTACATGAATCACATTTTGGAATTGTAAAAACAAAAGCTTTGGCACCAAGTTACTGTTGGTGGCCAAGTATATCAAAAGACATTGAAGAGTTATGCAAAAATTCTTTTAACTGCAACCAACACTGCAATAACCCACCTAAAGTTCCAGTTGAAGAGTGGGAACATCCTACAAAACCTTTTGATAGAGTCCATATAGATTTTGCCGGACCATTTAAAGGCAAATACTTTTCTATCTTGGTTGATTTCTTACAACAAACATTACAATTGAAATTTGCAGAAAAATGTTTAACACTTTTGGTTTACCAAAAATAATAGTTAGCGATAATGGAACACAATGTACGTCTTTCGATTTCAAGAAATTTGTTCAATCAAATAATCACACTTACATTCAGTGCTCCATATCATCCATCATCCAACCGATTACCAGAAAGATACGTACAAACCATGAAGCAAGCTTTACGGGCAATGAACAACAATGATTTGGAATACACGTTATCTAAATTTTTACTAAATTATCGATTAGTTCCACATAGTGTTACAGGGAAAAGTCCTAGTGAACTAACGTTTAATAGAAAAATTCGATCAAGGTTAGACTTATTACAACCGGAAGAATTTAAACCAACTAAAACAAATAATACAGATTCAAAAACGATTTTAAGAACTTTTACAGAGGGGGATAGGGTTATAGCCAGAAACTATCTTTCTGATGACAAATGGAAATTAGGTAAAATAACCAAAAAGTTAGGAAGTGTCAATTACGAAGTAAAATTAGATGATGATAGATTATGGAAAAGGCATGTAAATCAGTTACGGGAAGTTGGAGATAATATAAACAATAATTTCTATATTGACCATCCTTATAATGATAATAATAGCGATGCGTGCGATAGTAAAATCGTCGAAAATCAAACACCAATTACTGATGTACCACTACGAAAATCTATTCGAGTCAGAAAAGCACCAGACATGCTAAATTATGGCTAGATTGAAATATTATGTTAATATAGTTTTAAGAATTTCTTACAAAGAGAGGTGTTATGATGTTAATAAATATGCAAATTAGAACGCTATGAGAAAACATGTAGTATGTAGTCAAGGTAAAAACGTTACTTGTTACTTGTCATATAAAATAATAAATAAAAAATGATTACTGCTGAATCATTGGAGTTATTATTCTGAACACAACAGTCTCACGGAACAGTTCCATTAGAATTTTTTCATGTACCACTATTTCTATATGTTTGAATTTCTGGAATCAGGGTCTACTCGATCCGAACTTTTGAATTAAAATACTCTGGAATTGACTCTCACTTCCGGTCTACAGGAAATTGATATCAACTTCATTGCTTTAAATGGAATTATATAATTTGTATTTATTTTTTTTTGTTTTGCCTCATTTTCGTCAAGTAAACAACATTCTTTATCATTGCAGATTGAGGTAATCTCTGTCGCCTCGCAAATATGAAATACGAATAATAAATACATATAATATATAAATATATATAGTCAGTAATATACTCAATTTGTCAATAATTGATTAATAGGTTTGTGTTGGTTTGTCGATATAAGGAATCCGACAAAAGAAGACCGACGATTCTAAAAGCAGCAAAGAATGGAATGACTTTTCGTCATTTTTAGCGCCGAAAGTGTGTCACAAAAAATTATGGGTTTTACGACTATATGCATACGTACTTAACACGCAAAAAATGTATGTCACCGTGAAATACGAATACCGACAACCACATTATGTTTATAGACGGGGTAGGTGCTATAAAAGAAGACAAAACGCCATTATTATATTACTTTTCATTTCCAGTGTTACCACCGCCACAAAGATTGAGAAATTAAATGAAATAAATAAATACAAGTGACAATCCTCATGAGTGTCATTCTCACTATGTACCGAAAAGTAATCAAATCCAAGTAGTTCAACAGTTATTCGTCGTCAAAATAACTAGATAAAAATACTAGGAATCCATAATTTGTATCAATAATTTATTTTCTATGATTTATTTCGCTCATGGCATAAGTAAATATTGCGTAATTCATAAGAAACGTATTATCACGTATGTACGACGATGAGATCGCTAAGCGTCCACCTCGGCAAGTACACAAATGATGTGCCCCAGCTTATTATTACTGATATAATACACGCCTAGCTATCCTGTTACATTTCCTAGAAGCTGACGTGTTAATATTAGCGTGCTGCACGTCGGCTGTTTAGTTTGTATAGCTCTATCTCATTCTGAAGTTTCGTCGTGTCGTCCAGGAGTGGCAAGGCAAAAATTGTATAAACCACCTTAAGATTAAGGCCAGAGGACGGACCCAGCGGCGCGTTATGCCATCATGGGGCCGTTGACAATTTTGAATTTGGAGCCCCCATAAACAGTATTGAATTAAGAAGACTAACTTTTTTTTATAAAAAAATAATATTATATCCTAATAATACTGATATAACATTTCACACAATTTACTAACATCATAAATAAAAGGTTAGGTATTGCCTTCTTCGCAAAAATAATTAAAAATAAGCAAATTAATATAAATAAAACAAAAAATTTCACATTAGGGAATCTAGATATACTCCCTCTTGAACAGCTTCTTTTAATATATTTTTTTATATATGATATCCTCTGAATATGTGCTTATAAAATTTGTGATGCAATTTTCATATTTTTTTGAGATATTACTTTATTATATATACAGGGTCCTCCAACTTAGCTCCCGTCTTCTGTAGCTCAGTTGCTAAGAGTTTAAGCTAAGAGTTTGACATTTTGCAGGCTTACCATGTACTTCAAGGTACATTTCAAGAAATTATTTTTGCTTATACAGGGTATCCCAAAAATGTGCAACACCATGGTAATATATTTTTTTTAAATTGCATGCTATATATTTTTTTACACATTTGGAAGCCTTTAGTGGTTGCCTACATACCATCAAAATTTTATTGAAATCGGCCTGAGCGACTACAGCGCAAAAAAATGAAAACAAAAAAAAAATTGATTGTGCATGGTTGGCTTTAAAAATCAATAAAAACCACAAAATGCACCTCGTTAGTAAAATGTTGCGACGTGCTTATTAAGTTAGATCTAGTAGTCTCATTAGCCAAGTGTTATTAATCCAAATTATACAAGCTGACCAAAATCTAGTGTCAAACTTGTCAAACTTCAAAGCGTGTTCTTGTTCTTATTTTAAATTGGAAGCCATACATTTTGTTATGTGAAACGATGCAAAATTAAAAAATAAACATTGTTTCTAAATACAACCCCATCGCAATTCCCAATATTTTAAAAGCTATTCGCCAAAAGCTAATTTTTCAACATTTCCAACGGCGACTTTAGGTAATAAATATCGTACCTAGCGTTAAAAAACAATTTCTTTCATAAAATATAACTCAGAGAAGTCTTTTAGATTTGAGTGTACTTAATTAACTAGTTGTTCGAAATGTCTTCCGTGCTCTTCGAGGCACAAACGAAGACGAGTATGAAATGACCTCACCACTGCTCTTAATAGGTCGGGCGTAATAGTTTGAAATGCTTTCTTGAAAGTCTTTCTTGAATGGTTTCTGGTGTTGTTGGAAGTTCAGCATAAACGATGTCCTTAACGTAGCCCCACAGTAAGAAATCCAGTTTCGTTAAGTCCGATGATCGAGGAGGCCAAGCAACTGGTTTTCCTCTTCCAATCTACCGATTTGAAAAGATTTCGTTGAGATGGTCCCTGACATGTAACGAGTAATGTGCTGGAGCTCCATCATGTTGCAAGCACATTTCCGCCCGCTATAGATAAATTTTGCAGTAAATTTGGCAATTGAACAACTACTTAATTAAGTACACTCAAATCTAAAACACCTACCTTTCTGCGTTATATTTTATGAAATAAATTGTTTTTCAACGAGCCACGTACGAGATTTATTACCCAAAATTGCCGTTGGAAAGTTTAAAAATCAGGTTTTGGCGAATAACTTTTAAAATATTGGGAATTGTGATGGGGTTGTATTTAGAAACAATGTTTATTTTTTAATTCTGCATCGTTTCACCTAAAAAAATGTATGGGTTCCAATTTAAAATAAGAACAATAACACGCTTTGAAGTTTCACAAGTTTGACACTAGATTTTGGCTAGCCTGTATAATTTGAATCAATGACACTTGGTTAACGAGACTACTAGATCTAACTTAATAAGCCCGTCGCAAAATTTTATTAACGAGGTGCAATTTGTGGTTTTTATTAATTTTTAAAGCCAACGATGCAAAATATTTTTTTTTTGTTTTTATTTTTTTGTGCTGCAGTCACTAAGCCGATTTCAATAAAATTTTGGTGGTATGTAGGCAACCATAAAAGGCTTCCAAGTGTGTAAAAAAATATATAGCATGCAATTTAAAAAAATATATTACCATGGCGTTGAACATTTTTTGGAGATCCTGTTAAGCAAAAATAATTTCTTGAAATGTACCTTGAAGTACAGGGTAACCCTGCAAAATGTCAAACTCTTAGGTTAATTAGCAACTGAGCTACAGAAGACGGGAGCTGAGTTGCAGGACCCTGTATATACACTGTGGGCAAAAAACGGTACAAATGCTCAATTACTCATGTTTCCAAAGATTTTAAGTAAATTCAAGTAAACATTTCTTTGAAAAACTAATTGCGAATGTTGTGAGGATTGAAAACAAACCATATTCGCAATTCCACTTCTTTTTTTAGTAAAAACAGCAAAAAACGACGGTTCAAAATTTCACCCGGTATACGAGAAAAATCACCCTGTACACTATGCCATAAAATCTTTGCTGTCCCTTTTGACCAAAAGAAAACAAATGTCATTACCTATTAATTTTATTACACCTTGCATTTCACATTAAATAGGCCAGATGTTATCAGAAATGTTGCATAGCCAAACATAAAGCAACATAACTTTGGATTGAAACGTTCTGTTATTGTGAATATGGTATGGTTTCAATCTTCACACTACACGCAATTTGTTTTTAAAAGAAATATTTGAATTGACTAAATATTATTGGAAATACGAGTGATTAAAAATTTGTACCGTTTTTCGTTTTTTTGGCCCACTGTATATATATATATATATATATATATATATATATATAGATGGAAAACAGGTTTATCGACGGTAAGATATTAAAGGATCCTATATACAGGATGTTTCAGAAATAACGGCTAACCTTCAAGGAGCATAACTTAACTCATTCATTATAACTTAACGCATTCTTGAGAAAATTAATAAAAAAAGACGGAGTCCGTCCCTGTTCAGAGCAAGAAAATGGACTACATTCCGCCACAGTTGTGTTGCAACTGGTGACAAATCAATGCCGACCGTAACATATCGGCCTCACCCCACTCCGGTCTTTCTCGCTCAGAGCGACAATGACCTACATTCGTAGGTCACGTACAAGAGTGATCAGCTGTTTGGTGGTTTATTAACAATAAGAATCTTTTTGACTGTGGGATATTGATGGGGTGTGTTTTTGTAGTGATTTGTGTAGTACCAGACACGGATGAATGACAATTGTATGGCTAGAATGCGACATAACTTTGATCGGCTGTGAAACGCAATTGCTGTGTTAAATCGATTTTTGTTCGACGGATTTCGCTTTGCAATCACAATGTTTGTAAATCTGCATCACATGTGGATTAGGTACGTACTAATCGCTCTGTTTCAATTGATACATGTTCGTAAATGTTTGTTGTTGGCCGTGGTTGTTTGCAATGGTATTTAAGTCATGCGCGCACGGCTATGCACCAGGACAGGCCTTAGACGATTTCTTCAATACAATTTTGTTGGTACTTAAAAGTTTGAAATATACTATAGGTTATTTGACCAAAATTGCTTCGCTATCCTTGGCGGATATGGTCCTTGAAGGTTAGCCGTTATTTCTGAAACACCCTGTATATATATATATATATATATATATATATATATATATATATATATATATATATATATATATATATATATATATATATATATATATATATCTATATATATATATAAGCGAATAATTTTGGGAATTTTAGGTCCTAGGGCGAAATTAAGGTAACTCCTTTTTTCTTAGTTCAAATTTTCGCTTTATTATAAAAGCTTCATCAGGAACAGGCTAAAATACACAAAAAATCCTAACTTCTAACGGCAGTTAACAATGATTAATAAACAAACTTACAACCAGAGTTCTGAGAAGTGGGGCCAAGCAAAGGAATCATCCGCAAATCGAAGGAGGCCCAACAGGAAACATATTAACGAGATCACAAGGCAAACAACATTAAACAATCACACTAAAATAATTTAAACGTCGTGTATACCGCACATGCGGCCGCTCTTACAACGAACAAATGTGAACAACACACTTGAAATTTGCAGCGAGTCTACATCTCTCCGAAGTTTGCAGGGTTGCCAACACCAACCCGAACTGACTCGCGTGAATTTTTAAAATTGCTATTGATAAGAAATGAATAAATACTACTCAGCTGACTAGTGTCTGATTTAAAGTTTAAACACACAGCAATATTGCGCTGGATATAAAACATTTCTAAAAACAGCCTCGCTCTATAGTTATTTTCTCTAGCAATAACCTCCGTTTTTTCCCAATTTATGACATGGTTGCTGCCCGCCCCATGCAAAGCAACAGCGCAGTTCTTTTTCTTTAGTTTAGTGTCGCTCTTATGCAATGCTAACCGTGACTTGAGCCATTGGCTTGTTTGGCCGTAATATTTCAAATCACAACCCCCACAGGGAATGCAATAAATAACATTGGATTGCAATGGCAAAGGGGTTTTATCTTTGATGTTAGAAAAAATTGCGCCAATGGTTTTCTTGTTGCTTAAGACCACACGAAAGTCAACCCTGCAAACTTCGGAGAGATGTAGACTCGCTGCAAATTTCAAGTGTGTTGTTCACATTTGTTCGTTGTAAGAGCGGCCGCATGTGCGGTATACACGACGTTTAAATTATTTTAGTGTGATTGTTTAATGTTGTTTGCCTTGTGATCTCGTTAATATGTTTCGTGTTGGGCCTCCTTCGATTTGCGGATGATTCCTTTGCTTGGCCCCACTTCTCAGAACTCTGGTTGTAAGTTTGTTTATTAATCATTGTTAACTGCCGTTAGAAGTTAGGATTTTTTGTGTATTTTAGCCTGTTCCTGATGAAGCTTTTATAATAAAGCGAAAATTTGAACTAAGAAAAAAGGAGTTACCTTAATTTCGCCCTAGGACCTAAAATTCCCAAAATTATTCGCTTATACATACATATATCTGGTCGTTGCTACTTTCTTTGGTATATATATATATATATATATATATATATATATATATATATATAATGTTTTTATGTTTTAAAAAGAAGAAACGTAACGTGCCAATATCTAGTCCTCAAAGCTTTGAAGAAGGCAACCTAATAAAAGATTTAGGAAAAGACTTCAGCTCGAAACTTTAATGATTTTTTAATACACATAATGATGCATTATTTGCAAGAAGCATACCAATTTCCATTTTTTAATATAACACCCTGTCTCTGAGGTCAGTCGTTTAAATGTTACAAAACAATTAATTGTTAAAATAAAGCAATTAAAGAATGTTAAAAGGATTTCTTCGTCAGTTATTCTTTTAAAACCTATCCTCAGTTTACAAAAAAATGCGAAACAGGAACACGTCCATAGAAACACGTCCATAGAACACCACTTGAATAACTGGAGGCCGCGCTCAGGCGTCGATATCTCGTTCAACAATAGAACGTCAATATAAAAATAGAATCCGTTAGTATATTGTCTCTGGAAGCAACCCACACGCAACTGGCTGATTAGAAGCCTAGATATCGATGCATCACATTCAACATACTTGAATTCTCCTTTAATGTCCGAAAGGGCATTAAAATCCTATTTTAAAACCAATAAACAGGTGGCCAACGAATATATTTTTGGAGAATATGCCATCTACAATCTAGACGGGTAGCATTATCTTAACCAATTGATAGGTTCCAGTGTATGCTCAAACAAGAATAATTGAATTAAGAACATCAAGGAGTGACACACCCAAAGGTGAGATCTTACATCAGCTCAATTGACCTATTGGGTAACACAAATGTCGTCCTTTAAGACTTGATGCTGTTATCTTGTTTTGGTGTTTGCTTAAGGCGCTTCGCCATTAATGGAGCCATCAGGTCGAATTCTAATTGAACCTTGGCCATGGGCGATGATGGTGAGAGTGGTGTGGTCTAGCCGGTATTCCGTGGACTATTAATCAGTAATGGTATAGATGGCGCGCGACTACGACATGGGGATAATTTAATCAAATGAATCGAACGTAATTACTGCGCGTTTATTCTGGCCGCAGAGTGAAAATATTCAAACGCGTACCGGCAATAACTCAATTGCAATTAGACCCTAATGTTTTTGTAATTGGGATTCAATACCTACATGCAGAGCTTCAGCAATGGTCATTTAAACTAAAATTCGAGAAAAATCTCATTTGTAACGTTATAAATGAACTGTTAATTAAGGACCCTTGGCTTTACATGGATAGGAATTTTGTCGAACTGGGAATTCCACGGATCTTGTTTAGAGCACCGGGGCTAAGGACTTTACTTGCTCGTCCGATGAGTTCTTTATTAAATAACTACGTAGGCTTTTACGGGCAGAATCATTTAGAAAATAATCTGCTTCCGGGCTATGCCGTGTGTAAAGATTTGTAAATGCTGACGTTTCGCGAACCAAGTTGCTCGCTTCTTCAAAGCTAATTGAATAGTGAAGACCTACCAAGACAATCTCGCTTTTATACCTAAATTTACACCTCACTGCGCACATCTGGAGCTACCGCTCCCATGTGCTTTTGCACCTGACCGCGTTAGGTTCGATTTCCAGACCAGTCAGTACCGTGCTCGCGATTGATGTCAGGATGTTTGTAGATTTCGATGGCTTCTCTAATAAGCCTTCGATGATAATTACCTACCCTTGCCAACATCTTCACGTCATCGGAATTCATTGTGTGTCCCGACTCGTGGCAGTGTTGAGCAACAGCGGACTGTTGAATCTTGCGTAGCCGTGTGCCTCTACTGTGCTCCTTGACTCTACATTCGATACTTCGTCCTGTCTGTCCTACATAGCATGTTCCAGACTCACATGTTATCTTGTATACCCCTTCGTTCTTCAGGAGTGGTGTGATATCCATTGGGTTAGGCAAAAGATCCTTTACCTTTGCTGGTGCTCTGTGCCTTATCGTGATACCCGATTTCTTCAGTATTCTACCGATTCTTTCTGATACCCCACTTACGTATGGTAAGCAAGCGAACCCCTTTGACTCTTGCCACTCCTCTCAAACTTGCAATTTTCTTCGTGTGACACCCCGTATGTCAGACTTGGTGTATCAATTCTGACCTAGAGCCCACTCCAAGTGTTTCCGTTCGTCGTCCAAGGTGCTGGAGTCGCACACCTTCTCGGCTCTGTTGAACAGAGTGTTAATAACACTTCTCTTCTGTTGGTGATGCTGGTGTGATTTGGCGTTCAAGTACCGATCGGTATGTGTCTTCTTACGGTAGACTGTATGTCCAAGCGTACCCGTTGACGTTCCTTATACCAGCACATCAAAAAAATGGCAGCTGATTATCCTCTTCTATTTCCATCGTGAATTTGATAGAAGGATTAACATTGCTCAGGTGGCTAAGGAACTCAGTGAGTTTATCTCTACCGTCTGGCCAAACTACAAAGGTATCATCAACATATCTGACCCAATGCTTGGGTTTGTACCAAGTCCGACATACGGGGTGTCACAAAAAGAAGACCGCAACTCTCAGAGGAGCGGCAAGAGTCAAAGGGGTTCGCTTGCTTACCACGGTAGCACGGGGTATCACTAGGGGTACTGAGCACCAGCAAAGGTAAATGATCTTTTGCCTAACCCAAAGGATATCACACCACTCGTGAAGAACGAAGGTGTATACAAGATAACAAGTGACTGAGGAACATGCTATGTACGACAGACAGGACGAAGTATCGAATGTAGAGCTAAGGAGCACAGTAGAGACACCCGGCTACGCAACAGTCCGCTGTTGCTCAACACTGCCACGAGTCGGGACACACAATGAATTTCGATGACGCGAAGATGTTGGCAAGGGTAGGTAATTATCATCGAAGGCTTATAAGAGAAGCCATCGAAATCTACAAACATCCTGACAATATCAATCGCGAGGACGGTACTGACATTAGTAGGGTCTGGAAATCGACAGATGTGCGTAGTGAGGTTTAGATTTAGGTATATAAGGGAGATTGTCTTGGTAAGTGTTTAGTATTCAATTAGCTTTGAAGAAGTGAGCAACATGGTTCGCGAAACGTCAGCATTTACAAATCTTGACACACAGCATAACCCGGAAGCAGTTTATTTTCTTATTAATTCTTTATTAATTTAATAATGGTATGAAAAATGTTTAATATTAAAATAAATGCTTTCCCACGTGATAAATGTCGAACAATTAAAGTGAATAGACGGAAGAATGTCACGCGAAAGGAGAATTAATAACAAGGAAAAATAGATTCACATTTCGGTAATTTATTATTTTTGGCGGTGGCCGAGTTGACACATATTATATTTAGCGGCCCTATTTCAATTCCACGGCCCACAAAAACGTCAACTTTTGTTTACAACCGTCCGAACGATTTAAAACGTGTAAATCACCGTGATTTACAAGAGCACTGCCGAAGATCGCCATACGTCTGTTAACAATACACTGTCACTGGCCGATTTAAAAGATCTATAATTTAGGCGTGCTTTTGAGGCTCATTTCCCTATCTCTCTCTTCTCTCCGCTGACTTATGTATGCTACGGAAACCGTCGCTGAGCGATCTTCTCACTATACGTTGTTGTTATTTTTAAACCGTCGTAGGCTGCCGCCGATCTGTGACACCAACTGAAAACCTGATTAATTTGCGTTATTTGCAAGTGTCAAGTTATGATATACAGATATTTTGTACTGATTAAAAACAAAACCACTAAGGTCCAAATTTAATGTCGTCATGTGTTGCCATAGCGTAACAACGGATCAAACAGTGATCACTGAGGTACGCCCGACAGTGTATGGAACATTTATTAACGAGGAGGAATAAAACCAGATGAGGCTCATACTAGAAAAAATTAGTTCGATTATGATGTATCACATTTGTTGTTTAGCTGTAAAGTTTAGACAATATGTCACTTGTTCTTGTTCTTTTGTTTGTTTATGCAACGATCGAGTCCGAGCTGGAATCAACGTTTTTTTAGTATGTCACATCACTTTAATTAAACCAAGTCTTCTTTATTTATTATTATTTCATTTTTAAATGAATACGTTTTCAACATCAGCGTGAACCCTGAATACATTGTGTTGCTCCTGTTGTTTTACGATATATAATTTTTATATATATTTTTATTCTTAGTTCAATAAACAACAGTAAATAACAATGTTTCAAAGTTTTACCCTGTATACTAAAAATTATTCTGTATCCAATGCTGTAAAATGTCTACCGTTCCTTTTGACCAAAACAAAACAAATGTCATTATCTACTAATTTTAGCCGGACATAAAGCAAGATAACATTGTATTTAAACGTTAAATTATTGCGAATATGGTATGTTTTCAGTCTTCACATTATAACCAATTACTTCTTAAAGAATTTTTTTGGGTGTGGTCCATGGTGCAAAGTACTGTAATCAGTGGAACGAAGAAAGAAAAGCCGTCTTTATCTTTGAAGGGTTTATTTAGATGTACACAGTACCGGTTCCGACCTAGCGGTCATCTTCAGCTGTATTTACAATAAAAATACGTTATACCAACAAGCCAATTAAACAAAATCAAAAATTATTTATATACAAAAATTCACGTAGTGGCACATGTCGTATAAAAAAGGGGGAGCGGTTCTTCGGTCGGCAGCTAAATTGTAACACGTCTAATGACAAAACCGAAGATTTAAATCAAGTAATGCGAAACAAAAAAAATTTACACTTACTTACTTAAACGACTCACTGCGCATTTAAGAATTCATTCTCTGAGGCTAAAATGTCATATAATAATCTTATCCGAACTGAACTATCGGTCGTGACCTACAGCGTATATCGAGGTAGTAAGGGAGGGGGGGGTCAATTCAATTACAGCACCGGGAGATCACAAAATGTAACATAATAATAACAAGAACAGAAATAAAAATATACAATCTTATGTTTGTATAAATTTGACGTGAGGTGGTTATTATGCTCACTCAAGCGAGCAGCAAGCTTCCTGCCAGTTTGACCAACATATATGGCGTCTCGATTACAGCATGAAACGGAATAAATACCACTCTCTTGCAATATGGTTTTAGAGGAATGTTGAGGCTGATTTGACAAAATATTGATCAATTGGGTTTTTGTTTTAAAGGCGGGTGTAGGGTTTTAATAGTTTAGGCACTTTATAGCTAGTGGAATTGTAAGTGAATGGTCGATAAGTAGGGATGGGGAGGAGTGGATCTCGGGAAAACAAAGGATCTGGAGTGATTTTGGATTGCAAATATGGCCCTGCTTAGCTTGCTGGAAAGGTCTTGGATTTGTGGTCTCCAGGTTAGTCGACAGGCTGCCACCTGTCCATTTCATACTTAACGTGCGTAGTTTTGTCACGATTGAGCTTGAAGCTATTTATTTGGAACCAATTTTCAGCATCACTAATGTTGTTAGCACTTGGTCGTTGGTTGATACGGTGGTGAGTATTGTGTCATCTGCGTAACATGTTACATGGCATCTTAGGGTTTTCGGACGATTATTCAGGTAGATGATGAAGAACAGGCCACCTAGAAGAGAGCCTTGAGGTACCCCCTGTATAATGGTACGCAGTTGACTTGAGTGTCCATTATTGGTGACGAGCTGCTGTCTTCTGGTCAGATATGATTAAATCAGTTGATGTGCTTTACCCTGGAAGCCATAGCTATTAATTTTCATCAGGAAATTCTTATGCGGCATTGTGTCGAAGGCTTTACTGAGGTCGCAGAACTGGCTCATGCATTTGTTTTTGTTTTCGAGGGCTTCGCAGACAACTTTTTGCACAACCTTTATAGCATGTTCAGTGCTTCGGTTTGCTCTGTAGGCAAATTGACGCTGTGTAAACAGACTGTGTCTCTCAAAAAAAGGATGTGATTCTGACCATCATCAGTTGTTCGAGAATCTTGGAGAGTATTGGTAGTATTAATATAGGACGATAGTTCCCGCACTCCTGAGTGATTTTAAGTTATTCAGGAAAGATGACTGAATTCATTGAAAAATGTCGACAAAAATCCCGCATATCTAATCTGCTGCTAGTTTGATTGTTTTAGGAGTCAGATCATAGATGTCTTTAGAACTATTGTTCTTCAGATTTTTTATTACAGTTAGGACTTCTTGCTTATCAGTTGATAGAAAAAAGAAAGAGGTAGAATTTATAGGTATGTCGTTGGAACTGTCAATTGGATTTAACTCTGCTCAAAGGTCCGGAGCAAAACACACATTAAATTCTTCACATGATGGTAGATTGCGTTGATCCACTTCTGGTGTTGATTTGCCTAGCTCTCTATTCACTACTGCCCAGATAGATTTGGATTTGTTAACAGAGTTTCCTATTGTTTTGGTGTTAAAGTTTATTTGTTTCCTTTTCAGCATACTCTTGATAGGTTTTCCTGCATTTTATAAGGTTGTCATAGCATTACTCATCTCTACTAACATGCTGTATTCTAAAAAGAAAGTCGGACTTTCTTTTGTTTGGAGCAGATGCTCTAAAGGTTTGAATGTTGGTTGACTTGCAGTTGTCTGCACCATTGGGAATGCTTCATTGTGAAATCTGGTCATCTGACACAAGAATATGTCAATCATTTTATTAACATCTGCATAGGTACGTATGTATGACCAGTTATGGTTTTGCACTAGGAATATGTCCGACGATATTCTTGTTTTGGTCTATCTAGATTAAATTTACGTAGGAAAACTAGCAGCAGTGCTAAGTGATCACCAAGACCGGCCTCGATCGTGTGTCCTACGTAGTTTTGAAATGATACAAAATTGTAGTCTATGCAGCTATTTGTTGTTTGCCAACTCGTGTTGTGGAAGTGGTAATTTTTTAGAGTCCGAAAGAACTCAAGATGCCCTCAAAGTCAGTAAGTAGTTGTGATTCCTGGTCAAACCGAATGTTAAAGTCACCCGCAAAAATAACTCTAGTACTCTCCCGAGCTCTCGTAGCTATGATCGTCAAAGCATCCTCCACTATACGCAAGTACAGATCCGATGAGCCCTGCGGCGATCTATAGGCATACACAACTATGACATTTTCCTTGGATAAGTAGACGGCAATTATTTCACCATCAATTTCCTGAGATAGTTCTCGAACTTCGGTTATTTCAGTGACGTATATTCCGTTGACAGTGTAAATTCTTGCGCCGCCTCGTCTCGTTAACTTCCTGCAGTACGTAGCAGCATTTTGATAATTGTCTATATTGTATAACCTCATATTCAGTTCTTCCAACCAGTGTTCCGTTATGGCTATAATCGTTGGTTGCTCGTTCGAAGCCAGCGCATTTAGCGCAGCTAGCTTATTGGTGATGCCTTGCACATTAATCGCGAGTATTTTAATTGTTGGGATAGCTTTATCTTGTATGACGCTTGGAGTTATTAAAAATTTGCGCCTTCGGTTTTCATAAAGTCTTGGTGTTTCTTAAAGTCAAAGCGTCTTATTCCCACATTCTTTGGCAAAAAATCTGTGTCATATAGCTCATCCTTCTGGGAAAATGGAGCGGCGATAAGGAATCTCTTCAGCTGATCTGGAGCTCCTGGTATTTCTTTGACAGTAACTTCGAGTTTGCTGAATGATTCTTTGTTTTTGATGTAATCGTGAATGTATTGTTTTGTTGCATTCGTTTTTATTCTGTACAAGTATATAAGAAAAACAGCCGTCGGTTATGTTTGCTGTGCCCAATCTTTTTGGGTGGTTGTTGGTTTGATTTGACCGTTTGGACTGTTTGCGTTTGGATTACGTCTTTGGACGTCTTGCATTTTAGGGTTATGTTTGTTCATTTGGTTGTCTTTGTTGGTCATACTCGAATTGCCCGGTTTAGAGGTTGTGTCGCCACCTGTTGTTTCCTTTGCGAGTCTTGATGCATAGGCTATGTTAATTTTTTGGATCAAATTTGTTCATATTTTCAGTTAGGCACTGGATTTTTTTTGTATAGTTCCCTGATTAGTTGACTGCTGACTTTTATTACCTCACTTTTTGCTTGTATTTCCGCATTTTTGGCTTCAATCAAACCTTGATACAGCGATTCGATGTTTGTTAGGTTATCTTCTGGGTTTGCTGTATTTTGCTTGTTGCAGTTTGTTGCAGCAGTCCTGCAGTAATTAGCATTGTGTCCTTTGATCTGTCCCTGCAACTTGTGTGGAAAGATTCACCACATTACTGTTTTAAGTTTTGTTTACAGCACTTATAAAACACTTCTTCCTTTTTGGCTAGGCTAGCCTTGTCAGCCTAGAACTGTTATTTAAAAAGTTACAAGTTTCGAAATAAGTTTTCCCCTATTTTTTGAGCAGTGTATTTAGTTCTGCTGATTTTACTGAACTGAAGGGAAGAATAGCACAAAACAAGTTTGCAAGTTGTTTTGAAAATTCAGCGGCATATCGTAAATTTGTCCACTGTAAAACAGTCTGCGATCCAGCCAAGCCCTGGCGAGTCATCCTAGTGACAAGTTTGAAAAATCCCTCCTGGTTGATAAATTGACTATAGTATAGTTCGTTCATGCAACTAGGTAGTGTGTAAAGTTGAAAACAGGAGAATCAAGTCCATAACATTCTAACACGGTATCATCCAGATGGATAAGTTTAATGAAGAGCGTGATAAAATGATGTATAGCGGGTGTTATGGGAAGCATATAAAAGTACTATTCAATTCATAAGCTTTCGAGAGCAATCGATATTTTAAATAAAGTTGGGAGAGCAATGCACCAAAGTTTTCGCTAGCTAGCGAACGGTAGACAGTCGGAAGTCGGTTTGTCTCGATTAGGGTCGCCTATTAATAATTGGGTTTGGTGAAATTGGTAGGAGAAAGAGGAAACGAACATTGTGTTCCCCGTCCGGGAGTATGTGATCAATGAACGGCTGATTGGAGATAGAAAAATCTGAAATTACTCGGCCGATATGTGAAAATAATAGAGAGAAGATCCGGGCGATTGGTTGGCGGAGGGCACATGCTCCGGTTCTCACACAGTTCACAGGGAGAAACTACGTTCCTCGGTCGGATTCGATATTTCCCACTAATGAACATGTTTATTGAATCCGATTTGTAAAACGCGGCCAGCGCGCCTCACTTTTTTGATTAATGACGCAAGCGCAGCGTTGCGCGCACCCGTCCAAATATCAATTCCGCGATACGTGTCTCTTTTTGCGATATTTATTGCACCCTTCAAACGCATTTTATGGACGTAATTCAATCTTTCGCTAACGCCGACGCCCATTCATCGCCCACTGTCAATATTGATACTCCCCGAATCGCAAAAGTTTGACACACACCAAACAAACTTCATCAGGAGAGAGCGTTGGTTCCGAAGCACTAAATCTCACAGCACTTTTTCGCCAACCCAAACCGAGCCTTTAAAATGGATTTCGATGTTTTCAGCGGATCAAACGAAAGATACAGAGACCGACTGAATAAGCGAACCATTTTTGGGCCGCATCACATTGAGGAGTTGATATGAGCAATACTGATGCTCGCGATAGAGAATAGATGTGTACCTAATGCCCAGTTTTTTCATCTTAGTTTAAACTGTAATTTCAATTTAGACCATGGTTTAGATTCATTTCGTCTTTCTCTGTACATATTGGTTTAGTACGTGAACTTTAGATTAACTTAAACGGTGTACATCCACGGATTAAACTGCAAACTCAATATAAAATAGTACAATCAATTTTGCTTGGTTTTGGCGTACTTATTTTTAATATATTATCAATACAGTCGAACTAGAATAGTAGGTCGATATTTAAGAATTATGAAGTCATGATGACGATTACACAGTTATTATTCAGTTTCAAAAAACAAGCACACTTGATTTTTGGCCTAACTTTATGCCATATATTTTTTAAACCAAACCAAAATAAAGGCCGATTCTAATTTTTTTGTTTATTTGTTGGAATGCAATCCTTTCTTTTAAAAAAATTTACGTGGTGGATTTTTTTCAATGCATCCTGGATCGTAATAGAAAAACTGATACCATGTTTTTTCATGATTTTTTTGTAATTAAAGGTGACGTAGTGTGAGTGACTATACTATTAATTATTTTGTAGCGTCTTCGTTGTTTTATTTCTTGTAAATGGCATTCGCAGTTATTACTTAGGATTCTAAAATTGAGACACAACAAACTTGAAAATAATAAAAATATAAAAAAATACCCAAAACCCATTCACCCTGAAAGATCTCCGTTGGTTGTGGCATTTTTTACACATTATTTTATGTATTTAACCACGGTTGTGACCCCTGTATGCACAGTACTTTTAAAGCCAAATAACATTTGTGTGATTTTTTTATTATTTATCGACAATGAAAGCAGTTAATGAGAACCGTTTTGTAATTTTGATACCAATTTTGGCCAATTTGGGTTATCTTGAATTCTTTAGAGACTTTAAACAATAAAAGTTTTACATACAAATTATTCATATATTCTATAATATATTGAGACTCTATGCAGTACCTAAACGGTATCAGGTGTGTGGACATGAGTTCGATATCAAAAGTTCAGTATACTTTATCTATGTTTTACACTTATTTTTAACACCCACTATATTTGAGATAAACAGCTGAGCAGTGCAAGAAAGTGCGAAGTACAGTAGAGCGTCGATAATCCGAACTAATTGGGACCGAAGGTCATTCGTATTATCAAATTATTCGGACTATTAAATATTGCAACTAAATGGCAGAAAATAAGATTGGATAGAAGCTCAATCTTAATAAAACCAACACCGTTCGATTCCGCTCTTCATAAACTATAAGAATGTCAAAAACTAAAAATCAAAGGGATATCGAAGCGATATCGAAGGGATATCGAAGTGATATCGAAGGGAAATCGAAAGGCTTTATTTATAACTTATTTATGATTAATTATGATTTATGATTTATTTATTATTTATTTATTACAGTAGATCGGCAATAATCCAAACTACTTGGGACCGAAGGTGATTCGGATTATTAAATTTGCTGGTAAATAGTGGAAAATACGAGTATTGCATAGAAGATGTATAACAAAAGGAACATTTTTCTGTAAACAGGAACCAACAAAAATAGCTTTTCCCTAAGTCACTAACTGATTTATTTTATTATTATTTCTTTTTGGGTGTTCGGATTAGCAAATGTTCGGATTACCGAGGTCCGGAATACCAACGTTCTACTGTAATTAAACCTAATAAGTATGATTAAATGAAAGCTCAAACATGAGCATTTTGGACTACAACGCAAAATCGTAAACTTGGCACAATTTATATTGTGACTCTTTCACGACGAAACTGACATTGGTACCGATTATAATCGGTCATCATTAGTCATCATTAGGATAAAAATGACGTGTGTGCCGAGCATAAAAACTGATTTCGTGGCCTCAAAATGTGCCCAGCCTCGATTAGGAATCACTTTCTTGTCTTCTTGTCTTGCTACACAACATACTATAGTATGTAAAATGTCAGTAGGTTTTTTTTTTTAATTCAGGACGGCGGGCAAGCGTCGATTCATCACCGAATAGTTTGGGTATAGTTGGGTTCAAAATCCAGAAGGGGGGGGGGTGTGGAAACGCCCCCCCCCCCCCCCCCCCCAAAAAAAAAACAAGCATGGTTCCAGTTTTTCAGTAGCGTTCTCGATCATCAATTAAATTAAAATAAAAATCGTCCTACTGGTTTAAAAACTATAAGATTAAGTTAGGTCAAAAATCAAGTGCGTTCTGTGCGGAATTGAGTGTATATCTACCGCCCAAGAATTTATCGTCCAAGACCAAATCATTTAGAATTTGTGACCCGCTCCGACGAAAGGGACCTTATGACGAAATTGTATGTTTCGCGCAAAACGCGCTCGAAGCTAGGCAGTAACAAAATGCGATTTTTAACAAGATTTAATGCGGTATTTTTTTCTCACGACGTAGGGTGAGGTATAGCTGAACCGTACAAGGTTCAGGTTAGCAAAAAAACAATTTAGAGACGGAAATAACGTGATTTTGTTTTCAAAACGCGTAGATGTTCATGCGTATGCACTGCATTCGCATTGAAGATTTTGTGTTTAGTGATATTCCTCGACTGCAAGGTAATTATGAAGATAAAGAAATATCATTCACTTTCTAAATTACTTCCTTTTACTCATAATTTTTGTTTATTTCCGAATGTTATCGCGTTTAGATATTATGGAAGAAGAACTAATTTCTGTCGATCGTATGTTGTATGTTCATGATGAAGACGAAGAGGATATTTCGGAATATGAATATTCGGGAACGGATGACGAAGAAAATTCCATTTGCCAACCTACTGCTGGGCCGAGTGAACCTTCAGTAGTGCATCAGTCATTTACGTTTTACAGCCACAGCAACATCGTAAAATCTAATGAGGATATGAATGAAGAAAGTATTATAACTTTCATGTATAGTGCGTCATGTTGCTCCGAGATATGCATTAAAAAATACCTCAAAATGATGCTGTTTTAACACGCCAATCTTTTCTTGAATTGACAAAAAACGAACAAGAACTGATTATTAAAGGGCATTTAGAATTGACAATGCAAGATTCGCGACTTTCTGATACGAATCAGTCCAAAGTAATTAAGGAACAAGGTGTGAAAAGGGCAGCAAACCGAGCCGCAACTCCTAGTCATCGTAACGTTATTAAATATTATTTCCGACAAATTCCAATTTGCCGCAAATGTACTTTTTTTACACGATCTTCACGAGAAACGTTACAAAAACATAATTCGGCGTTTTAGTGCCTCTGGATTAGCACAGCCTGTCCATGGTTTAACGGGAAAACACCAAGCCGAAAAAGCCATGTATACTCTGCGGAGGACATAGAACTGGTAAAGACTTTTACTCATAACTATGCTGAAAGAGTAGCTATCCCATTACCTGGAAGACTACCACAATTTAAAGATTATCGCGTAATGAAGTTACCATCTTCAGATACAAAAATAAGAGTCCACCAACACTAATAAAATCGAAATATGCCTATAGCACCATCGACACCTTTAATGACTTCGTACAATGTGTCGCTAACAAAGGGACATTCAGTTGCAGTACCAACGTACGACGAAAAAACTCATTAAAATAACGTTACATGGTATAAATGGGATGAATACTTGAAACAGTATTATAAAAGATTACCAGGCCTTACAAAATTCCATCATTTCATCGTAACAGATGCTGGAGTAGAGTGCAAAGAATTTGCAAATTCGACGTCACAGTCTTGCAATTTGTATTCTCAACAGCCGCAAGGAATGCCAGATGTGAATGGAACCGACCGGCCTTAGTCTTCACCGAAAATGGTACCTGTATAATGAACTTCGACCTCTTTGCATTGATCCCAACAAAATGGACACATTTATAGAAAAACCACAACAACAAAATATATTATCTTAATGAAAGCAGCATCTAAAAGAAAGAATTTTTTTAATTGTATTATTTTTTTATTAATTTGTTTTTACAAGAACCAGAAAACTAATAAAATAGTGACTTAATATCCTGCATTATTATTACTGGAAATAAATGATGTGCTCCCGTATTTTATTTTTTTTTTAATTGATTTTTTCGAATACAGACTTCAGACCGCATTTGATGATAAGAGGAAGGTTTGGAGGACCCAAAACAGTCAAAATCACAAAATCGACAATTTTCGTCATAAGGTCCCTTTCTTCGGAGCGGGTCACATTTTGAGGAAAATTAGGTTGTATAATAGATCCAGGTTATTAAAGACTATAGTGAGATTCGTTTCAATGCGTATTGAAGATGAAATTTCTTGAAGGGAATTGATTGGGAATTGAAGGGAAACACTTCAATCAGAATTCTTAATACATTACACTTTGTTGGTATTGTTCTTGTAGTGTTTAAAATAAACGTTATTTTTTATGGACAAACAAAACTAGCGCATCTCCAACCCCTGTAAAATATATACATGCAATAAAATGGCTTGTGACAACCTTAGCTATTTCATAAATTAAGTTATAATATTATATTACCATAAAAGTAAGTATGGTATGGTATGGTAGAGTTGGGTCGTTTAGCATCTGTGCCTTTCGATATATTTTGACCTAGAAGATCTTTTGTATTTCTGCCATACATTCCAGACCTTCGATATTGAAGCCTTTTCACGAAGTCAGTTATTGTTCGAGGAGTAAGTTGTGCCAGCTCTGCTGGTTCAATGATGGCGGCTCCCAAGTGGTTGTGTCTTGTGCGGATTAGAGCGTCACATTCGCACAATACGTGTACCGCTGTTTCGGGGGACCCCCGCAGAATCTACAGTCTGCGTTGTTTGTCCGTCCAATCTTTGTGAGATGATATCTCAGTGGACAATGTCCTGTAAGGAGAGCTGTAATGAGTCGAAGATCTGTTTTTTGTAACTGGAGATACGGTCTGGCCTTGGAGGTGGACAAGGTCTTTAAACTAGCAATCCGTTCCAGATGTTTTGTCGTTTGCACACAATAAAAAATAAAATTCAATTGATTAATTAATATTAAGGTAAACAACAATTTAATGATAATAAATTTAGTAACATAAATATAGAATGAAATTTAATTAAATTTAAATTTTAAATTTTTTTAAATGTTATCAACATATTGTTCTGATGTGATATCATTCATATTGGATTGTAAATCCTCCTCTTGCATATCACACATAAAAGAAAAAGCGTATGGATTACGGGTGTTATTATACTGAAATTGTCGGTATACCTACTTACAATAAGAATTAATTTACTGTGTATTTTAAAATACATAACAATGCACTTTTGTCAGTCGGATATCGGAAACATATATTAGACGAAATTCGATTTTATTCCATACATACAGAAAAATAAAACGAAACGAAACAAAACTGACCATTTGGTTTTATGACTTTAGCATTACTGTGACACCGGCAGACCCATGACATTGCACAAAGTTGCGCTTTTAATGCGATATGTCGGCTCATTAGTCGGTTCCAAAACTGTTTTTATCTGATATGTCGGGGCACAGGTAACGGAGATATTCAAGGTCAAAAAAAAGCAAAAAACCCAAAACGCTTTTTGAAATTTTTTCGAGTAGAATTCGATTTTGGGCATATGTCGGGATATGTCGGTGAAAAAAACCGATATGTCGGGGCAAAAACCTCAAAGTTATTCAAGGTCAAATTTTTCCAAGAGGTTTCTTGATATGTCGGGCAGTAAAACTCGAATCTAGACATATGGCGGAATACATCCGTGTACAAAAATCATATATCGGAGCTATGACCGAAAAGTTATTCAAGGTCAAAGTTTGGCGCCAAAAACCCAAAACGCTTTTTGAAATTTTTTCGAGTGGAATTCGATTCTGGGCATATGTCGGGATATGTCGGTGAAAAAAAACGATATGTCGGGGCAAAAACCTCAAAGTTATTCAAGGTCAAATTTTTCCAAGAGGTTTCTTGATATGTCGGGCAGTAAAATTCGAATCTAGACATTTGTTGGAATACATCAGTGTAAAAAAATCATATATCGGAGCAATGACCGAAAAGTTATTCAAGGTCAAAGTTTGGCGGCAAAACCCCAAAACGGTTTTGGAAAGTTTTTCGAGTGGCATTCGATTCTGGGCATATGTCGGGATATGTCGGTGAAAAAAACCGATATGTCGGGGCAAAAACCTCAAAGTTATTCAAGGTCAAATTTTTCCAAGAGGTTTCTTGATATGTCGGGCAGTAAAACTCGAATCTAGACATATGGCGGAATACATCCGTGTACAAAAATCATATATCGGAGCTATGACCGAAAAGTTATTCAAGGTCAAAGTTTGGCGCCAAAAACCCAAAACGCTTTTTGAAATTTTTTCGAGTGGAATTCGATTCTGGGCATATGTCGGGATATGTCGGTGAAAAAAAACGATATGTCGGGGCAAAAACCTCAAAGTTATTCAAGGTCAAATTTTTCCAAGAGGTTTCTTGATATGTCGGGCAGTAAAATTCGAATCTAGACATTTGTTGGAATACATCAGTGTAAAAAAATCATATATCGGAGCAATGACCGAAAAGTTATTCAAGGTCAAAGTTTGGCGGCAAAACCCCAAAACGGTTTTGGAAAGTTTTTCGAGTGGCATTCGATTCTGGGCATATGTCGGGATATGTCGGTGAAAAAAACCGATATGTCGGGGCAAAAACCTCAAAGTTATTCAAGGTCAAATTTTTCCAAGAGGTTTCTTGATATGTCGGGCAGTAAAACTCGAATCTAGACATATGGCGGAATACATCCGTGTACAAAAATCATATATCGGAGCTATGACCGAAAAGTTATTCAAGGTCAAAGTTTGGCGCCAAAAACCCAAAACGCTTTTTGAAATTTTTTCGAGTGGAATTCGATTCTGGGCATATGTCAGGATATGTCCGTGAAAAAAAACGATATGTCGGGGCAAAAACCTCAAAGTTATTCAAGGTCAAATTTTTCCAAGAGGTTTCTTGATATGTCGGGCAGTAAAATTCGAATCTAGACATTTGTTGGAATACATCAGTGTAAAAAATCATATATCGGAGCAATGACCGAAAAGTTATTCAAGGTCAAAGTTTGGCGGCAAAACCCCAAAACGGTTTTGGAAAGTTTTTCGAGTGGCATTCGATTCTGGGCATGTCGGGATATGTCGGTGAAAAAAACCGATATGTCGGGGCAAAAACCTCAAAGTTATTCAAGGTCAAATTTGTCCAAGAGGTTTCTTGATATGTCGGGCAGTAAAACTCGAATCTAGACATATGGCGGAATACATCCGTGTACAAAAATCATATATCGGAGCTATGACCGAAAAGTTATTCAAGGTCAAAGTTTGGCGCCAAAAACCTAAAACGCTTTTTGAAATTTTTTCGAGTGGAATTCGATTCTGGGCATCTGTCGGGATATGTCGGTGAAAAAAAAACGATATGTCGGGGCAAAAACCTCAAAGTTATTCAAGGTCAAATTTTTCCAAGAGGTTTCTTGATATGGCGGGCAGTAAAATTCGAATCTAGACATTTGTTGGAATACATCAGTGTAAAAAAATCATATATCGGAGCAATGACCGAAAAGTTATTCAAGGTCAAAGTTTGGCGGCAAAACCCCAAAACGGTTTTGGAAAGTTTTTCGAGTGGCATTCGATTCTGGGCATATGTCGGGATATGTCGGTGAAAAAAACCGATATGTCGGGGCAAAGACCTCAAAGTTATTCAAGGTAAAATTTTTCCAAGAGGTTTCTTGATATGTCGGCAAGTAAAATTCGAATCTAGACATATGTCGGAATATATCCGTGTAAACAAATCATATATCGGTACAATGATCGAAAACTTATTCAAGATAATATATAATAATAATAATAATAATAATAATAATAATAATTTATTTGTCGTGGGATCTTACAAAGATATAGACAATAGTCAGTGGTACAGATAATTCAAATAGAAATAATTAAAACTATATATTACCAACTGCTCTATCTACGGTGACCTTGAAACGATTTTCGCCACTTTTTACCGTTCATTGTAATTGTTTATTTTTAAATATTTTGCTGTCCGGTAATGAAACAAAAACGAACAAAATCACACCAGACAGAGCCTATCTAAACTATAAATTCATAACCAATTTGTAGCGACAATTTGCACAACGAGATCGCGCCAAGTGTCAACAAGCACGATTACAGTACTACATTATTTAAGTGATATATATACAAGACGCGTTAATTACAATTTCGTAACTCTTATATAATAATAAAAGATTGTGTGAGGTTTTCTTCCAGTTTTATTTAGACTGTTTGATACAAGCAACCGCACGCCATGAAGGTAGGGCGAGGAATGCCTCGGAATAAGAAAATCAATAACGAGTCGTGCTCGTACGGGAAAGGTCGGAGACCGTGCATGGCCCGAGTATTTAAAAACATAGTAAAAGACAAATACACAAAAACAAAAACAGAAGGACATACTGGATTTTATCTCTATTTTATCCATATTTTATCTCCATTGTATCTATTTCAAAGATAAATAAAATCAGATGTTCATTAACAATCTTGCCAATTCAGATATTAATTTAATTGTCTCTAACGAACGAACGCCTTGTACATATTTATTTTACATGATTTGTGTGTGGTCAGCTTAATTGGTTGCCGATATAGAATATAATCAATTCCAATAAGTAATAACACAATTTACAAAAGAAAGAATAATTAACAAGCATTTTCAAGTGCAGTCACACAAAAAAAAACGTTTTCGGCACGACATAGGGCAGCCAATATTGTGCTGATCCTGACAACAAGAAAAACATGTTGCTACAGGTAAAGTTAAATGTTAAACCAGCATAAAATTAAACTGTTCCGAGTCTTTTCAAATATTTGCACTAACCAACAACAGCATTATAATTGACTTTATTTTAAACCCTCGTCGGCTAACTTAAGACACATTATTCATTTTTGTACTGATAAATTGTGTCAAAATACATATAACTAAAAGCATGCATAAAAGCAAGCATGCATTATTACTATTATTATTACTTATTGGAAATCTCTGATACATCTCATTAAATATTTGCCACCTAGATAATATAATTTAGATGCAACTTATAAATACTAAAATTACACTAATTGAATTTTAAAAAGTAATGAAGAGGATCAGGGCAAATTGGTAGTACCGAACTTCGCTGAAGCCTAAGGTACTCCCTTTGCAACACCCCTTGCTTTGCAACACTAGTTTGCAAAGCAAAGGAAAACAGTGGCAACCCCGTGCAATTTAGATAGGTCAGTAAAAACACACGAAGACATTATTTATTAATAGACAAATGCAAAAAATGCAGAAGTGGTTGCCGTCCTCAAATCTCTGAAATTTTTATTGCAGCTGACTGCTACTTTTCTTCAAAAGCATGCACAATACGCCGTGATACCGCTGCATAATTTACCGTCACCAGTGACCAGAAGGGGTAATCTTACATTGAAAGGTATCATCGCGGTAGAGGAACAGGTAGTACCGTCTTCGTTAGATTACATGCTGCAATTTAAACCATACACAACCAGAAATGACGACTTGCAAAAAAACATCCGCTGCTAGTAAAAACAAAAATATCACACCGATAATTGTTATCTATACCGTCTAATATCACATAATACATGTTTAGTAACTATTGACCGCCGGCCGGGGTACTAATAACCTCTTGGAAAAATTTGACCTTGAATAACTTTGAGGTTTTTGCCCCGACATATCGGTTCTTTTCACCGACGTATCCCGACATATGACCAGAATCGATTTCCACTTGAAAATATTTCAAAAAGCCTTTTGAGTTTTTGCCGCCAAACTTTGACCGTGAATAACTTTTCGGTCGTTGCTCCGATATATGATTTTTTACACGGATGTATTCCGACATATGTCTAGATTCTAATTTAACTCCCCGACATATCTAGAAACAACTTGGAAAAATGTTACCTTGAATAACTTTGAGGTTTTTGCCCCGACATATCGGTTCCTTTCACCGACATATCCCGACATATGGCCAGAATTGAATTCCACTCGAAAAAATTTCAAAAAGCGTTTTGGGTTTTTGCCGCCAAACTTTGACCTTGAATAACTTTTCGGTCATTGCTCCGATATATGATTTTTTTACACGGATGTATTTCAACATATGTCTAGTTTCGAATTTTAATGCCCGACATATCAAGAAACCTCTTGGAAAGGTTTGACCTTGAATAACTTTGAGGTTTTTGTCCCGACATATCGGGTTTTTTCACCGACATATCCCGACATATGCCCAGAATCGAATTCCACTCGAAAAAATTTCAAAAAGCGTTTTGGGTTTTTGGCGCCAAAATTTGACCTTGAATAACTTTTCGGTCATTGCTCCGATATATGATTTTTTTACACGGATGTATTTCAACATATGTCTAGATTCGAATTTTAATGCCCGACAGATCAAGAAACCTCTTGGAAAGGTTTGACCTTGAATAACTTTGAGGTTTTTGTACCCCGACATATCGGTTTTTTTCACCGACATATCCCGACATATGCCCAGAATCGAATTCCACTCGAAAAAATTTCAAAAAGCGGTTTGGGTTTTTTGCTTTTTTTGACCTTGAATATCTCCGTTATCTGTGCCCCGACATATCAAATAAAAACAGTTTTGGAACCGACTAATGAGCCGACATATCGCATTAAAAGCGCAACTTTGTGCAATGTCATGGGTCTGCCGGTGTCACAGTAATGACTTTAGCAGGTAGGTATCCGATGACCGAAAATCTCCGACCTACGTTTGGTGTACGCTAGCTGCGGCCATGTAAAGATCTTATTTTCCTCTACATGTTATCAACAGTCAGGATGTCTTCTGATTTGATTGGTACCATCGGACATTTCTTTTGGCTATTAGCACTTGTACGAGTATTTCTTCAATGTTTCCTATCCATGACTGTTCACGAGAGACTTTTACAGAAATATAAAGCACAAACAACAAGATTTTGTTGGTTAAAAAAATATTAAAAATAATGTTGCGCGATCCGACCGATCCGCGCGCTCCATACTTTTGGCACCTGCACGCCGTCAGCTAATTGCTAATAACTTGGCTAATTTTGCAAATTTAGCCCTGAAACTTCGTACACATATTCTTAAGACTTTAAATAATAGAATAACGTACAGAAAAAATCCTGACAACACGGGCTCAATCCTAGTGAAGTTCGTTAATTCAAGCTCAGTGCAGCCAAACTGAAAGGTATACTGGCATTACGCGGTTTAATTAATCTTCGGTTTACTTGAATTGAAAAACGTACACCCTTAATCCACGGCTTAATCTTCAGTTTAGGTAAACTTCAGTTTAATCGAATATGGAAAACGGATCATAAGTAGTCATATCCTTACCATTGGAAAGAGAGAGACTGTGTTGATTGGTGAGACATAAATAGTCATGTATATTTCTGTTAATTCATGATGCATTAGGTGACACAAACCAGCAGCGTTAAACTTTGAACCCATTCTAGCGTAAGTTTGATTGCATTTCCGACAGTTTATGCAGGATGAACGGGTTAGCCGTCCAGAGGGGAAGGTTGCTGTTTTATTACCACGCTGCCAAAGTTTTCATCAGTGGAAATTGAAGACGCTTGCTACTTTTGTAGCGGTCGTAAAACATGCATGAAGCAAATTTGTGTGCCAATTCGGCCAACGTGTTTCCCCGGCGTTAGCTTTTCCGAGCGCTTTAGCCCCGACTCTGCATTGAATTTTCCGGTGCGGTTCAAATCCTATTCACAGCTGTTCGGACAGCACATCACTGATTTTATTTATTTTAGATTACTTTACGTTCGTCCAATAGGGTATTACGGTCATGTGGCAGGTGGACTAAAATCACTAAATAAATAAACAAGTTACACCATATAACTAGTGGACCTGTAGACCGCCTATTTAGGTAGATCAGTGAAGAGAGAAAATCTCCCAATCGGGCAACAGTGGACTGCTGTTTTATATAACGGCATGTGGTTGGCGCAAGCAACTACAATATAATCGGATACAGATAACATTATTGAAAAAATTAAAATTGATTCGTCATTTTTTTTTATTTCAGTTCATATGAAAAATGTTTCTCACTTAAAAAAAACTAGATTTATCATTCCCAACACCGTGAACCTTGATTTAAATGAACTACAAAAATAAGCTCAAGTTGTTCAAATTGCTCAATTTTATGCCAAGTGCGGAAGACCTAAACGTTGCATTAGCATAATATTTTTGACAGTTTATAGTTCTAAATTTTTTTGTTATGTGTATTGGACCAAAACTATATAGCCAGATCTTTATGCGGTAAACTGAGTATACCTATAAGTTACCAGACTACCTATTTTTAGTAACCTTGCGTCATAGCCAAATCTAAAGTACAGGTAGGTACTTTAAACATAAAAATATATGACTTTACTGTCAACAATAATTATTATCGTCTCTTGGCCTTTTGGTCTCTCCGGTACTCCCTTGGTAAGCCCAATATCGTTTGGGTCGAGTTTTTTTCTTAATTAAATACTTATTTGTTACTGTGTTATGGTATTTTGTCTACGCGAAGCAAGTCTTCTTCGCACCGAAAGACTTGGAACCATTTCCAAGCTTTTCATCGTACCACGTTTACCTGCAAAAATATTAAATTAACAAAAGCTCCGCATTTTAAACTAAAAAATAACCTCAATGTTGCCAACAAATTGATGAATTCCATAGAATTATTTTACTGTATTTTACTTTAATCTGGAGAAACGATATGAAAGAACCACAGGCAAACCTTCCTAGCTGAAAGTGGGTGATCCTGATCACCCTTTGCAACAAAATCTTGCTGGGGACCATATTCCGAGCCATTGGAGGCTCTTGCGCCTCTATCAATTCCACACCCTATTGATCTTCTACTACTTCTTGGTCTTGCAGCTAATTTTTGTATTGCGTTCACTCTGTTCAAACTTATGTATAATTATAGGTTATGTGATGATATTTCACGTCCGTTAGGGGCGCTAGTAGCAGCAATCTCTTGCGGTTCCATCTAGCATGTAACCTCTTAAGCTGTAAATATTCAGGTAAAGCAAACGGACAATTTTCATTTAATTAAGCTAATTTATATTAGATTACTCAGATTACTTACTATTGTTTTCGTATTAGGTTAATATAGGTTCTAACTGCGCGGTGCTTTCACGTTTCGTTTAAGACACAAACTGCAAATAATTACGAATTAATAATTATTACTATACGTACAACATAGGTTATTGGTTTCTCAAAGGCTATTTGTGGGACAGGTTTTGTGCTTTTACGCCCCCGCAGATAATAACATACAAATCGCTGCAATAAGGGTTCTCCAAAATTTCTATAAGCAATTAAGAACGCACTTTTTCTAACGTTAAATGGTGAGTTAAAATGTTCCAATTCAGTTTACTTAATATAGACAAGCAATTCTCTTTCAAATTTCAAAATATGTTACACTGCTCAATAAAATTAGGGTAACACTTTTTTCGAAACCTGTAGCTTTTTAAATAATAGTTCTTGGCAAATCAAATTAGGTATACTTCAACGGCATATATTGAACTAAACAAAATTACAAAAACAATGTACTCTTAGTAACTCTTAGTTACTTCTAAGTTACACTTAAACATGTAAATTAATAACGCAAAACAAAATGGGAATGACTGTAGTGCCGATGACAGTCGCTTTTTTGTTGATTGGTGAGGGCTATACACTGTATGTCCTCCACGAGCACGAATCACTTCCTCACACCTGCGTGGCATGCTTTGCACTAGTTTGTTAAGACATTCTTGGGGTATGCTTTCACATTCCTCAATCAGGGCTTGTGTCAGTTCCTGTGTGATTAGTGGTGGATTCGGGCGCTTGCGAACACGTTGGTCAACCTGATCCCACACGTGTTCAATAGGATTCAGGTCAGGACGCCGGCCATTCCATGACCTGAATTCCATCTTCTGGTAAAAAGTTTCTGGTGATGCCGGCGGTATGTGGCTTTGCATTGTCCTGCATTAGGATGCAATTTTGACCGACGCCATATGCAGCAGGCGTGGTGCGCCTACAGGTCTTCATGGTTTCGAATTGGCGTCTTTTAATCTGTTTCTAATACGTCTTCCCCACTCTCGCGAGACATAGCGAGAGACCGCGAGTTGGGAAAGTGTGGACGGCCTATTCACCCAAATCCGCTAACATTCGAACTGCCAGAAGTCGAATAGTTGGATAAAAATCACGCGTTCGGCGAGTGTCTCGCCATAAACCTCTTTATAAGTTTGCGTTCGCGTGGATCCATTCAATCTCGGTCTACTGACGCGACTTAAAGGGTTTTTTGTGTGTACCCGAAGGTATTACTTACGACAGGGGTCTGATTTATGACATCAAACACGCAAAGTAGGCAACCCGAAAAGTAGGTAACAAATGGAATAAATTATTTACTAATGGAATAAAAAGATTACAAAATATTGAACACAATAAATTTATATGCAAAATACAAATAATTTACATTCATATTAAATTCAATACCCGATAGAACTTTGTCCTTTTTGTGGCGTCGCCATTACTATAATGTGTCAGGAAAAAAATCACAGACGCAAAGTTAAAATGGAAAATATACCAGATAATGATATTTAGTTCTGTATTATTGAAGAAAAGCAAATGCATATCAATAAATTAACCATGCGTATTATAAGATTTCTAATGATGTCTCAGCCAGCCCCGCCGAACGTTTTACCGATTTATTCAGGCTGTGTAGAGCTACCATAACAGTTTGATGAGAAATTTATATTCCATGTGCTCGTCTTAGGTCGTATAGGTCTCGTGTTGTGGCAGTACGCTCACGTAGAGGGGAAAGGACAAGAAATCGGTCTTGATTTTGGCTAGTTTTTCGATGTCGATTGTCCAGCTGTTCTAACATATTGGCCAGTCTCCCGAAACCGATTGGTTGATATACCAAGATTAAACCCGATTGGTAAAATGAACAATAAGATAGAATGACATATACTAAATACGCTTTATTTACTCATAATGCTATAAGCACGTTGTAAAATTTAGCAACCTTTCAATACACAGTTTCCAATGTTGGAAACTTCGGGTTGTGTATCGACATATGCATATCATGGCTCTGAGTTTGTATATTTTGCCCGCGCGCCGTTCGAGGACTTCGACTATCGCCCCTTAACTGTCGATAAAGCATCTGGAATACCACTTGAGTATCTGGTGCAAAGTGCTAAAACCCCTGTCGAGGGCTTTCGCGTACATCGTCCACATAAAAAGCAACATGAATCCGAATCCCTTATGAAAGATTGTGCTAAGGTAAGAGCCCTAACCGTAACACTCACCCCTAACATCACCCCAACTAGCCGCAACCGACCACCAACGTCGTCCGAGCCCAGCCACCCCCAACTTTTCCATTAGCATACTCCTAGGGCAATAATTACTACCTTGGAAGGTGTTGTTTATTTGTAAGTACGCTACTGGATTAAAATTTATTTTAACGCCAAGATTATAGCGCTTCTATTTTTCTGTCTAATTTTTTATTTCGATTAGTTATTTGAGCTATTTCCATCAGTTTTGTGTTTTTATAGTACTACGTTTCGGCTGTTTCGCTACAGCCGTCTTCTGGTAAGTTTTGTGGTCTTTGGCCCACAAAGACCATAGGTTGTTGATGTTTCCCTCATCTGATGCTTGTTGTTGTTGTACCCTGGTTTCTGTGTTGGGTTGCCTTCTCTGGATCCGAGTTAGCAGTGGTCTCTTCGTTTCTCCTATGTATCTTCCACATTCACAAGGTTTTTTGTACACACAGTTATTAGTTTTTTGTTGTTCTGGTTGTTGGTGGTACCTCCGTAAGCGGTTCGTATCTTGTAGTGGTAGCTTGTACACTAAAAAAGAAATATATAATATAAGGAATCAAATATCATATTCAACTAAGACATAAATATATTCAAAGTTGATGTGTTTAGAACGAATGTATAGATATTCACATTGACTATAATGCACTTCAAGTAAAGAATGCCATTTAACCAAATTTAATTGAACCGTTTAATCAGTATGACTGCAAGAATTTGTTAAAACGGTCAGATCATCTATTCAAAACGAAACTATGATGTTTTCTCAACAAGTTAACTCCCACTTTGATCCTAGTTAATTAATTTTTTGTTTTAAAAATAGTTACAAATACGCAATGTAGCCGTTTGATAATATTCGTATTAATTAAATTGAAGCTGTGAGTGGATGAAGGTGTTCTGTTACAAAATCAAACTGTGAATTAAATTAAACTTTTTTCTTAACAATTTTGTTCCGTTTCAACCCTCAATTATATGTTTGGGCTAAATAAGTTCATATAATTGCTTAGATGGATTGAACGATGAACAAAATTGATTAAACAAAGTAATTTATTTCAAAGTTTGATTTAGTAACATAACACCATCGTCCACTCACGGCTTTATTATTGTTATTAATTAATTACGTACATATAAATATATCTTACAATAGTACAGTCTCTGTGTACACAAACATCACAATATACTAAATAACAATACTGTGTAAATAAAATATGCAAATGATATTGTAAATAACATTTTGGGTGCGATCTAAGCGTGTCTTATTTAAATAGATTTGTGCATTAAAAAAAGAAATAATGTGCATTAAATAAATATGAATGTTACGAATGTTAATATGGTATGAATGTTACATAAAAAATATAATGAGCAATATTTAATTCATTTTGTGCCCCAGAATGGTTGAGTTGTGCATTAAAATAATACATACTAAGCATTCAATAAATATTAATATGTTACATACAAAATTTAATAATGAGCAATATTTAATTCATATAGTGCCCTAGAATGGCTGACTTGTGCATTTAAATAATACATACTGAGCATTAAATAAATATCGATATGCTACATAAAAAATATTATAATGAGAATTATTTTCGTGTGTCATATTACCCTAAAATTGGTGAATATTAACTTAAATCATTATTTACACAATCAGGAGAAAAAATATCAAAACTAACTTTGTTTTTGTACTACTAAATTTAACGTCTACATACCTACATAGCCATATTAAATATAATATTTTCATTTGTAGGTTCTATCTCTATTATCGGATTCATAAAATGAAACATGGATAACCCGGGGTGTTATGAACATAACCCGAAAAATATAATTTGAAGTAATTTGAATTAAAACAAAATCTGATGTGGCCAGCACATCATACTATATCATACTATACAGTGCCTCGTCATGGCAATCTCGACACATCTGCGTGTCGAATTCGCGTGCAACGCAAACGCTGATGTTCTGACAATACCGTCAAAAGAATCAAAATATCTGTCAAATCCCGGCTAACTAGTTTTAATGCAGACAAGATCTTGACCAAATAGAATTTGCTCCTGCAGGTAAACTATGAATATTAGCAAAACATTTTATATACATAAATTATACAAAATTTCCTAGTTTAATTTATTATCTAACTATCTGGACAAAATTACTGAAACGGCCCACTTGCAAAATCGTTGAAAAAATGCTAAGAGTAAACCTCCATTTTACAAGAAATTTTTTTCATTAGAAAACAAAGGTTTTCATTAATTGTTTATTGTAAAAATATTACATTGTTTTTGGTTGTTGATGTAGGTATATTTTGTATGTATAAAAACCCCGCACACGTGTTATATATGTTTCATTTTATAAACTAATAATTATTAGGTAGCAAGTTAAAATTGTACACGGAATAACAGTATTTGAAACGAAACATAGTGGTACTTATCTACTGAAATTCAGCGGAAAAGATACGACTATTAAACAATGTTGATTGTCATAGCAACAAAAAGGAAAAAAAATATTGACAGAATTGTACAAAATCTAATGCTACTAAACACGTGTGCAAAAATAATTTTTAGATTATCTTATTACGACAATTTCTTAAACAATAAAAAATAAACAAGTATAACAACAAGCAGTAGAACAAGACGTAGGATACGTCTTAATCTATTACTAAAATCGCCTTTCCTGAAACGCGAGCGATTTGGTATATTTGAGGTTATGATTGTAACTAGAATTATATTTACACTATGTACTGATTTATTCAAAGAAAATAAAACAGGTCACTTCCCTGTCAAACCAATTTATATGACTCAGATATAAAGTTTTATTTAGCTGACACCAAAACCATAGACCAACGACAGGACTAAGCTATACGATACACATAAATGCGCTACGGGTTGCAGAACTTAATGCACACTATAATCTCTCCAGGGCGCATTATAATTTTCTCATGGTACAATTAAAATTATTGAATGCTCTTACCAAATTTTCAAATGCTGATTTATTTAAACTATTGAACATATATTTTTTTAAATTAACAATTATTTTTTGAGATGAACATTATATTTTTATAGAGGTAACGATTCTATTGCACATTTATTTATTTAAGTGCACAAATATATTATGAAAGGAACATTCAAATATATAAATGTACAATTATTTATTCTGATGCACATATTATAAATATATTGCACATTTATTTTTTTAATGCACAAGGCATTTTTTGCATTGCTCAAATATTTTTTGTATTGGTCAAATGTTTTTTGTATTGCTCAAATATTTTATCAAATGCGTACAATAAATGCACGTTTCATTTTATATATTGCGCAAATAATTTGTACTGTAACATTTTTGTATTCCTCAGTTTCCTGTTGGATATCCCCAGGAGTCTGAAATAAATTGTATTAGTCATGTTATCAATATAGTATGGAGTATTATCTACCTTAACAAAACTGATTATAGATTCTTCCGTTCCGATAGTGGAGTACTTCCAATGTTTGTTTCTAATCGTGTTCTACATTTGAGAGCATTAGGTGACGCTCTACAACAGTAGTTAACGATAATATTTGTTATTTATTATTTTTATGGACTTACTGCTCATCTGTGTAGCGTATCCCAACTAGAAGCTCTATAATGTGAAATTATTTTACACTATTTTCTTCAATTCTAAGAGTGCACCAAAAAAGGCTCCCATTTGAACTATAGAGGACTAGTTGAATTTGGAAATAGTAACTAGAAATTAATCTATAAAATAAATAAACTACAATATTCCCGTTGTTGTTTTTCCCGTTACATTGCAAGTATCGCTGGGGTAGCCCCGACTTCACAAGTAAACTGTCGCGTCGCCAGAATGTATGCCTTGCCGTCAGCTACGTGTTACTGCACGAGGTACAATATAGCCAAATGCCTATATACAACATACGTATATGTGACTCTCTGTGAATGCAAATGCCTGCAACCATTACAAGATAAGCGCTGTGTCCATGGGTCTGTCCCGGCGGGGATAGATGTTCAAATTTTCTTTAGAACCATTTGAATATGCCAGATTCTTGCCTCAACATTGAATATACATATTCCTTCAATTTACTCTTATAGATTTCTTGAATTGCCGCTGTAGACACATTGACGACATTACGATATGTTGCTTATGATTAAATCTACTTTTGGTTAAAATAATAGATTAAGTCCACATACTTAATTCAGTTGAATATATGAACTATTTAAAACAAGAAACAAATCTTAAATCTATTAAATAACTTGATAAAATATTATTCTTGTAGGAAGAAACATGTTTTATTTGAAGTGATCGAAACCTCTTGGTGGAATCATAAATATATGTTTCTGAATAAATATATACCTTTGAATTGGGCATTTGTTTTTTAGTGTGTTGGATGTATGGAACTACTGCTGTTGCTTAAAGTTGTTCGTGTTTTTCCGATCTTCTGTTTCTATTATATTTCGTGGGCTATTGATTGCCCAGTTAGGATATCTATTATTTTCTATATTTATTTAAGTTTCCTCTTATTTTATCATATTCGTTCTTAAAGACTTTTTGCTCCAAGCAGACAATTGTTGCTCTATCGTACACACACGTAGCAACACGTTCTTTTACTCCGCATTTTAATTTTTTATTTGTCACTTTACTACCGTTGGCCCCGGTAATCGTCTCTTATAAATGTCGTGCAAAATTTAATTCCTCTCTCAAATCAAGTCCCATGTAAAAATAAGTTAATCGGATTTGTACCAAGGGCTTTTTGCATTTAATTTTCCCCTAAAAGGATCGTCGTTCCGGCTCGGTGCGGTCGAGGTAAAATGATTTCGGGCACCGTTGCGCTGGCCAATTTTGCATATCTCCGCGAAAATCCCATGTGATGATCCCTAATCTTCACCGCGAAAGATAAAAATAGAATAACGAAACGGGACAGGGAGCGTGTCCCAGTTTTTCAGGTGATTGGAAAGGGTCAAGCCAATTGATGAGTCGTATACATTACGGGACATTTACTTTCAAAACATTGCACTAGTCGGAGAACCTACGAGTTGTTCTTTATTCGGGGTTAAACTTCTAGAGGGGACTTTCCACCTCTTAACGCTTACGGCGACCAATCACAAGTAACGAACAACTTTTAAAAGCGGCCACATAAAAAGACGCCAACTACCAGAGCTTTCAGACGAACTCTTACTGCACCGACACGGTTTGTACAATATAAAAAAAATAAAATATTAGCAAATAAAGCTCACACAAGCATAGCAAATACTTAAACTTGGCAGGTTTTTAAATAGCCCAGGCAATAGAGTAGAAAATGACTGGGTTCGTGACAAAAATAATAGTAGGAAACCGACGGTTTCAGGTCACGTGGCAGAGTCCGTAGATGTATTGTGACGTGTTTCCTACTCGCAAATATCATTTCTTAATTTGTTATAAACAAAAAACCTCAAAAAAACGTTTTTCACATGTAAAAACTGAACCGATGGAGCAATCTTGGTGCTTTCGACAGACGAATTGTAGAGAATGAAAAGAGTTTCAAAGTTTTTGTTAAATTTCATAACTCCTCAAAGTTACGGCTTTTCGCGTGAAAGTAGCGATTGATGGGTACTTTGAGTGTGGACAACCCAGGCGTTTTCCGATGGTTCGTTTTTGCACAATTGCGATTTGAATATTGTTATGCAATATGTTTAGGAGAGCTTGGATGCGTCGGAGATGGTCCGATTTACCTTTTTGTTACGTATTTCGAAAGTAGAAGTATTGTGCTACAAAATGTTTATTCTGATTTTGCGTTAAAATGTAGCGAAATAGGTGAAAAACGCTTCCAAACATGACCGAAAATTGCCGCGCGGTCCAAACCGGTCGAATGGTGGGGGTAGGCGGTCGACGCTATTTTTCAGAGGAGTCGGTGTCGGTACATTTTTTCCGACTCCGAAACTATGATAATACCATAAACTAATAGTTAAGAGTTAACCCAATTTAATCTCATAGCAATTTAACCTTGTAATGATAATACCGCCCTAAGTATTTTTGCCAACAAAGTCACTTGACACCAATAAAACTTATGTCCTTCCTATGGGTTCAGCATTTGTTTGTGAGTAATTTGATATGCACATTGCACAAGCCATAAGCCATGTTTAATACAATTACAATAGTCGAATAGAAATTTAACTTATTAAAATTGCTTCTTTTTTTTCTTGGTAGTGTTTTTGTTTTCATAGCAAATTTAATATTACACGGATGTATTATTCTGTGTGAAATTGGTGATAATTGACATGTAAGATTTTTATTACACAGAATTATTAGAAAATATTTTTGTATGCGAAGTCGGACCACGCAAAATATCTGGAATCGGTGTCGGAGTCGACAATTTTTTTTACCGACTTCGGAGCCCTGAATACAAGCGTGCTGCGAGCTTCCCCGCGTCAGCCGCCTGCCCTCTAGAGTTGGGAAATTTCGTTACTTTTGAGTACTCGTATGTAATCGTTACTTTTGGGTGTAGTAATCGCTACTTTGTAATCATTAGGATACACCAACTGTAGGTAGTTTATTATAATTTTCTGAATACTTTCTTGCTTTTAATATTAAATTTGTATATATTTTTATTGACAAACTTAAAAAGTAATAATTAAATGAAAAATAAAAAGTTTTATGTTTCTTGAAAACTTTGTACTTATAAAACTGTACCTATAGCAGGTATATACTAATATTCGGCGGATACAAATTAAAACGTTAAAACAGAAGTATATTCTAAGATATTTTTTTTATTTTCATGCAAACTGCCAATATTATAAAGTACGTAATTCATACAACTGCCTGTATGAACACGCCGCCCATTGGGCCCAAACAACTTCAACCACACTGCTTATTTATTTCGTAATTAAATTACTTAAATCTACTACGAACACTAAGAACAAAAACGGTAATTATAATCAGTCACAATATACAAATCTCGTTACTACCCGATAAGTCCCGATTTCGTATGTCGTTACTACCCGCTAAGCGCTAATGATTACTAGTAACGAAATACTAACGCGTATCTCGGTAATCGTTACTACCCGATAAGCTATTAATGATTACTTTGTAACGAAATACGAAATCGTACGTATACGGAACCGTACGTGAGTAATCGTTACTACCCGATAAGCCCTTAATGATTACTTTGTAACCAAATACGAAATCGTACGTATACGGAACCGTACGTAGGAAGTGGTTACCACCCGGTTCGCTCTACAGTCGCGACTTGCCTTTGCCTATCGACAGACTGTTGTCGGACTGGGAAAGGCCGACAAAGGTCTCACTATCCGTGCGGCATTCTTTGATTGCAAATAGGATTTTTTTTTATTAGCGGCGATATTAATAGTTTAAGTAATGTGTTAATGGTATTTTTGCTTAACTTTTTTAATACTAACTAAATTCATAGCAACATAGTCGTGTCATAAAATTTAAAACAGTATGTAATACAATTATTTTTTGTTAAGATGGAAAGTTAATTAAGTGTGTAGGTGTAACTAACATACCATCATACAAAATACCCGTTAAAGTAAAAGTAACGATTACTTTAGAAGTGACGTAATCGGTACTTCGTGTATCATAAAGTAGCGACTACTCCATTACCCGCCCAACACTAGTGCCCTCACTACTCGACCGCGTTGGAGCCCGCGGCAGTTTTCGGTTATGTTTGCAAGCATTTTTCACCTATTTCGCAACAATTTAACCCAAAATCAGAATAAATGTTTTGTAGCACAATACTTCTTTCGAAATACGTAAAAAAAAATTAATAACGGACCACCTCCGACGCATCCAGGCTCGCCGAAACATATTGCATAAAAATGATTTTTTTAAAAAACGCAGATTTTTCCTGTTTTTCCGAATTTCCTCCGTTAATATTAACTCAATCGAGTCCGTGTTAGGTTCATTTTTTCGTCTTTTCATTCTCTACAATTCGTTGAAACCATCAAGATGAGCACTTCGGTTCAGTTTTTACAAGCGAAAAACGAAAAACGATTTTTTGAAGTTTTTTGTTTACAACAAATTAAGAAATGATATTTGCAAATAGGAAACGCATCACATTACATCTACGGACTGTTCCACGTGACCTGGGACCGTCGGCTTCCTGCTAGTATTTCCTGCTAGTATTTTTGTCACGAAAAAATCTCTATTGCCGGGTCTAAAACCCCAATGATGGCTCAATATTCTGCGAGTCAGCCTCTTGTTGCTCTTGAAGATAGCTGTCACATTAGCAAAAACACATCAATGAACGGAGCATGAAACATTTATTTCCTATAATGTGTCTGATGTACATGGCAAGAAAAAAGTTTTGCTTGGTGAAGCATGGTCTTTTGTTTTATATGGATCGTATTCAAGGAAAGACATGAAGTGTCAAATGAGGACTACTGCCAGTCTATTAGTATTAAACAGGCCTATATTGATACGCACGGTATGTCATGTCGATAGGGTGACTCACCGTGGGATATAGGTATTGCTTATACCTGTTCTCATGGCAGTGTGACCTCGAGTCGCGTTGTGTTATGATATTGAGTACTTTGAGTTATAAGTTATAGTTAACACTTATAACTAATTGTGTAAATCTATCATCTTTCAACTTAAAGATTCACTAACACCAGTCAAAAGGTAGGTACATAAACAATTATTTTGCTAAATCCCACCGACATGCATTAAGATTATAGAGAATCGATCGCTGGCGTGAAACTCTAAAATCAGTTTTTAGGTAATGTGAAAAGTTTTGCTTGCCCCATCCCCGCTCGCGCCCCAATTTCCCAAATTCTATGCTCGTAATATCGTGTAATTTATGTCTGCGAGCGGTGATTTAATTTCTCTTTCTCTCTCACCCATCCCCCACTATATCGCGCTCTTTAATTGTACGAGGAAAAAAAAACTTCCGACCGTGTGACGTAATGCGGAGGATTACTCGGGTGGGTGGGAGGATTACGACAATTTCTGGGGGGATTCTTGGCCGGATTACAATGCTAAACAAGGGCCTTCTATTGATGACTCAGCCGTTAAGCTTCAACCGCTTCTGCGGCGAGAGATCGTTGTCTATGCAAAACCAGTTTAAACTAGTCGATACTTCCTGCTTTCTTCCCACAACAATTCGAATAAAGAATGGGCGGCATTCCGCCAGTCTGGTGGGGAAAGGGGTTAGGAAGGGAGGTCGTTCCAGCTCGTCGGAGGCTGCGGATTAATTCTCGAGTACAACTTCACGCTGAAGCTAGATCAGCAATAATGCGAGCTATGACGTGACAGCTTTATCAGCCGCGTCATTTCAAACTGGGAGCAATTAGTTTTCGGAGCGTGCCTTTCACTTGGTTACGTAATGTTTTCGAAGCCGGGAAAGCCCTTTACCCGCGACAATATGTGGATACTGAATTACAATATACCACTATGGCATATAGCCTTCATTTATCATGATTATTGGTAAGTTGATATAATTATTTCCTTCCTGGCAGTCGTGGAATAAGAGAATTACTCCCTTAGCAACAGTATAAAAAGCTCCTAAGAAGGCAGTCATAGTCATAGTCACAGTATTTATTGATGTTACTCGTATACAAAACACGTTACACAAGTCAAGATACAATTCAGTATTACATTTTTACATACACGATCAAAGTTAATTCATCAAATCACTGCACTGCTCCATGAATTCATCAAAGCTGTACACAGCCCTTTCAATAAGAAACCGTCTAACTGTTTTTTTAAAAGCATGCACTGGCAAGTCTTTAGCGTTGGATGAAATGGCATTGTAACATTTTATCGAATAATACGAAGTTCCAGTTCTGGATTTATGGAGATGTAGAAACTCATGGCGCAATTTGTCACCAAATCGTATGACGTATGAATGAACGGTGTTGCTTCTCTTTAGTTTATCATTATTTTCGTGTGCATACATTAAGCATTCTAAAATAAACACGCTTGGCGCCGTAAGGATACCTAGATTTGCAAAACACCATTTACAGTCATCAGCGTAACTTACGTCAAGTAGCACACGAATACATCGCCTCTGCATTTTAAATATTTGCCGCATATGTGGAGAATGGCCCCAGTTTATTATTGAGTACGTCATTATAGATAAGTATAGTCCATAGTAAGCATGTAATAGCGATGATGTATGTAGAGTTGACATGATGTTCCCAAGTCATTTTAGAGTCCAGCTTAACACCCAAAACCCAACAGCGTTCCCCACTGGTCGCTTATTCCGCAAAGTAAATTGTAGTGTATTTGTTTTGGCGGTGTTGACATTTAGTCCGTTGGAAAGAAAACATTTTTTTTATATTTTCATCCGTCATTCGGACCTTAGCACTGAGCGCCTCCACATTGCTATCACTGACAACACTTGTGGAATCGTCAGCAAAGAGAACAAGGGCACCAAGTGGATCGGCTGCCGGGAGATCGTTAATATAAATTAAAAACAATACAGGACCGAGCACAGAACCCTGTGGAACTCCACACCGAACAGCAAGGCTTGCCGAAATGTCTCTGTCAACCCGCACGCGTTGTTGCCTATCGCGAAGAAACTACGAAATCAAGTTTACGGACCCGATTGAAAATTGATAGTGCTATATCTTGCTAATTAACAATGAATGATTGACGCAATCAAAAGCCTTAGTCAAGTCATAAAAAGTAGCAGTTGTAAGTTGCCTTTGCTCAAAATTACTCAGAATCAAATCGCTTAGGTTGTTAATAGTGGATGTTGTTGATTTTTTGTTACGAAAACCATACTGTAACATTGCAAATAAGTCATTCTGTTCAAAATAGATGTTTATTTGGTTTTTTAATACTGTTTCTAGTACCTTCGAGAATATAGGCGTTAAAGATATTGGCCTAAAATTGCCGCAATCGTCTCGAGGTCCCTTGTTGTATACTGGTATTCCGGTGGGAATTTTGAAGCAGCTGGGAAAATAACCAGTTGAGATACATTCATTGATCAATATTGTCAGGGGATGTAGTATGGTGTTGCTAACATTTTTCATGACTTGACATATCTCCTCACATGTGGTTGGTTGAAAATGAAATTCGCTGGTCGGCGCAGGGCCCAGAAAGCTCAGAGGATCTGTATTGCTTATTGGGATAGTTTTAGATATTTCTATTGGAGCATATACAAAGTATTTGTTCAAGCAAGTAGCATTGGGAATAGTACTATTCTGAGATGAGCCAGACGGCAAAGAATTCTTAATTATTTTCCAGATTGTTGCTTGCCTGTTATCATATGAAGATATTAATTGCTCATAAGCAGTGGATTTGGCCTTTTTAAGTTCATATCTATACGTTTTTTCGAACCTTTTAACATCTTCACCAGCTACAAATGCTGGATACCGAATACTAAACTCAGTCCAAAATGAAATTGTCTCTCTCAATGCTATAAGGCGTTTATTAAACCAGTTAACTGTAAGTTTTTTGTTGGGATTAAAGAGCATTGATTTGCTTGGGAAACAGGTATCCATCTGATTAGATATTCGTGACACAAAAGTTTGAACTCTGTATTCTAAGTTATTCTTGTTTTCCCTCGACTGTACATGCATTGCTATACTCAGTAATTGCATGTATTGAAGACAATGTGCAAGATAACCAGGAAGCATGTTATTCAAAGCTCAGTTCATGTTTAAAGTTTTAAACTCTTAAAGTCTAAATGATACCTCTGGAGAGGCATCCGCTGTTCTTCAATGTCAATAAGAATCCGATGATGGAGTCCCGTCTGTTTGGGCTTCTTTAGACCTGATGTCAACGTCAATGATGATTGACTCTCTCTGGATGGGCAACGGGCGTGTTTCAAGGCCAATAGTAAGGTCGCATATGGACTGTCATTACGTTGACCTAAAGATCTCATAGCCAATGATGTGATTTTATAATCGGCTTGCCACATCGTATTCTACAATATTGTGGGCTTGGAGTTTGGAGAATTTGAGGGGTACTAGCGACGCAGATTGTGGGGTGAGGTTACTGGTGAACAAAAACTTTTCGTATTATCCAAAAACTGATTTTAGAGTTTTACATGCACTCATCGATTCCTAATTAATCCCAGCCGGGCTGGTCGGCTCCAACAAGTTATTGTTTATTTCGTGTTTCGGGGAAAGTTTGGTCTTGTACCAGGTCAAATGAAAAACTGTTTGATAATAACGGTTGATTAATATGGGTTTCAAAAGGCGAAAACCCCCGGCCTGTAGGTATATACATTTCTAAAGTTTGAACTCTAACCGCGTGCAGTGGCGGGTTGTAAATCTTTCATGTCGGGGGGTAATCGAATATAGGTTGCGGGGGGTCCTCGGCGCGCTGCTAGTATCAAAACCACCGAGTTTCTAATTTACAACGCACAAACTTAGCGGAAAGACTTGGGCTCTTCTACCCGTCGTATCTTATAACCAAAGTAGTCCCAGTGTGTAAATCTAATTAAAATTATTGCAACAAACTAACAAAGAATTAGGACAGCAACCAAATTTGGCAATTAGGGTGTAATCAACATCTAACATTTTTAATTATTATTTGTTTCTATATGCGTAAGTTGGGCCAATTATGAAGATGTACCAACAAGAAGGAAAAAAAGAAAGACAGAAAGCTGTCTTTCTCCCGCTCACAGCGGTCTCATAGAACCGTTCCACAACCACTGTGGCCTTAGGGTAGATCTATCAATGCTAGGTTGAATCTTGTAGTTTATAAACTGGTGGTTTATGTTAACTCCTAGTTACTAAAATGTCGGGTCTTTCAATACAGTCTAACTTCTAGTTAGGCGACTGCAGGTTACGGAGAGGTTGGCAATGGAAAAGCAATGTTGCCAACCATAGAAAAATATGATCTTAGTAATTGTCTGGTTATATCAGGTTGTCAGGTTACTGCGGAATATCAAGTCTTCTGTTTTGCAATTAATAGTTACCGTTACTCATCCGTGTTCAATACTGTTGGATATCACTTAAGTGATAGATAAGAGCACATTCTGTACCAAATACTTACCGACGAAGGTTACTTTATAGTTAGTTAGTACTTCTTTTACACACGTTAAAAAATAAAACACCACAAGACTTATTTATAACCGAAAATCTGGTTATTGTACCTAAAGTGGAGGAAAATATTCGGCCAATATCTGTGCCCAAGCACTACAATAATTATTTCGTATAGGTAATATGCCAGCCCACTCCGCTTCATGTGGTATAACGGCAACATACAGATCTTGCGGAGAAGATTCTTCGTTTTGTCGCAGGCAATGCCCAACCAATATTGCAAGAGTTGCTACCAAGTTTGTAGTATCAGGTAAGCTCAGTGCAAAACAGGAAATGTGTGTTTTAAGGCCCCGTAGGACAATACTACAATACAAATTCATGTTTCGTAATGATTTTGTTCGGATTTAGGTTAGGCGAAGACACAGTCAGGATGCTTAGCGAGATGAAGCCCTTATGGTTTCTAAAAATCTCAGCTGTGTCAGTTCCTATAATAAACGTAGCTTAATAAAAGTCAAAATTATTTACTTGTTTTGTATTGCATACCTGGAGATTGTGTACCTATGTTCGTACGATCTATTGTCCCTATTAGACTAGGAACTGCTACTTAAAACCCACTGAGAATTAGCAGAAGTTTTTAATAGGGGAACAGCATGATTTCTAACAAAAGAAACACCATTTAACTCAAAAACATACAAATAAAAACTGAAGTTACATATATAATGGACATTGTATACTTCCATCAATCGAGATAAAACCAAGCAATGTTTCTTTTGATAGTCGAAATCGCTGATTTCTTCACCATCATCAAATCGACTATTATGAACTAACAGATTCATGTCTACACTCTATAGTAAATAAATAAAATCTCACAACATATGTAACGTTAGGCCACAGCGCCATTCTACCGCGCAGCATTGTATGCGCGCGTCACCGTAAACTAAGAGTTGGTGCTTTAACTCTCAATAATTCAGCCGGGTAAATATAACCACGATTTAAGTGGTAGTGAAGGGTAACCCGACCATTGATGAACCCCTAAACTAAAAGAGTTAACCTAAATTAAACCCGTAGTTACTGTTTTAAACTTGCATTGATATATCCACCCTTAGACTAACAAACGTAGGTACAATAAAATAACTAATTTAGAAGGCGAATTGTGCAAAAACACAACGCAACAGCATCTTCAGTACTAGAATTGAAATCAGACTCCAGAACAGTTGTGCAGGACGGTAGAAGCAGATGTCGCCGATAAAGTAAAGAATTAGGTAGAGTTGTAGATATCAAAGAAGGAAATTTGCAGAATTTTGCATATGACGGACACATTAACCACAAATGATATAGGACAACAGAATGTAGTTTATTTGATTCTAAGCTAAGACTCTCATAAAGCCAGTCTTCCAGAAGAAGAGTTCAGTTACCTGCTGGATAAAGTCTAGACATCAGGGTCCAGTCAACACAGTGAAACATCAACTCGTGTGAAGACAGCAAGCCGGAAAGGCTGGTATCTATAATAATTCCGCGGCTGTAGTTCACTGAATGGGGCTAATGAGGTCCGAATTAGCCCACGAATGTGCCTTAGGACGAGGCGGTTTCAAGGTCGAGTTTTTATTATGCAGGGTCTCCAACAATGAGCTGCGATTAGAAGTATATGGAGAACCACATGAAATGAGAGATTGAAAATGTGTGGACTTATATTGTTGGACACGATCGTCTCAACGAATATATTTTGTGTTTTCGGTTACTTCCGGTTACACCGGAAATGATGTTAACTTTTAAGTTTTGAAATCTTTATTAAATTATAGATTAATTTTGTTACATTCCCTATATCTAAGATCTGTCAATTTTGAGATATTAAATTTGTTCATTAAACAATTACAGCTGCACGGTTACTTTCAATTACTTATAAATTATCCCCTGTGACCAGTGGAAAAAGTTGAAAAAAATTGTTGTGAAAGTAACGTATTATCGACACATCTGTAGAACTCTTCGAAAAGTTATACAGATCGATTTTTAAACATCAGAGTAGAAATTGCAAATATTGCCAAATCTAGATTTCTTTTGAAAAAAAAAATTGAACAATTTGGAATAAACAGAACTATATTAAACAAGTTTTTTAGGTCATTTTTCATTATAATTAATTTAGTATTTATAAAATTATAAGCCTACAATAAAACACAATATTAAAAATTAAACAAAATCGTAAAGTAAATTAAAAAAAAAACTTCCTAATTCAATTTCAGTAACTGTTCAAAAACGTTGCCGTTTTTCGCTAACCATGCTTCAATTCTTTTTAACATATTATTGTTGGTGGCGTCCCTGATAGAGTTAGCACATAACCCATTGAAAGCAGCACAAACTCTATCTTTGATGTTCTCCTTATCAGGTATTGGGTCCTCAATAATTGGGTGATTTCAAATGGACGGTGCTCCAGCGCACATAACTGTTGCAGTAAGTGGCTTGCTTAACGAGATGTTCGACGATCTGTGGATTGCGCTTAATGGGTCATACAAATATCCACCGCGTTCCTCCGACTTGACGCAAATGGATGTTTAAATTTGGGGAGCTATTAAAGACGTAGTTTATGAGGACCTAATAATCGATAACGAGAACATGAAAGATACAGTTCAAGCTGCTTTCAATGGGATATGTGGTAACTCAATCAGGGACGCCACCAACAATAATGTGTTAAAAAGAATTGAAGCATGTTTAGCGGAAATCGGCAACATTACAATTTTGTTTTATTTTTAATATTGTGTTTTATTGTTGGCTTATAATTTTATAAATACTAAATTAATTGTAATGAAAAATTACCTAAAAAACTTGTTTATAAAAGTTCTGTTTATTCCAAAATGTTCAGTTGTTTGCAAAAGCAATATGTATAGATTTGGCAATGTATGCAATTTCGATTTCAGTAGTTACAAGTACATTTTAGGTATAGGAATTTGCACACAAAGTTGATCTAAAATTTTCCATACAATTGAGAAATGTATTCATATGTTAAGGTTGCCATTTGAAAACATTGACTTTTATTACTTTTCTCGAATTCAACTTTAATCTTATATTTGAACACCCTTTTAGAAGAGTTCTACCGATGTGTCGATATACGTTACCTTCACAATAATTTTGCCGGATACCTTTTTTCCAACGGTCACAGGGGATAATTTATAAGTAATTGAAAGTAACCATGCAGCTGTCATTTTTTAACGAAAAATATGAATATCTAAAAAATGGCACATGTTAGGTATAGTGAATGTAAGATAAAATTAATCTAAAATTTAATGAAGATTTCAAAAATGCGATAAAATACACGCTGTTCCATTTGAAATATAAAAGTAGACATCATTTCCGGTGTAACCGGCAGTAACCAAAAACTCAAAATATTTTACTTGAGACAATAGTGTCCAACAATATAAGTCCACAAATTTGTAATCTCTCATTTCATTTGGTTTGCCATATACGTACTTCAAATGGCAGGTCGTCGTGGGAGACCCTGTATAGTAATGACTACATTAAGTCGGGGCAGCTTTACTATCCGCTATTGGCGGTGCGTCCTTATTAATTTGTTTCAGGTCGCTTTGATTATCCGAGCACCAACGTACTAACCCTCATGATAAATTCATAAGCGCCTATATGTGGTTGTCGTACCTACTATGGCCAGCAAAAGGCTAATCGAACCGGTATGGACTTTTTATTAGCACGCAATAACGCACGTTAATATTTAAAATACCAATTCCGTTAAGCTACCTTTTGACTCTTATTACCCTTTTAGAACTAAACCAATCGGAAGTCATTATGGTTCATTCAGTTGATTAATAACCTTACCGGTTCTATGCCTTAAACGAGTGAGTCCTTCAAATTAGGCTCTGACCAAATATGCTCGGAGGTCCTTCTTTGAGCCAGTTTCTACATCCTTCTCCAGATCCTCTGCAGACGTCGGTATCACAATGGCGTCCATACGCTTCCATAGATGGCAGTGTCCAGACTGTCCAGTTGGCAATCTTCTGAAAATCAGGACTACAACGCAAAAGTTAGAGTCTCGCTATAAGCCTGAATGTCATTTTATGGTGACATAGCTTGTTTCACGTTATCTTTGCCTTTAGCAATATTTATGGGTGGAGCATGGGGAAGAAGATGCGGTTTGGGTGCCTGGATGAAGTCACACGTCTGGGTGAAGTGGATGATGTTGGTCCACATGGGGGGTTACGCTATTTTTCGGAAAGACTGCTGAGAGAAGCGGAGGGGTGGCAATCTATATTAAAAATAGTTTCATGCCGACAATATTACACACCCCAGACGCTTTTGAACAGTTGTGGCTTGTTTGTGTGCGTTTCCTTAAGATTCCGTCTTCTATATGCATGATATAAACGAAAAAGCGATCTATCTGACAGAGGGCCTGATTCAAGTCATAAATTTACATGCCCCAGTGGTGACTAGAAAACGCTGTCGTAGCCCTGTTCCTTGGATTACGGAGACGATTAGGACAATGCAACTTTTACGAGACCGCGCATTTAGAAAATTTAAGAGCACGGGTTTGGACAGTCATAGAGAACTTTATAAGGATTTACGTAATTACGTATATTTGGCTACTCCTCGGGAGAAGGCCGTTATTTTAGACATAGTTTGCGTGTTAATAACAATAATGGTTGGTCAGCTTTGAAGCGTTCTGGCCTCTATATGAAGGATGCTCATGCAATTCCCACATACCTGACTACTGATGTGACAGGCACTCACTTCCTCCAGTCTGCACCGGTCTCGCGTACACCGGATTGTAATATTTTCAATACATACATATCTTATTTAACAGTACCGCCTCTACTTGTACTTTTAGTTTTAAGATGATAACGGAATTGCAGGTGCTGAATGTGATAAGCTCGATCAAGTCGAGGACAACTGGGTGGGATGGATTAAATATTGAAACGTTGAAATTGTGGTGTCCGTATACACTTCCACAGCTGGTTAACATCATTAATACCTGTATAGAATGCGGAGACTTTCCGGATGTTTGGAAGAAGTCACTTGTAATTCCTCCTCAAAAAGGTCAACCCCACAGTTGCCGACCTGAGACCAATTAGCTTAATACCCGTATCCAAACTCATGGAAAGACTGTGGGATCAGCTCAATGAATATGTCACTACAAACAATGTACTGCTGATAACACAGGCTTTCAAGTCAGGCTTTCGATCGGGAAACAGTTGTACAACTGCCCTTTTGGGCATCGTAGATGACATTCTTAGAGCGACGGATGACGGCAGAATAACAATGTTGTGCCTAATAGATTATAGTAAAGCATTTTATAAAGTAGTTCATTATCTGCTATATGCAGTATTCCACAATATTGGGTTGAGTCAAATTGCTATCAACCTACTAATGAATTATGTCACAAACCGTCAGCAGGCGGTCGCTCTGAATAATAACTTGTCCGAATTTGTGACATTAACTTCGGGAACACCTCAGGGATCTATTATGTCGCCACTTATATTCACATTGTACACCAGGGGTTTGACTGATGTTGTAGTATCGTGCGCAAGTCATACTTATGCTGACGAAACGCAAATTTATATGTCCTGTAGGAAAGATGAGGTGGAAGATGCATGTCGCTGATATAATCGTGATTTGCAAGCCTTGGCTGATACGTCTAGACAGCACGGATTGGAGATAAATAACAATATGACGGAACTTATTATTTTTGGTCCTCGAAGAGTCAGAGAACGCATTCGCGACAGAGCCGTCGGAAATAGATTGGAAATCAGCAGAAAAGTTAAAAGTTTAGGTGTTATTCTCGATGACAATTTAAAGTTTCGGGAGCACATTAACGCTTGCCTTAAAAACACATATCTCAGTATGAAATACGTTTACAGTGTGAGACATTTTGTAACAAGAAAGACGAAAATAATATTATGCGAATAATATTTGTCGCATTTTAATTATGCCGACGGATTATATTCACCATTTCTAACATGTCAGCTGAAAATATGCCAGGCAGTGGCGCGCCGACCACGGTCAGCGCCTGTGTGCGAAACTATGATGCGAAACCAATGAAGCGCCCCTTTTATTTTGTAAATGACTGGCAAAATTTACAAAAACATCCATAATACATAATAATAATTTATTATTAAGTACAAAAGCACTAAAACATGAAAGCAAAACCAAAAACAACTTAATACAGATTACAACAGATTAAACCAGTAAACATTAAACAGGTAATGTATAAGTAACAAAATGTGTTTGATGATATTTATAAATTTATTACATAGGTAACATTAAATAAAACAAAGCTCATGCTGTTTAAATATCTGAAGATTTATAAAATTGCAACTTTTCTGGCCTTTCTGTTTGCAAATTCTCTAATAATATCATTAATATCTATGCCTTCTACGATATTCTCTTCTATGGATTTTATAGCCAGATTGGACAATCTTTCCTGACTCATTGTCGAACGTAGGTAATTTTTTAATAATTTTAATTGAGAAAATCATCTTTCCGGTAACCACCACGGTTGCCACGGTAACAGGCATTGTTAACAAAATACGTAAGGATACGTAATATTTGGGCAAATGGCTGTTAAATTATTTAAAAATATGAACTCGAGAATTTTTGTGATATCATTGTCCAAGTCTTTAAAAAGAGACTGACATGCTATAATTTCATCGCACAAATTATTAGCATCTATATCTGACGAACTATTATTCGTAGAGAGTTTTACCTGTAATCGTTTGCAGTTAATGATAAGTTGGTTTTTATCTTAAGTAATACTTAATTTAAACAAGAAGCTAAATATATTTTCGTGGCTAAATAACAAATCAACTTTAACTTTAACTTTAACTTTAACTTTAACTTTAACTTTAACTTTAACTTTAACTTTAACTTTAACTTTAACTTTAACTTTAAGTTTAACTTTAACTTTAACTTTAACGTTAACGTTAACTTTAACTTTAACTTTAACTTTAACTTTAACTTTAACTTTAACTTTAACTTTAACTTTAACTTTAACTTTAACTTTAACTTTAACTTTAACTTTAACTTTAACGTTAACGTTAACTTTAACTTTAACTTTAACTTTAACTTTAACTTTAACTTTAACTTTAACTTTAACTTTAACTTTAACTTTAACTTTAACTTTAACTTTAACTTTAACTGACATGATGGCTTGATCCAAAATGTAAAAATAAACATCAACTTTGAACGAGGTTGTCGCGTCAATCTGAGGTGCCTGGTCTTCATGTGCATAATCAAACGATTTCGCAGTCTTTCGTCGCCTTAGGGGTCTGCAAGTTTCGAATTCAATTTCGATTTCTAATGTTTCAGCAGTTTTCTTAGTATTAGTTATAACTGGATCAAAAATTTGTCATCAGTCAAAGCATCTAAAGCTACCTCGATGTTCATATTTGTCGATTGTAGAATTTTACTAACAAATGTTACTTTTGTCCGTATATCATGCCATATTTGAATTGAGCAAATAAATGAGAACTTAGATATTTTCTCTGTAAGACATTTCGCGTCATAGTTTAGTTTTTGATCGAAAGATGAGGTGTTCGTTATTTCGTATAAAGCGTCATAAAATTCTGGTAAATTGTTCTGCGGTCTTATGGCATCTATTCTACTTGACCATCTCGTCTCAGTGGTTTTAAAGTTAATATGGTTATGTGTTTTTTTAATAAATCCCATTTTTTGGAAGATGATGAAAAATATTTCTATAATTCCTGGACTATACTGAAAAAGTCCTATAGTACAGTCGTACTATAATTTAAATTAGCTGCGTCGTTTACATTTAAATTTAAACTGTGACCAGCACAGGGTCAAACCAAAGAAGTCAAACCAGCACAAGTAGCATCGGTAATGGGACAAAAGGCTAAAAAGTGCTATCTGCTATATGTCTCAACTTTGTGTTGAAATTGATAAATCTAATAATTACACTAATTTGCTCAACATGTGAAATATCAGAAGTACAATCAAGTATTATTGAATGAGTAGCCATTCTCTGTGATACTTTTCACCGTTTCCTAAATGTCGCCAGGCGCCGCGAGGCGCCCGTGGGTACCTGGCGCCTGTGTGCGCCGCACACGTTGCACACATGGGCGGCGCGGGCCTGTACAGAGGGTCCAAAAGGCGTGCGTTCGTCTTGTTTTTGGTCTCAGGCGGCATGATCACGTGAGTTGGAAGTATAAAACCATCGGATGGCTAAACATGGCGAACAGAAAAACTATGCATGCAGTTCAGACTTTTTATAATGTAGTTGTATCTGCGAAGCCGCCTTACCTGGTGTCAAAAATAAAATCGCGTTCGGATGTGCACACGATCAATGTAAGATTCAAGGCAGCTCTCTCCCCAACACGGCATAGGACTGAGCGATTTAAGTGCAGCTTTTCTTACTAACTTTACAAAACGTACAATAAGTATATATTTTCAGTACCGGGCAATACATCGTTGTCTAAGATTAGAAGGGGGCTTAGGGAGAGATTTTTTGCGGAGCTTTTTTCTGTTTTGGACAAATTCATTTATAGAGTCTTGCATTTATTTTACCTTTATTTACATCGGTTTCTTATCAGATTAATGTGTATGTATGGCGGGTTGGTAGAACAGCAACAAAATGCTGAAACCCGCCATAAGATTGCTTCTGATATATTTATATGAATCACTTTTATTTTTCTTGCAGTTTTTACATGATTTTTATAACTTTTTTACTTTTACCTGTATATGTTAACGTGTAACGAATGCAATAAACAATTTATTATTATTATTTATATTAACCTGTATTCAGTCGTATAAGAAAATAATCTTGATAACTTTCGTGATACTCCTTGAGAGGGTGAAAAAACAGGCTACACTAATGCGTTCATATTCTTATTCCTTAAGGGCAGTGCGTATAGGGGTTTAGCTGATCTGAATGTAATCCAATAAATGTCGCCGCCCCAATCTTGTCGAATTTCTGCCCCGCGTTCACAATAAAATTGCACATTTTCAGCTCGGTATAAAAAGTGGCATATATAGTAGTACATACGAACCGACAAATGGGAGGCGCAAGAAACGGTTTTATAGAAAATTTCACTCGTGATATAGTCTCGTAGGTTTTTTTACAGTTTTATTTATCTATGTTTTGCGATGTGATTCTTTTTTTTGCAATGAATTACCCAGCAATCATAACAACACTAGCAACTAACACACCACGGTCGGAAGATATAAGCAATAGTTTTGAGGATAGGCAAAAAGATAATATGTATGTGCGTCCTTGAATATAATCCAAGCAAAAGGTCTGGTGGTTGTAGGAGCAGCCTGGTTGGATAACCGCAGTGCAACAGACGTTTTTTAAACAGTTATTATAATAAAAAATATACCTGGAATTTATTAATATCCAGGGGCTTAATGCAGTCGGATTCTTTATATTATTTATAATACGCGAGATTAACTTAAGTCTTGGAAAAATATAGTATAGGCCGACACCTCAAGCCGCCCCGAGCTTAGTGAGGATTAGCTCCGCTTTTTTTGCGGGGAGGGGGGGGGGGGTGTTCGTGGTGTTGTGGGAGGCGGGTTGAAGAAATAAAAGTCCACGTCGGTACTAAACATTGTTTTTTTTCCGGCGTGCAAAGAACACAAAGTAATAACATCTTCAGTAATGGAATTTAAATAATAATAATAATTGTCTTCATTTATACATCAAAGGAAATTGTATAAAAAAAACATAAGCTACATTCTGCACGAAAGTCTTTATGAAATGGCGAGGTTCAGTGCTCCTTAATTAAAGAGAACTGCTCTTCAACCTAACCAACTTAATCTGACCTAAAAAATAAAGTACGCTATATCAAATACATACTACGCAAACACTACTACATAATATTGAAAAAAAAAATACGAAATTGATTTCCGGAGCAATAGAATTATAATGGAAGGCAATTTGACACCGGAACGCCCTACTACAAAACGCAGTTTGACGGAGTGGCGGTGTGAGCATGCCCCTGAACCTCGCTCGATTGATCATAAGCTTCTTATAAAATACATAGGCATGAAGCAACTGCCTATTGTTCATACGCAACTAACCACTATCCCTCAGTTTATGTGAGATGAGCTGATACTTTCTTATGCCATAAACAAATCGCAAACAGGAATTCTGCACACGCTGGATACGATTCGCATCAGCCGCTGTCAAGCAAGGTCCGTAGACCACATCACAAAAATTAAAATGGGTTAATACCAGCGCATCACTAACCTTATTTTAACCGCTTGAGAAAGAATGTGCCTTGCATTGTAATACTGCTTCAATTTAGAGTACGCTCTTCGTACATAGCCAACATGTTTTCTGAATCTTAGGTCCGGTTCAAGCATAACTCCAAGATTCCTAGCTTCATCCACAACGTCTATGGACGCACCGTTTATCTTAATAGCGATTGTGGCTTTCCAGAGCTCCACATCTTTTCCTCTACCACATAACCTATCACATAACCAAGATGAAGAAACGCTGACGTACCGGAAGGCAACCTGACACACTGGCTTCTGTCTACCAAGTACGATTCAAAAAACTTAACCGCAGTAACATCTAAACCGATCAGCTTGAGAATAGCTAACAGTAATCCATGATGAACCTTATCAAAGGCTTTTGAGTAGTCTAGAAGTACCAACGATGTCAAAAAACCGTATATTGAGTAAAGCCGATGCACAGCTGTGATTACGCCTAAAACCTGACTGCGTCTCCGGTAAAATTTTGTATTTTTCCAAATTACGGTTAAGCTGGTCATTAATAATCCGTTCCACAATCTTTGACATAGCTGATAATATACTAATAGAACGCAAGTCAGAGTACCCCTGAGGGGGATTCTTTTTTGGGATATGAATGACAATAGCACTCTTCCAGGCTGACGGATAGCTGAGGGATAGCTCTTAAATGTGAGGAAAATATTCATAATTAAACTAACCAAAATTTCTGTAAGTTTTAAATGAAGACAACTTCACATCCAAACTACACGCCAACACGCAGTATACAATATCATGATCAGAAATATCTGGAGAATGCAAGACACCACTAGTCAGTTGCCAGGTTAGTCTTGTGAACCATGATCAGATCTAAGAGCGTGGATGATTTTTCAGTAACCCGGGTAGGTTCAGTAATTATTTGCAAAAAACCCATGCTTTCATGCAGCAGGTCAAGCTCAGCAGAGGCCACTGTGGATTTTTTTAAAGTCTATATTCATGTCTCCCATTAACAATATATTATCCGTCCCAAGAAGTACCTGAGACAATGTTTCCTCAACAGAAGCAAGAAGTTCGCCAACAGGCGACACCACAATACATTTTTATTTTAGCAATACCAACAACCATCCAAAGTTGGTCTAGAGTTTCAGAACAGTCGACAACATTAAACATTAAATTTGACTATATGTACCAACACACACCACCACCCCTGGCGCCTCTATCTTTTCTGCATAAATTATAGCCGCCAATGGACACATCCCGATCACTCACGAGATATCATAGCCACCAGCCACAATGTAGGTCGTCAAATTTCCTAGCTTTGGCTGCAGTGATCGCACATTCTGATGACCGCACTTTATCTTATTAGCCATTAAACTAATTCCCTCCTAAATAATATACACAGAAACTGAGCATGATAAACATAACACAAGAAACATAACACCATTAAAGAAACATCAACAGAGAATTGCAAATCACACGGAATAATGTCAACTAAATCTTATGTAAGCAAGAGTAATAATAAATCTTATTAACCAACTGTCGCGAGCAATATATGCAGCCAACTAAACTCAATGTATATTGGTACCGATATGCGGTAATAATCACAAAGACAAAGAGAAATGGTATATAAATGAACTATACTACAAATGTCATAGACAAAGAATATACGTATGTGATATAGCATTGCGCATGCTCACATGAAAATAAACTGAATTCAAACAATCAAATACACAATATACAAAATAACGCAATTATAATGAGTCATAATGCAAAGAAAACAAAACAATACAGGACAGAGTTGTTAACTTGTTAGTTAGGGTTACTCACTGATATGGGCGGAACTTTATCAAAATCCGTATCATCCTTGATGGAGTACTTCACGTTATTTACTTTTGCATATATAGTTCCATCGAATACCCAAACATTCTTGTAATGAAACTTGTTTATAGCTCTCTGGACAAGAATCTGGCGTGCAGCAGTAAGATCCACAACGACTCTTAGACCACTTCCTCTAAGGGTTTTCCTACTTTGCATGACATCCTTCCTGGTTCGATAGCTCACAAGTTTTTATAATCACTGTCTGCTTTCGATTGCTGACCGGTTCCACCCAATGACATCTATTGATAGCATGTTGATCTACATTAACATTCATCTGCATACTAAATATTTTTAGAACAATTTTGTCCATAGCAGGGAGCTATGCTATCCTTCTCCAAGTTGGGACTAAGAGGAACTCCATGAATACGGACATTGTTTCTTCGTGAATATTGTTCCAAATCGTCACACTTAACGCGCAGTGTGATATTTGCGGCCTTCAGGTGTATTATAAAGGGAAACTCCGGTATTTGTTGAGTGATTCCATAAATCTTTATTTACAACTCTCTAACTCACTATACAATATCTTGACATACTATTCTTTTATTATTACTGAAAATAAACATGTAACTATGTATCTAGGCTATATGAAAAACAGAACACTTTGATCTATGACATCTCTCACTTCTTTAATAAAAAGAAAATGAAATGAACTAAGTATAACCTAGGCGATCAGGAGCATGCCTAATTCTATGTGACCTTCGTAGATGAACATCAACATTCTCCAAGTTGGACTAAGAGGAACTCCATGAATACGGACATTGTTTCTTCGTGAATATTGTTCCAAATCGTCACACTTAGCGCGCAGTGTGATATTTGCGGCCTTCAGGTGTATTATAAAGGGAAACTCCGGTATTTGTTGAGTGATTCCATAAATCTTTATTTACAACTCTCTAACTCACTATACAATATCTTGACATACTATTCTTTTATTATTACTGAAAATAAACATGTAACTATGTATCTAGGCTATATGAAAAACAGAACACTTTGATCTATGACATCTCTCACTTCTTTAATAAAAAGAAAATGAAATGAACTAAGTATAACCTAGGCGATCAGGAGCATGCCTAATTCTATGTGACCTTCGTAGATGAACATCAACATTCTCCAAGTTGGACTAAGAGGAACTCCATGAATACGGACATTGTTTCTTCGTGAATATTGTTCCAAATCGTCACACTTAGCGCGCAGTGTGATATTTGCGGCCTTCAGGTGTATTATAAAGGGAAACTCCGGTATTTGTTGAGTGATTCCATAAATCTTTATTTACAACTCTCTAACTCACTATACAATATCTTGACATACTATTCTTTTATTATTACTGAAAATAAACATGTAACTATGTATCTAGGCTATATGAAAAACAGAACACTTTGATCTATGACATCTCTCCGTTCTTTAATAAAAAGAAAATGAAATGAACTAAGTATAACCTAGGCGATCAGGAGCATGCCTAATTCTATGTGACCTTCGTAGATGAACATCTTCTTTTGGAAAATTTAATGGTATGTCTGGATGATATTGATCTGCTAAACAAGAATGCTTTAATTGGTTTTTGTGAGCAATTCTAGATGTTCCACTAATTATTATTTTGTATAAACTAAAACTCAAAACCTCTGATACAGTTGCTGGTATCCATTTAAGGTGCGATTTAAATGAATTTCTATATAATACTTTCTCTCCCTTTTTAAATTGAAAATTTTGCTGTTGTTTATGAACAGGTTTATAAGTAATGGTTTTGTTTTTGTTCAAATTAAAAGTCACAGATTTTTTTCTATTTAATTTATCCAATTCTGTTCCCGGCAAAAATTTAAACATTAATTCTGATGGAGATTTTCCAGATTTTCGCTGTTGGTGTATTCCTATAATGAATTAAAAAATTTCTCAGTTTATCTTTGACAGACAAATTCTTATACTTTACATCAATTAAATATTTTTTAAATACCTTTTTACTGTTTGTACTGCCCGTTCAGCAGAACCATTTGATTGCGGATAGTAAAGCGGGGAGTGAATTAGCTCAATATCATTTAGTTTACAGAATTGTTTTAAAGCGTACGAATTGAAAGGAGGACCATTATCACTCACCATAATTTTTGGTAAGCCAAATGTAGTAAATACAATTTGTAACTTATTTATTATTGCCTCAGCATTAGATTTATTAAGACTAAACACTTCTATCCATTTCGTGTACGTATCATTTATAATTAAAAATACATTTGAACCAAAATAAAACAAATCAATGTGAATTCTTTCAAAAGGAAATGTAGGGAGTTTCCAACCATTATGAACTTGCTTTCTAGAAATATTAGATGTCTGTTGGCAAACTGCACATTCCTGTATAAAATTTTCAATATGTTTGTCAATATTCTCCCACCAAACATAACCTCTAGCCAGTATTTTCATACGAGTTACTCCCTGATGACTTTTATGTAATAAGTTTAACACGTCTTCTCTTAAAATTTGTGGAATAACTACACGATTGCCAAAAAATAAACATTCATCTTCTATTGCCAAAGAATTCCGCAATTTGTAGTAGTTACTACTTTCCCTATTAATTCTAACTGGCCATCCCTTTCTTAAATAATGTATTACTTTCGAGAGTAAATTGTCTTCCTTTGTTTCTTGAATTATTCGTTCTTGATTGAGTTCCAAATCAGAATTTGATAAACTTAACGAACTTACTTTGAAAAAACTAATATTTGTACGATCATTTAACGGTAACCGTGACAAAGCATCGGAATGTTTCATTTGTGATGCTTTCTTGTATGCTATATCATAATCGTACATTGATAAAATAACCGCCCACCTATGTAGTCTTGATGCTGCTACTCCAGGTGCATTCTTATTGAAAATATACCTTAATGGTTGATAATCACTAAAAATTGTAAATTTCTTTCCGTACAAATAATTATGAAATTTTTTAACACCAAATATTATAGCTAATGCTTCCCTATGTAGTTGCGAATAATTCTTCTCGGCAGGTAATAATGAACTAGACGCAAAAAGTATGGGTTTTTCTTTCCCATTCACCAAGTGCGATAATATAGCTCCTACACCATATGGACCTGCGTCACACGACAAAACTATTGGCTTTTCAGGATCATAAATTTCTAAGACATTGTTTGATAATAACAGTTCTTTGCTCTTATCAAAACAAATTTTACAGTCTTGACTCCAATTAAATTTTATTCACTTTCATAATAGATTATAAAGAGGTGTTAACTTTGCGGATAAATTTGGAATGAATTGAGAGTAATAATTAAGGAGACCTAAATATGCCTGTAATTGCTGTAAATTTTGTGGTTCTGGGGCATCTTTAACCGCTGCTAATTTTTCTGGATTTGCCTTTAGTTGACTACCTGAAATAATAAATCCCAAATATAAAATTTCCTTTTCAAAGAAGTGACATTTTTTTAAATTTACTTTCACATTATATGAATCCAGTCTTTCTAATACCACATTTAAATTATTTTTACATTCATCTAAGTCGTTACCTCCAATAATTATGTCATCTAAATAACAACATACTTTTGGTATTCCCAAAATAATCTGATCCATTACTGCCTGAAACTGATAGGGTGCACTTGCTAAACCAAAACAAAGTCGTTTAAATCGATATAATCCTTTCAAAGTATTTATTGTTAAATATTTTTGTGATGCTTCTTCTACCTCTAATTGCTGATAAGCACCTTTTAAATCTAATTTGCAATATACAGTGCACTTTGCTAACGAAGCAAATATATCTTCTATTTTTGGTAAAGGATGGAATTCCTTTTTCAAAAATTTATTTATAGTGACTTTTAAATCAACACACATCCTAATGTCATCTTTCCCTTTATGAACAACAACTACGGGACTTGCAATATCGCTAAATTCTATCTTTGTCAAAATATTTTCTTTACATAGTCTATCTAATTCTGCACTAACGTTTTCTCTTAATTGATACGGCACTGTATAGGCTTTATGAAACATTAACGGAATGTCGGGTTTTACATGAACCGTTACTTTAAAATGTTTAATCGGTTCAGTAGTTGTACCTTCAAATACATTCCTTAAATCTGAGTTTTAACCTATTCATGTAATTCGATATATTGTTATCTAAATTACTCTTGTTTTGTTGCATTTGATTTAATTCACTCTTGCCTTTATCCTCATTAACAATATTAAAGGTATCTAAAAGATTCTCACCAAAAGCAAAGGATGACCTCCAATCAGGAAATATTTCTTTTAACCATGTTCGTCCCAAGAGTGGTACAAATGAAGCTTCGCTCTCTATAACAGTTAATAGTAAATTTTTCATTTGCGTTGAATGATTTGCAAACTTCCACTGAACATTCACCATAATTGTTCCTAAAACTTTTACGTTATGACCTGTTACAACCTTTAATTTTAAAGAACTATAGGAGAGATGCAAACTAGAAAATTTCACTTGTGAATCTACAAAACTAATTATTGTTTGACTAGCTCCGGTGTCAATTTCGAAATCCATTTCTTGATCTTCTACCAAAAGTCTAATTTGCAGAGAACCATCATTGACGGAGTTTAAGTTCGTTATGGAGCCTACACGATGATGACGGTCTCTTGATTTCTCTCTTGATCTCCCTCTTTTTCTAAAACAGTTCTTGGCTATATGTCCAGGTTTTCTACAGTAGTAGCATATAAATTGTGTTGCACTTCTTGATGGACTGCGTCGACCACTTGATTGATACCTTGACGATGGTTGTATTTTCACAGCATATGTTGGTTCTGGCTTGAAATTCTTGCTTTCCAATTCTGACATTTCTAAATTCAAAGCTAACTGACATGCACTGTCAAATGTTATGTCAGATTTGGTTAACAAATTAGCTTGAATTTGGGTGTTACTCATACCACATACCAATCTATCTCTTAATGCGTTTGGCAAAAATGATCCAAAATCGCAATGTTGAGAGAGTGCCTTCAGTTGTACAATATATTCCGCTATGCTTTCTTCTGGTTTTTGGTCTCGTTTGTAAAATTTGAACCTTTCCGAAATCACATTTCTTTTCGGCGCAATATGTATTTGTAGTACTCCAGTCAGCTCTTCAAAAGTTTTAGTAGCAGGATCTGCAGGACTAACCAAAGATTTTAAAATGCCATAACAATCAGCTCCACATAGTGTAATAAACATAGGCACTTTCTTCGTATCCTTTATGTCATTTACGATGAATAGCTGCTTTACCCTTTGTAAGTAGGAGACAAAATCATTTCCTGGAATAAAATGTTCGATGCTTCCAATCAATGCCATTTTTTTTTTCAATATTCTGCTTCTACCAATATCTTAATATCCAATACCCTTTCTCCTCGTCGCCAATTTATTATAAAGGGAAACTCCGGTATTTGTTGAGTGATTCCATAAATCTTTATTTACAACTCTCTAACTCACTATACAATATCTTGACATACTATTCTGTTATTATTACTGAAAATAAACATGTAACTATGTATCTAGGCTATATGAAAAACAGAACACTTTGATCTATGACAAGGTGTTGAATTTTCTTGTCATAGGCAGCTAGTCTGTCAGTAAGTTAGGCCTGACAGCAATTTCTTGGTTAGCTTAGACAAAAACGGGTCCTCGTCCAGGACCTCATGCATACATTCCTTGATAAATTTCTTCTGTTCTGCATTGCGTGTATTACTCATGCTTATAGAAAACAATGTAGGACAACTTCCCTTTAACACCACACACTTTTCAAAAAACAATTGGTTAAATTCACCGTACAAACTTTGGAAATACACAGAGCAATACGCCAACTACTCAAGCATGCGCATCATTCTGAAGGCTGAACAATATGGGGCATATCCATATTACCACAAAAGGTTTCCAGGGAGTGAATGTTGTAACCATGATTTTGCGGAGAATATTTCTCTCCCCACCTCAGATATAGACCAATAGAAAACACATACACATAGGAATGGTAATGGGTGTGGAAAAAGTGAACTAATCGCCCGTGAATTCGGAGTAACAAAATTCAATCGCAAGAGCGCAGGATCGTAGCTGTATTTAGGAAGGTAATAAAGTAGAGAATCAGGTAGAGTAAGCCTGGTAGTAAAGATGGAAATTGGCAGATAAGGGACCCATTAAGCTCAAATAAACACATAGGAAAACATAATGTAGTTGTTGTAAAAAATAAAATGCTTCCGGGTTATGTCGGATGTCAGAATTCGTAAATACTAACGTTTTGCGAACCATTTTGAGCGCTTCATCTGAGCGAACTGAATAATGAAGACCTACCAAATAAATCGCCCCATATACCTAATTTACACCTCATTACACACATCTGGAGCTACCGCTCCCATGTGCGTTTTCACCCTGTTAGGATGTTTGTAAATTTCTATGGCTTCTCTAATAAGCCTTCGATGATAATTACTCACCCTTGCCAACATCGTCACATCATCGAAATCCAGTGTGTGTCCCGACTCATGGGTGCTGAACAACAGCGGACTGCTGAATTCGACATTCGATGCTTCGCCCTCTCTGTCTGTGAGTTACTTTTTCTTTGGCGAAGAAATGCTAAATTATTCATATCTTTTGCAGTTACCAGACAGATATAGTACCTTTGAGAAGCGTTGTTTGCTGCTAAAATATTACACACTTTGCCGTCAATGATTGTCTCTTCAAATTGATGGTTTACTGGAAGCTTTTGGTTGTTAAAGTCAACCATGGTTGGTATAAGTGTTGTTACTTGCTTTCTTATACTTTCACATTCTTCCAAAACTAACTGCGCCGTCTCCTTGGAAACAAAAAATGACAAAATGACCTACAACATTACCATGATGGGCGCAGATTTTACCATAATATGATGCGTTGACCTTGACCATTAAATCCATACAATTGCAGTGGTACACATGAAGTGGTCAAAACATTTGAATCTTCAAATTCAGCTGTTTCCTTACATCTGCTTTGTCCATGTGCCATGTCCTCTTATCCTGAATACTTCCTTTAGTACTAAATTTAAAAAAGGATATAGAAATAAACTATTAAGCCTGGATAAATAGTCTTTAATAGAGCTATGTTCGTAGGATTATCGATTTCGACGTATTTAACGTCATCTTCGGATCCAGCTACAATAAAAAATATAAAATGAGCTAAACAAAACGTAATCTTCAATCATGTATCTTACAGTCTAAAAGTTAGCTCCGTAAATGTATAAAACATTCTCGGACATTGTAGGTTATGTTTGAGACGCCACATATAAATATTCCTAAAAATAAAAATATAAGGTAATAAAGTCACTATGCCGTCAGATATACACATCTTACACTAGAAAAATCTTCTTTGGTGTTTATAGAAGTTGATGGAGACAGATTAACAAACTTTACTGCTAATTAGGAAGCTTCAAAACGTAACAGCGTTGGTACAGGATATAGGAGTCAACTATGTGAGGTTATGTGCGAAATTCATAGAAGTTATAGGTGGCGCGGTGGTAAGCCAATTTACACCAATACAAACTTTTGAAAAGGACGAATCACATTGCTAAAATTAATGAAACACAATTACAATGTGAAAAACACATCAGAGGGCAATTTAAAATTAAAAAATTCTTAATTCTATTTTAGGTATCGTGACTATGGTGTGTAAAGATGTAATCACCTGGGAACTCTGTAATGTTGTTCAGTAGATGGTTGTTATCTTTGTCTCTGTCTCTTCGTTTGTGAATGTGGTATATTTCTGTAATGTCCATTAGGGCCGATTTTGGAAGGTTCTTCAGTAGTTTCATGTTTGAAATGTTGAAGTGATGTCCCTCTTCTATCATATGTTGAAACACAGCTGAGTTGTTTCTTGTGATATGTTCTCGGAATCTAGTTCGAAGGTTGCGGCCTGATTGTCCGATGTAACTCTTATCGCAGTTGGTGCATTTCAATTCGTATATTCCACTCTTTTCGAGTGGCGGGATGAAGTCTTTGTTGTTCATTAGTATTTTTTCTATACTATTTCTTGTAGGGTGTGCTGTTGTAATGTCGTACTTTGTCAAGATAGTATGTAGTTTCTTGTGTAGTCTAGGAGGGTATGTTAATTTTCTGTAATTATTCGTTGCTTGTATGTGCGGATATATCTCTTTCAGACTTCTATCTTGTTTTAACTTTCTGTACCACTTTCTGTCTTCTTTGTAACCATTGTTTACTGCTATTTGCTTGATGGTGTTGAATTCTCTCGTGTGTTCATCAGTTGTTAAGAGGACATTCAATAATCTGTTAAGGTAAAATCTGAAAGCTGCTGTCTTCACGTTGTATGCATGCTGTGATCTGTGGGGTATCACGATGTCTGTGGCTGTCGGTTTACGGTAGATTGTATACTGTAAACGATCTCTTTGTCTCATGATTGTGAGGTCTAAGAAGTTTATTTTTTCTTCTTCTTTCTCCATAGTGAAGCTGAGGTTCGATATACTGTTCATTCGTTTAAAAAGAGCCTCTAGGTGTTTATCATCACCCTCAAATATTACCAAAATGTCGTCAACATATCGACCCCAAAACCGCACTCCCTCACTTTCTTTAAATGTTAAAATTTCGTTCTCAATTTTCTCAACAAAAAGGTCGGCCATGAGTCCACTCAGTGGGCATCCCATCATTAACCCATCTGGTTGGGTGTAGGTGTTGTTGTCGAACTGGAAAAAGTTCTGTTGCAGGCAAATCTGGAACACGCTGAGCATTTCCTCGACTTGTTGTCTATCAAGTTCTTGTTGGTTGAGGAAGGTTTCAAGGGCGAGTAAAGCATATTTTACCGGGACGTTTGTGTAGAGACTAACTATGTCGAAAGAGACCAAGCGTGAAGTCGGAGATAGGTTGATGTTTCTTGTCTTGTTAATGAGGTCGTTGGAGTACGATATGGCATGCGCTGGTTTGTATCGATACTCGTTCAATATGAGTCTATTGAGTGTTCGGGACATCTTGTTGGCTGTCGTATTTATGGACGTGACGATTGGTCGTATAGGGTATCCGGTCTTGTGCAGTTAAATCATGCTGTATAATTTGGGAACAGTTGGGTTCATCTCTCTATGGGCATCTGGTTGTATTCCGACTTTCGTCAAGGAATCTCGTGCTTTCTCGACAGTTCTCTTAAATTTGTGGTTGTAACTATTCTGAATATTTAGGTTACTACTCACTTTGATGTTGTTCTGTTGGAAGAACTCTAGTGTTTTTGTTATATATTCCTGTCTGGGTAGTATTACAAGGCCAGCTCCCTGGTCTCCTTTAGTGACAATTAGATTATTGTCTAAGATCTTCTTTTTAAGTTTCTTGATAGTGTGGCTGTCTGTATTGGTGTGTTGTTGTCTATTGTCGGTGTCGGTACGTAGTGCTTCCTTGATCTTCCTTCTCATCTCTATTCCGTTCGGGTGCCTATAGGTAATAGCGTCTAATTCGAGAACAAATTCGTTGTGTTTGACGCTATGTGGTGGTATCATTTTGAAATTTGTTAAGATAGCTTCCTCTCTCTGGTCGAACTGGACATTACTGAGGTTGGTGTATCTGTCAGGGAACATGTGTCCATGTGTGGTCGTTGTTGTCGGCTCCCGATGTTTAGTCCTTTAGTACAACGCAGAGCCGTTTTATTGTTAAATCAACTAGTGATTGCAATTTAATTTCTGCAAGGGATTCATTAATTAAGGCTCCCGTATCCCCCATTCAAACGTGAGTTGCCGCTCTTTTCCCCAGAGCTTCCAAACAAAAGTGTTACTAGATGTAGATGGCGACACAACTACCAAATCGCTAATTATCCCGTATATTTTTATTTGCGGCAATAATCCACCCCACCACGAATATCTAACCGTATACAATTTCTCGTAACCATGACAACCACGAAAAATACCAAGAAGCGGTTATCTCCTTCTCAATAAAAGGTTATGTTTGTTATTGTAAGCAGTTCTTTTCGAGAGCGATTTATTTATGAATATTTCTCTTAGAAAGAATATTGTTCGATTTATTTGTTTATAGAGAATTTATTGATAGGTACGTACACAATAATATGTTCTAAATAAATATTGTTATCTTTTAAGGTGCTCCATTTCCATATAAAACTTTACATTACCATCCAAGGACAACAGCACCGTATACTTAAGTCTGAATACACGATATGGCATTAGCGGCTGGTTTAAATTTAGATCAGAGGTGGTCTGAGTTAAATATCCTTAAGTACGATTAGACTGTAACTCAAATTATGTTGTATTACATAACGGAGTTACTTTAGCTCTCCGTAAATGACTTGTCTAATCATAGTACCTTTAGTGCAGCAGCCCATTACGAAATAACGCCATATAATGGAGATCGTATCATTCGTCGTTTTATAGTTGCTCGACGCAACTGGAATATTTCAATATTTCATTACGCAATCTTGAGGGCGAACTTATGTTTTAAATGTTGCTTACCGCAAAACCTTTTCATATACAAAAGATTCTTTGTGCAATTCAAATGTAATAAAATCTGCCACCTTGACGTAGGAAGGTATATAATTAATAATTATCTACATAAATATAGAAATAAATAAAAATTGTGTGTTGTTTACTATTTACGTCGAATTCAGCAGCAAAACAGAATGTTAAAAATGAAAAAGAGATGGTAATTACCCACCCTTGCCAACATCTTCATGTCATCGAAATTCATTGTGTGTCCCGACTCGTGGCAGTGTTGAGCAACAGCGGACTGTTGAATCTTGCGTAGCCGGGTATCTCTACTGTGCTCCTTGACTCTACATTCGATACTTCGTCCTGTCTGTCCTACATAGCATGTTCCACACTCGCATATTATCTTGTATACCTCTTCGTTCTTCAGGAGTGTTGTGATATCCTTTGAGTCGTGGAAAAATATAGTATAGGCCGACGAGTCAAGCCATCTGAAGCTCAGTGAGGTTGTTAGCTCACCTTTTGTAGGTTTATTGGAGGGGTGTTGAAGAAATAAAAAAAAAACGTGTCGGAACTAAACGTTGTTTTTGCGGTCGATTTGCATTCGGACGAGAGCAAATATGTCGAATACGCAGGTAATTCGAGCGCGCGGGTTCGGGGGTCGGGTGGCGCCGGACTATTTTGCAATCATTGGCGGCGCACACGGGGCGGCCGATTCAACTCGTATTAAATAGAATTACAATGGCCGTTTATCTTCGCGGGGGACGTTTGTAAATAAGCCGGTGCCGGGAGGTGGCCCCAGGTGCGGCCGGTGTGCATTACAGCCGTACTTACATTAGCGCTAACGAAATAAAGATAAATATCTGCTAGGCTTTGCCTCGTGCGTGTTGTTCTGGATTCATAAATTCCGCCACCGAGATCGGCAAACAACGAACAGCGAAAAAAGACCACCCCGTGACTTTTAATTCAAACTCCGCTCGGGATGACGCAAATATTTGCCTCAGATCGGTTTTTAATAATCTGGGCAAACAGCAATGTTCTCGAAGGGTGCTATTTTTGGATTACCATTCGATTAAAATAATATCGAAAGAATACACCTCCTCCTTGTTGAGCATAGCAATAATATTGACAGTGGCAACCCTAAAATGGTCAAGGGCCAAACCGCTGATTACTGTAATTTCATTTATTCTGAGTTACTTCACAACATTTTTTTGTGAATTGGTGTGAAAAAACACAGTCATCCCATCCAATCTGTTTTCTTTTATCTTGCATTGTCTTCTTTGCATCATTGTACCTACTTGTCCGTCCCTGCGTCTAACCCTATCCGACCAATGTTACATTTGTCTGCGTACGGAAGGCGCGGGCGATAATGTTTTTGTTCGCTATGCGCAGACGCGCTGACTGACTTTGACCGCGAATTTTGAACAACCCTGTTGCGGCCTATATTGCGCATGCGCGTAAAGCTCCCGCATGCGCGTAGACCACGTTATTGTAGAAAGAAGCAGAAAGCATGATAGCACTTATTTTGTCACCTATTTTTTCAATTTTGTTTTCGTAGATGCCAAACCAGAAGTCTACATCTCACAAATGTGAGACGTCATGAAGACGTGCCACGTTCGTAATCTACAAAAAATAGTCGAAATTACGGTACTTTTTGTGACAAAAAAAACAGAAAAAGTTTAATTACTTATTGACCCTCAAAAAATTTGGAGCATTTCATACTAAAAGTTAATTTGCAGAACATTATTGCTCTTACTAGTGGAGTCAAATTAACCAGAGATAGTGCGTTATCTTAGAACCTGTTGGAAATACTTGATTTTTCATGATTATTTTTTAACGTTGTAAATTAAAAGCACTGAAACATTTATACATAAAAAAATTACTTATTTATTTAATAAATATTCTCATTTGTTGAAATTATTAAATTGTGTATATAAGCATATTTGATGTATGATAGAAAATAGAACAACTTTTAAAAAAGTTATAAATATTTTGCTAAAGCAGAACGCCGTAATCTTCAGTTAGTTCAGAAGCCACACAATATCGTTTTTAGTGGTTGTACGCCTATGAGCAAAACATTTAGCATTCATAAATATATGACTACCCCAACTAATTACCCACATTTCGGTGTATGATAGAACGATATACAATAATTTTTGTGAAAGCTATAAACATTTTAGTAGCGCTGCGTAAGAGAAAACGGTATCAACTTTTTCTGTAGCAAAGATATGTACTGCAATACCGTCGTAAATAACGGATAAAAATTACTGTGATTTAGGGGTTGTATGCAACGGAGAAAATCGATTAATTTACTTACAATGAAGCTAAGTTATACATACAACAATTTTGATCAAAACCACAACATTTCTTCCTTAGCTGTTCCTCGTAATATAGTTCAAACTTACATAGATAATCGATGCAAATTATTGTGATTTAGGAGTTGTTTGGCTTGCTACAGAACGTGAAAAGGTGACTAACTAATCGAGATAATCTATATTTTGACGTATGGAATAACGTCATGTATATATTTTTTTAAAAACATAGGCTCTTTTCAGCATCTATTCACAATATGTGCTTTTGGCAGTAGATTGTTATAAGAGATTTTTCTTCTGTGTATTGATCGGGACTGTCCCGATCAAACCGGGACGTATGGTAAGCATAATTATAGCAATATAGGTTTTTTGGTATTTCGTAAACATATCTCTTCAGATCTCTTAATTACTCCCAAATTCAGCGTCAAAGACTCAATACAATTCATTCAGTCCATCAGACAATGTCATTTTTCAACTGCACCCTCGTTTCATTTGATGTAACCAACCTTTACTCTAACGTCCCTACTGACTTTACCTTGCAGCCTTGCAACTTATTAGTATCCCACTTTCAGAACGGCATCAACGTCCAACATTTTAATTCCATTTTAAAACATCATTCAACAGAATTATGCTACCTTTAGTAATAAATTTTACAAAATTCAACTAGGTTTACCGATGGGTCTAACAATCTCCTCATTTCTTGCTGAAGTTTTTCTTAATTATATTGAAACCAAATTTATTATGAATCCTTGCAACCCTTACCTTAAATATATTCGCAAGTGGGTGAGATACGTTGATGACGTTTTCTGCATCTGGGACGGCGATAGGGACGAATTGCAAAACACTTTTAATTATATTAACTCCCTTCGCCCCGTACTTAAATTCACCATGGAGATAGAGAGACAACAGCCTCAGACTCCAGACTCCATTCCTTCATTCACAATTTATCGAAAACGCTCTTCAATTTGCTCTATTATTCCCTACGATTCTCATCACCCCATTTCACATCATACTGCTTCCCTTAAATATTATTTCCACAGAGCTTTAACTTACCCACTAGAAGGTGATGCCAAAAGTAACGAAATTAAATTCATTTTTCAACTTGCAAAACAACACAACTTCCCTGATAAATTAATAAACAAAATTTTTTACAACACTTCAATAAGATTAGACCCAGTTTTCCAGAGAAATGCTACCAATCCAGATCTAACCCTTTACAGACCCTTTACTTTCAACCCCATAAACCAGAAACTCACAAACTTCCTTACCCCATTCAACACTTCTCTCCTCCCACCGACAGACCCCATATTCCATCCTAAACGAAAACGGAGTGTACGCCGTCGAATGTTATAACTGTAACGGGATTTATATCGGACACACAGGTAGAAAATTATCAAAAAGAATTGCTGAACACAAGAACAAAGCTAACTCCAATGTTTATAGACATAGAATCGAAACCGGTCAATTGTGACCGGTTTCGTATCAATTTTAAAGACATTAAAATCATCCACAAATACCAGAAGGGCCTGAAATTGGATTTGCTTGAACGGCTTGAGATAGAAAGGCACAAAGCAATGCACAACAAAACCCTTTTGAATGATCAAATCGAAACGTTCAGTAAACCTCTATTCACATATATCATTTAATCTTTTCTTAATCCTTTACAATTAAAATTTCATTCTTTTCACCTTTATATGCCCTCTCCATCAATCAATTAATGTTTTCAAAATTTCAAATCCCTACAAAAATCCTACGTTTTCCCCCGTTACGTACTTGTTGTCTGGGTTGCCTACACGTTACAATATGAGTCCTTGTATTCAGTCTTGTTTATGTTATTAATGTGAATTTTATATTTTGCTTATTACGTCGTTCACTGTTTTTATCTTTGTTTTCTCGTTCCATTCATTTTATTAATCGCTACCACGATAATGTGGTTGTTTTTACATTCCGGTTAATTTTCAAATCGTCATTCCGCGCTGGAATGGCGCTTTCAATTCATAAAATGTCTCTTCTCCTTTATTTATATTTCGACAGTTTCCAATTATTATAAGCCATTATGTGCCTAAAATTTTTAGTTACACGTTTCATGCGGTTATGTTGGTACGACTCCTGCGTCAGTCGACCACTTGAATGTTTACGTCTTATAACTTCCGTTTCGTCTCGACTTTCCACCGATGCACTTGTGTGTGCTTTCCGCAATTTTCCACAACATTTTTCGGCGCATGTGCCTTCGTAGATTTTAATTACTCGACTGTAAGTTAAGCTTCATCTCTAAATTTTAATGCTTTAAACTGTTTTCCTGTTTCTTGCCTATATTTTTGGCCTTCGGCTGTCTTTATACGTCTTAGTCATCGTCTATCTTCGCATATCTTCGTCTGTCTTCGGCTTTATTCGTCTGTCTTCGTGTATCTTCGTCTTCTTCTTCGCCTTCACCTGCCTTTTTTGTATTATTTTTATCGAGAAATTAGAGATATTTTAATCGAGTAGTTAGAGATATTTCAGTGTTTAAAAAGAAAATGCACGTGAAAGTTATTTAAATAAATAACGGGACAGTACAGTGGAATTTTCAGGTTAGTGCCATAAAAGCGGGATTAAAATTGCTTGATGGGTTATGGAGAATAGTTTGCAGCATGATTTACACTCAAGATTAAAAGGAATAAAGGCGATTTAATCCCTGAATGTGGAACCGCAGCTGTTGCGGAACCTACAATACGGGCGTCGTACACGTATGCACCGAAAAAAAAAATCACACAGATCTTGAACTGTAAACATCAGTTCTCGCGATTTGTTTAACTTAATTTAAGACAGCAAGAACACGGCTCGTGTTCCGCCGGTCCCCTCCAGGCTGAAACCTCCTGAAATACGGCCGATAAAAAACAAACGAGCGTCGCGCGGCGAGCGAGGACAAATGCGTTAGCATGTAGCGCCATCTACTGCGGTTTACTTGCAATCTGGAGGAAAAATGTGTATATCTCGAAGCGCGAAACAGGCGATATATTAGCGCGCGCCCGGCCTGAACAAAAAAAAAATACATCGCACAGCGTCGACGATGGAACTGAAAGCCGATTACACAAAACCGAAATGACCATTCAACGAGCAACAATTATTGAAAAGAGTTTTTGCGGGCGTAAGCATAAATCGTTCATAACGCCACGGGCGACTAAAATGTTTGGCTTTTATGCCGTTTTGTTGCTGTAGTTCTTTTTTTTTGCTGCTTCGAAACGGTCAGCCAGATGCGACCCTATACCGATTACGGACTGCAAACAATTTGTTTTCAATTATTTGCAGCGATAAATATTAAATACTTCCCTCACATCGGTACACGACCCTATGACCTTTTTCATTAAATGGGATTTACGCAGACACTAATTGACGAATAATTGAGCACGAAATATAAATTTAACTGAATGAATAGTTCAGATGATACTAGTCAAGTTTGCAATTGTAAAGGAATTTTCAAGTACCTGCGCACCAATTTATAAAAAAACAAGAAAAACTACAAATTAGATTTATTAGAACAGCGTGAAATAGAAAATCATAAAATAAACCACAATATCACTTTGTGTTAAACTATCAATTATAATTTCTTCATTGCTGAGAAACTTAATAAAGAAAGACGGAGTCCGTCCCTGACCAGCGGAAGAAAATCGACAACACTCCACTACAGTTGTGTTGCAACTGGTGACAAATCAACGCCGCCGGGAACATATGAGTCTCCCTCCTAATAAATGTTTGTACGGACGTTTGCAACAGTAGTCGGGTCATGCGCGTTCGGCTATTTACCAGGGCCGGCCTTAGACGAATTCTTCAATACAATTTTGAATATGCTCGTTCAACGTTAGCCATTATTTCTGAAACAGCCTGTATACATTTGCCGACATGGACACATTCCAAAAACTAAATTTGAACGTTCTTTTGGGACAGCTTGTGTTAAGTTATCCTGTTTTTAGTTAGTTTGTTATATTTTATTGTTAATTGTTGTATTTATTTTATTGTTTATTTTTTAGTTATATTGTTAGTTTTGACGTAAATATTGAATTAATTTTTATAATGAACCGCTTGGACATCAGCTAGCCTTCGTAAGAAAATTCATTACATGCTAAATTTTATCCAGTAAATATTTCGTATAATTGGATATTGGTCTACATTACGTACATAATTACAGGCATAATTACTTTGGTAGTCCAAATTTTCAATTTTATATTCGCTATTTTTACTTTCAAGTCATAATAATTCCTTGTATTAAATGAAAAGAAATTTCTGAAAACAAACAAAAAAAAATGTTTGAGACAAAAACGTAAATACTGAATTAAAAAAATATATATAGGTATATTGTTATGATATATATCTTATGGTGAAGATTTAGAATATTTTTTTTATGAAGAGGAGGAGAATTAAACGCTTTTTCAGTCTTGAGATTGTAATATTTTAACTATCACCGGCAGTCGACAACCCCAATCAAAAATATTTTTTATATTTGTTAGACATTTTTATTTTTTTGTAGTTAGTTACTGATATATTTTGAAGCTCTCTCACCATCGTTCGTTGGAACGAGAAAGGTCCATATCGAAACAATATAGCGTCGTATTCTCTGGCGCCAAATACCACAAATTGTTTTTGATTTCGCTACGTCGTTTTTATATTCATTTATTCTTTCATATTCGGTAATGTTTTTGATCTAATTTAAGACAACTCATCGCGGTAATGCAGCCACTGGGGCACGAATCCACGCTTCAATATACAGAGGCATTATAACTCGACGCAATAAAAAATATCTGACAACTTATTATCCAATCTGCCTTAGTTTCCGAAATAACGCATATCAGAGTTTTATCATTTATAACTAAACAGTAATAAGTTGTAAGTAAACAGTGATTTTTGTTCTGCTGTGTGTTGTATATATGCTTATATCTATCTGTATAGTTGGTTGCCTATATGTACCTATTATGTTGTACCTGTACAACAATTGGTACGCCAATCTATTCCACTGTAATAACTTTTCCTCATAATTTGTTTAGCAATGTGGACACCTTTTTCGGCTAAACCATTACTGCGAGGATACTTCGGACTGGAGTTTAATAACTTATCTTGTATTTCTGTTGAAGTTTTATATTTTAATTTGAATATCTCCAGCCATTTTGAAAAGTAATCAATAACAATAAAATAATCTGTTCTGTCGTACGTCATTATATCAATGCCAAGTTTTTGAAATGGCAATGTTGGCAATTCATGAGGTATAAGGGGTTCCTTAATATTGGATGCAGCTAATCTTTCACATACGGAGCACTTGTTTATAAATTGAATTATTTCATTTGTTATGCCTGGCCAATAAAGGATTTCTTTTGCTTCCAGTAGAGTTTTAGTTATACCCATATGCCCTTCATGTAATAGTTGTAGCATTTTCTCCGTCTTATACTATTTGGTACTACTATTCTGTTATTAAAGTAAATAATGTCGTTTTCAGCTATTAAATTATTCTTTATTTTCTAATATTTTTGACAATAGTTGGGCATTTTTCTTTTATCCGGCCAACCTTCCTTGCAATATTGCAATATTTTTAATAAGACCGTGTCATTTTTTGTTTCTGTTGCTATTTCTGTACTAAATTTACAATTTTAGTCTATTAATACAATGCACTGAGCCTTTATTGTCTATTTCGCTTGGAAAATATTCTACTACGAAATTTCTGCTAAGGAGATCTGCAATATACATGAATTTTCCAGGTAAATATGCTAAATTTATATCGAAATCCATCAATTTTAACCTCATTTCTGCAATCTAACTGATGGGATTTTTATTATTTCTTCATGAGATTAACTAATGGCTGATGATCGCTCTGTACTTTAATTCTAGTGCCCCAAACATAATTATTGAATTTTCTACAAGCAAAGACTACACTTAAGAGTTCTTTTTCTATCTGAGAATACAAAACTTTTTTTACAAAACTGTAGGTTTCAAGCTTTTAGATGCAAACGCAACTGGTTTGTTATTTTGTAGGAGACACGCACCTAACCCATCTTTAGACGCATCGCATTGAATAGTAACTGACATATTAGGATTTTACTGGCTTAGAGTGGGTTGCTCAGCAACTATATTTTTTAAAGTTTCTAGTGCATTTTTATGTATTTTATCCCATGTCCAGATCACATTTTTCTTAAGTAATTCTCTTAGAGGTGCACTTATAGTAGCCATATTAGGGATTTATTCTCTTAAGTAATTAACACAACCTAAAATTCTTTGTAATTCGACCATACTTGTGGGGTCTTTTAAGTTTACTATAGCTGTTATATTATCAGAATCTGGTCTTACACCATCTTTGTCAAATATGTGACCTAAATATTTTAATTTTGGCTGTTTGTACTGTAATTTTCGTGGATTGAATTTGATATTAAATTTTGTAGCTCGTTCGATAATCATTTGTATCAACTCGTTATGTTTTTCTTCCGTTTCTGTCGCAATTAAAATGTCATCAAAGTAAATTATTATGTCGGTACTATCAATATCGCCAAAATATTTATTATTTAATTTTATAAAAGCTTCAGGTGCACAAGAAAGTCCAAAGGGCAATCTTAGGAATTTGTAATATCCAAATGGTGAACTAAACGTACATAAATCAGTACACGAACTTCCTAATTTTACATGCCAAAATCCTTTTTTTATGTCAAATATTATAATAAAATTATAGAAAGTAAGTAATTAGTACGAAAATTGCTCAAGTCAATTTATTTAAAAAAAGTCAGTCAGGACGGCTCTAACAATAATGTTGTAAAAGAACACAATTACATACGAGAACGTAATGTTATTTGCATGCCAGAGTCGATTATCCACCCCAATTGAAAAAGTTACCAAAATATACATAAACTCAACAGTTATATCAGAGTTGGTTTTCTGTTAGAGGTTGCAAGTCTCGAAGGACCACGTTCGCCTAAGCAGCTGCTTCAACTTCCATCGGCTGTTCAGCCACGGTCTCGTATTTCTTTTTTTTCTTTTTCGGTGACTTCGGTTTGGCAGAGCTGTTCAACAACGACTTCAACTCCGGGTCAGTGATGGAATGCTCCTACTGGTACAATTCCGTCTCGAACGGTAAGCCAGTTATTTTGTGGGGCCCATTCGGCATAAGCAATACGGTAAACTTGTAATGAGTCACAAGTTCCCCAGGCTTTTCAAAGAGTACTTGGAAAGGTTCAATGAGTTTGTGGTTGACACATTCGACAACTCCCATCTAAGCTGCGAAGATTGAACATGCTTTGTCCGCACCTCGCTGTAGAACATCCTGGATGCTTTCAGTTTCAGTTGATATACTTCATCGGTCTTCTTGTAAATCGACACTCTGGTGTCTGTATCTTAACAAACACCCTCTCCAGTACTGACCAAGACATCCATAGCATACACTTCATGCTGTCAAATTCAAACTTTTCGTGTTCCTTTTTCTGCGCGTCACTGGGATTCTGGATGATGGTCTTTTCTCCGTCGATGTTGAACTGTTTCAGTTGATGACTCAACATTCCTTCGATTGGTTTGCACTTGTAAGCTTCGCCAATATTTTGCAGGGCGTCCGTGACTGCATATGTCTCATTGCCGGGTTTCAATAACCTTAAAGCAGCCTGAGATGCCTGGTAGGCTGCAATGATGCAGTCTGCCTTTCTGCCGGTTACCTTGTTTTCACTAGACGCACCCAGGACAATTGTGTGTGCCACGACAGCAATAAAACCATCTATGTGAGCACGCAAATCAACTTTAACTAAGCCTTCATCCTTCAGTACGTAGTCAGCGTCGCTAGCAACTGGCGAAAAGTGGCATATACAATTATTTGCGGAGACGCAGGTCGGGAAGGCAATGCCCTTTTTGAGGTCCTTCTCCTTCTTAAACACTTTGCTTGTCTCCTCTAACAGCAATTTGTCGCCATATTCGCATATTTCTCTTACAGAAGCACCGACAACGCATTTATCGATAACTTGCTTCAAGACTCTGTTAACGATTTCTCCTGCCATCTTATACTTGGTAACAACCAAGTCTTCGGCAATGGTTTTCTCGACCACATCTTGATCTTCCGCCATGTCGATAACCATATTTTCTGCATAGGGTTGTTTCTTTTCTCTCGTGTGGCGTGAACCTCGTGAATTTCTTCTTGTTTTCATCGCTTATATTAAATGTATTATAGAGGTCTAAAGCATCCTCACCTACGCAGTTGAGAAATATGGCGATCTTAATTTCTTTGGCAACATCGTTTTTTTCCAGCGGCAACCAAGAATATATCGAAGGACTGCTTAAATTTTTGCCAGTTGTTCAGCAGATCTTCATTTAAATTCAGCGGTTTTGGTGGCCTCGCCCCTTCCATCTTACTACTTAAATTGACTTTTAACTCTTAACTTTACTGTAAATAACTTTGGATATCGCTATGTTCGCAGCGCCATGTTTTAATATGGACATATTTGTAAGAAAAGCAGAAGAGTTATGGAACTGCAAGAAGCCGGAGCGGAAGAAGAAGATAATGGGATCACCGAATTATTTGCAATCGATACCGTAGACAATAATTATAAATATGTTAACAGCATAAATGTCTGGACAGGGAGGTTAGTTATACAAACAAAATTTGCCATAACATGTAAGTTAGATAGTGAGTCACAAGTAATTATATTGCCAGCAAGCATTTATAATCGAATGAATATTCACACTAAAAAATGTAAAAATGATCTAATATTGCCAGCCTATGGAGGATTTAAAATAGAAGCTCTATTTAAAGTAAAATTAGATGTAATGTATAAAAATATTACTAAAAATTTAGAATTTATTATAATAAAGAATCATGCACAGACTATTTTAGGGCTAGATGGATGTTTGATGCTAAGATTAATACAGAAGAATATAGAAATTAATGTAATTAATAAGATTTTTCGAATTTATTGATATCAATTCACATATCTTTAAGGTATTGGCGTTTTTCCAGATAAGTATAGAATAAAAATTGAAGAAAATAGTAAAGGAGTAATAAAACCGCCTCGTAGATTGCCGCGAAGCTTATCAGCTCAGCTAAAATTAGAATTAGAGTAATTAGTTAAAAAGAAAATAGTTGAAAAAGTGGAACAACCCAAGGAATGCGCTAGTAATTTAGTTGTGGTCGAAAAAGATAATAACATTAGAATATGCCTCGATCCATGCGAATTAAACAAAGTTATTCAAAGAGAATTTTACCTAATACCGACATTTGAAGAAATAAGGTTCAAATTATTAAACAAAAAAATGTACTCAATATTTGACATAAAAAAGGATTTTGGCATGTAAAATTAGAAAGTTCATGTACTGATCGAGACGGATCTGCACCAGTCGGAGCATTCCATCACTGACCCGGAGTTGAAGTCGTTGTTGAACAGCTCTGCCAACCCGCAGTCAGCGAAAAAGAAAAAAAACAAATCCGAGACCGTGGCTGAACAGCCGATGGAAGTTGAAGCAGCTGCTTAGGCGACCGTGGTCCTTCGAGTCTTGCAACCTCTAACAGAGAACCAACTCTGATATAACTGTAGAGTTTATGTATATTTCGGTAACTTTTTGAATTGGGATGGATAATCGACTCTGGCATGCAAATAACATTACGTTCTCGTATATAAGTGTGTTCTTTTACAACATTATTATTAGAACCGCCCTGGCTGACTTTTTTTAAATAAATTGACTTGAGCAATTTTGATACTAATTACTTACTTTCTATAACCGTTACGAGTACGCAGTTCGTATCATTTTATTATAATATTTGACACAAGAAAAGGATTTTGGCATGTAAAATTAGAAAGTTCATGTACTGATTTATGTACGTTTAATTCACCATTTGGATATTATAAATTTCTAAGATTGCCCTTTGGACTTTCTTGTGCACCTGAAGCTTTTATAAAATTAAATAATAAATATTTTGGCGATATTGATAGTAACGACATAATAATTTACTTTGATGACATTTGAATTGCGACAGAAACGGAAGAAAAACATAATGAGTTGATACAAATGATTATCGAACGAGCTACAAAATTTAATATCAAATTCAATCCACAAAAATTACAGTACAAACAGCCAAAAGTAAAATATTTAGGTCACATATTTGACAAAGATGGTGTAAGAGCAGATTCTGATAATATAACAGCTATAGTAAACTTAAAAGACCCCACAAGTAGGGTCGAATTACAAAGAATTTTCGGTTTTGTTAATTACTTAAGAGAATAAATCCCTAATATGGCTACTATAAGTGCACCTGTAAGAGAATTACTTAAGAAAAATGTGATCTGGACATAGGATAAAATACTTAAAAATGCACTAGAAACTTTAAAAAATATAGCTGCTGAGCAAACCACTCTAAGCCAATATAATCCTAATATGTCAGTTACTATTCAATGCGATGCGTCTCAAGATGGGTTAGGTGCTTGTCTCCTACAAAATAACAAACCAGTTGCGTTTCCATCTAAAAGCTTGAGTCCTACAGAAGTTTTGTGTTCTCAGTTAGAAAAAGAACTCTTAAGTGTAGTCTTTGCTTGCAGAAAATTCAAGAATAACGTTTGGGCACTAGAATTAATGTACAGAGCGATCATCAGCCGTTAGTTAATCTCATGAAAAAATAAATAATAAAAATCCCATCAGATAGATTGCAGAAAATGAGGTTAAAATTGACGGATTTCGCTATAAATTAAGCATATTTACCTGGAAAATTCATGTATATTGCAGATCTGCTTAGCAGAAATTTCGTAGTAGAATATTTTCCAAGCGAAATAGACAATAAAGGCTCAGTGCATTGTATTAATAGACTAAAAAATTGTAAATTTAGTACAGAATTAACAACAGAAACAAAAAATGACACGGTCTTATTAAAAATATTGCAATATTGCAAGGAAGGTTGGCCGGATAAAAGATAGATGCCCAACTATTGTCATCAATATTATAAAATAAAGAATAACTTAATAGCTGAAAACGACTATATTTACTTTAATAACAGGATAGTAGTACCAAATAGTATAAGACGGAAAATGCTACAACTATTACATGAAGGGCATATGGGTATAACTAAAACTCTACTGAATGCAAAAGAAATCCTTTATTGGCCAGGCATAACAAATGAAATAATTCAATTTATAAACAAGTGCTCCGTATGTGAAAGATTTGCTGCATCCAATATTAAGGAACCCCTTGTGCCTCATGAATTTCCAACATTGCCATTTCAAAAACTTGGCATTGATATAATGACGTATGACAGAACAGATTATTTTATTGTTATTGATTACTTTTCAAAATGGCTGGAGATATTCAAATTAAAATTTAAAACTTCAACAGAAATACAGGATACGTTAACCACAATATTTTCAACTCATGGTGTACCCGAGATAATAATTTCGGACAACATGCCATTTGGTTCGAAAGAATTTGTAGATTTTTCCAATAAATGGAATTTTGCCATTATTAAACTCCAGTCCGAAGTATCCTCGCAGTAATGGTTTAGCCGAAAAAGGTATTCACATTGCTAAACAAATTATGAGGAAAAGTTATTACAGTGGAATAGATTGGCGTACCTTGCTGTTAGAATACAGATCGACTCCAATTTCATACCTAAAAGTGTCACCAGCAGAAATGCTAATGAATCGAAAATTACTTTCAAAGATACCAACACACAATAAGAATCTAAGACCAAAAATAGTTAAAAATTTAATATCGAAACTGACAGATAATCAACTATCATATAAAAAATATCACGATCAAAAGAAATTATGAGCAGTAAAAGCTTATCAGAACGGCGAAAATGTAATGTTGCATGATGGAAAAGTATGGTCACCTGCAAAGATAGTAGCACCAACAATATATCCACGCTCATATTTAGTTCAAACTGACAATGGCAATGTATTATGACGGAATATTTACCACTTAAGGAAATCATTAAATAACTATACAGAGGCAAAGTTGACTACACCCGAGTTAATTACATACAATACTACACCAGAAGTATCCACTAGCAATAATCATGAAACTCCTTTTAGAGACAAAAGTAATAGAGAATATGTAACCAGATCTGGTCGTATCGTTCGACCTCCAGATATATATGGGCTTGGAAGCTAATTTAGTTAGAAAGTTAATATTTTGTTATATATTATTAGTGTTAAGTAGGAAATATTTCTAATTTTATAATAAAGGGGGTTATGTGTGTTTTCTTGTGTATATTTAAATGTATATGGTATGTATATGTAAATATAATTTCAGTTATTTGGTTGTGTATTATTGTTAATTATAACCCAAAAAAAACAGGCTGTTTTTTAAATATTGGCACATGCATTATGAATATTTAATACAGCAAGTATATGTGGTGGAGACGATGCTAACCTAAAAGTCTTTTTGCAGAATTTATTTTCATAAAGATTAGAAGAAATCTAGAGGGCGGTATGAAAAAAAAAATTCGATGGTAAAAAAATAAGGTCCACCATAATATCTATATTCAGCATGCATACAAGTGCTGTTATTTCGTTCAACTGCGAATTGATTCGAATGCATTCGGAATTATTCGGTTTTCCTTCTTTATCTAAACTGATAAATTCGAATGATATTGATATATGATAGTTGATAATGTCGCTCGAAACTCGTTCACCTTAACATACCAAAATCTCTATTTTAAACAGGTTGATGATATTGGTACCAACTTTAGAAATGTCATGAGGAAAGTCTTTCGTGTTATTGTGTATTCATTGTTATTGTATTGTATCGTAGTAGTGCTCACGGCCGAGTAGATATTTTTTACAAAAAAATAATGAAGTTCTGAACACATTGAGTAAGTACAAAAATCATACAATATGTTTGTGTGGGGATTTCAATATCATTTTTTTATTACAATCCCAAGAATTAACTGAATTCAAAGATATATTATCCACATTCTATCTTAAATCTATAATGACAACACCCACAAAAGGTAAAAATTGCCTTGATAACATATTATGTATACCAATAAGTATTGACAATTTAAATTCTTAAGTAGTGGGAAACGGATGGTCTGATCACGATGCCCAGGAATTGACGTTACTTATAAATTCCACTAAGAAAACTATTACACCAACTTTTTGCCGAAGTATTAAAAATATAGAAAACTTGGATTATTTTGGGGCTCTTCTAGCACAAGAAAATTGGGAACATCTAAAAATGTCAAATAATGCTGATGAACAGTATGCAATATTCTATAACACGCTTAGTTATTAGTTTGACTTCGCATTTCCACTTAAGAGCACCAACTTGACGAACCGCACAGACAAGCAATGGATCACTAAAGGAATTAAAATCCTCATCACAAAAATTAAAATTATTAAACAATAAGTACGTAGGCTTTCACGGCCAGACTCATTTTTGTATTTCCTGTAATATTCTTTTACTTCTGGATCATTTCCAAATTGTAAATCTAAATTGTAGACTTCCGCGGTCTGAGTCAATGATATATTGATTTCCGGGTGGAAATCAAAGTCCTCAACGCGGTTTCCACCCGGAAATCAATATATCATCCAAATTGTAACTTGTTTAATAATTTAGAAAATAAAACTGCTTCCGGGTTATGCAGTGTGTCAAGAACTGCTGACGTTTCACGAACCATGTCGCTCGCTTCTTCAAAGCTAATTGAATACTAGTATTCAATTACCTTGGGGTAATAAATCCAAATTGTTAGTACGCAAAAGGGGAGTAGGTAACCTCAGGGGTCGGTCCTGGGGCCACTGCTCTATGTAGTTTTTGTCTCGGAATTTAGAATGAAGAATAATAGCATTGGATTTGCCGATGATACGTCACTGGTAATAGCGTCCCCGGATAGAATTGTTATGTCGGACTTAGCAAATGATAAAGTACGGGAGCTAAACGACTAAATAGACAGAAATCAACTGGAGTTTAGTTATTTGATGGAACTTGATTCGCGTAATATCAAAAAGAGTGATACTAGATTCTTGGGTGTGCAGATTAATTGGAATGTAAAATGGGGTAGACACATAGATACGGTCTGTAAAAAAATGGTGTATCTTGTTACGCAATAAGAAGACAATGATATTGCAGATAAAAGAACTATCAAAATATACTGTTTTGCGCAAATGCATTCAATACTTTTAGCTATGGAATAATTGCATGGGGTGTCAGCTGAACTCAACCGCGTATTTGTAATGCACAAAAAGATTATCAGGCTTGTGGCTGCTGTCAACACAAGAACAAGCTACAAAAGGCACTTTAAAGAGATGGAAATACTATTTCCAATGTTCATATTAATGTGTGCAGATTTCTGCGAGAATTCACTTCCTTTATATATATATATATATATATATATATATATATATATATATATATATATATATATATATATATATATATATATATATATAGGAAACTGGTTTAATCGGATTAAATATACTATATATGGAATATGACGTAAATAGAATCCAAGTGAGAAGTAATTTTTAAACTTAATTAAAAGGATACGGTCTCAGCCCGGATTCGAACCGGGGCCTTCTTCCTTGCCGGGGAATTGCTCTACCGCTGAACTACTGAGCCCGGTCGGAGGATATAGATTTAATTCGTCATTTCAAACGATAGTAACAGTACGGGTTGCTGTCTAACTACTATTATCATGACATCTATTGGACACTGGTGGAAATTGGTTCATGGTATGTCAAGGTTAATCGCAAATCTTGCTAGTGGAAAGTAGGAAACTGGTTTAATCGGATTAAATATACTATATATGGAATATGACGTAAATAGAATCCAAGTGAGAAGTAATTTTTAAACTTAATTAAAAGGATACGGTCTCAGCCCGGATTCGAACCGGGGCCTTCTTCCTTGCTCTACCGCTGAACTACTGAGCCCGGTCGGAGGATATAGATTTAATTCGTCATTTCAAACGATAGTAACAGTACGGGTTGCTGTCTAACTACTATTATCATGACATCTATTGGACACTGGTGGAAATTGGTTCATGGTATGTCAAGGTTAATCGCAAATCTTGCTAGTGGAAAGTAGGAAACTGGTTTAATCGGATTAAATATACTATATATGGAATATGACGTAAATAGAATCCAAGTGAGAAGTAATTTTTAAACTTAATTAAAAGGATACGGTCTCAGCCCGGATTCGAACCGGGGCCTTCTTCCTTGCCGGGGAATTGCTCTACCGCTGAACTACTGAGCCCGGTCGGAGGATATAGATTTAATTCGTCATTTCAAACGATAGTAACAGTACGGGTTGCTGTCTAACTACTATTATCATGACATCTATTGGACACTGGTGGAAATTGGTTCATGGTATGTCAAGGTTAATCGCAAATCTTGCTAGTGGAAAGTAGGAAACTGGTTTAATCGGATTAAATATACTATATAATATATAGTATATTATGGAATATGACGTAAATAGAATCCAAGTCTGAGACCGTATCCTTTTAATTAAGTTTAAAAATTACTTCTCACTTGGATTCTATTTACGTCATATTCCATATATAGTATATTTAATCCGATTAAACCAGTTTCCTACTTTCCACTAGCAAGATTTGCGATTAACCTTGACATACCATGAACCAATTTCCACCAGTGTCCAATAGATGTCATGATAATAGTAGTTAGACAGCAACCCGTACTGTTACTATCGTTTGAAATGACGAATTAAATCTATATCCTCCGACCGGGCTCAGTAGTTCAGCGGTAGAGCAATTCCCCGGCAAGGAAGAAGGCCCCGGTTCGAATCCGGGCTGAGACCGTATCCTTTTAATTAAGTTTAAAAATTACTTCTCACTTGGATTCTATTTACGTCATATTCCATATATAGTATATTTAATCCGATTAAACCAGTTTCCTACTTTCCACTAGCAAGATTTGCGATTAACCTTGACATACCATGAACCAATTTCCACCAGTGTCCAATAGATGTCATGATAATAGTAGTTAGACAGCAACCCGTACTGTTACTATCGTTTGAAATGACGAATTAAATCTATATCCTCCGACCGGGCTCAGTAGTTCAGCGGTAGAGCAATTCCCCGGCAAGGAAGAAGGCCCCGGTTCGAATCCGGGCTGAGACCGTATCCTTTTAATTAAGTTTAAAAATTACTTCGCACTTGGATTCTATTTACGTCATATTCCATATATAGTATATATATATATATAAGCTAAAATGAATTCATTTTAACCACGAATACGATAATAAAAATTCTAATGTTCTAGAAGTCGCCCCACAGAGCACTAAAACTTATGAAAATAGTTCCCAGTTTTTGGCAATTAGGCTTTTCAACAGATCAAGTATTACTACTAAATTCTTGGACTTCAACAGATTTAAATCAACTATAAAAAGTGCTTTGATAAAAAAGTGTACTACTCGGTGGAAGAATCTGCTCGACCCGGTTCTGCTGTAGGCATGTAAGAGGGGTTGGACTAGGATTGTTATTTTGCGTATTCCATACAATGTATTATTGTTTAATGAATAAGGATGATTATTATCATCATAGGAATCATCCCGTGGTTAAAATAAATTACTTTACTTACTATCCAGGCAATCCATTATAAAAATTACTTCAAAATTTGTACGTCAAAACATAACGACCTCGGTAAATCAATTACAAAGCCGACGAACTAATGACAAAATAGCATTGGCTTTGATTGGTGATTTGTACTCAACGTGTCACTATGGGGGCGAAATTCTCTTGTTGACATAGGCGATTATCCGAATTACTAAAACCTTTCTCGAATAATTAACAACGCTATTTTCAGGTAAACCTAGCTTTAGGTAAACATCAAACATCGAAGTCAATAAACAATTGCCCTTTCCAACTACCAATTTTCAATTCAATCAGTAACCACGGCGACACGAGTGGCAGAAAAAGGTGCGTATCCAATCGCGTATGTCAGCAAAGACGCCTGAAATGGCGTAATGTATGTTTTTGGGGCGCGAAAGAGGCGTAACGGTCTGTGGGTGGGGAAACATATATTTTCGAGTGCGATTATTCCGGGTAAAAGATCAAAGTCTGCGAGGGTGTATAACAAGTAAATTAATGACCCCCTGATAAGCATTTACCGCACCGCAAAAGGGGGTTGCGCTGTTTTAAAAACCGTGCTCGCCGTTCCTGTGATTGATGTAAACATGACCAACCTGAATGTAAATTTTGGGGCCGCCTCGGCACCCTTCGTTTCTATTACTTCATGTCCAGCGGATATTAAAGAAGACACCGGTACACAGCTCTAATGGACCACCCCTATATGCAATATTACCAATATTAATTTTGTGAAGTTGTACTGAGAGATTTCTAGAATGGTAAACGAACAAAAGATGAAAGAAGTATTACAATAGTCTTTTACCGAACTAAAAACCAAAGTTTCTGATTGCAGCCTAACGGCACAAGGCTGCATGGATGACATAATAGAACATGAACTAATTGGTTGTATAAAGGAAGGCGCTAGAGAAACAAAAAAGGTGCTACGGAAAAGAAACAAACTATCAGAGGAAACACATAAACTGATCCAGCAGAGGGAGAAACTGGGCCAGGAAGAAAACAAAAACGACCAGGAAATTCAACAGTGGGTACAGACAAAAAAGAAACAAAGGATGCCATTAGAAAATATATACATACTAGTGATGTAAAGTTTCATTACTTTCGAGTACCCGTTACTACCCGTTACTATTAAGTTAGTTTTAAAGAAGTGCCTTTCCTGTACAGAAGCTCTCAACTATTTTAATAAAACAGTTTTTACTCGGAAAATAGGTTTATTAATATCTTATTTTAGAGATGTATTACTTATACTTATTTTTACGCATATTGCAGACGGCTGTTTTATTTTCTTTCGCTAAAATTACGCCAAATTTCGCTTCTTTTTTGTGTTGGTTTCTCCGCGGAAATGGTATGTCTAAGAACTAATTTATTTTTTTAGTTAAACTGCTTTAAAAAACAGTCCTAAGACTTGCCTGTTCTATATCAAATTTGTCAGATTTATTTATTATTAAACCACAAAATGTTTGAACGCTCACTGCCTTACTATCTAACAACACTTTGTCAAAGCATTGAAGGAGTTACGATACAATATTTCGGGATTCACATAAATGTTCAGTAGTTTCTTGTACCCGACGACGGCAAAGCCAGAACGAATTCCCATTAACTGAACCGTCCTATTTCCTAATAGACTTTTAAAAAGTAATACCCGGAAAATTTTACATAAACACTTTATGCTAAAGTTCCTATCTGGTATTTAAACCAAGAGGTGACGAGGTATGCTTGGTTGCATAGTGGCAAGTTGACATTCAGTTGTTATACAGGTAGTTTATACAGGTAGCTCTTCGACGGAATCGCAAATGAAATATTCCACATTGGAGAGGAAGAAATAAGCCAGATTTTGCACCACCTTTTTTGCAAAAGGATGGGCCACGGAAGAAATACCGAAACAAATGATTCACGCAAATATAATCCTGCTGTTTAAAAAAGGCAACAACAACGACATAAAGCACTATCGTCCGGTACGCTCGATACCAGGGTTATACAAACTTTTCATAACAATCCTCGAATATCGTTTTCGAGCAACACTTGATCAACATCAACCTATAGAACAAGAAGGATTTCGCAAAAATTACTCCACTACTGAGCACCTCCAGTCTGTAAACCAACTTATAGAGAAAGCAAACGAATGCAATCTGCCAGTATATATTGCATTGACTTCGAAAAGGCCTTTGACTCAGTGGAACAATATGCTATATGGAAATGTCTAAAACTAATTGGTATACATAACAAATATATTAGACTTATCCATAATATTTACAAAGAAAACTCAGCACAGATAACAACCGAAAGAGTGGGAGCTGAATTCCAAGTTAAACGCGGGGTAAGAATTATAAAGAAGAATTGTAAACGGATGGAAACGGTTTTGGAGCCTCAAACATATATTTAAAAGCTCATTGTCAATCAACATCAAGAAGACAACTTTCTACACCTGCCTTTTACCAGTCCTCACCTATGAAACCTATCAAACTTGGTCAACCACATCAAAAGACGACCAAAAACGAAAATGCTGCCAATCACAGATGGAAAGAACCATGCTTGGAGTCAAAAGAATAGACAGAGTCAGAAATGAGCATATAAGAAGAAGAACTAGCCAAAAGGACGTTTTAAAAACATGGAAACAGCTAACCTGGGCATGGGCTGGACACGTGGTCCGCATGAGAGAAGATAGATGGTGTAGAGCACTTACCGAATGGACACCTATATATGGAAAACGAAGGAAGAAGAGGACTACAAAGAAAAAGATGCCGTGATGAAATCACTGCGCACGCCGCACAGTGTGGCATTTTGCGAATCTAGCTGGACAAAAATTTTTATTTATGAAAGGATGTGAATGAAATTTTTGGAGTGATAATAGACAACAAATAGTTTCTTTTTTGTAATTCTTGGCGGTAGTATTACTTCCGGTTTTTCCGGAAGTGACGTCAATTTTGAAATTGTAAGCTGTACCTTATATTTTTTGCAATATTATTAATTTGGATAATATTCCAAACATAATGCTCATCAATTCTTATCTTTGGCACAGTACCGCAATTTGCCAACCCAGTTGCACAAAACTCCTAACTTCTTTATTTATGAAACTAAACCAATTGAATTTGGTGGAGTGATATTAGACCACAAATGATTTGTTTTTAATTTTCTTTGGGATAGTATTATTTCCGATATTGCCGGAAGTGACGTCATTCTTGAAATTCTAAATAGTGCCATATTTTTTTGCAAAATTATCATTTATGGTACTAATCTAAAAACAAAAATATAATATTGCATTGCTCATACAGCAATGTACGATTCCATTACATTAAATACTATATTGAAATTAACAGAATCACTAACTAAACAAAAAACAACGAAATGAGCAAAAAAAATTTAAAATGACAAAACTATGCGTATGGGAACTTAAGCATTTATAACTAAAAATTAATCGTAATGAAAATGTTTATTAAATTTGAACAAAAATCAACTACTAGTACTGGAATCCTCCGAATCCATATATTCAGAACTATCGCTCTCCTTATCCCAAGTTCGATATACTTTGGATGTTATTTCAATAGTTGGAGGCTGTAGCAACTTCATAACATCAGGATGAATAGATGGTGTTTTGTTTTGAATTGGTATTAGTGATGTTATCACAGGATCTGAAGAAATCAACAATCGGTGCAAAATATCGACGTTTGTGTGGATTCTAGAATCTTTTCTGGAGTTTTCTATTCGAAACCGTCGAAAATCCTTATGACGTGTTTCCTGTGCCTCTTCAGACATTTGCCAAATTGGAAGTAAAAAAAAAATTTATACCTTCTGGTCCATGTAATAAAATTTTATGTAATTTAACAGGCATTGGATACCAGTTATATAGTTATATAGTTATACAGTTATATAGTCATTGTCTCTTCAAATTGATGGTTTACTGGAAGCTTTTGGTTGTTAAAGTCAACCATGGTTGGTATAAGTGTTGTTACTTGCTTTCTTATACTTTCACATTCTTCCAAAACTAACTGCTCCGTCTCCTTGGAAAACCTAAATTTTATATGCCTACAAAATGACGTTGATGATGGGCGCGGATTTTGCCATAATATGATGCGTTGACTATTAAATCTGTATAATTGCAGTGGTACACATGAAGTGGTCAAAACATTTGAATCTTGAAATTCAGCTGTTTGCTTATATCTGCTTTGTCCACTACTACCATCACACCCCCATTTAAATATCATGGTTATGTTGTTTACCATTTCCCCTTCATCAAAGATCTGAATACTTCCTTTAGTACAACGCAGAGCCGTTTTATTGTTAAATCAACTAGTGATTGCAATTTAATTTCTGCAAGGGATTCATTAATTAAGGCTCCCGTATCCCCCATTCAAACGTGACTTGCCGCTCTTTTCTCCGGAGCTTCCAAACAAAAGTGTTGCTAGAAGTAGATGGCGACACAACTACCAAATCGCTAATTATCCCGTATATTTTTATTTGCGGCAAGAATCCACCCCACCACAAATATCTAACCGTATACAATTTCTCGTAACCATGACAACCACGAAAAATACCAAGAAGAGGTTATCTACTTCTCAATAAAAGGGTTATGTTCGTTATTGTAAGCAGTTCTTTTCGAGAGCGATTTATTTATGAATGTGTCTCTCAGAAAGAATATTGATCGATTTATTTGTTTATAGGGAATTTATTGATAGGTACGTACACAATTTCAGTGGTTTACATATTTTCTAAATAAATATTGTTATTGTTTAAGGTGCTCCATTTGCATATAAAACTTTACATTACCATCCAAGGACAACAGCACTGTATACTTAAGTCTGAATACACGATATGTCATTAGCGGCTGGTTTAAATTTAGATCAGAGGTGGTCTGAGTTGAATATCCTTAAGTACGATTAGACGGTAACTCAAATTATGTTGTATTACATAACAGAGTTACTTTAGCTCTCCGTAAAATGACTCGTCTAATCATAGTACCTTTAGTGCAGCAGCCCATTCCGAAATAACGCCATATAATGGAGATCGTATCATTCGTCGTTTTATAGTTGCTCGACGCAACTGGAATATTTCAATATTTCATTACGCAATCTTAAACGTGAATTTATGTTTTAAATGTTGCTTAACGCAAAACCTTTTCATATAGAAAACATAATTCTTTGTGCAATTTAAATGTAATAAAATGTGCCACCTTGACGTAGGAAGGTATATAGAAATAAATACAAATTGTGTGTTGTTTACTATTTACGTCAAATTCTTCGTCAAAGAGTTTTAGCTGATTAAATGGATGAGGAAGGATATTGTCTTTTTGTTTTGTCAAATAGAATAATTTGGATGTCAACAAACACTCTGCTAAAACGACGTCGTTAGAAGTAAAGATGTGTAAAGATCACTTGAGAAAATCGAAATTATTTACTGGCTTTGAAAGGCATGTTTATTCAGTTCTTTGGCGAGATTATTCGCCAGTGTGCAAGCCAGTAGGGAGGTTCTTTGTTCGGATGTAAGCAGGGTTCGTCGAGTGGTGCCGTAAGTGAGCATAGCATGTTTTTTAATTCGGGCTCGGTTATCGTGCTGGGTTTTCAGATAGACTGGTTGCATGTTCTTAAAAATATAATCTTGCATAATTAAATTACAACGTCGGCTGTTGTGAAGATTGGAATATTACAGCGCGCTTCGAGTACGGTCTACAATTCTACATAAATATCTCCAACGGTTGGTGGTCTCTCCCTTATTATTCTTTAACCATCGGGCCACTTCGAGCGATGTTTGCCCCAAGGCAAGAGTTTTGAATCTAATTGGCGTCACGTCGTCCCGTTGAAAGTTCCGTCTCCTAATCCAGTAATTTAATTACGTCAATTTTATTATTTAATTCATTAAAAACTGACGCTAAGAGAATGCAAATGCGTCCCGCAGGTCACCGATCTGTTGAAGATTCTATGAATATTCATGCTGGTGATTTTTTTAAATCCGCGCTCTGTGAAACGGGCGAAAATAGCGCCCAATCTAGATGGAAATTCGGTACCCTTTTTTAACGCTTCGTCCCTGCGATACACTAAACAAAACTTATTATTTTTAGATGACTACCCGAACCGTGCGTCGCACTTAGGTCGTTTTGTTGCAATGCGCACACATCCCTTTCATCTTCCGCGAGTTAACGATTTCTTTTATTGTCTCACGGATGATTTAATTATGTCAGTGATGTTTACGACCTACATAAAACAGGGCATTGACGATTTGTAAAAGAAACATTCAAATTCATTGCTAACACTCTGAACCGACAGTATAAAATAAATGAAATTTACTTCGGTGAACACGTCATCATCATCATCGCTACAACACAGTTTTCTACTATTAATTAACACAAATAGCAATGATGATCCTCCGTCATTTTTCGTTTGATCTACACATTACCTACGGTGTTCTCGCAAAGAACTACACAAAAAAAACGTTTTAAAGGTTTTTTAAAAAATAAAAAAAAATGTTTAAATTATGTCTTGAGATGTTAGAAATACGGTACAATACGTTTCATATTGGAAAAAAAATATAAATACTTATTTGATGAACATACGGCCAAGTGCCTACAGCCTAGAGTTTACATCCTAGAGACCTATACGCTCTTATCTTATTTGGAGAAATTACATCCGTGGTGTGAAATATAATATAATATATTGTAAAACACAAAGATTTTGTGGAAATATCGTCGGTACGTTCGCTGAACTGACACTAACCGTACAATGTTACAGCTGTCTGATGTAACGTGTATTGTTCTTGATTAATTGGTAAAAAATAGCAGAAGTAATTACTAAATTAGAAATAATTCTCGTGATCGAAAGGATTCGAAAGGAACAAGCAGATTTTCAAATAGAACTAATATGATAACCATTGAATCGTTTGGAACTAGGGTCGCCTCTGCCGAACGTATCCAGAGTCCACACCTGTAAAAAAGTAATGGGGCATTTCACGTGAAGCGGACAAGAAAAAGTTAAGTTTTTAAATTCGCTCATAATCGGCCCAATTGTACGTCTAGAAGATAATAAGTGTGCATACAGAATATTTTATTAATGTAAGGTTTAGTTGCCAAGTTATGGCCATCTAACGAATTGATGTGATGAAAATACGTATTTTTTGGAAACAATTTTTCAAATTAAACAAATTTACAATACAATATTAAACGTGGTGGTTTATATAGAAAATTTGTTGATCTTTTTAATTATGAAATCAAATTCGAAGTTGTGTTTTCTCATACCCAACTCTACGCCCCACTACTATGGGGTAAACGACATGTACTCAGCCAATCACAGACTGAATTTAGATAACTTGAGAATACAAACAAACCACTGCTGCACTACAATTCGACGGTGTGGGCAAATAAATATATAGACCCCAGGTATATTTAAAAACAAATGCTGTGTTTTATTCTAATCAGTAAACCCAAGAATCGTAACAGTAATTACCTTTTTTAGTTGTTGCTCTGATAAATAGTTTTTGATGGCTCCGCACGGTGAATGCTGTTTCAATCCGTTTCACTTGGAACTTCACGGGAAATTCAAAAATTTAAGAAAAATTTCACAAAATTTGGCTAAGAAGTGGGGATTTTCGTTAGATGTTTATGTGTGTGCATCATGTAGAAAACAACATTTGGTTAAAACACCTCCAGTAGCTTATGAAGATGTTGCCCAGTAATATTCCAGATAAACCGTTTATCCCCGAAGATAAATGTAAACATAATTCAAGCCAAACTAACATAATAACCGTCTAGTTCTTCTTCTATGAAGACTACGATACTGACTTTAAGGCCTAAGGACACGTATGTATTTACATTCACGTATCTCCTAAACTATTTGTGATCCCATTTTAAAACTTTTAGTGTATTATCTACACACTTTAGGCTTTATCATGAGAGTAAAATTATTTTTTAAATTGCTTCCAACAAATACGTATTTTCATCACATCAATTCATTAGATGGCCATAACTTGGCAACTAAACCTTACATTAAAAAAATATTCCGTATGCACACTTATATCTTCTAGACGTACAATTGGTCCGATTATGAGCGAATTTAAAAACTTCAATTTTTTTGTGGTCCGCATCACGTGAAATGCCCCTAATGCCGGTTAAAGATTATTACACCGTTGAAGTGGGTGACGGTAATTATCGTCTTTTGAACTTTGTTGCTGTGTCACAAGTGGTAGTGTTGACAACTTGCAATTTCGCATTCAAATGCGAAATTGGCCGAAAGTGGCAACCGTGACTTAGGATTTCAAATCGTGGTTTCTTTTGAGAATTTTGAACAAACGTTCATTCCGAATTGTCCATTTGTTCAAAAATTATACAAAACAAATAGCGGAAGTAAGTGTAGATGGAACTGAAAAGTTTTGCGCATTCAGGAACCTTCCTCGTCAGATTTTTCAGTCATTTTACGGTAAAGGTGTTCGCACAATTTCTGTCGCACCAGTAGCATTTTGTCAACAAAGTATGCAGAAAGCAGCAGAAGAAGAGAGGGCTACAAGTCAACTGATCATAGTAAAAAAATAATGGTGTAACTGTCTTGGACGATGGAACATGGAGAAAACATTTTTTCTTCTCTGTATGATTGGTGGCGCTTATCAGCTGGAGAAATGTTGTTGATATTCTCATAAAATCGAAATACTGCAAAGCTTGCAAATGTTTGGAATAAGAAAAGAATAGATCACGTGCAAAAACTAATGGCACTCGTACCCGCCATTTGACATAAACCAGTTAGGGCAGTTAACCAGAAGCCTATAAATGAGCTTTGAATTTATGATGGACTAGCCATTCGTCGTAATCATGATTTAATTGATAAAATGAAGAAAACAGATCTTGGCGACACTGCTCAATACATCTGACCAATGAAATTCCGCAGCACACTTGGTGATTTCATTTTCACTTTCAAGTAGCAAAGAAATTGTGGATATTGCAGCAAGTATACGCATATTACCCATATATGTTGTCAATTATCCAGCCTTATGAAGATTATTGAGGTATTATGTATGAGCATCGGGCGAAACTGCAATAATTTCTACGCGAAGGCGCACGGCGCATAATGTTTTCAGAGCCATCGCTCACTGATGATGCAAAACAGGCCCGTCTGTCGTCAAAATCAAACAGAAAGAAACAAGAGGAGGAAAATATTAATTCAAAAAGATAATTATTTGGTCCAGGCTTCGCCGACTATAGTCAAATATAACATCAAAGTTACACAATACTTTAAACGGTGTTTTCTCAAAACCGAATTTTTCAAACTAGCCGGAAAGGTAACTTCAACTGCTCTCTGTCAATTCACTTGAAATTTTGTATGCAGCTTCCGAACATTATCTAGAACAATTTTTAACCTAAGTTTGTACCTAAAAGTGATAATTTGTGTTCAAACGTGCGCCATTTTGTTTTAAAGCGGAATTTCTTATTTCCGTACGTACTTCCCAAGATAATCTTATATAGAATCAATTTCTTTTTTGTTTTTTTTGGCTAAGTGAAAAACTGTGTGCAAAATCTTTCTGGCCGTGCAACCCTGTCTACCGGAAGAGATTGCCTTTGAACTCCTCTAACGCTTCAATTTTTTAATTACTTTTGTTTTTTTTTTTATTGTGAATATTCCTCAACATATGATATTGTAACAAATATACCTACAAAACCGGATATTTTTTCTCGCGCTTGAGTGGCATTACCCCTTAACAAGTAAACAATTTGATTTTCCTTAACTGGTCTTGTCACCATTACCCCTTCGAATTGTCTCGCTTTCTTCAGCATTCAGTGTTTGTTGGCTTTCCAATGTGTCTAACATCACAAGCTAACGCGACAAAAAGAGAATGGGTATTTCAGTACCCCTGAATCCGCTATCTGAGCACCCCTTGCAGCTCCCCTCAGGGGCAAAAAGCTGACGCCGCTGGAGGCGGTGGGAGACCACTGACAGTTCGATTTTTATCGTACCGGAAGGAAGTAATAAAAGGAAACGCTTAACAGGTAACCGAGGGATCATTAAGTTATTACCGGGCACAATCTCCGCTCGGGAGACGGCCAGTCATCGAGAAAATCGCAATTAATAGAACCTGATGCCTGGTTTATTCTTTTTGTTGTGGTCTCATTCATTCTCCCAATGGGTAGCTCAACGTTAACAACACTCCAGCAATCATTAAACCCAATTCTTTGCTGACACGATATACTACAAATAACACAAGACGAAAGTTTACTTCTCCTTAAGTGCTTCATCCAACCAACGAGGTCAATTTGTAAGCATATTTACCAGAAAAATGAAAAGCCAAAAAGTCTCAACTGCTATGATAAAATTCCTATAAAATCCGGTGGAGTTAAGTCAGGAGATCGTGATGACCAGCAAGTAGATTTGAAACAATCATATTTTAATTTTTGTAACTGTAAAGTTCTAGAACTTGCAGAAGCTTTGTCCAGTAATTACTCTCTACCGTTCCAAGCTTTTATAAGTAAGTTGTTGCTTTTATTCTATTCAAATATCCCCCTGTCAAGTCAAATATACGATTTATCAATGAAACTTTCCCTGATAAATTCGTCCTGTATAGCTGCCTTTCTAAAGCTTGATTTCCGTAGGGATAATGTCTCCTCTTAAAGTTTTCGAGTGTTGGAACCGTGTCAATGGACCGTTGTAAGCAAGATACCGGTGTAGGCCACCGAAAAGTGCCACGATATGAAATAACAAGTTGAGTTTCAATATCGCTTAGGGGTCACGAAGTTCGTAGTAGGGGTTAGAGGGGTTGTGTTGAGCACATACCAATGTCGCTTATTTGTTATAAATTAAATTTGCAAACCCTCACAGGCAGACTCGATTTTCGATTCAAAAGAACTGCTACCATTGAATCGTTTTTTTTTATTGGTGGACCGGTTAGGGGCCACTTCAACCCGCCGTTTGTGTCGCTTTCTCGGCGTCTCCTACGAAAATATTTTGTTAACTCGATTTTCTTTGTCGTTTTCTTGTACGCTCACCAGTTGTTCCTAATTTATAGAATATTTATCACAAAGTATAGGATAATTGGTACAGTTTCTTCAGCCCAGTGAGTCAAAAATCATTCCTGTTGGCTTGGATTTTAGCCAGATTATAATTTTTCTATGACCATCATAAACTAAATAGATTGATAATCGTTTATCACATAACAATATAGAAATACTATTTTAAACAGCTTTAACGATACATAAGTTGACTAAGTTACCCGGGGACTGCTGAGATCGTCCTCTCATCGTGGCATCATCCTCGGTAGCTTCCTCATTTCACCTACATATATCCTGGCATAATCGTTGTCTAGCTTGTAGGCTAGGATTCTATGTATGGGTAGTCCACGTTGACATCATCCATGTTAATACCACTACCCAGGGAGCTATATTGATAACTCCTATGTCAATATCACTGCATAGGGAACTGTATTATCATACATGTTAGTACCAGTAGGCAGGGAGCTATATTGACAACTCCTATGTCAATATCATTGCATAGGGAACTGTATTAACATCATCCATGTTATTACCACTACGCAAGGACAACTCACTGTCAATATCACTGCATAGGGAACTGTATTAACATTATCCATGTTATTAACACTACGCAAGGACAACTCACTGTCAATATCACTGCATAGGGAACTGTATTAACATTATCCATGTTATTAACACTACGCAAGGACAACTCACTGTCAATATCACTGCATAGGGAACTGTATTAACATCATCCATGTTATTACCACTACGCAAGGACAACTCACTGTCAATATCACTGCATAGGGAACTGTATTAACATTATCCATGTTATTAACACTACGCAAGGACAACTCTATGTCAATATCACTGCATACGGAACTGTATTAACATTATCCATGTTAGTACCACTACTCAGGGAGCTATATTGACAACTCTATGTCAATATCACTACATAGGGAACTGTATTAGCATCATCCATGTTAGTACCACTACGTAAGGAGCTATATTGATAACTCCTATGTCAATATCACTGCATAGGGAACTGTATTGTCATACATGTTAGTACCAGTAGGCAGGGAGCTATATTGACAACTCCTATGTCAATATCATTGCATAGGGAACTGTATTCACATCATCCATGTTATATCACTACGCTAGGACAACTCTATGTCAATATAACTACATAGGGAACTGTATTAGCATCATCCATGTTAGTAGCACTACGTAAGGAGCTATATTGACAACTCTATGTCAATATCACTGCATAGAACTTTTGCATGTATTTATTGTATGGTATTTTACTTACTTCCCTTTGTCCAATCGAGTTGAATTTTTGAGCGATTTGCGGTGACAATGCATGAAACAATAAAGATATTGGAATATTGTTTTTTTAATGCAATTTTTTTAGAAAAGTATTTTTTATACAAATTTAGTAATGAATGTAATAATTTATGTTAAAGTAAATAACAAATCCGTTTCCTTTTCTTTCTTTACCTAAATGTGTACTTTAGGTACGGTTCTTTTTAAAGATTCGTTAAATTTTAACGAATCTAACGAAAACCGGCCACCTCTAATGATAGTACCACTACGCAGGGAGCTATATTGACAACTCTATGTCAATATCACTGCATAGGGAACTGTATTAACATCATCCATGTTAGTACCACTTCACAGGGAGCTATATTGTCAACTCTAAATCACTGAATAGGGAACTGTATTAACATGATCATTGTTAGTACCACTACGCAGGGAGCTATATTGACAACTCTATGTCAATATGTATTAACATCATCTATGTTAGTACCACTTCGCAGGGAGTTACATTGGCAACTCTATGTCAATATTACTGCATAGGAAACTGTATTAACATCATCATTGTTAGTACCACTACACAAGGAGCTATATTGACAACTGTATGCCAATCCGAATTAACATCATCCGTGTTAGTATCACTACGCAGGGAGACGTATATTGACTACTCTATGTCAATATAACTGCATAGGGAACTGTATTAACATCATTCATGTTTGTGTAACTACGCAGGGTGCTATATTGATAACTCCTATGTAAATATCACTGCATAGAGACCTGTATAAACATCATCCATATTTGTGTTATTACACAGGGAGCTATATTGACAACTCCTATGTCAATATCGTTCCGTAGGGAGCTAAATATAATAGGTATTATAATAACACCAACCATAGTAAATCCACATTCAGAACTGCCCCCTCCACTGGGCAAGGCGAATATTTTTCGTTATTGTTTCTGGGATAAGGAGCGTGTATTGACCTCGTGGCTTAGCGCCACATCGTTACTGAATGAATGAGAGACGGAGAGAGTGAAGTGGGTCACTTTTTTAAATTAGCGTTGAGCTTACAGCTCGTGTCTTCGCTGTTTAGGCATTCCATATATCCCGCTAAGTGCGTGTCATACATTTCATCAATTGTACCTTTTTGACGTTCCGCGATATTGGACCAAGCTGAAGATGTTTGTCTCGGCGACGCGACGACCTTAAGTGCCCCAGAACCATCATATTTCATTTTACGTCGCCGCCAATCGCAAACCCCTAGGACATGTATATTGCATACGTATATAGGATGTCGTGACATCTAATATAGAAGAAACTGAATATTTAAATCACATATGCTTAAAGACAAACAATTTATGTTCTGTGTCTCTGTCTCCGACATTAATTAATCAGAATAATCAGCCATAGAGAGTTGGCGTGTATGCTGTTAAACAGTTGAAACAGTTTGAACAGGATAACTGAAAAAGTAGGTGAGATTTTCGTTTTGGAGTATAAGAAATGATACAGCAGTCAATCAACGTTAACAAGACCGCATGGCAGGGCTTTGAGTAAACGGAGTCGCTTGTCGGGAGGGCTGGGTTCGAGTGTTGCCGGGGTTAAATATTTAATAGGTTGTCTCATCGGCTAGACGAGGGGCTCAGTTCCGCCCCGAGCTAACTTACCACCGGCATTATTAATTGTTACACACTCAATTTTCAATGAGCAAACGCTCGGATCCGAACGAAAAACTAGGTACGTATAGGAGAATTATTAATAAACCCTCCGAAGGAGATTTTTCAAATAATGTTGATTTATATCATTATTGAAATTGGTGGTAATTTTTCGTGGAAGTGCACATTTATGGAGTTACCGAGGCCGCGATTGGGGCGAATATTAAAACAGTCGCCAGGCTGCCGAGTCCTCGTCGTATTTTTCAGGGGAATTGCAATTCCAAAGGCAGTCCGGTTTTCAGCACGGACTTAATAAAAAGACACAACTTGTTACTCTCGCTCTGTGTTATCAATTACTCGATGTATGCGACGTCCTATTTAACTAATCACCATCATCCTAATTAATTACATTTACTACATCCCTTCAAATGGTGTAGTTCCCACATATTAGTTCAGACCTTGTTCATCACGTACCGTGATATCAAAAATTATACAATTGAACATACATCCATATAAGATGCAATAATATATCAAGCTCTTCTACCCGCAGACCACCCCACCCGCGTTGCGTACGCCACTGGTTTGCCAATAATTTAATGAATGACTATCTGCAGAACTTAACTTATTTTCAGTGGTCCCACCTTTCAGGATACATCAATTCTCAGAATATGCCCATGTAGAGCACTGATAACCCGCATGTTTTTATTGAATAATTGGGCCAGTTTTTTTCGATTTCACCGTCAAGGCAGAAAGGTACAGAAACATGTTTTTGGCTGAATTTATGCAACAGTTACACGATGATGAACTTCAGTACGGTTACCTCCAGCAAGACGGTGCAACAGCACATACTACACGACAATATCTTGCTTTTTTCCGCGAGTTTTGTGATGACCGACTGATAAGTTTGCATACAGAAGTAGAGTTTCCTTTTAGATCACCTTGTTTGAGAATTTTTGACTATTTTGCTTTTCCTTACTTATAAAGTAAGATTTTCGCTACTCTGGTACATAATTAGCAAGAACTGCAACAAAGACTTCTTCAGCAATGTGCAGCCATGCTGCAAAACGCTTTTCACAGCACGAGGAGGCGCGTAATCTTGTGCACTCCACAAAACGGCGACAATTCCAACAATGACCATGACAGAATTATTTTAAAAGGATGATTTAAGATGATTTAAGCATGGCAACCCTTGACCAAGATAATTTTTGATACCACGGTAGTATAAACTTTTTTTTCCGTGAGCGTTGGCTGAGGGTGGGGGTTCCTACCACTGCAGCCATGTGGCTTGTTGACTGCTGTTTTCCAGTTAATGAGGCTGAGGAGTCTTCCGATTAGATTTTCTTTGGAGAAGTTGGTTGTGGGGTTCCCTCTCCCAAGGTTTGCTTCCCTCCAGGCGCTCAATGCCTGGCATTCGAACAGGATATGAGAGGTACTTCCTCCTCTTCATTGCAATGTCTGTACTAATGTTCTTCTTTCAGAAGTTGAATGGTGTGCGTGCAGGTGCTTCCTGAGGAGAATTCCGCTATAAGAACCATGGCTTCCTGTGGATGATTTTCCTGTGGATGATTTCTTTTTCAGGGCTTATCTCTTCCATAGAAGTTACCTGGTAGACCGGTTCATAACTTCCAATAATATCACCGTGTTTTAATTTGACTGCGTTTTGGAATGTATTTAACAACGTTACCGGAATTTTCTGATTTCCATCGGCCTTCACTAACGCTTTTCCGACTAAAATACCTGGAACGTTCACTTCACACGATTTTACAATGTAGATTTTTCCTTTATCTGCACGGTCATTAAGGCACAAAAACCATTTTTTCAGACAGTGGTGAGAGGTTTATATCACTCTCAATTTCTGTTCGAAGTATAGAATGATTATCTGCACCCAACATCATCGGAGTCTCAACATTATGGCATTTTAGAATTCGCTCTCCGACATCGAGTTTGATTCTAAGAGTCATCATAAAATCTATCCAAAGTATATACTCATCTACAATGTCTGCAATTAAAAAGATATGAGGAAATATCATTGTGTCCAGACTAATGTTTGTTCTGAATTCTGCATACACGCGAGCTGTTGTAGTCTTTAACGAATATTTCGAGATATTGGTAAGCCATTTCTCTTTAGCTAAATCTCTCCTAAGTTTAGATCTCAAAGCTCCAGTCATGCTGCAATTGGTCCGCCCTACTTTACCATATACAAAAAGACTGTTTTCACTTCGTTGTAATTGAGCTAGTTGAACAATGTTTTTGGGACTAAAACACTTACCAACCAACCGTCGTCCCGCCAGGTTAGTTGTTCTTAGTTTTCTGCTGCCGGGGCTTCAATTTGTCGTTCATGCGAACGGCAATGATCCCCCACAACCTGGCCACATTTATCGCACAGTACAACCTGTTTTTCAGTCTATCGAACTTTACAGTCCCTCTGCAAATGGCCCATGCGATCACAATTCCAGCAACGTACAGGTTCTTTTTTCTGTTTCCGCCCGAATACCTGGGCTTTATTACAAACACATTTCTCCACATCCTATTCTCTTACCATCACAGCACAACGGGAAGCTGTTTTAGCAGACTCAAACCTAAGAGAACATGCAAGTGCTTCGACTGGAGATTTCTTTCCTGTTATACCCAAAGGTTGTTGTAATTCACGGTCGCTGATGGCATTGACAAATGTGTCGCTTGAAACTTCATGTAGAAAGTCAGGATTGGTATTTGAGTATGAGAGATGAGCTAGTCTGCGAATATCCGCCTGAAGCTGTTGTAAAGATTCTCCAGTCTTTTCAGTTCTATTGCGAAGCAGGATACGATAAACTTGCTGCAGATGTTCATATCGTAATTCAATACTTTGAACTAATGCATTATAATCTTGGTGCTGATTTTCTGGAATAGAGCTGTAGCATTTTCTCCCATCGACCACTTGGTCGATGCTGCTGCAGCATCAAATTGGCGTTTAAAGATACCCCATGCAGAGTCACCGTCAGAGTTAGGAGGCTTCAGTTTATTTCCCCCAGATGGTCTGCTTTTGGGTTTAAAACACAGCGGCCTCCAATCTTTGCATTCAGCTCCTTTCTTAGGTTTTCTATTTCATCGTTCAACTGACATTCCAATGAACTTTGTTGTTCGTCCAATAACTTCTGCTGTTCGCCAAGACGGGCTTATAGAAAAGTTCGTTGCTCATCAAGAAACGTTTGTAATGACTTGTTCGGTCATTTTAGACACCAGAGATTGTTGCAGTTCTCTCTGGGAATTGCTTTCATAACCCACGTCAACTTCATTAGTTTTGTCAGGACTGCCTTCATCGACATCGAATTCAACTTCTTCTGGGTTCAAACCTTCTTCTTCTAAAGCCTTCCTCAATCTTGAAACCAGAGTCGCCTTAATTCCTACATCTGTAATAATTCTGATAAATAGTTTGGCTTTTAGATGTGTTAAGTAAAATTTAGTCAACCATGCTATAAACTTAAATAAATTGCGCAAATGCCCTCGGGTAATACCGGTAATACCAACTCAACAAAGATAAATAAACATTAAGTTGCGCTAAGTATCGGATGGGAATTTATAATCTTATAAAGTACCGTAATCCGACTACCCGGGCATAGGAGGGCCGGGAGGTGGGTCGGATTACTTTTGTTTCTTATGCGGAGTATATTATAAAAAGGAAGAGTGCGGCTTTATTGGGCCCTCGAAACCGACGACGAGCGCGCTCCATCTATGTTATTAAAGAGGAATAGCGCCCATCTTTCGCATTTGCATGGTTACGCGATGGGGATGCAATTAGCAGGGCTGAACCGCCGCTGCGCCAACTAGTTTTAACACGTTGCCTGCTCGCACGTTTCACCCCTTGTGGAATTTTTCCCGACAAACGCTTATAAAAAGTAATAGCGAAATGAATACGCAAACACTAGCGCAGCATTTTATTTGTTTGATTGCGTTGCCATTGTTTCTACTCTTACATTATTTAACAAATTCACAAGATTGTTTGCACAATAGAATTTATCTTTACGTGTTCTTTTGCAATTCAAAAGTACCAATCTATGATTGAAATTGAAAGAAATTTGCTTTTGAATGACGCTGTATACAACTACATGGGTGCGTGTTAAAAGGAATGCACGAAGAACAGAAGCGGCCGACTTTATAATGGCCTCCTTATCTTGAGGACAGGTCTTACAATAAAACTCCGTTGGAGTGGAGCCCCCTATCTCGATATTTGCTTGTCGCTGATTAATATTTATTTGGCGTGTTAAAGGGAGTAAGGGAACGTGATGGAGGAGCGGAATTAGTGTAAGGGACCGGGTGCGAGTGTGACCGCACAAAAAATACATTCATTTCCTGGCTGCCTTGCGAAGATCGCGAGTCGATCCCCCATAAAAGGCGGGCGACCTCCCCCCTTTGTCCCCGGACGCCGGCAGCCATTCCTGTTTATTAAGAAACATTTAAGATTTATCTACGACGATTTATTACTTCCGCCACGCTGGATCTAACGAGTTTACGGTTTTTTAAACAATTACATACCCATTCAATCGTTCCATTTATTTTGTTGCATTGATTTTTCTTTCATTCAAACATGGAGCCAAATAGCAACCCAGTGAGTTACCCTGTATTGTATCCTTGTCATGCTTCGATTCTAGTTATAGTTTGTGCCAGTGTTTTAGCCAGTGCTTACAATTGTAATTACTTTTGATGAATGTGTTATTATTGGGCTCGATAGTAGTTCAGAATTAAAAAAATTAAGAGATAGCTCGTCTCCAAATTTACTCTAGATTACATCCTTCCATTTCTAGTTCCAATGTTTTAGCCACTGCTTATATATTTGTATTTTATTTGATGATCGTTATAGCGTTATTGGGTTCGACCGCAGAGGTCGAGAATTCCAAAAATTATAAGATATGCATAGAATCATCTCCAAGTTTACTCTAGATTGCATCCTTCCGAGATCACATTCTTCCATTTTAGGTCTAGTTCCAATACTTTAGCCACTGCTTGTATTTGTATTTTCTTTTGATGATCGTGTTATATCTGAATTGGGTTCGATCGCAGAAGTTCAGAATTCCAAAAATTAATAGTTACCTAATCTCCGATTTTACTCTAGATTTTGCATCTTTCCGAGATTACATCCCCCCATTCCAGGTCGCTTCCAATGTTTTAGCCATTGTTTATATTGGTGTTTTCTTTTGATGATCGTGTTATATCGTATTATATCTTAAGTGGGTTCGGCCGCAGAATTCGAGAATTAAAAAAAATATAAGATATACATAGAATCATATCAAAGTTTATTCTAGATTGCATGCTTCCGAGATTACATTCTTCCATTTTAGGTCTAGTTCCAATATTTTAGCCACTGCTTGTATTTGTATTTTCTTTTGATGATCGTGCTATATCTGAATTGGGTTCGATCGCAGAAGTTCAGAATCCCAAAAATTAATAGTTACCTAATCTCCGATTTTACTCTAGATTTTGCATTCTTCCGAGATTACATCCTCCCATTCCAGGTCACTTCCAATGTTTTAGCCATTGTTTATATTGGTGTTTTCTTTTGATGATCGTGTTATATCTTAGATGGGTTCGATCGCAGAAGTCCAGAATTCCAAAAATTAAGAGATGTACTCCAAGTTTATTCTAGATTGCACCCTTCCGATATTACATCCTTCCATTTCAGGTCTAGTTCGAATGTTTTAGCCACTGCTTATACACCATTTCATGTCTAGTTGCAAAGTTTTAGCCACTGCTTATATTTGTATTTTCTTTAGATGATCGTGTTATATCTGAAGTGGGTTCGATCGCAGAAGTCCAGAATTCCAAAAATTAAGACATGTACTCCAAGTTTACTCTAGATTGCACCCTTCCGCGATTACATCCTTCCATTTCAGGTCTAGTTCGAATGCTTTAGCCACTGCTTATATTTGTACTTTCTTCTGATGATATTGGTCTCTCTCAGTTGGGTTCGATCGCAGTAGTTCAAAAAATGCCAGAATTCCAAAAATTAAGAGATGTACTCGAAGTTTACTCTAGATTGTATCGTTCAGAGATTACATCCTTCCATTTCAGGTCTAGTTCCAATGTTTTAGCCACTGTTTTTATAGGTATTTTCTTTTGATGATCGTGTTATATCTTAATTGGGTTCGATCGCAGAAATTCACAATTCGAAAAATGAATGCGTACCATCGCTATGTTTACTCTAGATCCTTTCGAGATTACATCCCTTCCAGGCCGAGTTCCAATGTTTTAGCCACTGCTTATATTTGTATTCTCTTTTTATTTCTTAATTGGGATCGATCGCAAAAGTTCAGAATTTCAAATATAACGAGAAACCTAATCTCTAAATTTTAATCTAGATTGCACCCGTCCGAGATTACATCCTTCCTTTCCAGGTCTAATTCCAATGTTTTAGCCACTGCTTCTGTTTATATTTCACTTTTGATGATCATGTTATATCTTAATTGGGTTCGATCGCTTGGAGTTTTGACTTCGAGGGTTTGAAACATGGGGTAGTATGTTGCGGCGAAGTGAGGATTGGGTGAGTTTGCAAATTTTTGCGAATCGAGCGAATTTCCTTAAAACAATAACGGAATCCGGCGTATTGAATGATTAAAGAACAATGGGATTTGAAAACCAAAAAGTCCGCACAGAGATAAAGGTGGCGAAACGATGCCGACCGGGGGGCGTGTTTTAAAACTTTTCCGTGCGCGTCGTTTAAACCCCTTTGAGCGACAGGCTGCCGGTTTCCACCCCAAAAAAGACTTAACCGACCAAACGTGTTAATACACATTTCGCGTTTCGCTCGTTAATACTCACTGGGTTCGAAATACTAACATCGCCGGAACTTTGCGATGCAACAATGTCCTTCTCCACAACTACATCCTCTGCTAAATTAATACTTGCTATACCCTGCCCCTAAAAAAAATAATATCCAAAATTTACTGATGTAGACTACTAGTTATGTGACGTTGGTAATTAACAAAATACATATCTGGGTGTGCAAAGATCACCACTTAAGATCAGAGGAACTATGATCCTCGCCAACGAGCGTAATGGTCGCGAAAATATATATGCGCCTATTATAGTTTGAATTTATAGCCCAGACGTTTTGAATGTCTCTACTTACACAATAACACACTCCAGCTTTTCTCCAGTTCAGTTTGTTACCTCGTTTAGCAAATTTGCTTTGAAATGTTCCACCCGGCACTCGCTCAATGATTGCCATGCGAATATTTAAGGAGCACATCGACACTGGCTCGTATATTATTCATTCTGACGTTTTATGTTATTTCTACTCGTTAGGAGATTGGGTTCGATAGTTTGTTTGAAGTGCAACGCTGGTGTTTGTTATTGGATATCGTTTATTGAGACAAGAGTTCGTTCTCGTTTCATTTTTACTTAGCAATAATTTGCAGGTGATTTTCGAATTATTTTCTGACTGGCTTCAAGAGAAAGATTAGAACCAGTAAACTTGAGTTACGGTTCCAGTATACCTAATATGATGTCATGATAGCAAAGCTTCACAAGTTAACACAATACAATTCAGGAGTAGCTATTGAGATGTACGCATCCTTTCATCACAGCGATGTATACAATTGAAAATGATCGATACATTCTAAGTGGTACGGCGTGCCAATTATTTGGCAGTGCGCGGATGCTCTCGTCGCACAGACACACACACACACAGGCAGTAATTTCTCTCATTTGTAATTCAAATTACGTAATCTGTCAATTTGCAAACATGCCGAGGCCTAGGGATATCCTTCCGATTGGCGCGGGAGGGCGCGGCGCGTTGCCATCTTCGCCGGGTATTTGCAGAAACAATAAACCTATTATTTCAAAATAACGCCCATCGAACTCCTTTCGTTAATTTGCTATAAAAGTCTTCATTTTGTCAGCAACTATGTATATTTAAAATGCAACGCTGTCGGTTTTTGATGGGGTTTTTGTTGAGGGATCTTGCAGACCGGTTTCGAACGGGTGTTCGTCATCAGTGCAAACTACGGATAAATTATATATTTTAAAAGCAGCAACATGATGAAGAGCGGAATATATCACATGTGCAAATGTGCAGATTGTGAAACATTTTACTCTGGTCCAACAGGCAGAGTCATCTCGACGAGATTCAGGGAACACGTAAACAACAAAAATGGATACTCTGCTTTTGGACAGCACTTAAAATACAACAAGCACACCACCAACATAGATAAAGTCTCCCTTCTGCGCAGCTTAAGTATGTCAAATAGAATGAACCTGATGGAGGAATTGGAGATACAACGACATGGAATGACCGACCCAGACAAGATTCTTAACGAAAACAACTGATGTTTGTGAAATATTTGAAAATACCACCTTCGAGTAACGACACCTAGCGACGGAACAGACAAACACATACCGACTTAACGACAGGGCACACCCTTACCGACTATACGGACAAGACCATGCTGACATTTGATATGACACACCATATTTAATGGACCGCGTGTACTGTGACGTTCAATTAATTGTTTTTCATCAACAAACCCACAACATTTCATTGTAAATCCTTTCGTTAAATCTCAAGCCAATATTAGTATTTTCACAATTCTGGTTTGCTGGATCAAATATTTAAACATTGTATAACGTTGTATATGTACACTACCCAAGAAACTAATAACGTTTGTACGGGTGCAATAGGCAATTGCGCCAATGTCCGGTACGATACGATCACAGCAACAGGAAGAGACGAGGAGAATCGGTCGGAAGTCCATTATATGGCTCACAAATTGACATTTGTCTTTGTAATTAGATCGGGATAACCCATCGATAAGCGAGGCCAGTGTTTCCGTAATTTTGCAACACATGAACATCATTGTGGATACCGACTGTATTTGGACGATGAGCAGCTGGTAGCGTCAAATTAGGCTTGATGTATGGAAAAAAGAAAGTGGCGTTCCACCGCACCAACCGGCCACTTTATTAGCCCAACTGCATTAAGGGTTCTTGCTCCGTACTGGCAATGTTTAATACAATTTTCTTTTGGTCAAATTTCGACTCTCCAGTTTCCCGTCTAATAAACGAAAAGTGTATCCGATAGTTGCTGACAAACAACAAACTGCAAACTGTCCTTGGAAAAAGTAGCAAGAGAGAACAAGGTTTCACTGATGGGGGTTCCAGAACATTCAGTGATCGAACGCAACGAACAAGCCGACATCCTAGCCAGAGAAGGCTCTACGACTCCCTTTTACGGACGTGAACCCTGTGGTGGTATCGCCAAAGGCCACATCAGGAAGATGGTACAAAACTGGGAAGGTAAAGCTAAACGATCTTACTGGGAAACATTAACTGGCATGAGGCAAACAAAAGCTGCCATAACCTTCTCTGCCTCCAAGGTCTTACAAGACATTGTCCGCTGAGATATCATCTGCCAAAGATTGGGCGAGCAAATAACGCAGACTGTAGATTCCCCAAGACAGCGATATACCTATAGTGCGAATGTGGCGCTCTAATGCGCACAAGACAAAACCACTTGAGAGCCGCCATCATGGAACTAGCACAGCTGACACAACTTACTCCTCGAACAATTACTGACTTTGTGAAAAGACTCAACATCGAAGGACTCCAATATATGAGCGAAATACAAAAAATCTTTTAGGTCAAAGTATTTCGAAAGGAACAGATGCCATACGACCCAACTCTACTATACCATATCATACCATGGAAGAGACAATGTTTAGAATGTGAAAAGCGATTTTGAAAATGTAATGCAATGGCTAGTGAAAACTCTGGGAATAAGACGGTGTAGATAAAGCACTTTAGATACGAGGATGACCTTATTCTGACTGTAAAGAAAAATTGCGAAGGGAGTGAACCCAGAATCCGATACTGGTTGTCCCATAAATTCATTAAGTTTGGGGGGTAGCTCGAGGAGAGAGCATTGATATAAAACTAATGTAGATGAATAACACCATTTATTTCTGTGGATAAAATTCTAAGCAGCAATTTAAAACACCCCCTGCGCCCGCTGGTTGAAGATGGCAGGCACCCTCTTGGCATCTCGAAGGTTCCCATTTAGAGCGTCCTACGGGCCCCCGGTTTTTATTGTGGATAATTATAAAAAGGGAGGCTAATAAATTCTTAAATTTTGCCGCGCCCTAACTTCTTGAAGAAAACGAATTCGAATTTCAGCGCCCAGACAAAGGTGTATTTAGGTTAGATAACTTTTAAGTGGCCGTATATTTAAATTTAAATCATCCATCGCTTTAACCATTATTAATCACAACTTTATTTTTATGAAAATTATAATAAAGAATGAAATTCCTTCTGAAGTTTAAGAAAAGGTTAAATTTCTTTGATATGGAGATAAAGAATGACGAAAGTCTTTACAAGAATGTATACTGTTGGAAAACAATTTCTTTTGTATTAATTATGTTGGTGCTAAAACAATGTTACGGAAATGATCGATTATAATGTTGTTATAATCCGCCGCTTCTAGCTAAATCTAGGTACGCTACACTTGGCGTGACGGAGGGCTAAAAATAGCCACAGTCCACCGGGGTAGCACGCCCTTGATTTATCTTACGTTGATTCTGACTGCTAGAAAATAACATTCTCCTTCGATACATTCCGAACAGGGTTGTGTAGCGTTAATAGCGCCATTACGTATCCAGAGTTACTCGCATATGCGATATTTATCAAACAGGATTATGTGTTCATTTCATACTGTCCAGCATGTCCTCTACGCACAGGCCCATTGTCACGGAACATGGATCACTGACCATTGACTAAACACAGGTCCATTGTCGGTAACATTTACCTCACTCTAGGTTTGCATTAGTACCATACATTCACGTCTGTCAAGGATAATGAATTAATTTACCAAGCTTAATTAACTCCACAAACTTTTCATTGAAGTTCTGAATTATAATAACTTTGTGGGAACCCCAATTTACCGAACAAGTGTATTCGGTCGCTGTTCTTCAGAGTCGGAACCTTCAGCGGTTAGCTGATGACGAAGACTCGTGAAGACGATGAAGAAAAATTGATCACCGGATAACGTCATAGAAAAAATCAATGTAAGTTGTTTCCGATAGACGGGTCATGTTATCAGAATCTTGAAGGCAAAAGATATAACTAGAAAAACAATATTTGAGAAGCCATTATAGGCTAGGTCCATAGGTACAAAGGCTGCGTGGAAGACCAAGCAAGCAGTTCCGGTGGAGGACCACCTGAACACTGGGAATGACCATGGAGCAGACGTGCGTTTTGCTAGCCATGACTGGAGGAAGCCAAAGGGTTCCAATGATGAACTTGTTTCCAACTAGTACACCTGCTGAAGATGTGATTCCGTGTAGTCAAAATGGTTATGTGACATTTAGATCATTTCCCTTTACGTCCGTTTACGTCATCATAACTGGAATGGTAGGCTATAGTGTAGCAACATTCAATTTAAGGACCTTTTGCGTATTATTTTGACGTAACATAAACCGGAGAGTTTCAAGCGCGCAATGAAAACTTAAGGCTGATCTACAACATGCTTCATTACTGCCTTTTAATGTTTTCCTGAATTTACTGGTGAAGGAGACCGAGTCGAGAGTGGATTACGAATTCCAGTCGCAGCAATTAGACGATTGTCGCTTCCTTAACGAACTGTTACCGCCCCATTAACACGCACTAATGAAATTTGCGTAATTCTATGAAAATCTAGCGCTGGGTGTAGTAAATATTTAATCTCTCGAGCGAAGGATCCAACGGCAACTGGACCAATGCTGGATCGCCTCTTACTATCGATAGAGGCGGATTGTAGTTGGCGGTACAAATGAGAGGGAAGGAATCCTTGCGACAGTTTCATGCTTGGGCGCACCAGACCTGCTACGTCTTGGTTGCATTTACATAATTAATTTCCACTTGACGCTGGCGTCAGCGTTGCTTTCGCACGAGTAAATTAAGGGCGGATTCCGGTTTTTTCCTCTAAAATTACCAGTTTTTTCGAATTTTTTATTGGCGAGACTATGCAATAAATCGATTCCAAGTTTGGCATAAATATTTACTAGCTTTTCAGGTATCTACAGAAAAATAATGATAAAGAAATGTTATGAATCACGCTCACTAGCGACCCGCGACCATGACACTACTTTATACATAACTAGTTATCGTTTGATGCACCCGAAAAAAAATATTTATATTTGAGGAAATGGCGACTTATCAGTCAAAATATATACTTGTATTTCTGGTTCATAAAGCGATAAAGAGATATTCAGTTAAAATTTCACGTCAATCGCTGGAATAGTTTTTGAAATATCATGCCAACCGTTCGCGAAAAGACGGTTTCGAGAAAAAACACGTTTAAACTTTCAAGAACAGTTTATAACGTGATATCGAGTACTTATAGTATTTTTCCGCTAATATGTTATACCAGGGCCATACTTTATTCCTTGCTCCACTTCGTAGAATACATATTGACATATTTGCTCATTTCTACGCCTTGTTTAAGCTTATTTTGCAGCCTCGACTGCACGTCTCGACGACCTCACCAGACGCTGCCTTTCGCGCACATTTCCAAATATCTTCGTTTCCGTACCAATAACGATTCCTATTGTTGTCATAGTTTTAAAGACGGCAGAAAAGCCTTTTCTATAAATTCCTGCTGCTGCATAAGCAGCAATTTTGATAGGTTTTGTGCCAGGATAAAGAGGGGCGCCAGACAGTAGAATTGAAGCTTTAGGTTGTTGTTTTGCGGTTCTCCTCCACAAACAGCGTTCTAGCAACTCTCTCGACGACAAGTTGTTGTAAATCGGTTTCGTGGCATTATCGATATTTTTATCTAGTGTTATTGAATTCATCTAGAGTTTTCTCGCCTTCGCTTTTTCGCATTTGTATCAACACTGTGAGCCAGCAGGGCAGTACATATGCTGGGGATGTTCATTCGTCCAGATCTTATGATAGAATTTGGTCCACACAGCATTGTATCAATAGTCTGGATGTCTTCTGATTGGTAAAACAAAGAAAGTTTGCTATTCCTTTCAATGTACATCGGACCCTGTGATCCAACCCACAGCCCAGCGGAATATGTCTTTGGTAGAATCCACTATTTTGCCCGCAGTACAGTTTTGCCTGTATGTACTTCGATACAATTGTCATGTTGCCAGATTCTGATTCCCAAAACTCACGGACATGACAATAGGAAAATTTCACGGCAAACTCAACCACTTTCTTAGTACATTTCTTCATAAGTAGGTACGGTGATCCCATACAACGGAAGTGTAATCTGTCTTCTTCCTTATCCCGTCTCCAAACCCGTGCACTATAATTTCTTCGTCTTGCGCTGTCGATAGTATATCGGCAGACGTACTAGCGAATGCTTTTATTTCACGAGTGTTAATTCCTAGAAAATTTTCTTTTTTGTTGTCAATCAGCACGTGAAGAAGTTTTTTCTTGAGTGTTTCTTACCCAAGACTGTTTACGAGACAAGTTCACAGAATAATAAACCACATACCGCAAGATCTTTTGGCTTGAAAAAATTTTAACTAGAGCGGAAAAATTGTTGAGCGCGCGATCCGACCGATCCGCGCGTTCTGTATTTTTGGCACCTGCATGCAATGTTTTGCAAATATTGGCTTGAAACTTCCTACACACATTCCTAAGACCTTAAATAATAAAATAAAGTATAGAAATTTTTTTTTCGTCAGAAAGCCGGAAGCCCCCCCTTAAAATCGCAGACGTCGATTCACAAGACGAGCCGGTATTAATCATACCTTCACACAGAAATAAATAAATGCCTTTATGCAAGGATTATACTTCTTCCATGAGGATTATACATCTTCCATTAGGATTACACTTCGTCCATTAGGATTATACTGCTTCCATTGGGAGTATACTTCTTCCATTAGGATTATACTTCTTACTTCGTCCATTAGGCGTACTTCTTCCATTAAGATTATACTTTTCCATTAGGATTATACTTCTTCCATTAGGATTATACTTCTTCCATTAGGATTATCCTTCTTCCATTAGGATTATACTTCTTCCATTTGGATTATCCTTCTTCCATTGGTATTGTTTATTAATTAATAAGGCTTGCCTGATGATGGAAGGAATATTGTGTAGAGGTATCATACTGTCATGGATCTAAAGACCGCTAGCACTCGTTTGAGGTTGGTAACGTAATATTCCAGGTAGAATGGAATCTGAACATGAAATTAATTAGCTAGAACGTATGGCAACTAATTGTAATTGATATAATCATAATAATTGCGTTAACAGCGGCGCGGCAAAATCTAACAAAACTAGAGCATTTGTGCAGCAAACACTTGAGGTCATAATAGTATGGGCATTGATGTCACAAGCTTAGTTACGCGCCGCAGCGCGTAGTGGCAGTGGTTGTTTCAACGAGTCTATCGACCGGTACAAACAAGTTTCCAAAGGTGTAGTCTTGGAGACATTTTAAAGCTTCTATTCAAGCGTGTTCTAGGAGAAAATGTATTTTCCTGCTTCCGTTAGCGAAAATATTTATAAGGGATTTTATTATACTAGTAACAGTGGGGATTATCATAAGTGCGTCCCCTGAAGAAGTTTTTTTCCCCGGGGTTATCAAATAACATACATAAACCCCTTGCCCAATCGTGTTTATTGCAAGTAGTGATCTCCAGATGTTGTCACAATAATGTGTTCAACTGCATTAACCTGCAACTCAAATTTTAGCTAAATCAGGAGTGGGGTTTGTGCCGGACCCGATTTCAAGGTCATCCATACAAACCCCACTCCTAAATAAAAATATTTTTGGAATATTTTGATAGCTTTAATTTTACGCGATATTTAATGTAGGCCACTCCCGGCGTAAATGTGAAAGCACCCCGGAGCTACCCCAACATTTGACTTAACTGGCGGAGCGTTTTTAACGCCGGTGCCTTTGATTCGCTGAACGTAACACACTGATTAATAATGCAATTTCCGAACTCAGGGAAGATGACGCGGGCTGAATGGAAACAAAGCGAAGCGGGGGGGGAGGTTTAAACGAATTAAAAAAGGCCGCCGACTTGGTCCGATCCGTTACAATTCTCACTCTCGGAGCTTTATTTGATTAGGAGCCGTTTTTTTTTTGTGAAATCCGCACCACCATCGACTATAAGATAAATATTTTACGACCGGCGAGCAGGCGATAAATTGAAATAAAAACAATTCCAACCCTCCACCGCAGATGAGTTAAGGATGAATTTATTAACGGCGCCCTATCTTTTAAATTATCTCTGTTCTTTACTGGTGTTAAAATCGAATGAATATTATTTCAAATTATCTTGATGGCTTCTTTAAGATGCAGAGGAGCCTATTTATAAAATTTTGTCGAGCTTGGGGTTGTTTCACTTTTTATTTTTCGTTTTACGCACTCGAGCTACATTGAACGTAGTACGTCCACACTTCCCCAGTTGAAATATGGTTTATGCACAAACAAAATTGCTGTTATTGTGAAATCTGACCAGTTCTGAGCATCGGAAAGTTACCTATTATAGCATGGAAAACGTTTTATGTTGACATTTATGACTATGACACTTCGAATATACATTCCTTATTGTGAACGACAAGAGTGATGTGGGACTGCCCCATTTTGGGGGTCAGGGTGTATTCGATTTTTTTTTATTCGGTACATATAATAGAACATCCAGAAGCGATGGAACCTTTTTTAGTAGATACGTGGAGCTACCAATAGTAATAATTCATAAAATCTTAAAAGAAAACGCGCCAACACTTGTTAAGTTACATCGAAAAATTACATACTTTTGTAACGCGATTGTTCACTTTGAAAATAACACTCGATTGAGTTGTAAATTCGCTAAAAATAGCAGTTGCACGTAAGCTACATCCAGGTATAAATATCCTTATCGCAGCTAGCGTGCTGACCAAAAGAAATGTAAAAAGTAAACTCGGGTTTCTTCCGCAATGCCTAGCGAGCATATTGTCAGATTGCGGTAGTTTATGTCTGATTTGATTTCCTTTTCCATCGTTTATATAGATGTAGATAACCAACTGAACTCTGAGTTAACTGGTTTTTAAGAAGTACTTTTGTATAAGAACTGAAATGCTAACACAAAATGTAATGATGAGTAAGATAAAGATGGCCGATAAGTTAGATACCGGTAATAAAAAGTAACAGCTACGTTCCTACAAAACTGGTGTACCGATAGAAGAAAGAAATGTCTAGGGAATGTTCGTATGTGACCCCAACTAGTAACCCTTTGTCAGTCTGCTCATACAGACTGCCCCCGCAAACGTACTGCCCTTTGTAATTGGCGGCAGAAATGATGCTGCCAACACTCCTTCTTTCCATCCTCCTGCTCTCCCTCTCCCCTTCTCTCCTCTCCTTCTGTCCTTTTCTCCTTCTCTCCTTCTCTCCATCTCTCCTTATCTCCTTATCTTCTTCTCTCCTTCTGTACTTCTGTCCTCTCCTCTTCTTCTTCTATCCTTCTCCCCTTCTCTCCTTCTCTCCGCAATGTCTAGCCAGCATATTGTCAGATTGCGATAGTTTAGGTCTGATTTGATTTCCTTTTCCATCGTTTATACAGATCTAGATAACCAATATTTATCTCTAAATTAACTGGTTTGTAAGAACCACTTTTGTATAAGATCTGAAATACTAACGCAAAATGTAATGATGAGTAAGATAATGTTGGCCGATAAGTGAGATACCGGTAACAAAAGGTAACAGCTACGTCCCTACAAAAGTGGTGTAGCGATAGAAGAAAGAAATGCCTACGGAATGTTCGTATGTGACCCCAACTAGTAACCCTTTTTCAGTCTGCTCTTACAGACTGCCCCCGCAAACGTGCTGCTCTTTGTAATAGGCGGCCGAAATGGTGCTGCCAACACTCAAGCAACGCGCCAAACAACACACCCGACGGCAACCCTATTTTTGTTTGCGGTCGCACTCGAAAGATTATAAAGGTCAATAAGCCAACCCTTCCGCAAAAAGCTAAATAAAATGGTGCTTCGCCTTCAACCGACCCCAAAACGTATCTCCGCTCATGACCCAACCGCAGGAATTAATTTAGCATTTTAACCTAAAAGGACTAATGGGTCTGTGATTTTTACCCACACCAGAATCATTTATTTCTGGGAACATATCATCTCGAAAGAGATTGAATCCTGTATTACCCTAATTGTTGATTGTCTCAATAAACAATAACGCATTTTTAAGAAATTAGCTTGAAGGTGAGGATGGTTTCCAATAGATTTTGATGTGTTAAAATACCATGCAGTAAAAATTCGCCAGTGTAATGTAATGCCAACAGAAATTGAAGTATTTCAGTTTAATTGTTCTTTTTTTACAATTCAATGAATTAAATAGAAGAAATGTAGGTATTAGTGCGGTGTTTTTTTGCAGTAGATAAAAATTGGATTAACTGTGTGTATAGGTTGTGTGTAATTTGTGATTTGTGTAATGCTTGCCAATGCGATGAAACTACCGACTGTTTGCAAGGTGGTACGCTAATTCGCCGCAAGATTGGAACAATTGAATTAATAATCAATTACGGTTGTATTAGTGGTGTACTAAGAAACCCGTGTGCCCTGAACTATCGTTTAGTTTAAAGCTGGTATCGATTTGTGATTACCAATTATAATTCCCCCCACACTACACCCCCATCCCTAATTTCGCACTAGAATAACATAGCTAAATTCCCACTTCCGATTGATACTCTAGAGGCAAATTTCAAAAGTCAAGAAGCTACAATTATCCATCAAGGAAAAAGGATTGTATACAGAATTTCTACAAAAATCGGCAGTTTTATTAAAATTTAAATTAATAACTTTTCTCTTATTCTTTCCTTTTGTCCTTCTTTCCTTAGTTCCTTCTTTTCTTCGTTCATTCTTTCCTTCTTTCCTTCGTTCCTCCTTTCCTCCTTTTCTCCTTTCCTCCTTTCCTCGTTTCCTCCTTTCCTTATTTCCTTCCTTCCTTACTTCCTTCCTGCCTTCCTTCCTTCCTTCCTTCGTTCCTTCCTTCCTTCCTTCCTTCCTTCCTTCCTTCCTTCCTTCCTTCCTTCCTCCCTTCCTTCCTTCCTTCCTTCTTTCCTTCCTTCCTTCCTTCCTTCCTTCCTTCCTCCCTTCCTTCCCTCCGTTCTTCCTTCCTTCCTTCCTTCTCCTTCCTTCCTTCATTCCTTCCTTCCTTCCTTCCTTCCTTCCTTCCTTCCTTCCTTCCTTTCCTCCCTCCCTCCCTCCCTCACTCCCTCCCTCCCTCCCTCCTTCCCTCCCTCCCTCCCTCCCTCCCTCCCTCCTTCCTTCCTTCCTTCCTTCCTTCCTTCCTTCCTTCCTTCCTTCCTTCCTTCCTTCCTTCCTTCTTCTCTTCTTTCCTTCTTCTCTTCTTTCCTTATTTCTTCTTTCATCCTTTCCTTCTTTCCTGCTTTCCTTCTTTCCTCCTGTCCCCCTTTCCTTCTTTCCTCCTTTCCGTCTTTCCTTCTTGCCTTTTTGCCTTCTTTCCTTCTTTCTTCCCTTCTTTCCTTCTATCATTCCCAGTTCCGATCGATACTCTAGAGGCAAATTTCAAAACTCAAGAAGCTACAATTTTCCATCAAGGAAAAAGGATTGTATACAGAATTTCTACAAAAATCGGTAGTTTTATTAAAATTTAAATTAATAACTTTTCTCTTATTCTTTCCTTTTGTCCTTCTTTCCTTAGTTCCTTCTTTTCTTCGTTCATTCTTTCCTTCTTTCCTTCGTTCCTCCTTTCCTCCTTTTCTCCTTTCCTTCTTTCCTTATATCCTTCCTTACTTCCTTCCTGCCTTCCTTCCTTCCTTCCTTCCTTCCTTCCTTCCTTCCTTCGTTCCTTCGTTCCTTCCTTCCTTCCTTCCTTCCTTCCTTCCTTCCTTCCTTCCTTCCTTCCTTCCTTCCTTCCTACCTTCCTTCCTTCCTTCCTTCCTTCCCTCCGTTCTTCCTTCCTTCCTTCCTTCTCCTTCCTTCCTTCCTTCCTTCCTTCCTTCCTTCCTTCCTTCCTTACTTCCTTCCTTCCTTCCTTCCTTCCTTCCTCCCTCCCTTCCTTCCTTCCTTCCTTCCTTCCTTCCTTCCCTCCCTCCCTCCCTCCCTCCCTCCTCCGTCCTTCCTTCCTTCCTTCCTTCCTTCCTACCTTCCTTCCTTCCTTCCTTCCTTCCTTCCTTCCTTCCTTCCTTCCTTCTTCTCTTCTTTCCTTATTTCTTCTTTCATCCTTTCCTTCTTTCCTGCTTTCCTTCTTTCCTCCTGTCCTCCTTTCCTTCTTTCCTCCTTTCCTCCTTTCCTTCTTTCCAATTTTCCTTCTTTCCTTCTTGCCTTCTTGCCTTCTTTCTTCCCTTCTTTCCTTATTTCCTTCTTTTCTGCGTTCCTTCTTTCATTCTTTCATTATTTCCTTCTTTCCTTCCTCAAGTCCTGTTGACGGTACTAACTTCTGAATTACACTTATTTAAACAACAATTATTTCGTTTACTCAGCTTTAAAATTTAATGTTTAACGTGTAGGTAGCAATATACTTTTGTGGAGGTAATTATTGTGTTTTATCAATAGTAATGCCACCAATTAACGAACTATCTGAAATCGTTGGTAAACATGCGATCAACTAATAAATGTATGTCTATAAAGGATCGAAAATCATAAAACCCAACCCAGAGTAATTCCTCTCAAGCATTTTATGCGCTCGTAAAAACTATAGTCCCCATTCCCCATTCTTCAACGTATTCAAGGAATTTCTGCAAACAAAATTGCAATTCGTTTTCCCTGCTAAAGCCTCGTTGTTTTATAGCAGACCTATGTTAGATTTATAGGAATAGATTGAAATGAGCTAAGAAAATTATCAATCGCACTTATGTGACTTAAATGATGTGAATATAGGAATGTAGAGATAAGAGGATCGGGGTCCGAGAGATCAGGGGTTATTATCAATAAAAATGCCCGGGTAGCGGGCGATAATGTCGGTCGCTTTTTAGTGCCCAGTTGATAATGCCCTATAAATAACCGGAATCGTGTTCGAAGGCGATGAATGCACCAAGCTAAGGAGAGAACAAATAAAGTAGACGCCGGCACACAATCCGGCAAACATCCAGTCCGAGCTTTGAGAGAATTGTTGAATTTCCGATTTCAAACTGGATCGGTCCGGCATTGAGCCAGCGCCAAGCTTGATTAAAATAAATTAGACCAGCAGTGCACGAAAATCGACCTGCTTATTTACATCTTGCACCGAGCCGGCCCAGATCAAACAAGCCCGAGGGCAGTTATCTCCATCCCGATGAAAAATGTTAATTGGATTTGTAATCAGAAAAGGCAAAGACAATCCCGATATTGCGGTTTATTACAATTGGATTGTTAAGTTTCAATACCGATTGGATAAATCCGGTGAATTTTTCATTTAATGGAACCGCATTCGGAATTCTGAACTCAATTCAAAACAGCAAACACCACGAAATGCCAGAACCGCAGAAAATCGCAAATGTACACCTCCAGCAGTTTCCACGAAGGCAGCAAACAACTTTTTTTTTATAAATCGACACCAGACAATAGACGCGAGAGAGTCGCATCTGTCTCCATCCCTATGAAAAACACTATTTGCAGCACACAATAGCAATTGTTGAACGGTATAAGATAAGAATAATATTTATATAGAGTGTTTTCATATTCATATTGGTGTTATTATTTTAGATTTCCTTCCTTCTGATCTTCTTCTCTTTCTTCCCTTTTTTCTTCGTTTCGTCTTACGGTCTTCCTAGTTTACTACTTTCCTTTCTTCCCTTCTATCTTTTTCCTTCTTCCCTTATATCCTTCTTCACTTCCTCCTTTCTCCACTTGTTCCATTCTTCCCTGCTTCCCTTCTTCCTGTCTTCCCTTCTTCCTTACTTCCCTTCTCTTCTTCCGTTCTTTGCTTCTTCCCTTCTTTCCTTCTTCCCTTCTTCCCTTCTAACCCTCTTCGCTACCTTACCGTATTTTTGTCTTCCTCGCTTTCCCTGTTCCCTTCCATCTCTCTCCAATTATTCCCTCTTTCTTTCTTCTTTCAAATTGTAAATTGTAGTATTCCTGGTAGCAAATTGATTCGAATTGAACACCCGCCGTCCTATTACGCTTGTTTCGTCACATTGACTTCGCGGTTTCACCCCAATGTAGTCTGTGGTCAGCCGACATCGACAATTCCACCCAGTTACCAACATTAAGCATAAATGTCGCGTTATCGACCAACGCATTATATCTAAAATTAGACGTTTGTAAACTTGTTAGTACCTCTAATACGGTTTTCTTTATTGTTTTAAAAAAATGAAAAATCTATTGTGGAAGGCAGTTGGATATTTGTACCATAGTAATTGGAATGGTCTAATATTATTTGGTCTGCCTTATAATTTCCTAATCCATAGTCACGACAATAACCCCAATAAAATTGTCTTTTTAGACCGTGCAATAAAAGAATTAATTCTAAGTGAAACTTTTCTAATCAGAGCTGATAATTCGAATAATATCGGCTCATTCTAGCAAAGATTTCGACCCCGTGGGGGATTTCCTGAATGAGTAATTCCTCTACACTAGCATTTAACAGAAGGGGCGAACTTGGGTAACTTTTAATAATGACTGCCCGGCAACAGAACTACGTAGAGCCAAAAGGGGGGAAAGCGTTTCAAGTGCAAACGTTGTTATCTTACATAGGTCGTGGTCGAGGGGTGTTTTTTTTGCGCAAGTGAGCGGTGTTCCGACGGCCCCTAGATCCGGATTGTATTCTTTAACGAATGCGAAAAAAATCTCCGGCGAGATGTAGAAATTAGGACTCGAAACCCGGCCGGAGAAGCGGCGAAAGAAAATTGCAACAGCACTCCGAGAGAGCGGGAACTAGAGATCAATACAAAACGAGGAGACTATGAGGCGCCCTTAAACCCGTCGTTATATTATAGAAAATCCACAGGTGTAACGTTACACCCCATCGGCATTTTCAACAGCATATTCACCAGGTGCTCGGAAGAATATCACCCCTGTCAAAAAGCCGCTAAAATAGTGTTTAATAAACAATATCCTATATCACACGAGATATCGATGCTTACAAACACACGCTATCCTGTCACATATTTTAGGTTATAAAAAGGCTACCTCAGCTAACTCTACATGATATCTCAGCGCGTCTACATGATTCCAACATCAAATATTTTCTAAATGTATTGCCAAATAAATAGTTCTCCTCCTCTCCTCCTCTCCTCCTCTCCTCCTCTCCTCCTCTCCTCCTCTCCTCCTCTCCTCCTCTCCTCCTCTCCTCCTCTCCTCTTCTCCTTCTCTCCTTCTCTCCTTCACTCTTTCTCTCCTTCTCTCTTTGTCTCCTTCTTCACTAATTTTTCTTTCCTCAGGTTGAATTGACATTATCAACTTCTGAAAAATGTTAATATTTTAATTACACTTACTTAAGCTATATATTGGTTTCTACTGGACGATGTTCAAAATATTGCAGGGTTAAAAAAATAAATTATTGTTTTCACGACTGAATTTGTAAATTGACAGAACCTGACTAATGACAAGTTGAACAGGATGGAATTTAAAATAGTTCATTGATGCCTATAAATATTTTGTTGAATTAATCATATTACACGATGACAAAGTAAATTTACAATGACGGAAGTATTGCCATTCCTGGTGAACGATACAACGTGGTCGACTGAAATACATTAAATATCTGATTAGTCTGACACGTCCTCTGTCAGCGAGTCGCTGGCGTGAAAAACGTTATTACACGTACACATTGTAGTTTGCTCAAAATGTTGACAGTACATGGTTGGTGCTGATGTTTCTATTAAAATACATTCTTTCATTTGTTTGCAGGTGAGTCACACGAGCCATTACACCTGTACGAATCCAACGCTGCTGTCGGTACGTATACACACATAGAGAACGGTACAAAAACTGGGGACGACAACGATGTCATCGATTGTTATGTAGCGTCGGGCGGGAACAATTCGAATTCAGCATTGTTATTTATCGTTCTCTCTTTGTTCGCGTCTTTAGCAACAACCGATTTGAAAGCTAACGTTTACCCGATCGTGTGTCGTTATCATTTGAACGTAGTAGAAAACAACCATAATACCCTACTTGAAATCCGAGTCGTTCTATCACTTGGTTACCTCGCTCAAAGTACATGTTTTATAAAATACGTATGCATCATTAAATTAATATTTCATGAAAATACAAACATGAAGGAAATCAATGTTGACGTTAGTTATCTATTAAAAGTGAAAGTAATTAATCCTTCTCTTTTTCACGTCTGCTCGTGTTCACTTTGTCTTATCTGCCCTTCTTTTCTTCTTTCCTTCTTCCCTTCTTTCCTTCTTTCCTTTTTTCCTTCTTTCCTTCTTTCCTTCTTTCTTTCTTTCCTTCTTTCCTTCTTTCCTTCTTTCCTACTTGCCTACTTTCCTACTTTCCTTCTTTTCTTCTTTTCTTCTTTCCTTCTTTTCTTCTTTCTCTCTTTCCTTCTTTCCTTCTTACCTTCTTTCCTTTTCTCTTTCTTTCCTTGTTTGCTTATCTTTTTCCCCTTCTTACCGGAGCATTGTTGATGCTTTGTTTTATGGAATTTAATTACATTGCACACTCCCAGTGGTGAATTATGAACTGTTCTACTCCTATACGGTTTAAGCTGACCTTATCGTCATTTATCAGAAAAAGGCAACACATTTTAATTATACGAGAATTTCAATCCATTAAAGTATTATTTTAAGCTTATTATGGAGTGAACAATGGCTTGAGTTTGAATAATGAAGCAAACAATTAATCTTAATGGAGAGAGGCGAGAGCGGTACCTCTCGCGAAATGCAATTGTAGATTAAAACCCGGTTGGAGGTGCAATAATGTGTATCATTGATAGCAGCAACTAGACTAGATTATGGGGATTAGTTCTACGGCTTGTCGAGTATTGCTTGTCCAAATTTTAGATGCAGGCTGGCTATTAATCATAGTCAATGGGTATTTCTTACCTAGGTATTTTAATTTGTAATTTATTGCCTTGTTTTTAAGGGGCCACCTCAGAGAGTTTGCCGTCGCAAGAGGCAGTCGACAAATCAAGCCCGCGAATCAGGTTAATAGAGAGTAATAGTAGTACGCCCTCGGTGATTTACTTTCCCTGTCGCCAGGGGGAGCTTTCGAGATCTAACCAACGAACTCAGCCCTTGCATGCATGCAACGCGTCGAAGTAAACAACTAGCGACGATGATATTTCTGCTCGTAACTGAGTTTTAGTAGTAGGCACTGCGAAACCAGAATTTAGGGAGAGTGTTGGCTCAATGCCAGCCGGGTCCCCCACGAACCACAGTGAGGCAACTTAACACTAAAACCTCGGAAAATCAAAAATCAAATCATGGAATGAACTGTTTTATTTCTGCATAATTAAAAATGGAACCATGGTCCCTTATTTCTAACATTCTGGTGACGTGATCCAATCTGCTCGGTCCCCTGAGGAGATCAAGTCGTCTTCTGTGATCCATTCCTCATAATTGTACTGGGTAATCATGGTATGGTATGGGATGGTATGGTATAGTATATAGTAGGGTATATAAGACGTTATTTATTGTTCAAAGTTTATGAAATTTTCAGTGTAACTTCTTAGATAAATAACGAGTTGGGCTGGATGAAAAATAATATTTTGGAAGATAAAAGTTAATTTTACTTCTACATCTTCCGATTTTTTTCAAATATCAAACATCTAGCCCAACTCATGATACAAAAATAGATTTGTTATTTAAGTACAATTTTAACCCAAATATTATAATGGCGATAATAAAGCGTAATTATCAGATATATACTTATTTGCCCATATTACTGCTGCCGGATGTAGAGAGCAGACGACGTCAGGAGCTTTAAACACCGCCTATAACTGATGACTACGGATTAACGTTGGTGGAGGACAGGCTGACCACCCCCGGCAAAAAAATCGTCGAGACAAAATATTTCTTGTCGGAGTTTCGATGTTTTTAGGACGGAGCCTTAAGTGGTTTTTCGTTTTCAAAGCCCACATTTCCGCACATGATAAATTTGTTTTTAAATTATACGAAAATATACCGTCAGTAATTTAATCTTTCATTGAAAAAAAAACCTAATTCTAAAAAAAATGATAAATTTTAGGCCTTTTGCGGGAGACCTAAATATTTTGGCCTTGGAGGCAGAGAAGGTTATGGTAGTCTTTGTTTGCCACATTCCAGTTGATGTTTCCCGGTAAGCTCATTTAGCTGTATCTTCCCAGTTTTTTACCATCTTCCTAAAGTGGCTTTTGGGATACCGCAACAAGGTTCAGTTCCGTAAATGGCAGTCTTAGAGCCTTCTCTGGCTAGGGTGTCGGCTTTTTCGTTGCCTTCGATCCCTGAATGTCCTGGAACCAACGTGAGTGAAACCTTGTTTTCTTTTGCTAGTTTTTGTAAGGATAGTTTGCAGTCCCAGACAGTTTGTGGACTTTTGGTTGCTCGTAGCTGTTTGTCCTTCGTAAAGTGCTATGGGTTGGGTTGGGTTGGAGTATGGCCCATTAGTTGAGACCTATTCTCATAGATAATCACGTCTAGGACGAGGGAAGCCCACGCAGGTCTTTTGAAATATCCAAATATTATTATACCCCCACATTTACTATGGTGAGGGTTATTTTGAGTTCGGCACAAATGTCCGTCTATCTGTCCGTCTGTGTACACGACAACTGCCGTAATTTTGAAGTTATTGATCTGAAATTTGGTATACAAGCTGATCTCTAAGGAAGGACAAGTTCGTGAATGGGCAAAATTGGTTCCCTTTTTTACGGTTGGAGGTATTTTAACTTCAGCACGGCTGAAGATATTTTTGCTACTAACCTTTTGTATTTTTTGTTTGTTTCTTGCTACTGTAGGCTGGCTGAGGTAAGATTGGGGGACATTTGGAATAATATGAGGAAACGAATTAGCTGACGATCAGTAACTATCGGACACACTTTTCGATTATTAGACGGGAACTCTGGAGTGTCGAAATTAGACCAAGAGAAAATTTTATTAAACATTGCTAGTGCGGGGGAACAACCCTTAATGCAGATGGGGTAATAAAGTAACTAGACGAAAACGCGCGACAGGCAGCGTTCGGAAAAGAAAACCGCGCAACTCGGACGGTTAAATAAATTCTTTATGGGCCCGGAGTTTTATTCGCCATTTTTCATTGACTCCGGGCTAAAAATGTTAAGTGAATTCCATTCCGGGGCACTCGCACACAGCAACGCTTGTTACATTGCCGCCGCGGAACTTTTATAGTTATGACGCCAATATTCACCAATGTATTTTTCGCATTTCTACGCTCACATTGTCCCCACATATATAATCCAACTACGCTTACTTTGACAAAACGAAAACTTCAACTTCCAAATAAAGGCATACCTACGCAATTTTGAACCAGCTGGATCAAATGAGCCATACCTTCAGTACAATAATCCCAATTTGGGCGGGACAGTCCCACTTGTCCCGCCTGATAAAGCGTCCAAAATTTTTACCCGATTTTTGAAAATATTATTCTAATGTCCAGAATTTCTAAGACTAATAAAACTAATAATATGTTATCAGAGAAAAGTGTACTATTGCCATCTCCAAGAAATTAGTCAGCCATATCAGCAAAAAATGCTTTACTTTTGATGTGGAAATAAAAATAATAACATATTTTAATGAGATCATACACAGATTTCTACTTAAATCATTGTGAAGAAAGTACTAAAATAAGTATTGCCCACTCTCTCAAAAGTGTTGCTAACAAGCTTAAGGAAATCTGGCTCAACAACTTATGGCATTCATTGCCAACGCCTTGGAAGCTGGGGAACGACCTTGGGCACAATTTGTGGACCTTACAAAAGCGTTTGATTGTATGCACCACAAAACATTTTTGATATGATGGAGCACTACGGATTCCGTGGAACCCACCTTGATGTCCAACGCAATTACCTCTCGAACAGATTCCAATAAGTTTCATGTGATGGCAAACGCAGCACTATGAGGGAAATCACGAGTGGTGTGCCACAAGGTAGTTTGACAGGGGCTTTGTTTTTCATAATTTATTTAAACGATCTGCTTAAAAACATTAATGTAGATGCACTGTATGCTGATGACACGACCACGTTGCTTCACGGCCACGAGCCCCAGATAACAGATGATTCTGAGAAGTCAATGAAGGAAGCTGCCGCCTGGTATACAGAAAATCGTATGGTACTAAACCTCGGCAAGACATCCGAATATACTAAAGAAATTAGTGTATTGCTTTCTATTTGTAGAAATATTTAAACTGGACTGTGTTTGAGTTTTCTAGTCGATGATATAGTACTTTCGCAATGGTAGCTATTGTAAATATGGTTACCAACTTATTACAAACACGTACTACAATACTCCAGAGAGCAAGTCTAGAAAAGTTCAGAAGAAAATAACTTGTGCTCTTATAGTTAACATTAAATTATATTTTATATAATAATAGGCTTTATTCTCTCCGAGGGCATAATACAGAACATACATATGCAAACTATTTAACTAAAACTTAACGCGCGCGGAGAAACTAGTCAAACTAGGCGGAGTTCAGGTTGTCACATGATATAACTCCTGCTCTTCCACTCATACCTATTAAACAAAAGAAACACAAACCAATAACAGCAATAAGCAATTGAGTAATATACACGCAACAATAAGAACACCATTGTTCTAAATACATGAATAGATGAAATATTCCTTATACTCTGAGGCAGATTATTAATTACATCAGTTATTTGATATGAATAGCTGATTTTCAACAGCTGACGTCTATGCATTGGTGAGGTAAGCGTGCCTTTAAAGCGAATATTCACTGTGTGAACATCACTTCTGAATTTGATTTTCTATACAAGTACGGTGGCTTTTCAGAGTTAATGACGCTGTGGAATAAAGTAGCCGAGTGAAGCATCCTTCTATTTTTCATGTTCAGCCAATTCACGCTAGATAATTTGTGTGATATATGTTGGCTACAATGCATTCCAAAAATCAGACGTAAACAAGAGTTCTGAATTTTCTGGAGTTTACAGGTGTTTCTGTATGATAAACATGGACCATACACCGTGTCGCAAAAATTCATGCCCCCCTTCCGTATTTTGGTATTGTTACGTAGCTCTTGATTGGGAATGGTCCAGGCCAGGGTGGATGTAAATAAAACTCACACTGGTTTTACATGCGTGTATAATGTTGAGAAGATTCTTCACGAAAACAGCTGAGAAGGCAGGTCGCTGCCTTCTCGTACAGGTGTCGGATGTCTCGCTCGTAAATTCAGACTAATAACAATTTTTCTTGATACGCCGCTTTACTGTATTTATATCAATTGCCCAAATACGTCATTACCGTTAATTAGGTTACCAAACGTCGAGATTGTTCACTTGCCTTTTGTGCAAACTCGGCGTTTGGTATCTATACTAGACACCGCAATCATTGAGGAATTCGGGTTGTTAACATTATATTGGTATGCAATTTTGCACAATAATAACTGATAATTCCTCCTTTCTACCAACCTCCTCGTCAGTAATTGCTCGTCCCAGAGCAATGCCATCATTTGAACAAAATCTACAGCCACAAAGCGGGGTAGCAAAACACAAGCAAAAAAATTATTTATTGTACATACAAAACTATTTTAAAAAACAAGAAAAAATACACACAAAAAAATCGGATACTATTTGCCCACGTACGTATGCGGTTTGCCACGCTCTCGTTCACCGGACTGATTATTGAATCCTCTCACCATCTTCCTCCTTCTAGAATTGCGATGGTCATCTACCTAAGGGACATCTTTGAAGACGACTTCGACCGTGTACACAGACTCTCATATGCTTGTACAGCGGTGCGTCACGTGTCGGCAGCTTTTTGTAGATGACCACCCATCCGTATTGAAGATCCAATTTTCGCCATCGCCGGTGGTTTGTTCCAGTCTTATACGTCCGCCCTGGTTGTTGAATCCTCCCACCTTCTGCCCTCTTCTAGGATTGCGATGATCATCTACCTAAGGGACATCTTTAAAGACGACTTCGACCGTGTACACAGACTCTCTTATGCTTGTACAGCGGTGCGTCACATGTTGAATAATATTGTATTATTTAAACAATGGAAATCATCCCAAAATATAAATAACCACTTGAGAATAAAGTAGGCCAAACCGATTTATACAATTTTAGGTGGATTGCTAACAATTGTTTAAGCAAATGGAATTGTTTAAACAAATCTGGGTTTATTAGATATCTCGAACATGAAAATTATAAGTTAATTTCTCAAAAACTTTTCTACCAGTATCAGAAAAAAGTTGTAAATGAATAGTTATTCATTGTTTAAACAATAGGAAGTAGTTTTTTATTGAATAATGTTACTGTAAGATAATAATTTGCAATTTCGAACTCAGAAAACAGAATTCATACTGATTTTCGAGAAAAACGAATTATTTAAACAAATAGAAATTCTTTAAACGTACTTAAATTAACTGACAAATGTTTATAAACATTCCACTGGACTGAAATGATTAGAAAGATCAATTATCTGAAGAATGTACATATTTTCATTTAAGGGTACTGAGGATGGGTCAAATCCATATTAAGTAATCTTAAGTTTGCCCAAACCCCGAACAATTATTTGAAAAACACAAAAAACGTGTTCTTCCCATACATTTTCCCATGTTAAGTAAAGTCTTTACTTTAGTTTATATGGGAAAAATGCAAAAGTAAACTTTATTGGTCTCTGTACATACAATGCATGAAACAAGTCTTATTGTACTCAGAAATAACGAGAATCAAATGAAATGAAAATCAATGCAAAGCAAAATCAAGAAAATCAATACAAATTAAAAACTAATATAATAACAAAAACAAACACAAGAAAGCGAATGAATAAATAAGTCAATACAAATAAATGTAAAGGAAATAAAGGAAAAAGACTAGACAAGAGCTAATAAATTTAAGGCCTTGACAGGTACGGTTAAAAATCAAAATTTTAACAACAAAAAAATACGTGGCCACTTTTTTGGATTTGGAAACGATTTGGGGGGCTCGTTGCTTGCTATCATCACAAAAATGTTTGCAATGCATGTTTGAACCACCCTAATGGGCAGACCTTCCCCCATACAGCAAGGTAAATTTAGAAAACTGTTGGTCACTCTACTGTAGTAAGCAACAGGAGACATAAGTTCGTTATTATTTCGTCAATTATTTCTCGTATCCGTAACTAATTTGCGAAAGTGCATATTAAAGTGGACGCTGTACACTGCTATACACTTAACACGACGCGAGAATCTCTTGAGATGATGCATTTGATATATTATTAAATAATTCGGCTTGTTTGTTTACGCTGCCGGTTGCCTCGGGTTGCGGTGTCGCCCTCAACATTAGGAATTCTGTGTCAAGTAGGCAACGACCGACGGAGCCTAGCATAGCCCCAATGCAAACGAAATGGCCAACCCGGTTTGTCTTGGTTGTGTGTCGCTGATTGCACCAGCTTTGCTGCATGCACGTCGCCTTTAAATTGCAAAACGTTTCGCGGTTTCCATTTGACGAAATGATCGCTATTACCGCAAGAGGAAAGTCTCTTCGGTGTAGCGGCGCTAGTGAATTTTAATGAGGATACAAAATCAATAATAATAATTCTATTAGTTTTGGGTTTCGTCGGGGAGGAACCCTCCCTAAAGGCAAAAGAGCTTTTCGGACATATATAATGTCTATCCCTGGATTAGCACCTTCACTGAGGTATGCCCCAGCTACGATAAACCTAATCACGACGCATTACGCATGAAATATTACATACACCCTTGGGATCACTAAACATTCATGCTGCAACATCAACCAAAATTCGTATAGTACTAATTAATAATCTTCCATAACAAGCAAATTCACAGCTAACTTAATCTCTAACCTAAAATATTGAATAGTTTTGAATTCACTCTAGTTTATCTAGATTTTTGTCTTTATTCTGACGCAGGTTGTAGGTAGAGATGTTTCAATTTAAGAAGAGGTTACAGGTTCTAGCTTGAGCTATGGAAATGTGGAAGTGGGCTTTTGGTCAAACTCTCTCTGTGTTGGAGCAGATTTTAAGACTTTACCCCAATACCCCAATTTACCTCAATATTAGAAAAACATCTACGTCCCTGAATAAAATTTGGTTAAATGCGCAGCAAGGCGGAAAATGGCGTCAGAGACTCTTCTTATATTGAAGCAACTCTATAGATATTCCAAGTTCATTAAGTTAACCCGAAACGTCCAATTCGTTAAGAGCTTCTATTGATTACAATCAAAACGAACTGGAGCCTATTTAAAACAATTATTTGAAATGGAATTTTACTAGTGGATTTTTGATAATAAAATCAACAACGGATTACACCAAAACCGGTCTGGAAAAACCTTTTGCCTTTTTTTATGTTTAAAATAATTAAAAATAAAAAATTAAAACAAATAAAACTGCATATTTATAGATTTACAGAAAACATAATATTAATTTCCCAATGCAGGAATAAACAGTTAAGACACTATTTAAAATATTAGAGATTTTATTCTGGGCCAATTTGCTTTAATGAACCCCACCGTAACACACATAAGGCGTCGTCTTTGATATAAAAACACAAATATTCCTCGAAATCGCTGTAATTTGGTCGAAAAATACAGGACCGTAACGTTCAATAATTCAGGGTATAGGAAGCAACCGGGACAAAGGAAAATCATTTATGGATGCTACTATAACAGATAGCAATGATGATAAAGTACAAATTCCGAGGCCAGAGGGCGCTTAAATGTCTTGCGAAAAAGTGTGAAACAAGACAGGTATCGGAGAAGCTCCACGAAGGTAGGGTAAAATGGAGATAGGGATAATACGTGGAGAACAGCTGTAGATGGGTTTGAAGCGGGCTTGATATGAGGGATGTGGCCGTAACTGGGGTGGCGCTCAATGGTTGTAAATATTCAAGGTAGTGAGACGTCTCAGTAAAGACGATTATTGGTACCGTTGCGGAAAGTAGACGTCCATTCTTTAGGAGACAGCAACGAGGAGTCCCTTGGATCGATCCATTGTCAGCATGAATGCACCAACCTTATATTATTTCATTCCACAACGTCTGTTTCAAAAAGTACGATATAGACTAGATTTGACTCCAAATTTGACTCGCTCTACCACATACTGTCAAACGCTGGAAGGTTTTTGTAGCATGGTGTAGCGCTTGCTTAATGCCAGAGCTACACAATGATAAGAACAGCTTTCAGAAGGGAATGTGTATGTTTTGCTAATGCAAAAGCTATTTGCCTAGTCAAATAGATATGGAGTATTTATTTATATTGTCAAAGCAATTTGCCAATGCAAATGTTTTGACAACACCGTTGGTTTAAAAGCATAAATGAAAACTCAGAAATAACCATTTGCCTACGACATGTATACTAGATGAATTTTGTATGAGGGAGTCTGCTGACGTTGTATGTATGTAGGTGGTAGAGGCTGGGAAATCCCAAAGCACCTAGACCCCAGTCGACCCTTTGTGCAAACCTCTGTGCTCACTCTGGACTCGTAAGCCAACCCAGGCTCTGGGCAAAAGTACCAGTAATGAGCCGGAGCTTACCTCTGGGAAGATCAGAGAATTTCCTGGCTGTCGTTGTGGATGGATACCTGAGTGTCTCCTTGGCCAACGAGCAGCCTGGTGTGGTGTCCTACCTATGAGTGCTGTGGGTAATGTCCTTCACCATGTTTCTTAGGGCAGTGTTTGAGGGAAGAATGACGGGTGCAGGTGCAACGGCTGTGTGACCAGCAGCTCGTCGCGCTAATCTGTCAGCGCACCGATTGCCTCCATTGTTTTTAGAGTGGCTTTAATCCAGTTGATGGTGATGGTATTTTTTCCTGGCTGCCTCTACCAGGGAGTTGTGACAGTCCAATACGAGCCCCGATGTAAAGCGACACCGTTCAAGGTCCAGAATGGATTGTCTACTGTCAGTAAATATCACTATGTTTTTGCCTGCCTTGTTAGATTGACTAATGGTGTCTGAGACTGTTTTAATGGCGAAAAGTTCTGCCTGTGTGACAGAAGGGAATTTACCAAGCGGGATCGATCGGCGAACCTGGAAGTCGTGCGAGATGATGCCAGCACCTGTACCGTTCGATCTCTTAAGCCCGCCACTGACGGTACTGCGCCGCAGTACGATCCGACGAAGATAGGATGAATTTCAACGCCGACGAAACGAAGATGGAATGATAAAATCGTACTGCGGCGCAGTACCGTCAGTGGTGGACTTTAGAGCCATCCGTGTAGATCTTCAGGCTCCTACTGTGATCAGCCTTAAGGGCTGTGGTGTGGGTCAGATATGGTTTCCTGAAAACATAGTGGGGAGGGATGTAATCTGTAGGACACTCCAGAAAGGGCTTACCCTTGGTGACCTGCTGACGTCATCATCTCTTCAAGATGCGTATAGATTCGACAAAATGAAATTCTTGCCGGTTTATTAAGGGTGGGCCATATCGAGTGTAAGTAACAAATGATTGATCCCGCTGTTTTCTATTAGCCACTTTAGCGGGAGATTGGAATCAAAAACTCTGCCAGCGGACGATCCGAGTTTTCCGAATGATCAACCTAATTTGTGATGTAGTAATAAAATTAAATTACGCGCCTCGATTTGATTTACGGCAGCAAATAAATGTAGAAACATTTAATTAATCACCGGCTGTTTTCTTTCGTGTGCTTGGGATCGATTAACTCGATTCATTAGAGTGGGGCGCCCTCTGTTTTCGTTTACTAAATCAAAAATTCCGATCGCGCCACGCGCTAGTCTACCTTAATTACCTATTCGCCCCCGCCGGGTGCAAACGTCAACACTTTACACTATGTGACTTGCGCGCCAAATGAAAACAATACCGCTTCCATTACCTTTTCATCTAGTTCCTTTTCGGCGGCTCTTTCGGGCGCCTCTCTGTGTGTGTGTATTTCAGCGATGAGATATTTTTGCAGTCAACCCACATTCATCTGGCGGTTTCGGGATTTATTAACTTACATTTTCCACTCCGCGGATTATTTTTTTCTTTCTACACGTCCGTAATGATTCCCATAATTCACGCTTTCCCCACAACACATCGTTATTTATATTGTCTCATCATCAAAAATAAAACACCACTACGATTTGGTTAACTATTATCATATTGACTCTTTCCTGTGATCAGCTAAAACTCTAAACTGTAACATAATGTATACTTATGTATGTATACTTACATAATGTTACATGTATGTATACTTATGTACTAGTGTATGTTGAGTTGGATACACATCATGCACACATATATATCCTAAAAGAATATGAAATAAAACTAGTTTTGTAAGTACCATATGAGAGTTCGGATATGAACAACGCAGTTATAAGAAGCAGATATTGAACGATCATTACTTGATCAAATTGACAGCAAGGAATATCTAAAGGCGCTAACACACTATGCTGGTATGAGACAAATGTTTGTCATTGGTGATGCTCCGCATAGCTTGCCCCAAACCTGTGTGTTCTGTATACCAACAAGTTGACATTGATTCAGAGCATAACACGCCAAGAAGGCAACTCTTTTTCTACTAACATTTGGATCATGTCTACCAATTTCTATTTCTTCTGGTTGATTTACAGCAGACACGTTTATAAACAAGTAGAGAGATTCGTCAGCCCTCAGTCTTGATGGAAGGTGTTACACAAACTTCATTTTCAAGCAAATCCGGGTTGAAAGAATGATGATAGGATTTAACGGCGGTAGAGGTATTATCGAGTAAATTAATTCTGAAGAGTGTTAGTGGACTGGAAGAGTTTATAAGCTTTCCGGAAGATGATTAATAGTAAAAGAAAAAATAATAAAACGTCTTTAGTAAGTTATTCAACTTTGGACGATGACGAGCTTCGCTGGTTACCGCTGGTGGCTGGTGTAAAACAACAAGTACGGGAGAGAGCCGAGTTCTGGGAAATTGCAAAGTTGAGGAGTTGTCCCGGGCGTCTTGTCACTCTGGCTGCATCCTTCGAATAAGTTCATTTTCGATTGGGTTAATCTGCTAAAGCATCCAATTTGACTTGAGGGAAGCAGTAGGGTAAGTTCGAAACAGTTTTGTGGACATAAAGAAGACATACAAGTTCGCATGACGTGGCCGTAATCAATACACACGCGTCGAACCGCCTCCTCAAGTTTAGTCAATCCTCTTTGGCAGCTAAAAAGGCGTACGTCTTGATCTACGGAATACATCTGCATTGATAATGTCCGCGGGTCCACTCATATCAATTACGCGAACAGACCTGAGAAATATTACCCTCCATTCTCCCTAACAAACCTCTCTTGTTCCCTACCGTGTACAGGTTTAACTCCGCAGAATACAAAGTTTCTGCTAATGTAATTAAAGAAGACGAAACTTTCACAGTTCCACGTATAACGAAATTACAACTGCAGAAATCATATCATAACTTCAATTAGAAACCTATAAGGAAGCTTAAAACTTCCTACGTGCTCAATTTTCTATAAGCGAAATTAATGGCAAATGTAATAAAAGATATAATAATAATAATAATCCACGCCTTAACATCCCCAACAGCTTTCGCCGCTACGAGTGCATCGACAGGCCCGAATTATCATTATTATGGCCCGCGTCTGTGGCACGTCTTAAGTTGTTTGGCTTTCAGCATTCGCCGAGGAGTAAAGGAAAACCACAGAAAAACCTTCACTCTGAAAGTAGGGCGAGTGATCGAACTCACGCCCCCAGACTGATAGCCAAGCGCTCTACCGCTGCACCACAGCCTGGCTCAGATATGAAGAGACCAGAATCAAATGTAAAGTAGCAAACCGTATGTAAGTCAAGAGGACGAAGAAACTTGAGGTGAAGTGGAGAGAAGAAGTTGATGAACATGCAACTACTGCCCTTGAGAACAGATGTCAAAAGCGAGACCACGAATGACTTTGATGGAGGAAGAAGTATGTATATTAAAGAAGTTATCGGAAGAACTGCAGTGCAGTGGTTGGAGTGCAGCAACATTTATAACTTTAAAAGCAGGACCCGTAAAACTGTAAGCATAGAGGTGATACAGCACTTGCTTGTGTGGAACGCAATCGAAGAAGCGAGAAGTTCGCGTAAAGTGCTCCTGTGATCGATAAGTGTTTACGTTTTTGCCCGACCGGCAAAGACGGCATGTTAATTTCCTTCCACTTTGCAACGCGCAGCGGGCGAGCACAATAAGTAAAAGAAATAGTTATAATGGGAAAGCTTATGCGTTTGCTCGTCACATCAGGGTGCATGTCATAGCCAGGATTAGCAAAAGCTACCTCCACACACCAATACGTCCTTATCCTACAATGTCATTTACCTTGCATCTATTACGACAACATCTCGATTGGTACAACTGTGTTTGCCCGACGTTCGGAAATTTTGTTTTAACATAATCGTTGGTTTTACTGCAAGGATAGTACCAGAAGAAACATATTCATCATCCTTATTCCATTTAGGTGTTTCGTGAATTTACCTCGCATGGCTGCAGAGCAATGAAACTACGGTAGACGGGATATCCGGCGGAACTTGATTTAACATTTTTTGAAAAGGGTTTTTAATTAATTTTAAATCCGAGATTCTCGGATACAGTGTCCAAGTCCTGGCTTAACCCGTTCAATTTAGCTGCCAAAAAACATGGCGGGTTAGTTCTGCGTGTACGGCGGCCTCCGGCACTCACGATTTGAAACAATAGAGCCTTGTGCAATTTGCATTTAATAAACGATGTTGTCTTGGGCCCATGCTAATTACATAAGGTGGCCGTTGGGGCCTTTGCTAATCTGGTATTAACACGTTCGTAATTCGATTCGTTTTCTAGGCACACCTAGACCGGTATGGGGAACAAACGTAATCAGAAAAGGCAAAATGTATACAGACGTAACTCAGTAATAATAACCTCAGAAACCGATGAGAGAGAGCGAGAGAGATGCGGTGTTTCAGGATGGGGGAACGCAGTACCCACGGGGCTGCAATTAAGTTTGGTTGTCTTAAAGGAGAGATCTAATTGTATTAGTAATAAACTTCTGTAACCGCTCCGAGAGCTTGGATAGTTTTCTCTTTAATAACTATTGATCCTGACAAAGACTAATGCTTCCTTAGTTTCCATCTCAACATTTTCCATCGCAAATTTATATGCTATCAGCTTAATGAAAAAAACTTTTTTGATAAAAAGTCTAGCTACTTCAGAGCAGAATTTCGACGCTAATATAGAGCAATGTACTGGCTTTTGGGAAGAACCACATATTGGCACTCCAATAAAATACTAAAACTGATATTGAAAGAAAGGTCCAATGTGACCAGCGCTTCTTGCGACGTACCGAGACCTACCAAGAGTCTATGTAGAGGCTCAGTTACAGGACATCAGCATCTAGTGAGAAGTGATTCCAGTTTAAAACCTTAGCTGGTCGACAATTTATTGTTACAGATAAACAATCTTAAACATCTTCCATATGCTAAAATACCGAAATATTAGGATGGAGGATGGTGTATGTAAATTCTATGAGGAGAATCTCAAAATTCCTGGTGGGATATTAACGTTGAAAGTTGCGACAATTTATTTCCTTTCGCGTGCGGGCGGGGGTGCCCCAAAGCCCGGAATTATCTCGAGAAAGATGCTTACTGTTCAGGACTGCCGACATACAAGGATAAGACCGCTTAATGCAAATAAGGCAAGGCCACTCTTTGCAATGATAACGAAAAGCTTGAGCTTCGAGCGGCGGCGGCTGCTGCTGGTGTCTCAGTCGGTAAAGTGGAAGCGGCGGCGGCAAACAATTGACTCACGGTCCCACGACGTTTAAGTCGGGGAAGGGGGGCTGCGATAAAATCCGCTACATCCGAGAAGCCGACACTGTGTTTGTCTTGCTGGTGTGCGACAGCATTAGAGATTACTCGCTTCGTTCCCAATTTGAAGCTTTGTAAATATTCAGTATCGCATCCGTTACTAACCATTTTTACCGGAACCTATGGTCGAGCTTGCCTCAGAGAGATTCGTTAACTCAACGGTGACCATGAAACAAATATTTTTAACCCGCTCAGAAGAAATCGAACTTATGACGGTTTATCTTAAGGTCAATTTTATCAGTAGTGATATTTTATCATAGTAGAGGTAGCAAGCCGACTCGGGAACCTCCTCCATGACCTTGTACTCTAGGTATTCAAGGTAAAGGTCATGGAGGAGGTTCCCGAAACGGTTTGCTGTTAAAAATGAACAATCCCAAATCAGCTCCTTCTTAGCCATGACCTTGATATCCAAGTATTCAAGGTCAAGATCATAGAGGAGGTTCCCGAATCGGCTTGACGTTCAAAATTAGTACTACTCGAATGAAGGTCAAGATGGAGGTTCCCGAATCACTTTAATATTAAAAATTTCATATACCGGGTGACACTGATTAAAAAATGACACTGCATTCCTTGTTAAAAAGTACCTGAATGTTTTTGTTTCAAATGTCTAGCTACATTTGGTTTTGAATAAAAATTAAAAACGATATCTTAACATTTTTTGAGTTTTTTGTGGATATGTTCAAAACGAAAAATTATAGCTTAAATTTCTTTTTAGATTATTGATTAGCACAAAAATACGAAACTTTGCCAAATTTAAACATAGGCTCTATCTCCACTAATAAGCGATATCCCCATGGTGAGGCTCGAAATTGAATCACCCTATATTACCGTTACATAGATAGTGCTTTGTGATGGAAGGGGTTCCAAACCATAAACCTTGACCAGTCACTGACCTCCTATAACTTTCACATTATACCTATTCGAAAACGTCCTCATTAGCCTTGACCAGTCATTTACCTCCTATGAGAGTTGCAATTCGAGAACCTCCTCATTATCCTTAACCACTCATTGACCTCTTTTCTGAATTTTCCATTAAACCGATTCGAGAGCCTCCTCATTTGAAAATAAAGCCGATTTTGGAGCATCCTCATTTTTTACAGCAAGCCGATTCGAGAACCTTCTCCATTACCTTGACCTTGAATACCTTGAGTACAAGGTCAAGGTCATAGAGGAGGTTCCCGAATCGGCTTGCTACCTCTACTTACCTTATGTCGGTTCGTCACACAACTAACACTTACAACCAGCACGTACTCTGATTTTGTCACTAACTCAAAAGGCTTCTTTATCTTGAGCCTTCTGGATCTATCCTGTGTTGTCGATGAGCTGGATGGCCCCAACGGTTACGTATTGATGAAGCCTTTCCTCCTTTGAATTTTTGCATTTTTTTGTATTCCTTTGTGCACAAACTCCATTTTGAGGTTCATTGGAGGTCCAGTTGTTGAAGATAGTCGTAGAAGGCCTTAGAAGGTCTATGGTTTGAAACACTTAACCATCTTCGGCTATTTCCACGACAAGTAGTAGAAAGTTGTTCAAGTAAACCAATAACAATTTTTGAACACAATATTACAATCTAACGACGTCATCAATCGCGCGTTTCATCCAATTTATGCCTACACAATGGGTCAATTTGGGACGATTGAAATTGCAATTTATCCGTCATATTTGGATCAACCGAAGCATGCATAATTGTAAGGTGCGAGTTTAATTACTTTAATAATTATTCGAATGAGGATTGTCAATTGGGTTCGTCTTCTACGATTAAATGGAAAAGTCGGAAGCGGGGTCTAGGGTCCGAATAACTTAACTTACTCTATTTGGGTCTTTTTGATGTTAGAAAGGGGACCCGGTAAAGTTTGTGTGTATACCAAACAACCTTCCGGCGTTCAGCAATTCAATTAATTATTGAATCGAGATTTACCGCATAGATACACTCGACGCGCGTATTTTAATCTGGGTCTCTACCGATCTGGGTCTCCAACGAGCAGGTCATTGAAACCGTTTCGCGCAGTAATGAGATCGTTGCGTTCCGTTGGTAGGAAGAAACCGAAAATGAGATAACGCAATGTGTCGTCGTTTTTGATAAGATGTGGACGTTATGAGTATCGATCCTCCGATGTGGCACTGTTGGTTGCTACCGGTGGAGATTCAAATTTTCCACGGTTTGAGGTCGTTTTATTAGAGCTAATGGGGTACTTACTCCAGCAACTATCTCTGTTACCGCTCTGGATATATATTGCATATAGCAGCGTGAATAATTTAGTTCAAAACTTCTGGTTGGTCTAACGGGCTGCATTAATAATATCGTCACGCACAAACACCAATCCTAGGTTTTTAGCTTCCTCGTGCCTTAGCGACAATATGACTCATCCTTTTTTCTTATTGCAGCGACTGTGAACTTGGGTTAGTCAGCAAGATAATGCCTGCTACCACGTTGTAATGACTTATTCAAACTCATATCACCAGGAAGATAACTTCTTGTTATGGCCAAACGATCTTTGCCTTCTGTTCCTTATTGCAGCGACTGAAAAACTTTGCTTCATCAGCAAGATAATGCCTGCCATCGTGTCGTAATTACACCTTCGCACACAATTCCACAAGAACATGTTAACTTCTTGTCATGGCCAAAAGATCTTTATCCTCTCTTTCCTTCCTTATTCCAGTGGCTGAAAACTGTGCTTTGTCAGTAAGATAATGCCTGCCACGCTGTCGTAATGACTTCTTCAATCTTAACTCCACTGGAAGATGTTAACTTCTGGGCATCGCCCAAGTATCTTTGTCCTCTCTTTTCTTATTGCAACGACTGAAAACATTGCTTCGTCAGCAAGATAATGCCTGCCACCAAGTCGTAATGACTTCGTCACACTCAATTCCACACGAAAATGTTAACTTCTTGTCATGAGCAAAAGATCTTTGTCCTCTCTTTCCTTCTTTATTCCAGTGAATGAAAACTGCTTTGTCAGCAAGATAATGCCTGCCACGCTGTCGTAATGACTTCTTCAATCTTAATTCCACAGGAACATGCTAACTTCTTGTCATGGCCAAAATATCTTTGCCCTCTCTTTCTTTTGTTATTGCAACGACTGAAAGCTTTGCTTCGTCAGCAAGATATTGCCTGCCACCATGTCGTAATTACTTCTTCAAACTCCATTCCACAGGAACATGTTAACTTCTTGTCATGGCCAAAAGATCTTTATTCTCTCTTTCCTTCCTTATTCCAGTGACTGAAAAATGTGGTTTGTCAGCAAGATAATGCCTGCCACCATGCCGTAATGACTTCGTCACACTCAATTCCACAGGAAAATGTTAACTTCTTGTCATGAGCAAAAGATCTTTGTCCTCTCTTTCCTTCTTTATTTCAGTGAATGAAAACTGCTTTGTCAGCAAGATAATGCCTGCCACGCTGTTGTAATGACTTCTTCAATCTTAATTCCACAGGAACATGTTAACTTCTTGTCATGGCCAAAATATCTTTGCCCTCTCTTTCTTTTCTTATTGCAACGACTGAAAACTTTCCTTCGTCAGCAAGATAATGCCTGCCACCATGTCGTAATGACTTCTTCAAACTCCATTCCACAGGAACATGTTAACTTCTTGTCAAGACCAGAAGATCTTTGTCCTCTCTTTCCTTCCTTATTCCAGTGACTGAAAACTTTGGTTTGTCAGCAAGATAATGCCTGCTACACTGTCGTAATGATTTCTTTAAACTTAATTCCACAGAAACATGTTAACTTCTTGTCATGGCCAAAATATCTTTGCCTCTCCTTCTTTTTTTATTGCAACGACCGACAACTTTGCTTTGTCAGCAAGATAATGCCTGCCACCATGCCGTAATGACTTCGTCATACTCAATTCCACAGGAACATGTTAACTTCTTGTCATGGCCAAAAGATCTTTATTATCTCTTTCCTTCCTTATTCCAGTGACTGAAAAATGTGCTTTGTCAGTAAGATAATGCCTGCCAAGCTGTCGTAATGACTTCTTCAATCTTAATTCCACTGGAAGATGTTAACTTCTGGGCATCGCCAAAGTATCTTTGTCCTCTCTTTTCTTATTGCAACGACTGAAACCTTTGCTTCGTCAACAAGATAATGCCTGCCACCATGTCGTAATGACTTCTTCAAACTCCATTCCACAGGAACATGTTAACTTCTTGTCAAGACCAAAAGATGTTTGTCCTCTCTTTCCTTCCTTATTCCAGTGACTGAAAACTTTGCTTTGTCAGCAAGATAATGCCTGCTACACTGTCGTAATGATTTCTTTAATCTTAATTCCACAGAAACATGTTAACTTCTTTTCATGGCCAAAATATCTTTGTCCTCTCTTTCCTTCCTTATTCCAGTGACTGAAAACTTTGCTTTGTCAGCAAGATAATGCCTGCTACACTGTCGTAATGATTTCTTTAATCTTAATTCCACATGAATATGTTAACTTCTTGTCAGGGCCAAAATATGTAAGTAAGTAAGTAAGTTTATTTCATTATATACGTACAGTTGATCATAATACAATATTACATTACATAAATATAAATACAATGTGTGTAGCACTGCATCACCCATCGCTTGCACGCGGTACCGTCCCTCTTGCTCGACTCAAGAATGGCCGCGACGTCGCACCGTCTCGAATCGTTGGTATTGAGGGCATCATTGGTTTCGTGTATTATTGGCCTAACTTATGATTTAGGTTGATTTGGTTAACAATAGGCTCTTTATCTTTCTCTTGAATGTTGTGTATGATAGCTTCTTGATATTGTTGTCTAGTTGGTTGTATGTGTGTATTGCCTCTGTAAGTAGTTCTTTGGTTGTCATTTTTGATCTGAATCTGTGGGTTCGTAGCAATGAATTATTTCTGGTTATATGGTTGTGTATATGTTGGCTTTCCGTTAGTGTTATATTGATCTTTATCATTTTATTTTTTATGTTATATAAGAGTAAAATATTGTTCAATTGTTTTCTTTCTCTTATACTCATTTCTTTACTTTGCTTTAGAACGTCTCTTGTTGGTGTTCTTTTATCCCAATTATAGATCATCTTCAATATCTTGTTGTTCTGGCGTTGAAGTTTGTTGAGATTTCTCTCTGAGGTATTTCCCCAAATGCTTATTAAATAGTTTATGTTTGGGATGAAAAGAGCGTTATATATAGTCATTTTTGACTTAAAGTCAATGTATTTCTTTGCTTTGTTCAGCGCAGCAATAATTCTAGCATTTTTTATTATTATTCTATGTACGTGTTCGTCCCACTTCAAACTACTCTGTAGTATTAGTCCTAGATATCTTATAGTTTTGACTTCAGTAATTATAGTATTCTTTATATATATTGACATTTTGGTTTCCTTTTTGTTGTTGAAGATTATATAATGTGTCTTTTCTTCGTTTATTGTCAGGAGATTAGTATTGCACCATTCTGTCAATTTTTGCATGTCGTCGTTTATGTCCAATTGTTGTGCCTCCTGGTTATTGTTGTGGTAAATTAGTGCTATATCGTCGGCGTAGAGGAATAGATTACCTTTCAGCCCGATATTTTGTATGTCGTTGGTTTACAATATGTACATTAAGGGTGGGAGGTTTCCGCCTTGTGGAATTCCGTATTCGGGTTTTAGTGGATTACTGCGTGTTTTTCCAACTTGTGTCATCTGCGGTCTATCTTTTAGGAATGTCTCAATCGTTTTAAGTTCTTTATTTTGTATTCCGATATTTGACATTTTTTGTAGAAGGTTTGTTTTCGAGACGGTATCAAAGGCCTTCCTCATGTCAATAAACACTCCGGTGACGATTTTCTTCCTGTCTATACCTCGGTGGATGCAGTCGATGAGATCGTAGGTGGCCGATGTAGTACCTAACTTTGGCTGAAAGGCATATTGTTGCTTTTGTAATATTTTATGGACGTTGATGTGTTCTTCAATCCTTCGTTTCAGTACTGTTTCCAATATTTTATCCAGAGCAGATAGTAGGGCTATTGGCCTGTAGTTTGCTGGATCTGTTTTGTCTCCTTTCTTGTGAAGGGGTTTCACAATATCTTTGCCCTCTCTTTCTTTTCTTATTGCAACGACCCAAAACTTTGCTTCGTCCGCAAGATAATGCCTGCCACCATGTCGTAATGACTTCGTCACACTCAATTCCACAGGAAAATGTTAACTTCTTGTCATGAGCAAAAGATCTTTGTCCTCTCTTTCCTTCCTTATTCCAGTGAATGACAACTGCTTTGTCAGCAAGATAATGCCTGCCACGCTGTCGTAATGACTTCTTCAATCTTAATTCCACAGGAACATGTTAACTTCTTGTCATGGCCAAAATATCTTTGCCCTCTCTTTCTTTTCTTATTGCAACGACTGAAAACTTTCCTTCGTCAGCAAGATAATGCCTGCCACCATGTCGTAATGACTTCTTCAAACTCCATTCCACAGGAACATGTTAACTTCTTGTCAAGACCAGAAGATCTTTGTCCTCTCTTTCCTTCCTTATTCCAGTGACTGAAAACTTTGGTTTGTCAGCAAGATAATGCCTGCTACACTGTCGTAATGATTTCTTTAAACTTAATTCCACAGAAACATGTTAACTTCTTGTCATGGCCAAAATATCTTTGCCTCTCCTTTTTTTATTGCAACGACCGACAACTTTGCTTTGTCAGCAAGATAATGCCTGCCACCATGCCGTAATGACTTCGTCATACTCAATTCCACAGGAAAATGTTAACTTCTTGTCATGAGCAAAAGATCTTTGTCCTCTCTTTCCTTGTTTATTCCAGTGAATGAAAACTGCTTTGTCAGCAACATAATGCCTGCCACGCTGTCGTAATGCCTTCTTCAATCTTAATTCCACAGGAACATGTTAACTTCTTGTTATGGCCAGAATATCTTTGCCCCTGTTTCTTTTCTTATTGCAATGACTGAAAACTTTGCTTCGTCAGCAAGATAATGCCTGCCACCATGTCGTAATGACTTCTTCAAACTCCATTCCACAGGAACATGTTACCTTCTTGTCATGGCCAAAAGATCTTTGGAGATTTCCCCTATTCAAATTCGTTATGAAGTCCACATAGCCTGGGATGAGATACTCTTAGAGGATATTGATCACCTCATGAGAAGAATTCCTATATACGTTTGCACCACACTTTATTCAAGCCACATTAACAACATTAACGCATTCACCTTGTTTTTGTCTTGCTTTGGTTTCTACTACCTCCAAGCTCCCCATTTTGGTTGTATTGGTTTCAGGCTGTGTATTCCAATAATACCTTTAAGTCCTCCAGTCCTTTGTGTTCTACGTTGTTTGTAGTTTATAGTCCCAAGACAACCAGAATGACAAGAAATAGTTCGGATGAACAAGACTAATTGGTTGTATATAGTTCTTTAGAGTGACAAATCAGTGGTGTAATATAAAGTAATTCGTGTGAAGACTTCTTATTTAATCTTTGAAGTGCCTGAGAGTAGTATAGTTGTTTTCCCGTCGGTCTGTACAACAAGCGTTGCCACAGAGAGCGGATGCGATGGCATTACCATTTTGATAGCGTGCAATCTCTAAAATACTATTTCTCGGAGACATTATCACCGCAATAGCGTCTGCTTGAGCTAAAAGTACGTTCGCGAAGTCAAGACAGTGTTACGTATTGCGCGAGAGAATGAGATATTCTTGAGTGGATATTCGAGACGGAATAGTTTTCTATAAATCCGAGCCACTTGACATACCTCGATATATTCTGTTCGAGTCGCTATCTTGAGCTAGGAAGTCAGCAGGTTGTTTTTGTACCGACGCCGTCGCTTGGCGGCTATTCATTTTTTGCTTTCCGACGTCTTTTTAGCAAAAGCTTTTATCATTATATCGGTTACAGAGGCTGACGTGCAATGGATTGGGATAATTGCGAGTTATTATATCGGGAAAGAAAACCTTATGTAAGTGTTGGCAACGTTGTTGTGGGGGATACAGAAAATACACGTCAAATTGAAACTGTCTACACTTGCTCTGGTCTAATGGAATGGAAAATAACTTTTGTTCAGTATTTCAACTGCATTCGTTATGCAAGCTAAAGGGAAAACAGGAACTAAATAAATAACCGCAGGCCCATGAATATTACGGCATTCTTGCACGGTTTGCGGTTCGATTTTTTGTTCCGGAAAACGGAATTCACTCCAGCTGCTGAACAAACATATTCATATTTTGAAGATGGAATGTAGCAACAATACAAACAGTAATGTTTATTCAAATTCGGTGTATGTACCATGTACGCGAGATTAATGCCAATTCAAAACATGGCGAGCAGTAAACTCGCATTAGCTGAATGCCTTCCTGTCTAAACTTACAGCTTGTGACACATATTAGTCCAGCACTTTGCATGGGTCACTGCAGATAACGTCTACTTCAGCTATGCATGCCTAGCCATTCCGTAAACTGAACAATCTCGCACAAGATTTGCAAGCCTTGGAGACTGTTTACCACCTTGCGAACGTTAACAGCAATTTCTGCGAACCTTCTTCCAAATTGAGGCTGTTTAATTCAAATTTTTGTGATAACTGTTCTTTCTACGAGTTCTTGTCCTTTATTAACAAAATCATACCCGCTTGAACGAAATTGTAAAATCCCGCCGGCAAAATTGTCTTGTAATAAACGCCGATTGTCGTTTTGAACGACTCGGTTGGGAAGTTGCGGTCTCAATTGTTCCCTCAGTCTCCATTGTACTCGACAGACTTAAAAATCAGAATTTTTATAATTGGCTATTTATGTGAAACTTCTTGCGTCTCTCAGCGGCTGAAACAAAATTAGTTCGAGGTCCTATTACAATTTTTGTTTTACTTCATGGAATCATGACTCGTTATTGTTAGAGTAAAAGAGGATCGGAGCTAAAATAAAGAGCAACGTTACGTGGTTACAAATTTGCGCATTTTTTCAAAATAAAAGCGAACGGTATTTCTGATATGCATCTTCGTTTTGGAAGGTCTTCCGCAACCTGTCCGACGTATAGTATTTATTAGGGCACAGAATTAAGGAATGGCCCATAAAAGTATACTGCCCCATAAAAAGTATACCATTTAGTCAGGAATAAAACTGTTTTCGCCTCAACTTGGACGGCTGGTTATTTCTTATTTATTACAAATAAAAACGTCCGATTGTGGTGGCCGCGCGGAATCGCATGCCCGATGCGTAATTATATCGTTAGTTAATTACCTTAACAATGCAAACGTTTTGCGGTATCACCTTAAACAATTTGCGAGACGGAGGGAGATTTCCGATAAGGCGAGGTGATAATTAAGGAAAAGTACTTGATTGCCCCCGCTGCCCCTTTAGTCTTTGCTTTCCCTAGCAGACCCTAGCAGTCAAATCCTGAGCGCTAGATATGGCGTGTGATAACCCACTCGCGTTATGGCGAACGCGTTAGAAAATGTATTGATTGTTGGTGACAAGAAGTAATGGTCAACTGTAGTTTGAAAACGCATCAAGACGCTTTGAATATTTAATGCCTTAAATATGTATACAACTTTCTAGAAGTTATTTTTGTTTACACCTGTGTATATAAAATGATTCGGCAAAACTTTTAACATGAGTACAGTCTACATGAATAAGGATCGCCGCGGTCCCATAGGGGTCGGCTCACTGACCCAGCTTTTGCTATACAGCATCCATGGTACACCACCTAGGAAACGTGTCTGTCCCCGAGAGTCCGTCTCCTGTTGAACGAGGCCATGGCTGGCTTTTTGTTAATCCCTAAAGTAAGTTGTTGTGCACAAATAGTACCATCACACGCATGTTCCCGTGATACAAATGAGACCTCGTAAGCACAGACCAGCCATGGGGGCCCTCCTTTCCCTTGGTACTCGTGTTAGGCGGGCTTCCCCGACACCGTTGAACAAGTCACCGGCGAGGCCGCTTGTGCAAACCTCTACTCAACATCTGTACACACCGTAGAAGAAGGGCGGCCATTGACCCACGATATAGGAACCATGGTATAGGGTAGCCCCCGGTGGTTCTAGGTGTCAACACCGAAGAGTTAGTGCATCCCACAGCCTTGAATTACTCCAAGCACTCGCGTCGGAAACCTTCCGGAATCCACGTTTGACGAGTCACCGCCCGGAACGCTAACGCGTTATCCGTACCCATCGAGATTAGAAAGGTTACCCTTTCATCGGAGGATGGGTGCACTGTCGAGCACGCTTACGCTGAGAACTCTACCACATATCATCTCTCTTAGCGGCTTCGCATTACTCACATACGTGAGATACGGTACCCCACATCGAGAAGGGTATAGACGTCATGTCATGCCTTAATCCCTATTCGGATATACTAGATATCAGATGGCACAACTTCCGAAGGCCCCGTTTGATAAGTCACCGGCGGGTACCAGATGCCTGGTATCCCTCCCTCACATCTATTACTGCCTTGGTTGCCGTTACTGACTAGGTCAACCAGAAACCTGAAATTGGTTAGACTTGAAAGAAGACAGTTTTACGGCACAGCCTCGTGAGGTCTGCCAGCTGGCCTAAAAAGTATACCACTTAGTCAGGAATAAAGCTGTTTTCGCTTCAACTTGGACCGCGCGGAATCCCATGCCCGATGCGTAATTATATCGTTAGTTAATTACCTTAACAATGCAAACGTTTTGCAGTATCACCTTCAACAATACGTGAGACGGAGGGAGATTTCCGAAAAGGCGCAGTGATAATTAAGGAAAGGTTGCCTCCACTGCCCCTTTAGTCTTTACATTCCCTAGCAGACCCTAGCAGTCAACTCCTGAGCGCTAAATTCGATATGGCGTGTGATAACCGACCCGCGTTTTGGCAAACGCGTTGGAAAAAGTATGGATTGTTGTTGACGAGAAGTAACGTCAACTAGTTTGAAAGCGCATCAAGACGCTTTGAATATTTAATGCCCTAAATATGTATACCACTTCCTAGAAGTTATTATTGTTTACACCTTGTTCAGTTTACTTAATATAGACGAGTACGTCGGCGATGTAGGTGCAGGATTCCAACCGAGAACGTTCGCAGTGTCACGTAGATAGCAACAATTTGGCGCTAATGCACGCGAATGTATTAAGCCCTAATAGGGGCGTGCGGGCCACTGTATTTTTCCCGTGGAGCCTTACTCGAATTGATATTGGGGCGTAAACGGATTAACTAGATCGTACAGGAGCTAGTTACAACTGCGTTCCCGGAGATTTTCCGGAGGTGTTAACCTAAATACTACTTTCGAATGTCCCATTTCTTTGTATATAGTGAAAACATTTGGATGGACTGAAAAATGTTTGTTTGTCGGAATAAATCCAAAGACTTATCTAGAGAGAACTACAGTTTCTAGAAATCAAATTAAAATAACACTATATAATTGAGTTAAATATTTTAAAAGTAAATTTATGCAATAACACACTATGTAATACTGTACAGAAATAAGTATGTTTCGTAGACATTACTATACTGTCGATATCATTAATATGCAGGCCCCATGTGCTGGTGATGTTGTTGTGCCACGAATTATGAATCGGTCCCGTCAAACTGACAGGTCTAATTTGATTTATACCGAGTTTGACGGCATTGAAATAAAAGTTAGGCGCGAATGTTATTTTTGGAATAAAGGGCCCTCGAAAGAAAGGCGAAAGGGGAAGGGGGTACACAGTCGCTTCGCTGAACTTCGGACGAAACATCAGTGGCAAGTTTTCGCAGACCCGAACTCCGCTGCGCGGATGCGTCATGAAGATTGGAAATTCGACAATGGGACGATGGGAGATGATTAATGCGAGATGATATTAATAAATAAAGCGGCCGAAAAAGGGCATGTTAAGTATATGTATAGAGTACGCGCTGACCCGTATGGTAAAAGGGAGAGCGCGCACAATAGCGCGAGCAAGTTATTAATTTGGTAAACGCCACGAGAATTTGAAGATAAACCGTCGCTTTTCAGAATATAAATGGTCCCGAGCCATTTACGTAAAATAATGATTAAACCGCCACCGACATTCCAAATAACCCGAACCCTACCCAATATACTCATCATGACCCACATTTTGCCACATCATGTTATAACAAACAGCCTATATTGAAATATGCCAGGCAAGCAGTACTCATGGTCGTCCTACGTTGGCTCACGTAGTAGTGGCTAACGTGACTAACGTTTCGACTTGATTTAAAGTCTCCATCAGGCAACAAAATTACTACAAGAAATAAGATACACTGCAATTAGTGAATTATATGTAATGAACATGATGGTAACCTCCGTCATCGATTACAGTGTTAAATATTCATCGGATTCAATGTATCGCAATTTTGTGGGGTTCGCCAGTTAATTGTTAAAATTAGGCTGCTTCTTACACATTCACCGTAAGTTACCCTCATGTTCATTACATATAATTCACTAATTGCAATGTATCTTATTTCTTGTAGTAATGTTGTTGCCTGATGAAGAGTTTCAACAAAGTCGAAACGTTGCAAAGTTGATAAGGTTGTGATTTATTGACCTGGTCGTTGTCCTAATACCCTTTTTGTGTCTATATTGAAATACACCGTATATTTATATTTCAATACAATGCAGATATTCACTGCGACACTACGCACCACCGAAATATCAAATAATTGAACTGTAATACGGTACATAGACAGATTACACCGGATTTGTCGAAGGCGATCCGTTTTTTGCCGCTGAAATCATGATGGATGGGCCTCGTCTCCCGCGCTGTTTTCAAAGTTCAGTGTCACCATTTATTAGTCTATTCGGGAATAAATGTCAGATTGATTGAAGAAGTAGTTCGCCTCCATTCTGCCAAAATTCTCCATCGTCATCCGGATATATCTTCCTTTTAATCCAGCTATTGCGTCATTGCACAATTTTTGCTAGATTATTTGGGGACGTTTTTGTACCCTTTTCAGTTATTGATTAACGAGATATTTGATACCGCTACACGTACTGGTGTTTACTGGTAACATCGCTAATGCTTTTCATCCAAATCATATGACCTACATAATATATTTTTGTATTTAAATAACTAGAAACATACTGAAGTGATGAAATTTCCTTCCTTTATCATTTGATGGTATATACTCTTCAGCTACCTCTGCTGATCTGTGAGTCTAGTTTTGTCATCGTTTTGTAGCTCATCCTGTAGCTATCCTCCAGCTTTCCTCCGTAGCTGAAGCTTCTTTGGCAATCATCAGTTCCTATCCAATCTTCCTTCTTTCAAGTCCAACCAAGAAAGCCCACCATAATTCTGGTCAGAAACCTTACTGGTGGTAGGCTTTATCTTTCTTTAGCTTATTTTCGACCGTATTGATCGCTTTAAACTACTTTATTTTGAAATATAGAAACGGTATTTACTTTACTAGACTCCACAGGAAGGAAATGGGCAATGTTTAACACCTTCAAAGCTCATTGCGGTTGAAGCGGATCAGCAATGAGGATTTTGGCACCGGCAACGAATGTTTCAATATCTCATTTCCCCGAAATGTCCTTAAATCGAAACTTTTACAGAGGGCAAATATATCAACTAGCAGTTCGAAAACGGGGTTCCGCTTGTTGCAATGCTCGGATGCCGATACATTCGCGTGGATTTTTTAAACACCCCCCGAGTAGCCGGAACGTTAATACGTTTCGGAGGTCCCCGGGAAAATAGGTGCAAGGAACTAGGTCAGTAGTGTCCCATCCCGGCTTAATGGCCCTAGACCGGTAAAACTACATAAACCGTCCCACGGATGCAACGGTATAATTTAATACCTCACCCTCTACCACCTACAGTTTCAAACAGTGCACCCCCTAGCCTTAATGTGAACAATCATTTCTAAAGACCTATAATAATAGTAAAATATCATATGTGTAGGGTCTATTTCTTCACCTCCAGTTAATTATCTGATAGCTTAACCACCACATAAGTAATAGGGTAAACAATGGACTTTGTCCAAAGTATTATTATTATCTAATGACACAACTCAGTGGAGTCCTCAACACCAGCCAGGTGAGGTTCTTCTTGATTTATGAAGAGAAGGCATTGTAAGGTTTGTGAAGAGCAAGCATGAGCAACAAATGGATCACGAAAGAGGATGAGGAGGCGTTGGGTAGACGATATGGAACAAGACGAAAATGATGAAGCTCAGATGATGGATGACATCACTCATCTGGTCGACACCTTCGGGTTGTAATGACATTGAAAGAAGAAGAATGTATATGAAACGTATTCTAGCGCATTCGAGGTTGATGACTTGCGAGAAAGAAGAATAGAAGGACATCACTGATCACACCAAAACCCACTTAGGACTAGAATTTCAGGGAAAGACCATGGGTCAGAAAGGGGGATATGTCATATGTGATTCCTCTGTAACTTGTCCCTTTTAGCATTAGAGTCGTTTACCAGAAATAGGTACCTGTTATATTCGTGTCAACAGCCAATACTTTATCTTTCGGCAAATGCTGTCAAAAGGGCTGAATGAATTATTTGTCTAAATATGGACGCGTCCGCGAGGGGGCGGTTGTGAACCCTAAATATATAGGTATATAGGCGTATATAGGCGACGCATATCATGTTTCAACGTGTTTGCGTTCGCCGGTTATCAGTTCTGATCAAGTTCGGCGCGTAATTTTATTAATGCCCGGAAAACGACCGCCCATCGCTGGTCTGCTTATTATTACCGTTGACGTTTAATTTTATAAATGCCCGTCGGCTGCACCCCGTCCGGCCACGTGTCGTTTTCGAATCATTTCATATTATTACTGATCGTCGTCCAACCACACAAAGATACTATGTTGACATGGCTTCACTCGCTATTTCCGATTTGTTTTGACTGGATGTAGTCGCACAGCTTATATATTTAATCAATAATACTAAACGTACCGTTTCGGCCTGTCGGATTGTCGCTTTTTAGCCTCCTATCCGTTTACTTTTATGACACATTGACGACGTACGCCAACGCTGGAATGTACACTCGAAGAAAATTATATGGTAACATGACCGCCGCTAGTGTACACCAAACGTAGGTCGGAAATTGTCGGTCGTCGGATACCTACCTGCTAAAGTCATAAAACCAAAGCGTCACTTTTGTTTCGTTTCGTTTTATTTTTCTGTATGTATAGAATGAAATAGAATTTCGTCTATTTATATGTTTCCGACATCCGAAACTGACAAAAGTGCACTGTAATATTTAATGTATTTTTTGCATGTAGTTGTAAATCTTATTTGCCCCGGTTTCTACTTTGCTGCAGATATGCCCTTTAGAACTGATACTACAGTGTTGTTCAGCATTTTAGTTTAATTATAAAAATGTTGTTATTTTTAGGTTTATTAAAATTATATCTTTACGTTCTATAATAACATCAACACACAATTTTCTTTTATGTGTGACATGTAAGGGCAGGATTTACAATCCAATATGAATGATATCACATTAGAACAATATGCAGATAACTTTGAAAAAATTATATAATAAAATCATTGGCATTACCCCGGAAATTATATTTTATATAAAAATTTATTTTGCTAATATTTCAAGTGTGCTGTAACTTTTTAAGGATTTGGAATAACAATTAGGTCCATATGAAAAGGTTTACTCTGAATGACATTTAGTTTCTAAAAATAATTTTGCGGGAAAAAATGTTGGACATATAATAAATATGAATATTCCTTTTATAATACATTTTAAACACTTAAGTAAATAAATGTGCAATACAGTCCAAACCTCTATAAATTATACTGAGCAGCTAAGTCTAGCGGCTAGGTCACTATCTTCCCTCTTTCTGAAAATTACTCAAAATTTTAAATTGCACCCGGCATTTCAATTATTTCTATGAGAATGAATACAAAAACATATCGTATATAACACCAAGGAAACAAACAAATAACACTTCAATTATTAATCTAGGCAGCTATTTGATTAAAAATCGTAAATTTGTTAGAGAACCACAATTAAATCGATTTTGGCTGATACAACAACAAAGGATTTTGCTTGTTTTCTTAGTGCAACAAATTGACGATACATATGTTCCGTTTCGATTGTCATAAATGTATCATTTCCTAAAACATCAGGTCATACCAACCTCAACAACATATGAAATAAAAGCACTCCTGCAAATTTATATCAACCTCCAACATAACAGAACACTCTTCTTATTTAATACATGCTTATGTTATTCCTATATTATTATGTTTATTTATTTATGTTATTACATATATTTATGTTATGTTATTACAAATATCATTTTATCTATTATTTGTATCTATACTATACTCAGGTTATATTTATATTATTTTTCTGGAATACATAATTATATGCAATTTTCATTACTTACTAAAACGTAAATTAAATAAATATAAAACATTTTGAGATAAAAGTATATTATTTCGGTCTGCGACGAAGTAGAAACCGAGAAAAATGAGTTACATTTTTTTCACTTACAGGAACTTCCTATCTGGAATTACCTCCTTTAAAAATTATTGACAGCGGATATCGGATGTAGTAATCGGTTTGCCTTGAAGCATACACCGACGTAGCCATGATGATGAAGTATTTTAATATGTGTCTAATTAAAATTTTTACAATTATAACTAACGTTACTATGTATTTTAGTATAAATGAAATAATACTGCAATTGCATATCGACACAAAAACATTAACGAATAACAATCTTTAGCTACGAGTGGCAGTTTCGCTCCGAATATCGAAAATATATTATATAAATATGAAACTCATATTCATACCATCTATATACAGAAAACTTGAAATGAAATGAAACAGAAGTGACCCTTCGGTTTTATAACTACCCGGTACGTATACGACGACCGACAATCTCCGACCTACGTTTGGTGTACACTAGCTGCAGTCATGTTACCATATAATTTTCTTCGAGTGTACATTTAGATTGAGGTTATGCCACGGTGTTTCGCAAGGTGGTTCATAGATGGCGATATCTTATACTAAACGTAACTATTAGGCCTACCCAAATCACTAGTTGGTTATGCTAATAGAAACACATATGGTTGCCAATTGTCAGTACAATTTAGAAAAAAGGAATTCTGACAGGATATTATACCGAGAAATTCCAAATGTAGAGGAGGAGGCCCATCTCATTTGTGGTGGAACTCCGGAACTCGCAACAATATACTACTGTGTTGGTACTGTTTTGGAAATTGACGTTTTCGAACAAAAATATAAAAATAAAAATATGTAAAAACTTTTACGGCAAATTTTCGATCTCGAAGGGCACGTTTGTTTGATATGTGCATATTTGATACGGTTGAATGGCAAACCGATTTTCGACCGTCAGGTCAACTGTCGATACCAATTGTTTAACCTATTTCACGGTAGGGTCGTTTACGTTCTATATAGGCGAGCGCACGTATAGATTATACATTGGAAGTGGGTTTTATGTGCTCGATGGAAATTAACTTTATTTTAAACAACAAATAGGTATGGGCTGTGGTGATTTATATATACTTTTCGATCCGAGGGTAGCGTCGAGCAGCAATAAATCAAATAATATGAAACCACGGTACATTTACTTCAACCCCTGCCCGTGCCGCCCAGTCGGCGGCGGCGGCACCAACTCAAAAAACAATAAATAAATTGTTCGGCGCGGAATTGTGCATTTCCTTTAAGGAAATCACGTATTTGATTGTATCGCTACGTTTTCCCGGTAAAGGCATTCAGCATCTTAACTCACCCCAGCCCACGCACGACCATAACCCTCCGCCGTTCTACGCTCCACCTAGCGGCGGAAAATGTATTTAAGTCCACACACACCATGTCGAGTAGCATGACTACATTTTTAATGCGTTTTTATATCGACTCGTTCTCGAATGTATATGAAACGTATTCTGGGGAATTGGAACTTGGCGAGCTACATATTTAATGGTAAAAAAATCTGAGTTGTATGCTAGGAACGCGCAACTGCGTTCTGGGCGTAAACACTGGGCTTAAACAGAGTCTTGCTGTCCAAGATCAGAGCAATCCATATCAGAAGCGTTGCTCCTAGTAGCAAACAGAAATTGCGTACACCTGTACATGGGCGTATCCAGGGGGGCAAGGGGACACTAGGGCGGTTATTTGTATTTAGAAAGCAACGATCCCCTCCAAATCGTTTCCAAATAAAAAAAAAAGGGACACGTATTTTTTTCGCAATTTTGATCTTTAATGGTGCCTTTCGAGGCCTCAAATTTACAGGGGAAGAAGACATTTTGGTATTTGTCAAATAATTGTTTGGAGTTTGGGAAAACCTATGTTAAAGTTGGACTGGATTTGACGCCCCCAATCCACCCTACAGCGCCCTGAAAACTACCCAAATGAAAAAATGTACATTTTTCAGACAATTGACAGTTCTAATAATTTCATTACTTTTTTTCTCATACAAATTACTATAACTCTTGGGGCATGTTTTTAACATATGTAATATTATATACGAGTATATTGTAACATTTATCACTTAATTTCCGTTTGCATAAGCAAATTTTGTTTAAATAGTACTCAGTTCGCAAATCTTCTTATTGTTAGATCGGTCTGGCCAACTGTTATTCTGAAGTGATATCATTTATATTTTGAGATGATTTCCAGTGTTTGAATAATAAAAAATATCTTTTTCAATAGTTCATCAAATTAGAGTACAGGGAACAGTTTTCAGGCAGCAACAAATCAACATTATCCAGCGACACACAGTGGTAGGAAATCAGAATAAGAAACGGAGAAAAAAATGTGATTAATAGAATTTGTTGACTTTACGAAATTTAATATTTTAAATATCAAATATTCCAATTTCACGAAAAAAAAGGATATCAAATCATTTCAATTTTTTCGAATAAATGATATTGAAAACGAATAATATTTTATTATTTAAACAATAGATATCATCCCAAAATATAAATGCTGTCACTAGAGAATAACAGGTGAACAGAACGAATTGCAAACAAAAATTGGTTAAACAAATGGAATTTGTTTAATCAATTGTGGGTTTGTTAGATATCTCGAACATGAAATTTCACAAAAAAGCCGACTTTTCTACCATAATCAGAAAAAATTGAAAACGAATAATAATTGATTGTTTAAACAATAGGAAGAAATTTTTTAATGAACAATGTCACTGTTAGATAATAATGTGCCATTTCGAATTCACTGATTTTCAAGAAAAACTAATTATTTAAACAAATAGAATTTCTTTAAACAAATGTAAACTAAATGACAAATGTTTATAAACATTCCACTAGACTTATAGTAATAATTTCAATAAAACAAAAGATACTGAAATGATTAGAAGTATCAATTATCTGACGAATGTACATTTTTCCATTTAACACTAAGCACTATGGGTATGTGTTGGGGGCGCCAAAACCATATGTGTAATAGGTCAAATTCCTCCTTGAAAAGTCCTCTACAAGTCCTTAAGAAATCTTAACTTTTGCCAAACCCTGAACAATTATTTGAAAAATACCAAAAAATGTCTTCTTCCCATGCATTTTCCCATGTAAATTTAAGGCCTCGACAAGCACGGTTTAAAAAATTAAAATTTCAACCAAAAAAGTACGTGTTCAGGGGATCGTTGCGTTCTATCACCACAAAAAATTTTGCAATGCATTTTTGAACCACCCTAATAGGCAACCTTCTCCCATACAGTTAAATTTAGACAACTCCCCCCCCCCCCTTCCGATTTGCACTGGATACGCTCATGCACCTGTACTTACAGGCTGTTCTACGCTGGAAACAAAGTACATTAATGATCGCTAGTTACCATCTTCATGCGAAGATCGCGATGACTATGTTTTGGAAGGTGTTTTTGATGTACATGGCTCACCAACAATGGGCCTTAGTACTTTATATTGAAACCTCTGAATAAGCTTGGTGTTGGACTGCTTAGGGCATCCCTATAACAGTATTCCATACACCCATAAAAGCATAATCGCTTGGATAGTAGGAGCTTATTTTGACTTATTTTATATCCATCCCATTAGCCAATACATTTTGCAGAATATTACGTCGAATCCGTCCCACTATTTCTTGACATGTACATTCCCATCGAAGCTTGACATCCAGTGTCATGCCGAGGTATTTCGCTCTACCCCCATATGGAATATCGTTCCCATTAATGGTTATTGGAATATAGTTTACTTTCTTGTTGGAGTATTTTGCGTGGATTCTCCTGCATTTAGTTTCAGATGTCAGAGCGGAGTGGAATTGGTGAAGCAGTGCTACAAGGAGCTGTGATTGGAGCGATTATTTGCTGTATTAACAAATATTGTATTGAAATTGTTCACGGTGATGCACAATTTGATAATTGGTTGGTTCGATAATTGACTCTTATTAAAAAGTTATATGTTTAAATAAATTTTACATGAAATTTAATTTATCGCTTGGTCGCGTTGACCGTTGGTGCAGTGGTATTCGCGGGATTTGGCAATTAAAACATTTATTTATGACAATAATATTTGACTGATTTACGAGGCCCGGTTATTATTTTTAATAACAAATGCGCCTCTGGCAATAAATAACGACGCAAAAAAGTTTTTAATAAACGTCACCGTGGCGGCGCCGAAGCCGGCCCAGCCCCAAAATTCGCAACTTTGATTCGTATTTACGGGGCCGCGCTTTCGGGGACCTTCCGGCCCGCATAAATTTATTTATGCCCTTATTAGCCGACACACCACATAAAGGGCATACCTTAATCACTATGGTAAATTCGGCGTAGCACTAAATCCCGATTATGCCTTATTAAATGACAAATCTTTAGTAAGGGGATCGTCCAACCCATACGACCCCAAAAATTAGGTCGATCTCGACGAGATATTATTGTTATGTTCGGGTCCTCAGCTATTTCTGACCCTTCAAGGAAGATACCCTCGGAATTTTTCTTGCGTTACGATAGTATGCCACACTTCAAAGAACCTTTAGAGCATTGCCCTACCCAGGAATTACAACAGAGTTCTTAAAGGACATTATAGGTCGCATTTAAAACCGTAATCAACCAAAAATAGTCCACACTAGCACGAAACAAACAGAAATTGACTAGAAGATCTTAGTCGCCTAGGATATCCCACTGTCCCTACCTAGAAGGTAGCGTACTAGGTATGGACAACTACTAGTAACTACTAGGGACAACTACATTCTAGGCTACCAATTAGCTAGGCACAGTAAGTAGGCTAGTAAGTAGGAACAAAATAGGTAGCCTTCTAGGTAGGGACAGTAATAGTAGCGACAGCAGTAGTAGTTGTAGGCAAGTAAGTAGAAAATAGTAGACAGCAGACCTACTAGGTCCCTACTTACTAGCCTACTTACTGTGCCTACCCAGTAGGTTGCCTAGTAGGCAGGGACAACTACTAGGGAGTTCTACCTAGTGAACCTAGTAGGTAACCTAGTAGGTAGGGATAGTAGGTTGAAGTCCCTAGTAGTTGTGGGCACCTACTACGCTACGTCCCTACCTAGTACGCTACCTACTAAGTATGGACAGTAAGCAGCCTAATAGGTAGGGACAGTAAGTAGCCTACTAGGTAGGTAGAAAGGAAGATACCCTCGGAATTTTTCATACCATACGATAGTATGCCACACTTCAAAGGACCTTTAGAGCATTGCCCACCCAGGCATTACAACAGAGTTCTTAAAGGACATTATAGGTCGCATTTAAAACCATAATCAACCAAAAATAGTCCAGACTAGCACGAAACAAACAGAAATCGACTAGAAGATCTTAGTCGCCTAGGATATCCCACTGTCCCTACCTAGTCGGTAGCCTACTAGGTATGGACAACTACTAGTAACTACTAGGGACAACTACATTCTAGGCTACCAATTAGGTAGGCACAGTAAGTAGGCGAGTAAGTAGGAACCAAGTAGGTAGCCTTCTAGGTAGGGACAGTAATAGTAGCGACAGCAGTAGTAGGTGTAGGCAAGTAAGTAGAAAATAGTAGACAGCAGACCTACTAGGTCCATACTTACTAGCCTACTTACTAGCCTACTTACTAGCCTACAACCTATCCAATAGGTTGCCTAGTAGGCAGGGACAACTACTAGGGAGTTCTACCTAGTTCTACGACAAATAGCATTTAGTTTTCAATCGCGTTTGCTTTAAAATTATGTGAGGTTATGTGCAATCTGTGCATGTTAGTTTTCAAATACGTCATAATTAGTATTTAATCGTTGAACAGATCTGAATAATATCGTATTCTAATCATCATGATTCTAATGAATTTACGCCTGATTTGTTGTGACAAGCGTCAATAATCATGAGTGCGGGAAATCCAATTTCAATGGATTTTATTCCACTAAAACCAGACTTTTAGGTTAGCAAAGTTTAGTTTCTCTTTTATCAGGAAAAAGTTATACTAGACAGGAAAACACTGAATTTCTGAATTCTTATCGACTGGACGATTTAACACATCGATGCCGATGATGACACATAACTCCTCTTTTGCATACGGAACAAATGTACAACTCAGTGAACATTTGGTGTGTTGAAACGTTTTGCATGTCTTCATAATGGTTCACCGATAAGCTGCGGAGGTTACTGTTATGTTCCAAACACAGTAGCCGAACCAAGTGCCTATTGTTGTGATATGACACGGAGATGAAGGTAATACGCTGTCAACAAGCACATACCGTCACATAATTTCAAAATCCAACAGTATGCTGACTATGCGCGCTGTCACTTGCGATTATGGTTACACTCTGTTCGGTAAAACCAGTCGCTTGCGTCATTATTTTTACTCCGCTTGAATCAAATCGGCACAAAAAAATAAAAAAATATTGTTATACAAATGAGCCTAACCGACAGAGAGGAAGGAAGAGAGATAGCTGGCGCTACGGATTTCTCTACCTGTACGGAATGTATTTTAGCCTAGCGAAACGTAAACGATCGATTTCTCTACAAAATGCTATTTGCCTAATAACGGCTTGGGCAAATACATTTACCTAGACAAATAGCTTTAAACATATAAATACAGACTCAATATCTATTTGCTATGGCAAATAGCTTTTGCATCGGCAAAAGCCTTTTGCCAGAAATAACCATTTGCCTACGACACATATACACCATTGCGCTTATGTATGACTGGGTGTCTATACTGCGCATTGCGATCGCAGTACCAGTTTAAAATCACTGTGATTGGGGAATCGCAGTAGCAGTTCGCAATATGATTGAACAATCGCTGTTTAGCTCATCTCTACAGCCTCCTAGGCAGGAACAGTAAGTAGCCTTAATAGGTAGGGACAGTAAGACCTAGTAGGTAGGGAAAGTAACACAAGGTAATAAGGGAGTAATTAGGAGAACAAGTATGCATTTAAGTTAAAAAGAAAATGTTTGACCTTTTTGAGAACATAAGGTTGAAAAGCACGAATTCTTTCAAGTATTGTGGAAGCAAAATCAAATAGTGGATAGCATACATATCAATTTTTGATAACAAAAGCTGACGAAGCGCGTTGCTCTCTATTAGGCTTAGGGGCCTCGCAAAAAAAATTGAAAAGATGCTTCATTAAATATTCAATGTTAAGCATGCTAAAATATGGAATTTTATACGAATGGTGGGCCGGATTTCCATACTTCGACAGCGAGTGTATAGTTTTTTTCACGATGCCTAGGGGAAAATATGGAAACAAAAATGCACATATCTCGAAAGAACAAACACTCGCAGCCTTTTCTTAAGATTAAGCCCTCCAAAGCCCCATCCCTTGCTATCGCGGCCACCCAATCTGCATACAGAAACAAAAGAACCTCATCTGTAGACGCACGCTACGTAATGTTATTGGTATTTTGCAAGTTTATAACCGTTGGATTGGTTCCATGAATAAAATGTTATTTGAAACAGTGAGCAAAACACAAAAGGGTACTATGGTGATACTTTTTCTCAATATTAATAGAAGAGAGAAGGAAATGATTACCCGTATCGTCCAGTGGCGGTCGTAGAAGGAAATAAATATTTTCACAGCAAAATATATGCAAATTGAATCCGTATATTTCAGTTACCCTCTAGAAGGGAAGTTTACTTTAAATTTCTGGAACTGACTTCAAGCATCTTACGTCGAATGTTATTAGACTAATATTGATTTCCTGACGCCGAAAGGTCAACATGAATCAACTGATGAAATTTTGCGGAGAAATGCTATTTCTCACATTTGTTGACGATTCACACCAATGTTTGCTATCGCAATACTTTACCGAAAATATTTATATTTGTACAATTTTAAAAACAAAATGGCTTACCTTGTCTTATTATCTTTAAAACTTTCCTCTTAGAGCAACATTTAACAGAAGCAGAGTTATATAATTCTACGACGATGTAAATTTTGTTAATCCATAGTTACGAGTGTATAAAATTGGTCGCTAGCTCAATATTAATTTTGGTGTCAAAAACAATTGCACCATTGGTGGTTTTGGCTCGGCCAAGCCCGTGTGCAGCCCATGCAGCGCCAACTTTGTTCGATCGATAACGCAAAAACACGACACGGTATTATCCCCCTCTATCTCCTGATTTAATTACGTTGAAATCATAAACTAATTTCGATAAAGGCCACTATTGGCGACCGATGCGGTGACGCAATTTCGCCCAACTTCAAATAACAGAGAGGTGTTAATTTAAACTGATATTTCACAATGTGTCCACTGAGGGCAATTCTGGAGAATTTATACGAGCAGTGGACGTTATCCGTGTATGCGAACGCTGTATCCCTCTTTACTTATAAATGCCCAAATCTATTCCCTAACGACGACACAACCAAACCTTACAATACCGTAGTCCGTAATCCTTTATACAGGATGTCTTGAAGAGATTGGGTAAAGAGGTTTTCTATTTTGGTTTCATTATGAACATACTGTGACACTGGATTCGGTTGCATAATAGGCTGGGTACATTGCACGTTTTTTTCGAGGGCCGAATTATAATAGTGCGGAAGAGATGCCTCACCATACCAGTAGTTCGTGTGCAAAATTTAATTCCAATCGAACAATATCTTGTGTTCGACACTTGGGCTTGAAATTTCGAAATTGGGACTAAAACCGTAAAAGTACCGCTATAACGTCAAAACCACAAATCTGATGACTAAAATGCTCAAACAAAAGATGTTTATAATTTAACTACCTATCGAAATGCTATTAGGTGTTATGCACGTAGGAGTGGCCGTTTTCAAGATATGATCGCTAACGCGCCGCGCTGCAGCGCAAGGTGAAAATCTGTGCAGCTCTGAGCTAACCTGTATCGGTTTCACAACCGTTTCTCCCAATACCAACCCAACCAACTAACCATATTCTGAGCTTGTTTAGTCCGACTCAAAGTCAAGTATCTTGCTAAAATCTTTGTTTGTGCCGAAATTGGGCAATTGTTGCCTAGATTTCAGTGTCGATCTAATATGAGCATCCCGTGATTCATGGCCACATACTAATTTTGACGATTCTGTTACCAACTTCGAAAATATAAACTCGAAAATATTTATGACAAAGCGTAAGAAGTAAGAAGAGCATCCCTGGAACGCAGGATAGCAAGGACACAGTCGTGTCTTTTGCAAAGACAAGACTCTTTGACATTGCTTTTTGTAAGTGCGGTACTTTTGCCTCCTGCGTTTGTCCAAAGGAGAAGCAGGTTCCTCTGATCGATCAACCAATTCTCCTGGACCAGAAAAGTACCAGAATAGGTCGCATTGGAACAGTAGACCTTCCTGAAACAAAAAAAAATAAAAAGAGCTAAACGCAGAAAAGAAATCAGGGAGAGAAAATCACAAGTTACCACCTCAGAAGCAGTTCCAGCCTGTTCAAAGTTATCTACACCATAGAGTGTGAGAAGTTGCCTGTAGCTAAATTTGCCAGTTTTCCCATCATGTCAATTGCCTGTCGAGATAATAGATACTACAATATTAAGCACGGAGCAGGCTTGCCTTTAAAAGATTTCTAAAGTTGTTATTTCAGGCCCCTGCCCAGGTGATGTATGCATTCTGGATCCAGGCACCATCTGCAAATCTCGATGGCTAACCTGTGCCAACAGAATTTTAAGGTTATACATTTCAACACCTACATCGACACAACAATTTCTTAAATCTATTGTGAAATATATACTTAGAGTTTACTCACCTTTGTGGTTCAATATTCATTCGATTTCATAGTTCAATCAAGGATGGATCTAGGCATCTTTTTGATGTAATTTGAAAAACGTGGTACTTATCTGACAGTCTATTCAGAAAAATGCGTACAATGCTTTTCCTGAAAACATCTTATTGCGTATGACGACAGACAAACGGCCAAACGCCAGGGAGGCGGAGACTAGGAGACTAGAAGATCAACCCGTTAGGTACAATGTTGTGCCGCAGCTCAATTTCAAAGCAACAGAGTACTATGAAATTACTGACTGGCAGACAGCTACCATAACTGTGCCACCCGTTCTTCATAGAGTTTCAAACGAACGACTAATAACAGAATTATCCCAAGACACAGTCAATAAATAGGAACTTTTCGCATTTCCCTTATATACCGTTGCTGTGGAGAGAACCGTTAAGTTGGTAACGGAATCATCAAAATGAGCACGTGGCCGTCAGTCAGGGGATGCTCATATTAGATCGACACTGAAATCTAGGAAACAACTGCCAATTTCAGCACAAAAAAAGATTTGAGCAAGGCTTTGACTCAAGACTAAACAAGCCCAGCGTATGGTTGGTTGGTTGGGTTGAGCTTGGGAGGAACCCGGGGTGCAGCCAGGTGGTGGGTTCTGGGTAACCGATATATGTCAGCTGAGAGCTGCACAAATTTTCACCTTGCGCTGCAGCGCGACGCGTTAGCGATCATATCTTGAAAACGGTAACTCCTATCAGCATAATACCTAATACCATTTTGATAGGTAGCTAAATTATGGATATGTTTTGTTTGAGCATTTTAGTCATCAGATTTGCGGTTTTGACGTGATAGCGGTATTTTTACGATTTTAGTCCCAATTTCCAAATATCATGCCCAAGCGTCGAACATAAGATATTGTCTGACAGGAATAAAATTTTGCACACGAACTACTGGTATGGTAAGGCAACTTTTCCGCAATATTAGAATTCCAATAATATCGTATTGAATTCGTTATAAGACACTCGTTCATTTTCGCAGGTAGTAAACACAGGAAAAGACCTGTAAATAAGTTAAGAAGTTCTTAAATTTTAATTTGGCGAAATTATTGGAATGAACCGGGAGCTCGAGGAGGAAATAATTGAAATACTTCGTCGATTTGGAATGTAATTTCAATTCAGTTGCCGGTTGAGTAATCCTTTAACGCGAGTTTTCTTCATTTGACTTTTTTCTTGTTTCCAGCACGGCTTTCTCTAAAATTTATCAGTCGCGTGCGATAAGCAATCATATCTTACAAAAGGGTTAATTTTGGTAATGAAATCTGAATAAGAGTGCCCTCGGGAGCGCTGGTGAGGCAATGAATGATTTCTCCGGTTTCTGTTCAGGCGTCTTAATTTTAATTAAGGTTATATAACTAAGATGTAGCGGAGGAAATTGGTTCCATTGCTTCCACCTCTTATTTTCGTTTCGTCGAGTAGTTAATTAAAATATAGCCACGGCACCTTAAGTCCGGTCCTTTAATGTGGCCAAAAATTTTATCGCAGCCTTGCTTGGGGACTTTCTGGGCTAACTTCGAACGAAATAGGCGTCGTTCGAAAAACGAACTTCTAATAAAAAGCAATGGGGCAAATATTTATCCGACTCTAACTAATTTAAATTGGGCTGGCTTACTGTGGTCACCCTCCGTTATTATTCCTTATTAAGGACACCTACGAAATCCTATTCTTATCCCTGACAACGTTCTCCTTTCCAATTGAAATTTAAACCGTTACTTTCTTTGCCATTTACCACACTATGGCTTTCCCATTACTACCAAGGATGCAGCTTCATTTGTTCCATCAACTACCTTCTTTGATATATAACTAACGAGCTTTAAGAGATATTAATTGAACAATTATTAAAGTTTACTCTTACTCCTTGGAAAATTGAGTGGCGATTAGTTTGAGTATCGGTCGTAGATCGTATCAAATCCAGTTGGATATACATAATTGAGTGCTCACTTTTTTTGCAAAGACGAACATTTCCAGATAGAAGTTTTAGTGTCTTTTGTTTCCAAGTGGCCGTTCCGATACGGCCAATAAAATATATTACAGTTGGGCGAAGTCAGCTGACCCGGCAAACAACTTCTAACAATTCCGGTGCTGCCGCGAAGAAGAAGAAGCTGATAGGGGCGCACCTTGATTTCACTTCCAAAGAGACTTCGTCGCCATTGCTCGGCTGCGATACATGAAATTTAATAGCTGGTCGTTTTATTGACGGGCAAGAACCCATAAATTTTAAGCGAAAACTCATATAACTACTCCGACAACTTCTCTAATAACAATTTTCGGACAGCACCGTCGAGTGCAAACCGCGCCAGCATGCTGCCGAAATCCATGTTCGAATACCTACGCAAGATCTAAGCTAGTTTAATGCGCTATGCCAATCTATATCATCTCACATTTCACAGTTCAAACTTGTAGCCGTTTATGTATTTCATGTATACTTTCAACATTAATTGACGAACTGCAGATTTTGGCGCACAGAATTCGCGGAAGTTCCTCCTCACAAATGCTGAATAACATTCCAGTACAAATTATTTGCGCAATATATAAAATGAAACGTGCATTTATTGTAAGCATATGATAAAATATTTGACCAACACAAAAAACATATGACCAATACAAAAAATATTTGAGCAATGCAAAAAATGCCTTGAGCATTAAAAAAAATAAATGTGCAGTATATTTATAATATGTCTATCAGAATAAATAATTGTACGTTTATATATTTGAATGTCCCTTTCATAATATATGTGTGCACTTAAATAAATAAATGAGCAATTCAATCGTTAACTCTATAAAAATAATAATGTGCCTCTCAAAAAGTAATTGTTAATTAAAAAAATATATGTTGAATAATTTAAATAAATCAGCATTTGAAAATTTGGTAAGAACATTCAATAATCTAAATTGTACCATGCGAAAATTATAATGCGCCCTGGAGAGATTATAGTGTGCATTAAGTTCTGCAACCCGTAGCGCATTTATGTGTATCGTACAGCTTAGTCCTGTCGTTGCTCTGTGGTTTTGGTGTCAGCTGAATAAAACTTTATAACTGAGGCATAAAAATTGGTTTGACAGGGAAGTGAACTGTTTTATTTTCTTTGAATAAATCAGTACATAGTGTAAATATAATTCTAGTTACAATCACAACCTCAAATATACCAAATTGCGCGCGTTTGAGGAAAGGCAATTTTAGTAATAGTTTAAACCCTTATAATATGTATAAGAATATGTCTGTTGTATCATATGTATCCTACGTCTTGTTCTACTGCTTCTTGTTATACTTGTTTATTTTTTATTGTTTAAGAAACTGTCGTAATACGACATAATAATATTTTGTTTTGCACACGTATTTAGTAGAATTATATGCAGTACAATTTTGTCAATATTTTTTTTTTCCTTTTGGTTGCTATGATAATCAACATTGTTTAATATTAGTACCTTTTCCGCTGTATTTCAGTAGATAATTATTAGTTTTATAAAATTAAACATACATAACACCTGTGCGGGGTTTTTATACATACAAAACATACATAACAACCCAAAAACGATGTAATATTTTTACAATAAACAATTAATGAAAACGTTTGTTTTCTAACGGAATTTTTTGTTTTAAATTACATAAAGATTGGTTGGGATTTCTTGTAAAGTGGAGGTTTACTCTTAGCATTTTTTCAACGATTTTGCAAATGAGCCGCCATTTCCGTAATTTTATCAAGATAGATAGAAAATTTTGTATAATTTATGTAAATAAAATGTTTTGCTAACATTCTAAACTACGAACAACTGCATGAGCAAATTCTATTTGGTCGAGATCTTGTCTGCATTAAAACTAGTTAGCCAGGATATGACAGATATTTTGACATTTTTGTCGGTATTGTCAGAACTTCAGCGTTTGCGCTGCACGCGAATTCGACACGCAGATGCGTCGAGATTGCCATGACGAGGCACTGCTGTATAGTATGATAAAGTAGGTAATGTGCTAGCCACATCAGATTTTGTTTTAATTCAAATTATATTTTTTGGGTTATGTTCACAACACCACGGGTTATCCATGTTTCATTTTATGAATCCTATAATAGAGATAGAACCTACAATTGAAAATATTATATTTAATATCGCTATGTAGGTATACAGACGAAAATATTTCTCATTATAATATTCTTTTCCGATCGTTCGATCGTTTATTTATAAGTCAGTTTAGTGAATAGGAAATCGTTTATTAAAGTACTCCATTAATGCACGATTTCTGTTAATGCATAATTTGTTATAGCCAATTACAAGACGCAATGACGTTGTTTGATTGGCCAATCGAACATATGTGAAATGAAACCTTCCAATCAAAACATACCGCTCTCTAGAACTGTCAGTGTCAAGTTACATAAATTGTCATATAACCTAAAAAGACATCGGCGAAGAAAAATCTATGTAGACGACGCTAGAAGAATACGATAACGGAAAAATTTTGTAACCAACTCGAATATTAAACAGCGATTAATGATCTCGACAATTAATCGCTTCGCTGTCGCTTCGCTCGCGCGTTAAACAGTCTCGGTCATTAATCGCTCTTTTTAATATACTTGTTGGTTAAATAACTATTATGTAACATATTAATATTTATTAAATGCTCAGTATGTATTATCTTAATGCACAAGTCAGCCATTCTAGGGCACAATATGAATTAAATATTGCTCATTATTAAACTTTGTATGTAACATATTCAAACTTAAACTGGCTTAAACTGGTCGTTTGCGCTCCTGAGTGCCGGACGGCCCCGATTGAGGTTCATCAGGATCTTCAACAACTTCATGAATGTCAACAGGGGGACATAGAATGTCTTTTGATTCTTCTTTACAGTAGTTCCTTATATTTTTGTAAAGATACTGTTTTCTTTCTTTAGTCATTCCTAAATAACAAAATAATTCAAATAGTTATGAGATAAAATTTAGTTTTTGAAACCAATTTATATTTTAAGTAAATTGATGTAAAAATGAGTCAAATTAAAATTTAAATAAAAATAATTGCCCTTTATTAACTTAAAAATGCATGTATATGCATTTAATTTAACTTACCTGGTGATATTATTTCTTTTGGAGATCCGGAATTTTCCCTACAGAAGAGGGTCCCTTCTGTAGGGAAAATTGTAAACGCACCCTGGTTTCCTGTCTCGTTATTGTCTTCACTGGATTCGTCACTACTTCCCGATTGCACATCAAAATAATCATGTTAAGATTCAAAATTTTCCTCATTTACAGGTTTATTCAAGCCTATCTGTTTTAAAAACTTTAACACTTTATCTTCATCCATCATGAACACAACACATCAGCAACACAACACACCAGCTGCCCTTAGCCTATGCTTTCAGCTAACCATAGCCAACAACTTTTCAGAACTAGTTTATTCGTTACACGTGATTATTGTAAAGAAAATAATCGGTTTTTATGATATACACCCAACAAATGGAAAAGGTACCAGTTGTCGGGCCCATGTTGTAACTCCATAACGACAACTGGTCTCTTTTCTCAAACGAAACATTGTTGACATGATTAATATTATCGAGCATTTTCTTACTAAGTGCTACTTTACAATCGACTTTGGCTTGTAAAAGAAGAGTTCTATTATAACAATCGATTAAAACTGAAAATCGATATTTTTGACCCAATCCTCTTCTTCCGGTCGTACTGAACAATTTACTCTGCCGACAACTGGTCCTTTTTCGCTTTCCGCATCACATATTATGTTTTTTTTTTTTCAATAGTATGCACGAATTATGCTGTAAGTATTAAGAATACACCGCCTATGAGCTTTAATTTTTTTGTGTGTCGGCGAGACGGAGCTTGGATATTTCACAAGCGTGTTAACCGGGGAGTTCCCTGGCAAAGTGCAAAAATAAAGTTAAAATGTTTCTCTGTATCTAAGCTAGTGAGGAGGGTTATTTTGTGCCAGTTATCCTATGAACACGACAGAATTAAAATTAATAGTGCAAAAATCTCAGAAAATTTAAAAAACAATTTCTTCAAATACCTGCCGCTTATAAAATAATGTTTAAATGACAAAACAATTAGAAACAATATAAACTAAGAAAGAATATTTTTTATTTTATATTTTAAACTTATTTTAAAATAAATGTCAGTATGTAAATGTAAGTAATAATTATTGTTTTATTTGTATTGTATTACAGAGATATATTATGGACATTCGCAAGTTTATTAAAGTAACATCTTCTCGCGAAAAGGCAAACTTAGATGATTCAAATATCCGAAAGAAAAAAATCCGGCCTAAGAATGAAGATCAGCAACCCAGGAGTCCATCTCACGTAAATATTCATGACAATAACGATTTAGGAAACTACATAGAGTTCCAACGAATCACCGATTCACAAAAATATAATCTTCTTATTAATCCACAATTATGCGAAAATTATGATTTTAAAAAGGATGTCCTTGAAGAAAAACGATGGTTTCGGCGAGAGTGGCTAAAAACCTATGAGTGGATAGTTTATTCCAAAAACATAAAGGAGCCTTTGCAAATATTGGGTTAAAAAAAATATTTCTGGCCAAACTTCTACCATTAGTGAAGTTTTAAACCATAATGAAAAACAAATAATAGAACAAAATAGAAAAAAAAATAATACCTATTATTTCAACCATTTTATTGTGCGGATCACGTGACTTGGCATTAAGAGGAAAAAATGATGGAAATTTTGAGGAACTCAAGTTCAGGGTGGAAAGTGGTGGTAAAATATTAGAAAACCATTTAGTACGTGCCACAAGAAAGCCAAGTACACGTCGCACCAAATTCAAAACAAACTTGTTGAAATATGTGGAAATGTAAATTCGAAACACATAATTGATGAAGCTAACGACTGTGTGGGCTTCTCTGTCTTGGCTGACGAAACAGCTGATATAGCGGGGAAGGAGCAAATGTCTATTGTGCTCAGGTACTTGGATAAAAATAATATTGTTAAAGAGCAGTTTCTTGGTTTTGTTGAATTAAAAGCTATGAACGCTAAAACCCCCCCTATTGCGAGTACAATTTTAAGTACTCTCAAATTCCAGCAACTGAATTTGAACAAACTTATAGGTTTAGGGTTTGATGGGTGTTCAACAATGGCCGGCAAAGAAAATGGAGTGCAACAGGTAATTAGAAATTAATATCCAAGAGCAACTTTTTTTCATTGTTCCTCTCTTAATCTAAATTTGGGAATTAACGACTTAAATTCGTGAGTTATAAAAGAAACTATAATTTTTTTTAGAGTGTCCAAAAAGACAGCAAACTGTTCCACATGTACCTTTGGTCTGTGAAACCAGGTGGTCAGCCGACACCATCAACCGACCAAAATTTCAATGTTAAGACAAGATCAAAACCTCAACAAATGTTAGGTTCAGTATCCTCTCCGCAACTTATTATTTGTCTTAATATAATTGCAAAATATTCCTCATAGCTGGAACCAGTCGCCAATAAATTGCAAGGAGTTTCTACTGATCTGCTAGCCGTAAAAAAACACATAGACCATCTTATAACATTGTTTGAAAGGGATAGAAAAAATGCGAATACTGTGTTCTCAGATCTATTTAAAACATGCAAAGAAACTGATGTGGCAACTAAAATTCCACGAATCGTCGTTCATCAATGTACCCGAGCAAACATTGGAACAAAGTCTGTGGAGGAATATTTCAGAATTGCCATATTCATTCCATATTTAGATTCAATAATAACTCTTAAAACTAGGTTTCCATCCATCATTTATCCTAACTGAAAGTCAATTAGAATCTATTTCGGACAGATTCGGGGTAGAAAATTTAAAAGCCGAATATGTTATATGGCGGCAATTATGGAAAGACAGAGATTTCTCTGATGATCTCACAAAACTTGTTAGTGATGAATGTGAATTCTTCCCTAACATTAAAATCTGTTTAAAATATTTCCTCATTATGCCACCGACTACTTGTTCAGTTGAACGATCTTTTACCACTCTGAGGAGAGTTAAGACTTGGCTGAGATCGACAATGGGAGAAAATCGTCTTTCTGGGCTATGTCTTATAAGCGTTCACAGAAAATACGTCGAAGACAATAAAACAGAAATTATTCAAAAGGTCATAAGTTTTAATCAAAATAACATTCATTTAAATAACATGCGGGGAAAAAGTTCGACATCGGGTATAATCGATATAATAACCATTAAAACTTTAACACAGAATACAAAAATTGACCAACCATTTCTTGTATAGCTCTGTTCTTAAGGAGATGATTTCTCTCATGTTACTGAAAGTCTTATCGTAATGACAACAGCCAAAAACATAAACGCGCTGTGTATGTAAAACAGAGATTTCTTGTTTTATCGCTCAATGCGTAAAGTAAAGATCATGCAATTCAGATACAACCGATAACAGCGGCTCGTAAAAGAAATTCGGGCGCCTCCACGAATATAGCACATAAAAACAAAACTTCGATATGGAGATAAGTTCGGTTCTCTGCGCTGGTGATAAAATATTTCGAGGACATTTATAACTTTGTTTAAATGTTTCGGTGACTACAACAAAATTCGAAAGTTTATAGCAGGCGCTTTCTCTGTTTAATCAGGTATAAATGCTTATAAGCGCACACTTAACTGCAAACCATATAATCCTCTTTTTTTGGAATATGTCGACAAAGGTGTATAAATTAATATACTGGACAAAATGCCTCTATTCCTTTGTAAAAAGTATAATTTCTTAGGTACCGGTTTCGTTGATTACACATCATCAGCCTAAGTGCATCCACAGGTGACGAGGTTAGATCGTAATGTATTTGGAATGAGTCCATGTCGACAAAGGTAGATAAATTAATATACTCGAACAAATGCCTCTATTCCTTTGTAAAAAGTATAATTTCTTAGGTACCGGTTTCGTTGGTTACACATCATCAGCCTAAGTGCATCCACAGGTGACGAGGTTAGAGCGTAATGTATTTGGAATGAGTCCATGTCGACAAAGGTAGATAAATTAATATACTCGAAAAAACATGTCTCTATTCCTTTGTAAAAAGTATAATTTCTTAGGTACCGGTTTCGTTGGTTACACATCATCAGCCTAAATGCATGGACAGGTGACGAGGTTAGATTGTAATGTATTTGGAATGTGTCCATGTCGACAAAGGTAGATAAATTAATATACTCGAAAAACATGTCTCTATTCCTTTGTAAAAAGTATAATTTCTTAGGTACCGGTTTCGTTGGTTACACATCATCAGCCTAAGGGCATGCACAGGTGACGAGGTTAGATCGTAATGCATTTGGAATGAGTCCATGTCGACAAAGGTAGATAAATTAATATACTCGAAAAAAACATGTCTCTATTCCTTTGTAAAAAGTATAATTTCTTAGGTACCGGTTTTGTTGGTTACACATCATCAGCCTAAATGTATGGACAGGTGAAGAGGTTAAATCGTAATGCATTTGGAATGTGTCCATGTCGATAAAGCTAGATAAATTAATATACTCGAAAAAAATGTCTCTATTCCGTTGTAAAAAGTATAATTTCTTAGGTACCGGTTTCGTTGGTTACACATCATCAGCCTAAATGCATGGACAAGTGACGAGGTTAGATCGTAATGTATTTGGAATTAGTCCATGTCGACAAAGGTAGATAAATTAATATACTCGAAAAAAACTCTCTATTCTATTGTAAAAAGTATAATTTCTTAGGTACCGGTTTCGTTGATTACACATCATCAGCCTAAGTGCATGCACAGGTGACGAGGTTAGATCGTAATGTATTTGGAATGAGTCCATGTCGACAAAGGTAGATAAATTAATATACTCGAAAAAAACATGTCTCAATTCCTTTGTAAAAAGTATAATTTCTTAGGTACCGGTTTCGTTGGTTACACATCATCAGCCTAAATGTATGGACAGGTGACGAGGTTAGATCGTAATGTATTTGGAATGTGTCCATGTCGACAAAGTTATATAAATTATTATACTCGAAAAAATGCCTCTATTCCTTTGTAAAAAGCATAATTTCATAGGTACCATTTTCGTTGTTTACAAAATCATCAGCCTAAATGCATGGACAGGTGACGAGGTTAGATCGTAATGTATTTGGAATGTGTCCATGTCGACAAAGGTATATAAATTATTATACTCGAAAAAATGCCTCTATTCCTTTGTTTAAAGTATAATTTCATAGGTATCATTTTCGTTGTTTACAACATCATCAGCCTAAATGCATGGACAGGTGACGAGGTTAGATCGTAATGTATTTGGAATGTGTCCATGTCGACAAAGGTATATAAATTAATACTCGAAAAAAAATGTCTCTATTAATTTGTAAAATGTATAATTTCTTGGGTACCGGTTTCGTTGGTTACAACATCATGAGCCGAAATGCATGGACAGGTGACGAGGTTAGATCGTAACAGTATTTGGAATGTGTCTATGTCGACAAAGGTATATAGATTATTATAGTCGAAAAAAATGCCTCTATTCCTTTGTAAAAAGTATAATTTCTTGGGTACCGGTTTCGTTGGTTACAACATCATCTGCTTAAATGCATGGACAGGTGATGAGGTTAGATCGTAATGTATTTGGAATGACTCCATGTCGACAAAGGTATATAAATTATTATACTCGAAAAAATGCCTCTATTCCTTTGTAAAAAGTATAATTTCGTAGGTACCGTTTTTGTTGTTTACAACATCATCAGCCCAAATGCAGTTACAATCCCTTATTGCTTATATAAACAATCCTTTTGTCCTTTTTCGCCCAACAGGAGTAAAACTTTTGGTCCAACTTTGTCCGCAGTCAAAGCACAACTACGTTGTGTTTATGCGTCTGAACACTTACCTCGACAAGAGCGAGCTTTAAATTCGGTGTTATATTTACGTCAACTTTTATTAGTAGGTTAAGCGTTTGCATAGAGAGGTCCTGTTAAACCGACCGGGTCACGTCCAGTGGAGTTGAGGGCTTCCCTTAAAACTCTCGCTAACTACAATAAAAGTTATGCTGGGGGAGCTTTTTTCCAACGGCTCGCGCTTCGTTAAATCAAATATTCAACAGATGAAACCGCTTTGCAGAAAACGGTCAACTTTCTAGGGCTCAGGTAAATTTATAAATACGGAAAACTCGCTTTTCCTGTAACGTCTTCACTTTCAAGCGATTCCACCACCATTAACTATATTTCTTAAATTATGTTATTTTTTTCTGTAAGTAATTCTTTCTTATGGAATCGTATGTTATACCTATTTATCTTTCACATAAGAATGAACATTTCGTGGGACATTTCAGCAGGTACATTTATTAGGTACGTTTATGCGTTGCTTATAAGCGCATGAAATGTCCATTAAGCCTTTGGGTCATTTAGAGAGTTAATAACTGAGGAAAGTTGTAATATACCTACACAATAAGCAGATTCTGTCAATCATTATTACTATAATAGTTATCATTATCGTGTAGCATGTTACTGAACACTTAAGAAAATGGTTTATTGTTAAAGTACATAATTACGGTGTTGATATGAATAACATCCAGACCTTTTCTATTTACAGTAGGAGTTATAATAGTGGTATATAACCATTATACAGGGTAATTATAAATGATTGTAGTCAAAGTAGGCGTTGAGATCATATGTAAACATTTGGAAGAAGGCAAAAGGCAGAATGCAGAAGGCAAATGGCAAAAGGCAGCAGGGAGGAAGCAGAAGGTCGAAGGCAGAAAACAGAAAGCAGAAGGCGGAACCCAGAAGGCAGAAAGCAGAAGGCAAAAGGCAGATGGCCGAATGCAGAAGGCAAATGGCAAAAGGCAGCAGGGAAGAAGCAGAAGGTAGAAGGCAGAAAGCAGAAGGCAAAAGGCAGAAGGTAGAATGCAGAAGACAAATGGCAAAAGGTAGCATAGAGGAAGCAGAAGGTAGAAGGCAGAAGGCAGAACGCAGAAGGCAGAACGCAGAAGACAGAAAACAGAAACCATAATACAGAATCCAGATAAATAATTTGAAGGCAGAATGCAAAACGCAAACGGCAAAATACAAAAAGTTGAAGGTAGAAGGCAGAACGCAGAAGACCAAAAACTGAATCCAGATAAATAATTTGACTGGTGTTTTTGACGTCGTTTAAAAATGCTATCGTCGGGATATAAAATTCATACGCTGGGTGCCGATGTGTGTGCGTCGGTGTTAATATTTAATCTTGTAAAAGGGGTGATATCAAAGGGTCTCCGCTCTGGTGTCTATAAATTACAGTCATATAAACGTCAGCGTTTAATTAGTGATTAGTATAATTAATTAAAATTTCAATAGGCGCGCGTCGAATTATTGTGCCGTAAATCTTAAAACAGGCGGGAGATTGAAGGGGGAAATTGGTGTTACATTTGCCTTAAACGCGTGAGAACGTTCGAGTCAAATTTGGCACGCATGATAGCGCACCACTATCTGGCGCACGGAATATTTGCCATCGTTGCATTATCACCGTCGACAAGTGAAGCGTAGTCAATTTACCAGTAAATACCTCGTGGTGCCTCACTGTACGTATATAACGCTAGCGTATCTCTCAATCATTCGTTAACCAGATAACACCACAACTTTTAAATTTAACTGAACGTATAGACGTTCTAATCAACACAAATGTACAGGCAGAAATCAGTTTGTGGACGTTGTGTGAAAATGTAAACCCAACCTAACGAACCTTGATACAAATCTAACAATTCTTATCAGATTGTTGCACTTCCTCTCAGGTCATATCCAGAACAATTTTCATAAATTCAATCCTCAGAATGATTAGGTTGTTACAATAACTTCAATTTGCATGTTTGATAAAAAGTATTAAAAGTACTTAAGAAGTCACCAGATGCAGTACCGCTAGCGGAATCTGATGACACAAAACTTCCAAAAGAATGCATAGTAAGGCTAAGCCGCAAAAAAACTGAAGACAAAGCGTCCAAACCCACACAAAGAAAAGATCCAATAGCAAAAGTTCCAAAGAATTACGTTAAAAGATGTAACGTCTCCATAACTAAGAAAGATAAGGCTAGGGGAAATAAATTTTATTATTTGTTTGGCGACCTTCCAAAACGGTCTAAAACTGCCAGAGAACCAACAGAAAAATTGGAAAAGTAAGATAAATCCAAAAGTTCTTCTTATTCTTCGTTGCCCAGGAAGTCCCAATCGCTAATGGCAGACAACGTCGTCTCCATTAGACAAGTCTGAACCATCCAGGAAGCGAAAATATCATTCAGCATCGGAGGAAAGAAAAAGAAATAAGAGTCCTTCGCCAGCAGATAAACATGTACCAGCAGAAAGCAGAAGGCAAAAGGCAGAATGCAGAAGGCAAATGGCAAAAGACAGCAGGGAGGAAGCAGAAGGTAGAAGTCAGAAGACAGAAGGTAGAAGTAAGAAACCAGAATGCAAAAGGCAAAATACAAAAGGTAGAAGATAGAAGGCACAACGCAGAACACAGAAAACTGAAACCATAATAAATAATCCAAAAAAATAAATTGACTGGTGTTTTTGACAGAAGGCGCCAGGCAGCAGGCAGAATGCAAAAGGCAAAATACAAAAGGTAGAAGATAGAAGACAGAAGGCAGAACGCAGAGGACAGAAAACCGAATCCACATAAATAATTTGACTGGTATTTTGACGTCGTTTAAAAATGCCAACATCGGGATATAAAATTCATACGCTCGGTGCCGATGTGTGTGGGTCGGTGTTAATATTTAATCTTGTAAAAGGGGTGATATCAAAGGGTCTCCGCTCTGGTGTGTGTAAATAACAGTCATATAAAAGTCAGCATTTAATTAGTGATTAGTATAATTAATTAAAATTTCAATAGCCGCGCGCCGATTTATTGTACCGTAAATATTGAAACAGGCGGGAGATTGAAGGGGGAAATTGGTATTACATTTGCTGTAAAATGCGCGAGAACGTTCGAGTCAAATTTGGCACGCATGATGTCGCACCACTATCTGGCGAACGGAATATTTGTCATCGTTGCATTATCACCGTCGACAAGTGCAGCGTAGTCAATTTACCAGTAAATACCTCGTATGGTGCCTCACTGTACGTATATAACGCTAGCGTATCTCTAATCATTCGTTAACCAGATAACACCACAACAATTTGCACTTAACTTAGTTTAGTTTGCGCACGAGCTGCCATCAATCTGTGCCTGCTTGTTTGTTGGGCGAAAGTGAGGCGTCGCTGCCGGATTCCGAATATATCCCTGAGGTAAACTCAAAACTTTTACAACTCCCCAATGTGTGCCGATTTTACATACCGTCTCCGTTCTAAATCACTTACGACCTCGTTTTTTCCTACCCCTCATTCGCCGGTACCTTTTCAGAGTCCACAACTGTGTCCAAATTACCAATTTGTTTCAAATTAAATGCTAATTGAATTAACGACTCAATTGGCAAACATTTACCGGCTCATCCGCCATTTTGGACTTCGTTTTTATCATTGTCAAGCTGGCGTTAAGAAGGTTGCTATGCCCAGTCTTTCCATCTCAGTTTAACTGTACTTTCAGTTTAAACTTGTCTCTGCGGTTATGTAACTGAACGTATAGACGCTCTAATCAACTCAGTCCATTTGCACAAATTTACATGCAGAAATCAGTTTGTGGACGTTGTGTGAAAATGTAAACCTAACTTAACGAACCTTGATACAAATCTAACAATTCTTTTCAGATTGGTGCCCTTCCTCTCAGGTCATATCCAGAACAATTTTCATAAATTCAATTCTCAGAATGATTAGGTTGTTACAATAACTTCAATTTGCAGGTTTGATAGAAAGTACTAAAAGTACTTAAGAAGTTACCAGATGCAGTATAGATAGCTGAATGTGTTGACCCAAAACGTCCAAAATAATGTATAGATAAGGCTACAAAGCGACAAAGCGTCCAAACCCACACAAATAAAAGATCCAATCGCAAGAGTTCCAAAGAATTACGTTAAAAGATGTAACGTCTCCATAACTACGACATATATAAGACAGATAAGGCTAGAGTAGATAAATTTAATTATTTGTTGAAGACCGAAATTCGGAAACAATTCCAGAAACCATTCCAGAAGCAAATCTATAAACCATTCCAGAAGCACTTCCAGAAAAAATCCAGAAACAATCCCAGAAGCGCTTCCAGAAACAATAGAGGATACAGTAATGGAAGAAGCATGTGAAGTCATCGATATGGAAATAGATGACTACATCGTCGTTAGTGAAGTTGAAGATGACGAAGAGGAACTTGGTGATAAAGCCTACAAGAAGGAAGATTATCAGATCGAGGATTACCAGAGGGAAGAAGTCGTGGTAACCACACCAGGTCCAACAGAGACGAACCAAGAACTCATCCAAGGTAAAGAGGATGCCCTCTCTTCAACTTCCAGGAGGCGTTCTGCAGATGTCTTCAAGGAAAATATCCGCAAAAAAGTACTAAAAGTACTTAAGAAGTTACCAGATGCAGTATCGATAGCTGAACGTGATGACCCAAAACTTCCAAAATAATAGATAAGATAATAATAGATAAGGCTGAGCCGCCAAAAAAGAGTGAAGCCAAAGCGTTCAAACCCACACAAAGAAAAGATCCAACAGCAAAAGTTCCAATGAATTACGTTAAAAGATGTAACGTCTCCATAACAAAGAAAGATAAGGCTAGGGTAGATAAATTTAATTATTTGTTAGAAGACCTTCCAAAACGGTCTAAAACTGCCAGAGAACCAACAAAAAAATCGGAGAAGAAAGATAAATCCAAAAGTTCTTCTGGTTCTTCGGTGCCCAAGATGTCCCAATCGCTAATGGAAGAAGCGAAGACAACTTCGTCTCGATTAGACAAGTCTGAACCATCAAGGGAGCAAAAATCTCATTCAGCATCGGAGGAAAGAAAAAGAAATAATACTCCTTCCCAGCAGATATGCATGTACCAAACGGCAGAAGGCAGAATGCAGAAGGCAAATGGCAAAATGCAGCATGAGGGAAGCAGAAGGTAGAAGGCAGAAGGAAGAAGGCAAAATACAAAAGTCTAAAGGCAAAATACAAAAGGTAGAAGATAGAAGGCACAAGACAGAAGGCAGGACGCAGAAGACAGAAAACAGAAACCATAATAATCTATTAGGTTGTTACATTAACTTAAATTTACAGGTTTGTTATAATTTATTTCTCGCGTGTACCGCGATACAATATTTTATTTTAACGATATCATATTACGCCGAGGGACATTCGCTTTTTTTCCTACGTGGCAATAACGACCTTTTAGGAGCAATTAAGCAGTACGTGGACCCTACGTTTGGTCCAGCTTTTAGTCCTGCCTTTCCAATTATAGAATTACTAATAGTGTATTGTATTTTTATTACGCGGAAATAAATTAACTGTTGGAAGGAAGTTCTGGCCCATAAAGGAAGCCGGTCATTTTGGACTGAAAATTGTGGATTTATTTCAGGTAGATAAGTTTTATCGACGTCCGTTACCCGTGGCCGCTTTCCAACACTACCGCCACCTTGCGCCCGACGGTTAAACAAACTACCCCGCGTGAAAAGCTTTAGAATTGGGGCACTGACGCTTTAAAGAAACTAAAAGCATTGTATAGGTTGGATGGGTCAAATAATTGCGCTTTAAAAGACTCGCATTTGTTCGTAAGGATAATCACATCCTTATCGTCACTAGTATCAACCATTCAAAATAAAACCAGAAAATCAATAATAAATAATAAATAAATAAATAAATAATCAATAAATTGCCTGCGAATAAAAAAAAACAATTTATCTTCAAAACTCTCTCAATACTGGCAAAATGCTCATATTCCAGATGATGGTCCTTTCGAAATGCTTCTTTGATTATGTTTATAATAAGCGGCACTGTATACAGCTAAATACCGGGAAATAAGCATGGAAAATCAGCGATACTTTAACAGTAGAGGCTTTTACCAGCGGGGTGGATACTATCAAAATCAATTCATCCCGCCGTTTTTAGTGTAGCAACAACCCTGGACAAATATATGAAATATGGCTTGGGCCAGTTTCAACCCGGATTATAGTAACAGAAACTCGCAACCCTTCACATATCGTGGCGGTCACTCCTACAGACCCTTTGCACAGTATAACGACCAACGGATGGACTACGAAAGAAACAATAATAACCGCGGGAATATCTTGTCAGATATCAAACTACAACCAGAAACAATTCCAGAACGAAATCCGGAAACAATTCCAGAAACCATTCCAGAAGCACTTCCAGAAATACTTACAGAAAGAATCCAGAAACAATCCCAGAAGCGCTTCCAGAAACAACAGAGGATACAGTAATGGACGAAGCATGTGAAGCTATCGATATGGAAATAGACGACTACATCGTCGTTAGTGAGGTTGAAGATGACGAAGAAGAACTTGGTGATAAAGCCTACAAGAAGGAAGATTATCAGACCGAGGATTATCAGAGGGATGAAGTCGTGGTGACCACACCAGGTCCAACAGAGACGAACGAAGAAGCCGTCCAGAAGCACTTTCAGAAATACTTACAGTAAGAATTCCAGAAACAATCCCAGAAGCGCTTACAGAAACAACCGAGGATATAGTAATGGAAGAAGCATGTGAAGTACGAAAGAAACAATAATAACCGCGTGAATATCTTGTCAGATAGAACAAAGTTGAGCTGTGTGCAACAGTGTTGCAAAGTGCGAGCGATGTTTTCGCTTCAGTAAAGAGTGTCCAACCTCAAGTTAATACGCGACTTTAATATCAAATTAAACATAGTTCTCTTCTCCATCGGGACGAAGTTGCAGGAAACACCTAAAACAATCTATTAGAGAGATAATAACCGAAATAAAGGAGTATACCAAATTAAAGTGTAAGTACAACCTGCTGTCAGGTTTTTTGATACCTTTCAAAACCGGCCCAACCATCATATATCTTCAAGAAAATATACGAGAGACTTATGATATAGCAATCTAGTAAAATCAACATCGTGAAATTACTTGTTATTTGTTTCCCATCCTTAATTGCCGAGGCCTTTCTTGTGTGTATCAGTTAGCCACCCCGATAGGCCAGGCGGTGTGAAGTGTGACCATTGTATCTATTCCTAACCCTTTGTTTTCTTTCCCCCTACGCTTTCTTTAATTTAAAAAAAGTAAATACAAAGAAAAATTAGAAAAAAGGAGATAACCATAATAAATAAAAAATAATATACATATTAAATAATAATAGGCCGGCAAGGAACGCGCATCAATGAGAGAAAGAATTGCAAAACTAGAACAAATCATAAACAAAGACGAAAGAGACAAAATTAAGCATAATATTATTATTACCGGTGTGGAGAAACAGGACAATGAAACCAAAGAGAAATTAAGGGAAGTGATGACTTGCATAGCCACGAATGTTAAGTTGGAAAATACCGACATTGTAAAATGCGTTAGGAAAGATGGGAAGACAGAACAATCTCCAATAATCATACAATTATCAAGCACCAACAACAGACAAAAGGTTTTGGAAGCAAGAAAAACCATCCGTTATATAAAAACGAAGCAGTGTGGATTACAAGGTAGAAATAACGAGATCTACATAAACGAGCAACTAACAACACAGAGTACAATACTATTTTACCACGCACGACAAACTAAAAAAGAAAAGAATTATAAATATGTATGGTCAAGAGAAGGATATATATTTCTTAGAAAAACAACTACTTCACAAAAAATCAAAATAAAAAGTTTAGAAGACCTATAACTACTACAATAAAACCTGAAATCTACTAAAACATTCACACATGCAACCTTAATCAGATTATGATCAGAAACTCTACCGCACACAACGTAATGTTACATAATATACGTAGCATAAAAAACAAATTCAATGAAATAGAAGTTGTAGCAAAAACTTATATCCTTAAACTTATAACCTATATCCCCGATATAGTCGCACTCACCGAAACCTAGTTATACCCAAGCGAGAAAAATTTCTACGAAACAACAGAGGACACAGTAATGTAAGAAGCATGTGACGTCAGTGATATGGAAATAGACGACTACATCGTCGTTAGTAAGGTTGAAGATGACGAAGAAGAACTTGGTGATAAAGCCTACAAGAAGGAAGATTATCAGATCGAGGATTACCACAGGGAAGAACTAGTGGTGACCACGCAAGGTCCAACAGAGACCAACGAAGAAGTCGTCCAAGATAATGAGGAAGCCCTCTCTTCAACATCCAGGAGGCGTTCTGCAGATGTCTTCAAGCAAAATATCCGTAAAAAAGTACTAAAAGTACTTAAGAAGTTACCAGATGCAGTATCAATAGCTGAATGTGATGACCCAAAACTTCCAAAAGAATGCATAGATAAGGCTAAGCCGCCAAAAAAGACTGTATCCAAAGCGTCCAAACACACACAAAGAAAAGTTCCAATGAATAACGTTACAAGATGTAATGTCTCCATAACTAAGAATGATAAGGCTAGGGTAGATAAATTTAATTATTTGTTTGAACACCTTCCAAAACGGTCTAAAACTGCCAGAGAACCAACAGAAAAATCGAAGAAGAAAGATAAACCCAAAAGTTCTTATGGATCTTCGGTGCCCAACAAGACCCAATCGCTAATGGAAGAAAGGAGGACAACGTCGTCTCCATTAGACAAGTCTGAACCATGAAGGGACGAAAATCTCATTCAGCATCGGAGGAAAGAAAAAAAAATAAAACTCCTTGTTATATATGTTATATATATGTTATATGTAACTCAGTTTCTTAGTGATAACTTGTCTATTATAATAAAATCAGTTATGTCAATAAATTCGTCAAAAGCTACACACGTTTTCCTTGCCATGATATTATGCAGTGAATACTATAACATAGCGCAGTCGCGGACCTAAACGAACAAGTCTGTATAAGAAGATTTTGACATAAGAAGCAGTCGGCATACCAAGAAGTTAATATAAAAAGTAGTTCAGTCCATATAAAAATCATGGAGAATTTAAAACAACCGGATCCAATGATCATGGAAGGTCATTTAGATAACAATTGGAAAATCATCAAAAATAATTTTAACATATACTCAATCGCAACAGGTTTTAAAAAAAAAGGGCCAGTACAAGCGTGTACTTTTCTTTATTGTATTGGACAGGACGCTAGAGAACTATACGAAACTTTTTAACTTGATGAAGATAAGAAATTAGATGTAACAGTTCAAGAGATAATTACCAGCAGTGTCCAAGAGGTACTTTCCAGATGAGTTCAAGTGATTGTTACAAGCAGAGTCGAAGATATAATTACCAGAAGTGTCCAAGAGATAATTACCAACAGAATCAAAGATCAAATTACCAGCAGGGCACAAGGTCAAACCCATGTGGAAAATGCGGAAGATTTCATACCTTTGGAAAATGTCCAGCATACTAAAAGGTATGCAATAAATGCTCAACAATTAACCATTTTGCCAATGTATTTAAATCAAAATTTGTTAGGACAATTGAAGACTGTAGTTTAGAAAATGAAACACAAAACAGCTTAACAATTGAAGCAATTAACAAAATAACCATAAATGGATTAGGAAGTTATTGGTTTCAGAACTTCTGTTTTCTAGACTACTACCTAAATATTAAATTTAAATTAGATACGGGTGCAGATATGAATGTAATTCCCATAAATTACGCAAAATTTCAGAAGTATAATAATTTGATCATTAAAGATTATAATATCAGAATAACCAATTATGATGGAAAATTGATTAAAACATTGGGATACATTTATTTGAGGGCAATTTTTAAAAATAAAGTAGAAAAATAGTAGAAACTCAATCAACAGCAGTATTAGGTATAAATACAATACAAAAGCTAAATTTGTTGAGAAAGAATGAAATAAACACGATAGAGCAGCAATATGCAGATATATTTGATAATAATAAAGAAGTGTTTAGTTAAATGGGACTAATAAATAATAAAGACCGCACTTTTAAACTTAAAAAAGATTATAAGCCAAGTGTTTCAACATGCAGAAAAGTTCCTTTTAAATTATTAAAACAATTAAAAAAGGAAATAGAAAATTTGGAATGAAATTATATAATAGAAACAGTAGATAAACCAACAGAATTTATAAACCCTATAGTAATTGTTCTAAAACCGGATAAAATTATTAGACTATGTTTAGATCCAAACACATTAAATGAATCATTAGTTAAGGAGCGGTATGAATTACCAACTTTTGAACAATTGACATACAGAATAAAAGGATCAAAGTATTTTAGTGTTCTTGATGCAAACAAAGGTTTCTGGCAAATAAAACTAGATGAACGAGCAGCTGACTTAACGACGTTTGTAACTCTCTTTCGGTAGAAATAAATTTTTAAGATTACCATTTGGTATATCAGTAGCTCCAGAAATTGTTCATAGAACATTCAAAGAAACAATTAATGACATAGAAAATGTAGACAGATGATTTAATTTTTAAATTAATTTTTCAGAAACAAAAGAAAAACATGATGAGTTCTTAACAAAGTACTAAATAGAGCTAAGGAAACGAGAATAGTATTCAATAAAAAAAAATGCAAAACTCGAATTAACAGAATTAAATATGTTGGTCATATATTTTCTGAAAAAGGTATAGAATTAGACCAAGAAAGAGTAGAAACAATAACAAAAATTAGCCTCCAAAAGATAAAAAGAATTAACGAGATTTTTAGGAATGATTACATATCTTTCAAAATTTATTCCAAATCTACGTGAACTGAGTAAAAATTTAAGAGAGCTAGTTAAAAAATGCCATATATAATTGGACTGATATTCAAACCAGAGAATTTGAAAACTTACAAACAATAATTAGTGCTGCACCAGTTTAACAATATTATGATGAGAACGAACCAATTACGTTGTCAGTGGATAGTTCAAGTTCAGGAATGAGCGCAGTAGTAATGCAGAAAGGACCTATAGCATATGCGTCCAGAAGATTAAGACAACCACAACACAATTATGCTCAAATTGAAATGGAATGTTTGGCAATAGTTTTTGGTTGTCAAAAATTCAAACAATACCTATATCATGGTAAAGAAGACCATAAGCCATTGGAGCATATTTTTAAGAAACCACTCGACAAATGCCCGTTAAGACTACCATTAACATTATAGAACAAAAAACATAAACTCAAGTAATTGATAAAACCAAAATAGATAAGGAGTTACAACCATTGTTACAGTATATTAAAAATGGTTGGCTAGTAAATAAAGATAAGTTGCCTGAAGAGATAAAACCTTACTGGTCAGATCGTCCAGAATTAGTTGAGATTCAGCGATTAGTGTACAAAGGAGCTCAATTAATTGTATCTAAAGTCTTGAGAAAGAAAATTATTTCAAATCTTCATTATACACAGTTGGGTATTGAGAAAACTAAGGCAAAGGCTAAAGAGTTAGTGTATTAGCCAAATATGATTAAAGAAGTAACGGATGTAATTAAAAACCTGTACCAAAACTCTCAACCAAAGGAAACTATGATTAAGAGAACCATTGTAAAAAGACCATTTGAAGACAGATTTTTCATATTCAATGGAAAACAGTATTTATTAGTGGTTGATACTTACTCAAAATACCCAGCATTACAGACAGTAGGCACAACAACTATCTAGCAGTATAATAATACTTTATTTCAAATCAATTTTTGTACGTCATGGAAAACCAGACATTCTTTATTCATATAATGGACCTCAATTTGTTAGCAGAGAATTTCAATTATTTTTAAAAGAATGGGAGATCCAACTTAAAACATCGTCTCCGAGATATCCCCAATCAAACGGTTTTATAGAAAGACATGTACAAACCATTAAAAAAGTTCTAAAAAAATCATTGAAAGACAACAAGGATATTTATTTAACATTGCTTGACTATCGTAACATTCCTATAAGAGACGGACTACCTTCGCCAGCTCAACTTTTGTTCATTTACCGATTTTAGAACAATTATTAATACCAGAATATCATTTCACGAATTATGAAAATTATTACATTAATAACAAAATGATACAAAAAAAATATTATGACAAGCACACTAAAGACTTACCACCATTAAAAGTAAATGATAAAGTAGTAGTTTAAATTGAAACTAATTGGAAGCAAGGGATAATAGTAGATGTTAACAAAAATAGACCAAGCTCATATGACATTAAAATGTTTAAAAATAATAATATATTATCTAGAAACCGACGATTCATTAAAAGATTGATAATAAGAAAGAAAATAACATTATAAGACCTAAGACTCCTTCCCCAGCAGATAAGCCTGTACCAGCAGTGGAAGAAAGAAAAAAAATAAAACTCCCGTCCCATCAGCTAAGCATGCACCTCCAGAGGAAGAAAAGGATCGAAATAAGGCTCCTTCGTCATTAGAAAAGCCGTTAGAAGTAAGCAAGTGAAGTAGAACTCTTCATCAGACCAGCCAGTACCACAACTGGAAGACGGGAAAAGCAATACTATACTATACTATAGTAACATAATATGTAATACTATAATAATACTATAATAATAAGATAATAATAATATAAGTATAATATAATAATAATATAATAATAATATAATAATAATATAATAATAATATAATAATAATATAATAATAATATAATAATAATATCATAATGTTACGTAGCTCTTAATGGGGGACGGCTCTAGGTCAGGATGGAGATGTAAATAAAAGTCGCAGTGTTGTCTACATAGGTCGTGTATTGCTGATCACACGGAATTCCAATCTCACAGCTGACTGGCGACCGTGAAACACGATCGTTGAGCGTATACTATACTCAGGTGCTGCAAATTACTGATTGATCCCCTACCCATCCCGTGCCGTGGCTTTTATATGAATTTGTCAAGACGTCATGACCTGCTTTAGGCCCCCAAAAATCCTGAGTTTGGATTTTTGGTTGCACACGGCTTTTTGATATAAGTAAATGTTAAGGTGCACGCTTTGTACTCGTGCCACAAGGAATTTCCTTTGTTCTATATCAAAAAGCCTGACGCCTGCATTTCTGACTAAGCAATTGTCTGCCGGACGGACGGGTTAAATGACCTGCCCTAAATTATATAATGTAATGTACTATACTTTCGTCGCAACCCTCCTGGCAAACAATTGCTCGACCCAGAGCAATGAAAAGAGAAAGACACAAAATTGAACAGCCACGGGACAGGATAGAAAAGAACGCACCACTTATAGGTTTATTTAACTACCATACAAATCAACAATACAAAACAATACAAAAAAGTATCCTTAGAAACAAATGCAATGTATCGCGCCGGTATCGTATGCCGTTTGTCCCGTTCTCATCAATCCCCCGACTGGTTCTTGGGCCTTCCTGCTAACCTTCTTCTTCTAGGACTGCGATGGTCATCTACGTGAGTGATACCATTACGGTCGGCTTTGACCGTGTACACAGATTCTTATTCCAGAATCCTCTCCTGTTGCGTCTTAGAATTCTCTTAATTCTTCTCCTTCTTCTACATCTACTTGGGCTAGTCGGGACCCCTTGTCCCGTGCGAGGCGGTTTGGTAGAATCCATAGGACCGTTCCTCTCTAATCGACTTGTTTGTTTCTTCTCAGACTGGTCGAGACATCTCTTGTCCCGTGCGGGGTGGTTCGGTAGAATCCGTAGCGCCAAATCCCCTCCAGTCTACATCGCCAGCTTCCTCTGGCGGTATCGGCAACCCCAAAACTCGCATATAACTCTATTATGCTGGTATGGTACCCCGGTTCGTCATGTCTCGACTGCTTCGAGCTCGCGACTGCTTCTTATAGATGACCACCATCCGTTTAATTACCAGCCAGCTTCATTCATGGAAGAGAGAACGGGAAAATGCATATTCTTCCTTACAGCGGTGGCATCAACCTCAAACAAGTAAACTAAAAGAAATAAACACTAGGTACTAACTTATTTCTAAGACGAAGAGTTGAACGTTATTTGACTCCATGCGGTTGTTAAGCTGTCCTTGGAACAACATATTTCTCACTGGGGGAGTGAGAAACATTGCAAAACCTCTCTGCTGATTGACCCCCAACACAATTCGCCTTCTCTCCGAGCTTCAGACATGCTTCCTCTTCGTCGCGCAGGATGTTTTTAGATGTTTCCACCCTGACCAAAATGAGCCGTTCCCGATCTTCTTTGGGACCATTTTGCGCCTCCACCATGTTACGTAGCTCTTCATGGGGGACGGCTCTAGGTCAGGATGGAGATGTAAATAAACGTCGCAGTGTTGTCTACATAGGTCGTGTATTGCTGATCACACGGAATTCCAATCTCACAGCTGACTGGCGACCGTGAAACACTATCGTTGAGCGTATACTATACTCAGGTGCTGCAAATTACTGATTGATCCCGTGCCGTGGCTTTTATATGAATTTGTCAAGACGTCATGACCTGCTTTAGGCCCCCAAAAATCCTGAGTTTGGATTTTTGGTTGCACACGGCTTGTTGATATAAGTAAATGTTAATATGCACGCTTTGTACTCGTGCCACAAGGAATTTCCTTTGTTCTATATCAAAAAGCCTGACGCCTGCATTTCTGACTAAGCAATTGTCTGCCGGACGGACGGGTTAAATGACTTGCCCTAAATTATATAATGTAATGTACTATACTTTCGTCACATAATATAATAATATAATAATAATATAATAATAATATAATAATAATATAATAATATAATAATAATATAATAATAATATAATAATAAAGCAATACTATAAAAATCCCGTCCCATCAGTAAAGCCTGTACCATTAGAGGAGAAAAAATGAAGTAAGACTCCTTTCCCATCAGACAAGCCTGCACCACATAGAGGAAGAAAGGAAGAGATATAAAACTCCTGTCCAATCAGTAACGCCTGTACTATTAGAGGAGAAGAAACGAAAAACAGCAACTGAACAACTACTGACATAAACTGTTAACACCGTATAACAAAGTAAGACTCCTTCTCCACCAGAAAAGCCTGTACCATTAGTGGATGAAAGGCATATAAATAAATCTAATGTCCCATCAGAAAAGCTAGTGCCATTGGGGGAGAGAAAGCGAAGTAAAAGTCCTTCTCCGTATGTGCGATCCTAACGATTGGTTTTGTCGGCGTCTTTCTTTGGAACGGCGCTAGATGGCGCTGCATATATTATGTGTTTTATGTTGCCGCCGGTAGATGGCGTTGCTGCCGAGCTTTCTTTATATATACATGTCTATAACGATGGTCAAGAGTTCAACACGACACACGAAGCAAGAGACGTTTTATTTTTTCCTCTCAACAACTGGTCCAAGCCCAGATTTTTATTCACTAAATTGAACTATTACGACAACAACAGTGGCCAAGCCACAACACATGGTCCGTCAAACCCGATAAGCAACAACGAACGGAAATTTGATTGAAAACAACGAAGAAATCCACGACATAGCAACAGGAACAAGAAGTAGTGAGTAATGCAAATGTTGAATTTATATGTAATGTTTGTAAAGATAATAATATTTTTAATGAAATGAAAGAATTAAAATAGGCACTGAAATCTTGTATTATAAACACACAAAGACAAAACGAAGTAATCAAAGCATACGAAGGTGTTAGAGGAATATAAGCTTTTGCAATCGAATAATGTGCACAGTATAAAATATTCAGACGTTTTGAAGGAGAACAAGGAGAAGATTATAATAACGCCAATAAATAAGGTAGTTATTGTGAATGCGGAAGATGTATTCGTTAATAAAGAAAATGAAGAAATTGAGCAATGTCTTATATCACAGAATGATGTATTTAAGGGCAAAGAAATAAGAACTGTCAGAAAATATATAAAGGCTTTCAAAAAGAATAGTGGAAGTATAGTTATTGAATTGGATAAGGCAACATTTAGAGATGTAATAAAGTTAGGAAAACTAAGCTGTGGTTGTAAAGAATGCTTAGTATATGAACATGTAAATGTATTACAATGTTACAAATGTGCTAAATTTTGCCATAAAGCTGTGGACTGTAAATTAAAGAAAGAAATATCCATTTGCTTCAAGTGTGCAGAAGATTGTCATAAGACTGTAGACTGTGAGTACGACAACTATTACCAACTGTTTTTATGCTAAAGAAAAATGAAGAGTGAATGTAGATTATTCGCATACATCATATGATAAAACATGCCATGTTACTTGAGACAAGTAAAAAGAAGTTACGATAGAACTGATTTGTAGCAATTACAGATATGTAGTAATCAAATAGTATACATCAACTGTCAAGGATTTTTAAATAATAGAGATGAAATATGTAATTTAATAAGTAAATGGAGACCTTTAGTAATATGTTTGGTAGAAACACATGTTGATGATACTATTTACAGTAATGAGATTGAAATGAATGGATATAAGTACGAATGTTGCAATACTGATAATAGACGGACGGGGGGAATATTAATATTTGTTGCTGAACGGCTGAAATTTACAATGCATTTGGGAGAGAATCACGAACAAAAAATATGGATACTGGCTATAACAACTGAAATAAATAAATGTAAATATCTAATTACTAATATCGATCCCCAAACTCGAGTGATGTTAGATTTCTGGAGTGCTTCGATCAGTATTTGGACAATAATGTTGATTTTGATGGAACTCATTTGATAGTTGGGGACTTCAATTATGATTGGAACAAGTATAGTCTTTATGGTACAAAGTGTAAAGATTTACACTTTGTACCATACAGTATGGTCTTCACCAGATAGTTGAACAAAATACAAGAGTGACAAGTAGATCGGAGACGCTGATTGATTATATTGTCTCAAATAATAAACATTTGGAATATAAAGTTCATAAAACACCGATAATATGAGATCATATGATTTTGACAATAAATATAGAAAACTTTAAATATAAAGGAGAAAAAATTGAATATCGATCATTTAAAAAATACAACAGGGAATTGTTTCAGAGCATGTTGGTAAAATCTGAATGGAACAACTCGATTATTAATACAGACATATTAGTAAGTAATTTGTTAGGAGACATGAGAAATAAAATTGGTGGTATGTGCAAAAATGAGTGTAGATACATAAACACAAAGTATATTAATAACAGATGGATGTCAGCAGAAATTATCGAAAAAATGGGAGAAAGAGATAGGAAATACAAAGTAGCCGTCTTTGTAGGGGACAGGATGTTGTGGAACGAATTTAAATATTTAAGAAAGTCGGTTACAAAGATGATACGAATAAGAAAAGAAAAATATTATTATGATATATTGGATATGAATAAGGAAACCCCAAAATAATTGTGGAAGAATCTAAAGTGTCTGTTGCCTGGTAGTAATAAAGAGGGTACGGAACATATACTGTTTAATAACTTACTGATCACGAAACCACTCAAAATTGCCCAGAAATTTAATGAACACTTCATTGAAAGTATAGAAAATATTGTAGAGAATCTTCCCAAATTTCACACAGAGGAAGACTTAATTAGTAGAATAAGGTACTATGGGGAGTTTGCAGAATTTGAAGAAATTGATATGCCCCAACTAAAGAACTATATAAAGATGTTGAAAAAGAGTTCGACGGAAAGGGATGGAATACCCACGTTTGCTATAAAGGACGCGTTTGATGTTGTTGGAAATAGATTCTTGGATGTTATAAACAATTCTCTTGAGTATGGTGTGTTTCCTGATGTTCTCAAGAATTCTACAGTGATACCGGTACTAAAGGTAAAAAACTCTGACAAATGTGAGAACTTTAGACCAGTGAACACAGTGCCATAGTTTGAAAATGTCAGATGTCAGCATTCCTGTGAAACTGTGATTATAAATATGTGTGATGGATGGTTAAAAGCAATTGACAAGAAGGAGGTAGTGCTTGCTGTGTTCCTTGATTTTCGCAAAGCGTTTGAAACTATAAACAGAAGACTGTTGTTAAAAAAATGGAAAAGATGGGGTTGACTGGAACTGTTTATAAGTGGTTCGATTCTTATCTAACAGATAGGACACAATGTAAAATTTAAAAATTGTTATTCTAATGAATTGTTAAATCCCACTGGTGTTCCTCAAGGAACAGTACTTGGTCCGTTGCTTTTTATTATGTACATTAATGATTAAGTCAAGTATGTGAAAAATTGTCATGTTGCAATGTTTGCAGACGATACAATGATATATGTAAGTGGTAAAAATCAAATTATCGAGTTGAGTAACATAATGAATGAAGAACTTAAGTCATGGAATCAGTGGCTAGGTGATAATGATTTGTGTCTAAATGCGAATAAATGTAAATATATTGTTTTTGGAACGAATTATATGCTAAAAGAAGTAAATGAGATAAATATAACGGTTAATATATTCTCACAATTCTCGGTTGGAAAGAGTTAAAGAAATTAAATATATCGGAGTAACGATGGATGAGTGCTTAAATTTTAAATCACATTGTAGTCAGATAATGTGTAAGATGTTATGTCAATAAATTCGTCAAAAGCTACACACGTTTTCCTTGCATTGATATTATGCAGAGAATACTACTATAACATGGCGCAGTCGCGGACCTAAACGAACAAGTCTGTATAAGAAGATTTTGACATAAGAAGCAGTCGGCATACGAATAAGTTAATATAAAAAGTAGTTCAGTCCGTATAAAAATCATGGAGAATTTAAAACAACCGGATCCAATGATCATGGAAGGTCATTTAGATAACAATTGGAAAATGTTCAAAAATAATTTTAACATATACTCAATCGCAACAGGTTTAAAAACAAAAAAGGGCCAGTACAAGCGTGTACTTTTCTTCATTGTATTGGACAGGACGCTAGAGAACTATACGAAACTTTTCAAGTTGATGAAGATAAGAAATTAGATGTAACAGTTCAAGAGATAATTACCCGCAGTGTCCAAGAGGTACTTTCCAGATGAGTTCAAGTGATGATTATAAGCAGAGTCGAAAATATAATTACCAGAAATGTCCAAGAGATAATTACCAACAGAATCAAAGATCAAATTACCAGCAGGGCACAAGGTCAAACCCATGTGGAAAATCAGGAAGATTTCATACCTTTGGAAAATGTCCAGCATACTAAAAGGTATGCAATAAATGCTCAAAAATTAACCATTTGCCAATGTATGTAAATCAAAATTTGTTAAGACAATTGAAGACTACTTTAGAAAATGAAACACCAAACAGCTTAACAATTAAAGCAATTCACAAAATAACCATAAATGGATTAGGAAGTCATTGGTTTCAGAACTTCTATTTTCTAGACTACAACCTAAATATTAAATTTAAGTTAGATACGGGTGCAGATATAAATGTAATTCCCAAAAATTACGCAAAATTTCTAAAGTATAATAATTTGATCAATAAAGATTATAATATCAGAATAACCAATTATGATGGAAAATTTATTAAAAGATTGGGATACATTTATTTAAGGGTAATTTTAAAAAATAAAATAGAAAAATTACAATTTTACAGTGTAGAAACTCAATCAACAGCAGTATTAGGTATAAATACAATACAAAAGCAAAAAAAAATTATATAATAGAAAAACTAGATAAACCAACAGAATTTGTAAACCCTATAGTAATTGTTCTAAAACCGGATAAAATTATTAGACTATGTTTAGATCGAAAATATTAAATGAATCATTAGTTACGGAACGGTATGAACTACCAACTTTTGAAGAATTGACATACAGAATAAAAGAATCAAAGTATTTTAGTGTTCTTCTTGATGCAAACAAAGGCGTCTGGCAAATAAAACTAGATGAGCGAGCAGCTGACTTAACGACGCTTGTAACTCCTTTCGGTAGATATAAATTTTTAAGATTACCATTTGGTATATCAGTAGCTCCAGAAAATTTTCATAGAATATCAAAGAAATAATTAATGACATAGAAAATGTAGAAATATACATAGATGATTTAATTTTTAAATTAATTTTTCAGGACCAAAGAAAAACATGATGAGTTCTTAACAAAAATACTAAATAGAGCTAAGGAAAGGGGAACAGAATTCAATAAAAAAAATGCAAAACTGGACTTAACAGAATGAAATAGGTTGGTCATATATTTTCTGAAAAATTTATAGAGTTAGGCTCAGAAAGAGTAGAAACAATAACAAAAATTAGCCTCTAAAAGACAAAAAATAATTAACGAGATTTTTAGGAATGATTACAAATCTTTCAAAATTTATTCCAAATCTAAGTGAACTGAGTATAAATTTAAGAGAGATAGTTAAAAAATGTATTGGACTGATATTCAAACCAGAGAATTTGAAAACTTACAAACAATAAATAATTAGTACTGCGCCAGTTTTACAATATTATGATGAGAACGAACCAATTACGTTGTCAGTGGATAGTTCAAGTTCGGGAATAGGCGCAGTAGTAATGCAGAAAGGACCTATAGCATATGCGTCCAAAATATTAACACAAGCACAACAAATAGTTGTGGCAATAGTTTTTGGTTGTCGAAAATTCAAACAATACTTATATGATAAAGAGGTAGTAGTTGAAACAGATCATAGGCCATTGGAGCATATTTTTAAGAAACCACTCGACAAATGCCCGTTAAGACTACAAAGACTACCATTAACATTATAGAACAAAAAACATAAACTCAAGCATGTGATGACACCAAAATAGATAAGGAGTTACAAACATTGTTACAGTATATTAAAAATGGTTGGCCAGTAAATGAAGATAAGTTACCTGAAGAGATAAAACCTTACTGGTCAGATCGTTCAGAATTAGTTGAGATTCAGGGATTACTGTACAAAGGACCTCAATTAATTGTACCTAACGTGTTGAGAAAGAAAATTATTTCAAATCTTCATTATACACACTTGGGTATTGAGGAAACTAAGGCAAAGGCTAAAGAGTTAGTGTATTAGCCAAATATGATTAAAGAAGTAACGGATGTAATTAAAAACCTGTACCAAAACTCTCAACAAAAGGAAACTATGATTAATAGAACCATTATAAAAAGACCATTTGAAGACAGATTTTTTCACATTCAATGGAAAACAGTATTTATTAGTGGTTGATACTTACTCAAAATACCCAGCATTACAGACAGTAGGCACAACAACTATGTAGCAGTATAATAATACTTTATATCAAATCAATTTTTGTACGTCATGGAAAACCAGACATTCTTTATTCAGATAATGGACCTCAATTTGTTAGCAGAGAATTTCAATTATTTTTAAGAGAATGGGAGATCCAACATAAAACATCGTCTCCGAGATATCCCCAATCAAACGGTTTTATTGAAAGACATGTACAAACCATTAAAAAAGTTCTAAAAAATCATTGAAAGACAACAAGGATATTTATTTAACATTGCTTGACCATCGTAACACTCCTATAAAAGACGGCTACCGTCGCCAGCTCAACTTTTGTTCATTTACCGATTTTAGAACAATTATTAATACCAGAATATCATTTCACGAATTATGAATATTATTACATTAATTACAAAATGATACAAACAAATATTATGACAAGCACACTATTATGACTTACCACCATTAAAAGTAAATGAGAAAGTAGTAGTTCAAATTGAAAATAATTGGGAGCAAGGGATAATAGTAAATGTTAACAAAAATAGAGCAAGGTCATATGACATTAAAATGTTTAAAAATAATAATATAATATCTAGAAATCGACGATTCATTAAAAAACTTGAGAATAAGGAAGAAAATAACAATATAAGACCTAAAAGACAAATAAAGACACCAGCTAGATTGACTTATTATAATTGAATTAATTGATAGCTATAATATCAAAGGAATAAATAAATAGTTGTTATTAATTATAGAAATTATATTATAATACTTTAGTTAACAGTTTAGTTATGTAGAACTCTTTAGTTTTTAAGAGTTTGTTATTAGTATTTGGTTCCTCATTAGAAAAGCCGTCAGAAGTAAGAAAGCGAACTAAACTCCTTTATCAGACCAGCCAGTACCACAACTGGAAGACGGGAAAAGCAATACTATATAGAATATAGTATTATATAGTATATAAAATACTATACTATAATAATATAATAATACTATAATAATAATATAATAATAATATAATAATAAAATAATAATATAATAATAATATAATAATAATATAATAATAATAAGACAGGACAAGCAATACAATTCCCGTCCCATCAGTAAAGCCTGTACCATTAGAGCAGAAGAAATGAGGTAAGACTCCTTTCCCATCAGACAAGGCAGCACCACAAGTGGAAGAAAGGAAGAGAAATAAAACTCGTGTCCAATCAGTAACGCCTGTACTATTAGAGGAGAAGAAACGAAAAACAGCAACTGAACAACTACTGACAGAAACTGTTAATACCGTATAACAAAGTAAGACTCCTTCTCCACCAGAAAAGCCGGTACCATTAATGGATGAAAGGCATATAAATAAACCTCATGTCCCATCAGAAACGCTAGTGCCATTGGGGGAGAGAGAGCGAAGTAAAAGTCCTTCTCCGTATGTGCGATTCTAACGATAGGTTTTGTCGGCGTCTTTCTTTGGAACGTCGCTAGATGGCGCTGCATATATTGTGTGTTTCGTTTTATGTTGCCGCAGGTAGATGGCGTTGCTGCCGAGCTTTCTTTATATATTCATGCCTGTAACGATGGTCATCATAGAGTTCAACACGACCACGAAGCAAGAGACGTTTTATTTTTTCCTCTCAACAACTGGTCCAAGCCCAGATTTTTATTCACAAAATTGAACTTTCACGACAACAACAGCGGCCAAGCCACCACACATGGTCCGTCAAACCCGATAAGCAACAACGAACGGAAATTTGATTGAAAACCACGAAGAAATCCACGACATAGAAACAGGAACAAGAAGGGAATCGACATGGCGGCTGAATAGGTCTTCACAGGGCGTGTACAAGACGACAAACCGTGACTTTGACCATTATCGTTCTATACGCTTATCATTTTTGCACGACTCGATTTGTTTCACTACTACTCGGTATTTATTGGGGATTTAGTTGTTTTGTCATGTTTCAGGGTAAATTGACTAATTTGCGCATAAAGCGGGGACAATTACTAGATAAAATAGCTCATTTTTACAAGTTTATTGAATTGGAAGATAACCAAACAAAATTTAGCGAATTACAGTTACGTTTGAGTAGAATTGAACACGCGTTCGATCAGTTTGATGAGATTCAATCGGACATTGAGCTATTAGATGATGACGAGGCAAAAGAACGACCAGACGCGGACAATGCATTTTGTAGAGCAATCTCATTTGTCAAGGATTTGCTTCAAAACAATTCTGACAATCAATCGGCAACAACCGGGAATGCATCGCCGGTACTTACAGATATCAGATATGTTAGATATCAGAGATGGGGCATCACCTCACGTAAAATTACCAACAATATGCTTACCCATGTTTAATGGATCGTACGATACTTGGATAAATTTTAGGGATAAATTTATCTCATTACTTCACGAAAATCAGAAGTTATCAAACATACAAAAACTATTTTATTTAACGTCGTGTTTGAAAGGCGACGCCGAGCGACGAGTTGAGCCTTTACAAACCACGGCCGATAATTATTTAATCGGTTGGGAAATTTTAATAAAGCGTTATGAAAATAATAGGGTTAATACACACGTTAAAGCTACATTTGATTTACCGATAATCTCGCGCGATTTACATTTGTCACTGCGTCAGTTATTGACAGTTTCTTTCAAGATTTATCGGCATTAGATAGGCTACAGTCAGCAACACAACAACGAGATATTTTAATTATGCATTTAATTTGTAATAAATTGGATCACTAAACGAAATTAGAGTTTGAAAGTAGCTTACAAGATGAAGAGTCACCTACATTACAAGGTTTAACAGATTTTTAACAAAAAAATGCTTCACACTTGAAACATTACAACGCAGTGCACAAAATCACGTAGCAACTAATGCAAGACATTTTAAACACGATAGTTTTAAGTTGAACAAGCAACTACAAAGAACATTTTCGTTACCGAAAATAAAGGGAACAAAAATAGTTTTTATTGTCAAGGCACGTACTTGATTTACAATTGTGAAAAATTCATAGCACTATCAGTTGAAGATAAATGCAAGGAAATTCGAAAACTCAAAATTTGTAGCAATTGTTTAAGATTTTAAAAACGACTGCAACTAAGGCCGTTGTAAAAAATGCTCACTAAAGCACCACACATTATTACACAATCATAATTACGGTAAACAACAGCCACGATCATATTCATCTCAGACGCAATCGACATCAGAACAATCACAACAAAGATCAAATGTACAAACAATCGCACAAGTAACCAACAAGAAAAATTCAGATTTTGAAAATTTACAAACAGTGCAGACAAGCTGTAATCACAGCCAGGTTTTATTGTCAACAGTAGTAAAGGATAACCAAGGAAATTGGCATGGTTGTAGACCACTTTGCGGTAGCGGTAGTGAAAGTAATTTAATTTCAACTGCACTATGTCAAACACTAAATTTAAAATGTGGGAAAACTAACGTTCCATTAGCAGGAATAAACGAAAATTGAAAACAATAACACAAAAAAACAAAAACCTTCATCAAATCCAGATTTAACGCGTTCCAATCAGAATAATTGTTTTTACTGATACCAAAAATTGACCGAAGATTGCATTTGATAACAAACTGCTTAATTACCCAAAATCATTGAACCTAGCAGATCCAGAGTTTAATACTCTGAGAGGTATTGATTTATTGTTAGGGGCAGATGTATTCTTTGACTTATTATGCATTGGTCAAATAAAACTAGGAAAACACATGCCCACATTACAGAAAACTCAGCTTGGGTGGATTTTTGCAGGAAATTTAAGTTTAGAGCGAATGACAAATAACAAATTGGTATGTAATTTTACAAGTAAGGTTTCAAATGAATTCTTGGACAAGCGTTTAACTCATTTTTGGGAAATAGAGGAAATTCCATCACAGCAACATTTGACCTCTGAAGATCACCATTGTGAAATTCAATTTACAGAAGACACGACACGGAACGAACAGGGTCGACACTTTTTCTTATCCTGAAAATTTACAAAATCTTGGCGACTCTAAAATAAAAGCATTGAAAAGATTTTATGCGATGGAGTCCCGCCTTGATAAAGATACATCATTACGACGAGATTACATACCATTTATGCTCGAATACGAAAATTTAGGCCACATGTCGCTACAAGGTACTTTCGATATTGGACATAACGAACACCCCACGTATTTCTTACCACATCACGCGGTACAAAAGGAAAACAGCACAACAAATTGCAGGGTTGTATTTGGCGCGTCAGCTAAATCTGATACAGGCATTTCTTTGAACGATGTCTTACTGGTAGGTCCTAAGATTCAAGATGACTTATTTTCAATCGTTATGCGACTACGATTACATCGGTTTGTAATTGGTATTATCCATATTGCAAGGTTTTGTTTTAATGATGAAATAAAATGCAATCTCTTTTTCCTTGCGTAGTTTTAATTTATTTTATCGAGACATGTTTCGATGCGTTAGCATCATCCTCAGTCGGGAATCTACAATTTTTTTTCGTCTTAAGAGAAATATTACAACATTTGCTACATCATAATTAAACTCTACACACAAAATGGTGACAGAGAGAAAACACAAACACTGTTTATGTTAAGGTGTATTATAAACTTACGGTCAGTTTCCTAAAATCTCACAAATTTCATTTCAGTTTGCTTGTAGATTCCTCGGAATTTATGGATTGTTGACGACTGGAATGGAATGTTTTTAAATGAAAAATATGAATATCTCAAAAATGAGACATGTTAGGTATAGGGAATATAACACAAAATTGATCTAAAATTTAATGAAGATTTCAAAACAAACCGCGTATTCCATTTGAAATAAAAAAGTTGACATCATTTCCGGTGTAACCGGAAGTAACCGAAAACTAAAAATATTTTAGTTTAGACGATCGTGTCCAACAATATATGTCCACAAATTTTCAATCTCCAAATTAAACGCCAAACCAAATTAAATTTTGGTTCTCCATATACTTTTAATGGCAGTTCGTTGTAGGAGACCCTGTATATACAAAAGTTTGAAAACTTGTTGATCCCACGTCGAAAAAGTTTGGCTATTACTGTTACACAATACTGGAGGATAAAGGCCTCTTTGCCTTTTTGCCCCAAAGTTGGTCTTTGCGAGGTTGTTAGGGGTGATTTTTCGCATGAAACGATTAACGTGGCCCGCCATTAATAATAAGTTTTCACTTTTAATTAAAAAATGGACGCCGCGACGACTTCTTGGGAGGGAGATTGAACGGCTAAACGGCAAGTTTGGCGGTATTCTTATGAATTTCTTATTTCCCTTCAACTGAGTTTGGGAGAGTGGATTAGAATTAAGTGGCCGTTTACGATAGAGCCCTTGTTTCTCCCGGGAAATATTTCAACGTTTGGCAGCAACTTCGTACGAGTATATCTATAGTTCGCCACTGATTTACATACACGGGCAAGACTGCCCGCCTGACCAACCCCCATGGGCGCGCCACGATCTGATCAAGATATTATGTCAGCATTTTACCCTTTGCGTTCGCCGTTCTGAACCGAACGAACTCCCGTCGAGACCCAGAACCCACGCAAAGCTGACCGTATTATATTTTTGCATGGAAGTACGCTCACTTATACCATAGATACGCCGGACTTCGTATTACCTAACCCACGCAAACAAATTGCTTATATACACCGCACAAGATTGTCTGGGGATTCAGCATAATATTTCTCGCATGCTTGAGCTCATGCCAGACCAAACCAAAATCGAAAAACACAACAAAGAAATACCTACGATCATTTCGGTTCGTCTTTGTGACATAATAATGCAGCCCTTGGATTTAAGATTAATTTACGTTAAACACTTAATTGGTGAGTATCAGCTTGTACACATATTAAGGTTTAAGATGATAATGTTACCGCACGTATCTTCGTACATTTTAAACCAATTTTAAACTTTAATAAATTATTTTAAAGCTCAAGTAACGCGCTTTAAAAAATGATTTTTAGATTTTTGTGCATGAAGGGTGGTTTTCGCACAACCCTCTAAATTTCACTATATATATAAAATTACTGCTGTACTAAGCAGTAATAAATGAGGTAATAAATGTGTGCCTGGATATGAAAACGGACCAGTTGTCCGAAATTGAGTTGTAAGTGTTTTTGGATAGAATAAGTTCGACATCCGAATGTGCAGCGAGGCGAGGCAGACGTAGGTAGCGATGCTCCGTCATTTAAGTACACTAAGTTCGGAAATCTGGTAGTGAAAACTGTGAAACTGGTATCATCGTATTGCAAAATTCACGGGAAACAAATAAGTTAAGTGAAATTTTTCGATTCGAGGAACCTTTAGTGCATTTTCGGCCGTGTGAACTCAACCGACGACCAACGTGGCGCGACTAAATAACCGTGGTGGGGAGGAACTTAGGGGTAAGTGAGTAACACGAACGGAAAGACGACATTATCCCGGCACGTGATCAAAAGTCGGGTCAAAAGTACGGTTCAAACGCGGGGCATCCGGGCGTGGTCCCAATCACGCGAGGAAGGGTAACTACCCCAAAATGAGGAAAGTAGAAGCTGGAAATGCCTTCATGAAGAAGAAGGAGATCTTCGAATCCAAGGGCTGCCAAGATGAGCAGCGGCCGGAAAAAAAGAGGGAAACACTCCCCGTGGTGCAATCATCCCCAGAAGCAAGGAATGCGGGGGTGGGGACATCAACAAATATGGCGGCGGCGTTATCTACAATGGGAGCAAGAGAGAAGACTTTCCTGATCACCCCCAGTAAGGTACCGACAAGGATGGAAGAGGGCGACGATGGAGCAGAAGGACCAGGATGGGAAAAGGTCCAGCACCAAAAAACTGGGAAAAGAAAATTCCAGAAGGTCGCAGATGAGGAAGAAAAGCTAGAGGGAGTTCTAATAAAAACTTACTTCCAGATACAAAACCTCAAGGTCGCGGTAAAGTCCAGCGCCAACAGGACGGAAGTAGAGAAGATTGCGAACACCCTCACCGAAATAATGAAAGAAGTAGGCGGGGACATAGAACGACTTTAAAGCCCGGAAGCAAAGGTCACCCGCGTGAGCACCTCAGACAGGGGACAAATTCCCAATAGACCGGAAAGTAGGGAAATGGCGACCACAGCCACTCAAACCGGTGAGATGGGAAGAGCGAATGGCAACCCCATACATGCCGCCAGGGACGCAACCGCAGTAATAATACTCGGGAACGAGCACATCGAAAAGGAAAGGGGGATGATAAGGAGCCTGCAAATGTACTGCCCGGAGTACGCAGAGGTAGAAGGAGAATCGACAGGCCTGGTGGAGATAGTCCGCAAGACTATGATAAGAGCGGGGGAAAGTGTGTCGAGACGACAAGGCTAGTGTACGTCCTCAGAGTTGGCCCCAATGAGGAGACAACGAGGAAACACCTACAAGAGGTGAAAACTAAAGTAGGTGCTGATGGCAAGATCGCCATGAATGAACCCGAGTGTCAGGGAGGAGAGAAGATCCTCACTACCATCGAGGACGTTATGGGGGAAGACGGCCCAAACCTAACGGTGTATAGTAAGAACGCCAACGACCAAAAGAAGTCTAACCCGGAAAACGGAAGCTACGCAGCCGCTGCAAAAAAATGCACACAGTTCACGAATGGACGAGGACAGAGCACAACACCGCAAAGGCAAGCGGTAAAGGTAGAAACGGACCAAGAGGGCAGCAATGGCCAGCACTGGCGAAAAAGAAGAGAGACCAGGCGGTAATTATTAAGATGGAAGGTGCATCCTATCTGGAAACCTTGAAAAAGTAAAGGACCAAGTTAAAAAAGACGGAGTCCAACAGGGCATCAAAGGTGCGAGGAAGACCCGCGCGGGCGAGCTCATGCTAACAGTGAGAGACCGCGAAACTGCGGTAGTCCTAGGGAGCAAATCGCTAAGACGGAAGGAGTAAAGGCAAGAATGGCCGGAAGAGACAAGGTCCTATCGGTCAGAGAATTAGAGGCTACCACCACAGAACAAGAGTTGAAGGAAGCTCTGAAGGAGACGGCACTAAGAAACGCATACGGCGAGACCAAAGTTGCCACCCGGCTGGCCTCGGAGGAAGCGACGTCGGCCCTTGCAAGAGTTAAAATTATAAAGGTCGGACTTGCCGAAGGACGAGTAGGGGAAAGGATTCACCTGGAAGCCTGCCATAAGTACTGGGCAACCGGCCACATAGGCAAAGACTGCAACGGGCCCAGCAGAGAGAAACTACGCAGAAACTGCGGGCAAGAAGGCCACATAGCACACGGCTGCGAAGAAAAGGCGCACTGCCCGGTGTGTGGCTAGGGCGGACACAGGGCACACCATTGCACACCATTGCATGCGCAAAATATAAGGCAGACATGAAGGAAGACGCGAGAGGTAGAGGCACGTCCAGCAATGCCTAAATCTCCAAAAACCACATTCGCAGCGAAAATTAAGAACAAAAAAGCGGCTCCCATAAAACGAGGAAAATGTCCCTCAATAATAGAGCGGGACAGAGAAAGGATGAGCGCATACATTGGAAAGAAGAGTAGTGGGGTCGCGTTCGTGGCAGGAGAGATCCTTCGGTCCCAGACGAATGCGACCATAACCTACGGAGGAGGGGACGTAGAAACTCTGATTTCCAGGCCCCCAAAACATCGGAACCGCCAACAAGATAGAGGAGGAGAGACAGGAAAAGCCAGTGGAACCCGCGAGAAGCACGAAACCACCACAAGCAGGACACCAACGACAGAGTTGGTAGTCGGCGGTCCGTCCTATCGTAACGCTGACAAGACAATCGGTCGAGTCGAGACAGAGCCTACGATACGCCATCCAAAGGCTCAGAGACAAGACGCTCTTTGACGTGGTCAGGAACTACCTTGGCTACTTCGAACGTACAGAGGCGATGGAGATAGTCGGAGGGGAGAGCAAAAATGAGGAAAGGCGAGAGCACCTTTTTGGCCACTATAAAGTGACCAAGAAAACGCTGAAGGCCGCAATTCTTTTACGATATTTTGTGGGGTTTCCATAAAAAAAGGCATTAAATTCATCTGGAGCTATATCATGCGCAGAAAGTACTTTTTGTCTCAGATATGTATTTTCGTTTATTATATTCCACACTGCTTTACTTTTGTTATCAGGGTTTCTAATATAAGAGATGTTTCTCTGTAGTTTTGCACGTTTTATTGCCTTCCTGTAGTGACATCTGTATTCTTTAAACATTCTTTCCGATTCCTCCGTTTTTAAAGCTTTATTCATAATATCCAAATAATTCATAATATTTTTTGTGTCCTTTAGGTTCTTGTTATACCATCCGGGTCTAAAAAAGTTTTTTTAATTTGGTGGGTCTTACATTTTGAATTGTTATCAAAGGCCAAAAGTAGTTCATGAAAGAAGAACTCAAACGCCTCATTAACAGATAATATAGACTGACCATATTCCCAATATACTAAAGACAAGTCTCTAAAACGATTCCTCAACCCTACATCAGAAATGAACCTCCCAGACCAACTGACACTACTCACTGGGACTTCTAATTTACTTTTAATGGAAATTTCATGGTGGTCAGATATTAATGGATCAAAACCATTTACATGAAAAAGAGCATCATTACTGTTTGTGAAAAAATTGTCTATGCAAGTTGCAGACACATTAGTAACTCTGGTAGCCTTGTAAATTTGTTGTCCAAGATTAAACGATTCAAACAGATCAATCAACTCGGTACGCTCATTCGACAGTAGAAGATTGATATTAAAGTCACCAAGGAACATTATCTTGTAATCTAACCTACCAATTTCATTCAAAACTTGTTCAATGATGTCCAAGAAAACAGGAAAGCTACCCGTGGGCGATCTATAACAAACCACAACAATAAATTTTAATTCCTTTAACTCTATACCACACAACTCTATATCAAACTCCTGATTAAAACTATCAAACAACGTCAAAGGGTTATACTTAACATTGTCCCTTACAAAGACAAACACACCCCCATGTATACTTCGTTTTCTACTAAAGCTGGCGCCTAAAACGTAATTTTTGAATTTGAACTCTCCAAGCTCACATTCACCTAGCCAGTGCTCCGACAACAACAAAAAATGTCTACATCATAATCCCAAGCTATAACTTCCAGGTCTTCCAATTTATTGCTGATGGACTGCACGTTCAAGTAGAAAATTGATAATTTTGCTATATTACCGTCAGATCCGCACGACCGAAATTTTTATTTGAACTATTAAAGTAAAAGCGATTTACAAAAACGTTATCTGGCAAAAAAATCTGCTTTAATTACAGTTTCCGCCACTGACACAGGTATCACCCATCATGGATTTTAGTTGAGCTATCTCCCGATAGAATTTGTTGTGTACGAATATTAATTTACTTATTTCCACTTGGAATACATTGAAAATTTCTCCCACACTTAGATCTACACACAATGTAATCGTATCTACTTATGTTTTTACTACACGTTGCCCACCCGATCGCCATGACGTATCGTAATATAGTTTCTGTTGTACGTAGATCACGTGGTTCTTCTGACGTCACACGACACTAGATGTCCAATCATGTCCAATCGGCCCATATGGTCTGTAAGCATCGGCTTCGTCACCATTTGGTAATGGTGTTGTATGATATGTTGTTTTCACAATTTGGGTGTATAAATGGTGTATAAATCCACAATGCAGAAATACATCAATAAAAACTCTGGATAAACTATTTGTAGCTGTTCCGCAAAATTTGAAACTGCGAAGAAAGTGGTTGAGACTGGCTCGTAGAAATCCAAATGAAATAAATAGCGGCCAATAAAAGTGTTTTTTGTTGTGAAGATTACGTCAGGAATCTAAGTAAAACTGACTAGAATAAGTTATCTATCGTATTTTCGATCCAGGTATAATCTGACGGTTTAACGTTAAGACTAACCTAACCTACAAAGTTATGCTTACATTGCTCTTTTTACGCGTTGCTTAGTTCCGGAGCGTAAAAATAAAGATTATGTTTAAAGAAGAATCCCACCATCAAAGCGTTAACCTTCGGTAGATTACCACTAACCGCTTTAACAAAGTTGTTTTCTATTGTTTGTACATTAACGTGGTAAATTCAAACGGGAGATTCATAAGCGTACTAACGAATGACGTCACTGGAGACTGAGCCAATTACAGAGTATTTTCAATCACGTGATAAGGCGCGAATAAGTTAATAAGTAGTAAACTCAAAATGAATACATACACTGATATATGCTGACTGGTATTATTATCATCCCCATTCAAATATTTGGCTATAATTGTCTCCGCATGATGGCATGCTGAATTTATATTGTTAAAATAGAGGCTATTCATTTCTCACTGTAGCAGAATTTCCCACATGTCTGAGTCCCCGTACATTGCAGCAGCGAAAACGTGACTGAACTTCAAAACTAAATAATATGCATAATTGCATGAAATGAACCAAGTTAGACGTGACACCAACACCAATCTTGTTACCCTGCGATATTAACGACATTTGGTCACATTTCAGCTTGGAACAAACAAGTCAAACCTTTTGTTCATAGTAGTTTCTTTTTAAAAAAATGGTTCTTCGTTTTACCTTTCTCAAATCCTAAAAAGTTTGTTCACTAAATCGAGAGTGTGCTGCTCTCCATAGCGCTTTTGTGTCCATATTGTCGCCAAAATACATTCAAAATCTAATTAACCTGCGCATTTGGTCTCGATTGTTGCATCCTTTTGTATACGTTAAAACTTTCGCATTATTTGGTTGTAGGCAAAATTGCACCATAATTACATGAAGTGCGGCCTTTGTTTGTGCTAAACGAACATTATCTGCTCGCTTCGTTGAAGTATCAGTCCGAGTTTCATTTTCAAACTGTTTTACAACTTGACAAATGTGTATAGACCACACATCCTTTAGCTTCCCGCTCCTTGTAACCTAAAAGTTTTATTCTTAGAAATTAATTTATTAATTTTCAAAAAGACACAAATTTGTCACTTACAGCAGCAAACTGAACTACTATTTCTACTTATGGTAGAAAAATGCTCACAATAACTTTAAATTTGCGTAGAAATTTTCCTTTTATTTTTACTATTGCAGACGTTTCTCGTCCTATCATTGGTGCTGATTTTCTTGACAAATTTGGGATAATTGTGGCCATTAAAAACCGTAGACTTATCGACTCATCAACTCGCAATTATTTTCTTTAGGTCCACTTTTTCACTCAAACATTCCTTCCCCTAAATTGTTCACTGTCGAAACCAAATTTACACAAATCTTACTTTAATTTTAATTTCAAATTTCGTAAGTATGTCATCAAATCATCACACACGATCATTTACCTTTTTGTCGTCCACGTCGTTTAGACCAGACACGATATAAAAGAGCAAAAACTGAATTTGACCAAATGGTTGCTTTAGGCATTTGTAGGCCATCCTCATCTTCAGTTGCGTCAGCTTTGCACATGGTTCCCAAAAAAGACTCCGATGACTGGCGTCCTTGTGGTGACTATCGTCAGTTGAACATCGTTCCAATTCCTGATCGTTATCCTTTACCACACATACAAGACTTCAACCTTCATGTACACGACTCAACATTTTTTTCTAAAATAGACCTTGTGCGTGGATATAATCAGATTCCGGTCGCTGATGAAGACATTTTTAAAACTGCGACACTACCCCTTTTGGCCTTTCTGAATTTACGCGTTTACCATTCGGTTTACGCAACGCAGCTCAAATGTTTCAACGTTTTATCAATGAGGTTAGTAACGGTTTATTTAGACTTCATTTTTGTCTATTTATACGACATTTTAGTTGCAAGCAGGGATAAGGAAGAACACAATTTACACTTAACACAGCTTTTTGAAAGACTTGATAGCTTCGGCATAAATGTCAAACCTTCAAAATGCGTTTTTGGTGTATCTTCGCTTGAATTTTTAGGCCATAATATCATTAACGACTTTCCAGTTCCAAAAACCGTCAAACATTTAGAACGTTTCTTAGTAATGATCAATTTCTATCATAGATTTGTACCAAATTTTTCTAAATTACTTCAAGCTTTTGTTGCTCGCTTCTTCAAAGCTAATTGAATACTGAAGACCTACCAAGAAACTCTCTCTTATATACCTAAATTTACACCTCACTGCGCACATCTGGAACTACCGCTCCCATGTGCTTTTCCACTTGACGGCGTTAGGATCGATTTCCAGACCCTACTAATGTCAGTACCATCCTCGCGATTGATGTTAGGATGTTTGTAAATTTCGATGGCTTCTCTAATAAGCATTCGATGATAATTACCAACCCTTGCTAACATCTTCACGTCATCGCAAATCTTTGTGTGTCCCGATTCGTGGCAGTGTTGAGCAACAGCGGACTGTTGAATCTTGAGTAGCGGGGTGTCTCTACTGTGCTCCTTGTTTCGATACTTAGTCCTGTCTGTTCTACATAGCATGTTCCACACTCACGTTATCTTGTATACCCCTTCGTTCTTCAGAAGGGGTGTGATATCCTTTGGGTTAGGCAAAAGATCCTTTACCTTTGCTGGTGCTCTGTACCTTACCGTGATACCCGATTTCTTCAGTATTCTACCGATTCTTTCTGATACCCCACTGACGTATGGTAAGCAAGCGAACCCCTTTGACTCTTGTCGCTCCTCTGAGACTTGCAATTTTCTTTGTGTGACACCTCGTATGTCAGACTTGGTGTATCCACCACTGATGTAGAGCCCACTCCAAGTGTTTCCGTTCGTCGTCCAAGGTGCTGGAGTCGCACACCTTCTCGGCTCCGTTGAACAGAGTGTTACTCACACTTCTCTTCTGGTGGGGATGGTGGTGCGATTTGGCGTTCAAGTACCGATCAGTATGTGTTTTCTTACGGTAGACTGTATGGCCAAGCGTACCCGTTGACGTTCTGTATACCAGCACATCCAAAAGTGGCAGCTAATTATGCTCTTCTATTTCCATTGTGAATTGGATAGAAGGATTAACATTGTTCAGGTGGCTAAGGAACTCAGTAAGTTTATCTCTACCGTGTGGCCAAACCACAAGGGTATCATCAACACTGACCCAAGGCTTGGGTTTGTAAACTTACTCTATCACAAGAAGCCATTTAACTATCCAACACTAAGCTTTGGTGTGAAATTTCTTCTACAATTCCACGAATTTATATACCACTTTCATTACGTTTTACAATTTTTTCCCATTTCCACAATATTTCTCATCCCGGCGTACTTATTACACAGAATCTAATTAAAACAAGATTTTTTTGGCCCAGAATGAATACTGACATTTATAACTGGACAAAATCTTGTCTTAATTGTCAAGCAACGAAAATTCACAGACACACAAAATCACCTCTACAGACTTTTAACATACCTAAGAGTAGATTCGAACACATACATATTGATTTAATTGGTCCACTTAAACCTACTGACGGCTTTTGCTATATTCTTACCGTCATTGATCGTTTTACAAGATGGACAGAAGCATTTCCTCTTTCTGATATTACATCTTATACTATTGCAAAAACTCTTCTGTTTCATTATTTTTCACGTTTTGGTATACCTCACACCAGTACCCACGACCAAGGTTCTCTATCGCCTAGATACGAAGGTCCATTTAAAGCGCATAAAAATTTTCTAAACATTTCATTATTTCAAGATCAAGATCATATTCTGTCACCATTGATCGTTTGAAACCAGCTTTTATTTTGGCTAATAATCTCGATTCTACCCTTTAATCTTTGCGATCAACATCAAGGAAAAAATTTACTTTCGCATAATTTTTAGACCTTATTAATTTTCCTTCAGTCTTATTTTTCTTTTGAGGGGGGATCTATCTGTAGCGTATCTACAGATCCGAATATATTTTAAAATCTAGTGGTAGCTACGTAGTTACGGTAGTTGTGTATTTTTATAAAATAAACAGTTTCCATACATTAACAGTTAGAGATACACGTTTTAATATTTCCTCCTCCCAGACCTAAATTTTATTTTACTATGGAGACAGTAATTTTTAATGTTCCCAAAGAGCCAAAGGGTCCAAAGGGAGGGTGAGTTTAGAGGTAGATTTAATCGAAACATACATCAGCTTCAGCGTACATGCACGAACTTGCCTTTTTAAAGAGTGTCTGAACTTTGTCGTTTGAGCCTTGATGGTTGCAACCAGCGAGACATACTTCTAGCTACCGGTGTAGCAAGCCTTAAAGGGCCGAGCTCTCTTTGTTCTAAACTCCAGTTTGGAAATAGCCTTCGCTCGGTATGGACGTCCAGAGAACCACCATGTTTATTATATCACGAAACGCGTAACTTGTTCCGATACCGAGCTGTGCCCGTCATGTTAAATCTTTCGTCCGGAAAGTTATTTCTCTCGATTACAGTAACTATATCGGACACAAATTTGACGAGAGTTGCACATTGCACAGGCTTGGGTTGAAATATGAACCCTTGAAATTTGGGGTAAAGAAAAAAGAGGTCTATTGAAATATGCAAAATGTACAGAGTATGATTACAAGAAGTAAACCTTCTTGGAAAATCATGGAGCATTTGGATGACGTTCTATTAGTGCTTATTCCAAAAGGTGGTACATTACCGATGTCTACATTAGCCATACATTGGAAAGCGGTTTGAGTTACCCGAGTATGAGATTGATGGTAGCATTCATTATACGATCGTAACTTAACATGGCAGTCGCGTAGGTACGTACGTTGACGTGTTACCGTTTCCAGCAATTCAAGCTAATTCGTTCACGATACCTAATTAAAGATTAGGCAAGACTTAGGTGTATTTGACACTTCCGAGTAAAGCTGAGCGTTAATTCCGTTGGGATTGGGGCTGCGAGCGGGAAGCGGGGGAGGTCGAATCCAACGGCTGGCACTTCATTTCGTAATATGTTAAACCAACAGAACATTCATTCACTTCGTTAAGTCGGTAGAAAAGAGTCAGTCGCGATAATTAAAGTTTACCTTCGACGTATGTATGTACGTTTCGAAACGCAGTCCAAACACTGCTGACACTTTCGACCCAACGACCTCGTCACACATGCATTTTCGTTCACACATTTTTAAAACTCAAACTACGATGACACTATACAGGTTGTTTCAAAGTTTTAAGTACCAACAAAATTGTAGAAATCGTCTAAGGCCTGCGCTGGGGAATAACCAATCGCGTATGACCGAAAGACTGTTGCGATCTTACGTACAAACCATACATCAATTGAACAATTAGGAACATTGGTACGTTACTAATCCAGAAATGTGATGCGGATTTACAAAAATTATGATTCCAAAGTGATTCCCGTCGAACAAAACAAAGCGTCTTAACGCCGAAAGTGCTCGACGCGGTCGATCAAAGCTATTTCGCATACGAGTCATCACTACACAGCCACACCCATATTAAGGTTCTACAATCCAAAAGATTCTTATTGTATATAAACTAACGAACAGCTGACTCCGATTATATGAACAGAATGTAGGCCAATTCGGGCTTTGTTTTGTCACCAGTTTTAGCACAACTGTGGTAAGATGTAGATTATCTTGCGCTCTTTTACTTTACTATGATTATTACGATTTTTGGCATAATATGGCATAATATATCTGTATCTAGATATTTGATGTTGGGTAATAATCAGCAATTTAAAATATGCCGTAGCAATTAGCAAGTAATTTATAGCATAAAGTGGGTTTTGGATTACTATATCGTCCTACGGTGTTTCACTTCCACTTTTATGGTTATTTTACGGCTACGCTTAAGTTCGGAGCACTATATTTCGCCCGTTAATCGTTCATACGTTTGCGAAATGCCTTTTCTTTGCGGATTGCACTATAAATCGGCCTTTATTATTCAAATCGATCTTCAGTGCTCACATGCGTCTGCATTGCATAATTCCCGAGTTGTCGGTGGAACTGTTCAAGCAAGCCACCCCGACGTGCTCGATACGGTTGCCCTTTTAATCGAACGGAAATATTCCCACACCGCTGGTACGGCTCATCTACAATTTCAATTGTTTTTTTTATTTGAACTTATACCACTTTACACACCTTTGCATACGAAGCATGATGGCAACGCTGATTACATTCCATTCGGAATTTCAATTGTTTTTAGACAATGGTTGAATTGCTTTTAGAAGTTGTTACAGCTCATAGCGTCAACTATACCAAACGCGCTTCTTAGCCTTAATAATATTAATAATAATAATATTCTTTATTGTATCCAGAACATAGTACATGTGAAGTAATGTTACATTGTAATGTACAAGGATAAAGTCATGTCGTGATATTGCATTATGGCCCCAATAATTCGTGAACTCGTTTACTTTGTAGATAGGTATTGCAAGGAGCATCTTCTCCAATTGGTCCTTGAAACTGGTAAGTGCAAGTCCCCGTGTGACTTCTGGAACTCTATTAACGATTTGCAGGTGCCGATGTTGAGCTTGTGTTGTGCTTGTCCTGTATCTTGGGATCTCTAAGTTGTTTCTCGTCCTGGTGTTGACGGAAGTTATGTTACCTCTGGTCTGTAACCTCGTGGGCTCTTTTCTGGCCCTGATCGACTGACTAAGAATGTATATGGCTGGCATAGTCAGTATATCAAGCTGTACGAACTGTAGGCGGTAGTGGTCTCTCAGTGGTATTGATTGTAGTTTTCGTATGGCTCGCTTCTGTAGTACCAGGGCTCATTGAGCACGCGCTGATGCCCTCCATAATGCTATGCCGTAAGACAACCTTGACTGGAACAAGGAATGATAGGCCATATGCGCCGCCTCCCGGCCCAACACCTCCCTGATACGCCTTATAGCATACACAGCTTTCGCGAGATCACTTTCAAGGTGATCTATACGAGTTAGTCTGTTATCCAGCCACATTCCGAGAAGCTTTGCACTAGTAGATTCCTCTCCTCGACGACGGTCACAGGTGAAAATGATTTGCAGGGGTTTCCGTTCGTTCAGACTCAGCTGGTTTGCTCGGAACCAGTCAGTAGCCAATGTCATTGCAGTTCCCATGTTTTCTAGCAGTTGTGCACTGGTGTTACCTCGGGTGATCATTGTTGTATCGTCAGCATACATGACAGTGTGAGACGGGTTGTTGGGTGGAAAATCATTCATGTAGTGTTAAGAAAAGGGGCCCAAGCAGTGATTACTGAGCCACAACGCAGGTGATGTTGCCCATGTCCTCTGACGCCGCAATGTTGAAGTTTTGACAGTAAAGTATGGTGCTGCATACAGTCAAATGCCCTACTGAGATCACATAGTAGGGTTCCACTATCGTCACCATCTTCCATAGCCTCCCAGACATAATCTAGGAGGGTCAGGACTGCGTCCACGGTGTTCCTTCCCTCTCGGAATCCAAACTGCTGTAGGCTTAAGATCTGTCGGTTCTCAAAATATTTGGCCAGTCTGGTAACCAGTGCAGATTCTAGGACAAGGTTAAAACTGTCATTTGAGCGTACTTAAACAATTCTATCAACATATGCAACACATATGGGTATGTGGGATGCGGGTTGCATTCGGGGCGAATAAGCCAGATATTGAGACGGTTAAGCGGTGTGTTGTTCAGGAGGCTTATGCTGTACCTTAGGCTCATTCACGTTTAATATATAGTAAGATAAGTGTAGTTTAGGCGTTATATGTGAGTGGGAATAGTGCTTGGAAGGTGTAGCTAGCTGAACGGCACATTAATTAAAAATTGATGCCCCTGTGTGGATTAAAACGGTGTTGAGCAAATGAAAAACCTGGACAAATTGTGGTACTATCCTGAGATCGTTATCGTTGCCTGTTAAGTACGTAGTAATAACACCCTCGTTATGCTGGCGCAGTGGGTGTGCGCCTTAATTATATTACTTTTTCGTGTTTAATTAAGCTAGCCGTAAGGGACCGTAATCGTGAGATCCCGCGATAGGGCTTATCGCCGTGCCGTATATAATCGGGTAGGATCAAGGCTCAGAATGGTGTATCCGGCATGCATTGTAACGGGTAACTTATGAATAAAAGGGACATCGGTCATTCGTCTTACTTAGCCTCGCAATTCGTTGCATAATTCTTATATATATTCGACGCAAAAACCACGAAATTATTTAAATCCCACGTAATGCGAAGGCGCGTCCATATCACTGCGTTACAGTGAAAATATACTTTTCACGAGACATAGTGTAAGTTGTTGAGCTGGTAGAACTGAACATGATGGCATATACGAAATTTTCCAAACGCCCAAAAATGCTTCCTCCTTCATTTGCATCTTTTATTTTGAAAATCGAATAGAAAGTGGCAGAGTTATGAGTTTTTATACACGTGCAAGTACCCAAAAACGTTTTTTTTAATCGAGATTTTGGAGGTGTTTGGAAATTTTCGGCTATTATGTTCAGCTCTACCACCTCAACAACTGTCGCTATGTCTCGTGAAAAGTATAATTCGTTTTTTTTTGTAACAGCGTACCCAGCGGCGATTCACCAACAAGAAGAGTTTAAGGACGAAATTGAATTGGTGTTCATTGAACTGGATTATCGAGGATATTCATTGCTCTAGTCTACAGTCAAGTGCTTTGTACGCCAAAGCACGCCAAAGCTCCATGTTTATACCAGCAAATATATTAGATAAGGAATAGATACGACTTTGGTGCACTATGGCTTCCACAAATCGTGTATATATAAACTCAAGATGTTCTAGAGCCTAGGTTAATGGGTAGGATGTACAATTACGGTCCTGAAATGGATGGAGGTAGGATAAAGATATGACGATCGTATTCGGTTTCAAGTTTTATGCCTTTAAGATGAACATGAGACGGATTAAGAGTATAACCGTTGGTGATTAGCGTAAAGAGACACCTCTCCACTGAGATATACGTCGAGACGTTTTCAGGTCGACGGGCAATCCCTGTAAATCAAGAGGACGCCACTATTCCGTGGTGGCGCACGCTCGGTTCAAAATCGAATCATTAGAGAATGGACCTTGGCGCCCCGGAAAGCACTCAACGCTACGTGGAACGTATTGCCATAAAACAGGGGTAATTAGGAATCAGCCACTGTAAACGAGGCATGAAAGCATAAAAAGAACTCGAAGAGTTACGGCCCTAAAAAGTCAAATCGGTACAGGAACACACACGTCGCACCCCTTGTCCCAAATGGAACTTAACAGGTCGGATTTTAATCAGTAAAAAAACGAATAAGGTAAATTAAAATGTGACGTTTACGATTAGGGTAATTACCGCTTCCATTAACGGTTCATCTAATTTAGCAAGTGGTAATAATGTAACGGGAGGTCAGTTAGCTATGATATGACTAGTTGGCCATGACGTGACACGACTAGTTGGCCATGACATGACACGACTAGTTGACCATGACATAATTTGAGCGAAAATGTTTTTTGATAGTTTTACACAATAATTTTTTTATTTTAGTACATAATTCTCCCAGAAATCGAAATTTCAAATCTAGAGGGCGTCGTCTGGTAGAACGCAAGCACAACCAACAGTAAATCAAATGAAACCACGCGGCATTTAAGCAACTTCACAGATTTTATTTTCCCGGTTTTTGATGAATTATGAACATAACTTACAGGAACCGCATGTGCGCGTACACACGACATAGGGCGTTAATTATTCTTCCATTAGTACCCCCCTCTCAACCCTTCGTGTCCCTGAAATCGGAATGAAGTAATGCCAGTATATACGCGCAATGGCGTAGCTACCATAGGTGGCACCCGGTGCGGATATCGTGGTGTTTCCAAGAAGGAAACAATTTTTAATTAATTTAGTTTGTCATAAATAACTTTAGTACGACCATTCTAGAGACGCCCAATTAAAAACTGTTACATTGGCCGCTTTTAAATGTCTTCTCAACGTTGGAGTTGTGTTTCTGATACCTCGTTATAAAAATCAGCAAATTTGGATACAGCTAATTTCAACTCTTCAGTGTTCGCCAAAAGTAAAGTGTTTGGCTGCACAACCTCGAACAATGAACCTACATCTTAAATTGACTTAAATTGAATAAATTTCCATGTAGTTCGGTGTTCAATACTGAATCGGTCAAGACATTCCAACATATCCTTTTTAAGTTCAGCTCTCTGTGTAAGTCCTGCATCGGTGCCCAACTCACCGGCCAGTCGTTTTTTACCACGAATTCGTCGTTCTATTGGAATGACGTAGTCCTCCGATTTTGCACTGCAAGATCTATTGCTTCTTCTATAATATGACTCCGTTTTTCTTCAATTCACGAAGTATCTAGTTTTATAATTGATTGACACTCAAGCCTTTATTTTGCAATGAAATCTGAGCACAATTTATTTCCCTTAGAAGAAAAGATGGCATAGAAATATTAAATCACACACAGCAGATTCTGTGCAGCACCTCTGGTATCTAAATTTTCTTGTTGATCAAACAATTTCTAAATTGCAGCCTTAATCCAATAAAATTTTTCAGCAAATACTTTTACTGCTGCATAATCAGCACTCCAACGCGTTGTTGAGTCTTTTAATAGATGCTTTGCTGTGCTTGAGAAGCACTTCCAAGCGGCTAGTAGTACATCCAAAAAAAATTGCTTTGTGGTCAACAAAAATAAGAATAAATTACAGATAATTCATAACCATACGTACACATCAGTACTGCCGCCTATAAAAATTCACAAAACTGTAACGATTGCATACTGCCACTTGTGAACATCTTAACCTGCAGTAATTATTTATTTCATAGCTTACAAGTTTTTATAAATTATCACAATTGATAAACTAAATCATTTACTATGTATAACTTGCTTAAAATAGGTTCAAGTCTAAGTGATTATTTAGTTACGATGGTTTGTGTAAGTTTTTTTTCACGGTCAGGTGTCACCCCAAAAAGGGTGGCACCCGGTGCGGGCCGCCCCCCCCCCCCACGCCTAGCTACGCCACTGTATACGCGAGTCCCCTGTAATTAAGCACTTCCCCCTCTGGACGTATTAGAATACTTTTCCTCTCGGAGGGGAGCAAAAACGCGGGACAACGCCGGGACGCCAAAAGTGTCGTATTATGTAAACATCAATATCATTATCTACTTCAATATTACCCCTTTGGGGACGAGAATATGTTTAGAAACTTCCGTTACAAGACGGCCCTTCACGAAATATTACAGTAATTCAGTGTCTCGCAGCGTATATTATACCAAGAGGATGCTGAAATAAGATTTTTTGTAGATCAACGTAAATTGTGGACTAGTTACTTTATTTCATACAACCTACTAAATTACGAACTCACACCAAATTTGCAATATGTGAAACTTGAGCTCCTCTATCTCTATATTGGGTTCAGTTTCGGATGTTAAAATACACCTTGTCTTTGTGTTACCGCGAAAGTATGTATAACAAATGGTAGAACAGCAAATTCCTTCTATGGTAAGTGTCACTCGTCCCTTTATTGATTCCTTTGAACTAAGAAACCTTTATCGAAGTAATGTTTCACCCACACCGGATATAGTCAATTATTGTACGTTTATTTTTTCGGCCCGTCATGTATTATAGCAGTGAAACACGCAGAATTTAAGGGGAAGTACTCCTGTGACCGGTTGAAAAAATAATTTTTTTTCCTTTCATATTTTGAAACCTTGGAGTCTATAAAATCAGCCCGTGAAACAATTTTTTGATTCTCGCAAGTTTAACGATTTTATAACCTATGGTATACTTAGGTCAAAAGTTCATGAATTAAGGCGGCACAAAGAGAAGTGACTATTCATATGATCATTTTCGGTAACGCTTTAAATTAGGAATGTGAAATTTGGACACAGTACAGAACGTATACAGATTGGGTCCGCAAAAATTAGGCATAGGTCTATAGAAACTATCGTATCACGCGACAACACTGCCAACGTCGGTTAAGTGGGGCAGCCAATTATAGTGGGACTGCCGACTGGTGGGAGAGCAGGTCTGGTCAGGTCGGTCTGGTTTTGCGTTTCAGAGCACATGCACGCAACGGCAGAACTATCGCAGATCTAACAACGCTTTTGAAGGCAGACCTATCCCGTGCAGACAAACTATTTTCAATATTATGCATCAATTTGAAAAAGATCTTTGTCTAAAGAGCTGCAGTTCTTGTCATCCAAAGCAGATAAGTCCACAAGAAATTGAGGCAAAAGAATGACGGGATGTACTAATCTGCGGTTCTGTAGTACTGGACGATAAGAAATCCACCCAAGGGATTGGCGAGGAATTGGGTATTGGTAACAGAACCGTTACTAAGGCCCTGAAGAATGGTGATTCCAGAGTTATAAATACTCAAAGACTCAGGATACCTTCGCAGAGGACAGTATTCGTAGAATGGAGTTTTGTGAAACTGTAATGGAAAAGGCGAACGCAGATGAAAATGTTATACAAAGTATTAATTTACTGATGAATCGACTTTTCCGTTACATGGTAAACATAATCCTTCCATTCTTCGATATTGGGCCCAACAAAATCAGCACCGAAGTTATGCTTACCGTACTCAATATCCCGAAAAAATAAATGTTTGGGCTGGTATTCTAGGCAATCATTTACGCCCGGAAGTACCTTACTTTGCTGCAAGTGCAAGTACTTCCCGCCATTTATAACCTTCTCGGAGTAGATCAGGATGATGTTTGGTTTCAGCAAGATGGTTGTCCTGCTCATAATGCGGCCAGAGTGCGAGAGTTTTGAAGTCAATAGGGCACATAATTTACAGGAGTTGAGAGCAAAAATTACAGAAGCTGCCAACACTGCAACAGCCGAAACGCTCTCTGGCGTGAGGGACAACTTCTACAAACGGCTCGGATACTGTCTTGCAGCGCAAGGCGGAATCTTTGAGCAGGAGTTAAAATAATGCTTATTTAATTGTTTATTCGTAGTAGAATATTAGTTAATTTATATATTTTTTTGAGAATAGCTTTTTTATTTTTGGATATTATTTTCTGACAATAAAAGAGAACTTAGAAATTATTTATGTACCATGTACGTGCATTTTTAAAAGAAGCACAAAAGGGAGCGCCTGTGTGCGCTGCGACCAAAATGGGAATTTAGTATACCTGATATTATTGATTACAATGAAATTGTTACGCTGTTATTTACATAATTTCGTGCATTGCAAACTAGTCTATAGCAACGTCAGCATGACTAACAATATCCAATTAATGATGAGCAAATAAAATGCTCCGGACATAATTGTAGGTATGGATTTCAATGGGAAATTATATCAAAGTGTACTTTATATTAATCTATTATGCTATACATACTAATTTATACAAATCCTAGGTTGGGATACGTTCTTTTTTTCTTAGTTAAAGCGTTTGTCGAACGCCAGATGGACGCTTACCTTAGCACCCGGATGTTTGTTTGGTTTGGTTCTTCCGCTTTTTCATAAAATTATATAACATTATAACAAGGGGGTTGGTTCCAAACGAAGAAAACCGTGTTTTTGAGATGTTGGTAATATACTACATGATGCAACTGACTGTAAAACTGTACGGTGACCTTGGACCGATTTTCACTACTTTTAACCGTTCATTGTAATCGTTTATTTCAAAATCTGGATCAGGAACATGGATCACAACAGACAGAGCCTCTCTAACCTGCAAATACAGAACCTATTCGGAGTGACTGTTTGCACCACGAGATGGCGCCAACTGTCAACAAGCACGATTACACTACATTGTGACATTGACTATTTTTTGCAGTTATTTGATTATCAATAAAACGATATGCGACAACAATCTGTCAAAATGTCAACGAATCTACGCCTCACCTATTTATTAAAATTTCCCCCTCCTTGACTTCACATTAGAAAAAAAGGACCACACGATAAGTTAAATGAAATGTGTAGATGGCAAGCCAGTTGCCCTAAAAGCATAAATATCTCGCTGAGCAGTATATCACACAGTTTATGACAAAAGTGATAAATCTATTACCAAAGAAATCCCTTAAATACATGGGAATAAACACCATTAAAAAGTTTCACAGGGATCTCGTGTAGTATAATCTATGTTATAAAAAATATAGATAATTGCCGCGTAATCGACCGTCAAGACTATGGTATCGAATTAGGTATATGCAATAAGAATCTCTTGCAGACCAACGCGCGATAACGTTGATCCCATAAACAGAGTAATAGCAATCATCACATTCCTCCCCGTTAAATAAAATAATTATTACAAAAATAATGCCAATTATTACACTGGTGATCGATTTTATTCGTATTCGGTGGTAGCGAAAAAAGTAGCTGGTTTTAGGGAGAGAAAGGCCCTGCTAGGCGGATAAATCGGCGACATGGGACGGCCATTAGGCGGTCCGGGCGCGATAATATTTTATTTGCATTGTATTATTATTCGGTTTGCAATAAAACCGGCTGGCGGTAATTTACACGTATACGGTTCGGCTGGCCGGTCCGTAGAGTCCGGTCCTTGTGGCCTATTCAACGTCGGGCGCAATGCATCTGCCATATGTAACATATGCACGAACAACGCCAGTTCTCGACTCTTCTAATAAATAAAATTGTGTATGCGTCAGTTTCAAAACACTACAGCGGGCGCGATGACCATTTGACTCGCGTTCATTTTCACAAACGAGAGAGCGCCGTCGTTCGACCGATGCCTCATTAAAAATTATTTTACAATATCAGGCCTACCCATAAAATACACATCGCGACGTAGTTTACATCCAATTTACTTGTTACTATTGCACACGGTAGCACCGGCATGCCAACTTTATTCGTTTTTCGGTCGCCGTCAACAAATTTATCCACATTTTGGCAACGAAAAACTGTACACTATAGTATACGCTTTAGTAAACCACAAATCCAAAACTGTCTGGGACTGCAAAATTTCGCTGGAAAAACTAGCAGAAGAGAACAAGGTTTCAGTGATGTGTATTCCAGGACATTCAGGGATTGATAGCAACGAACAAGCAGACATCCTAGACAGAGAAGGCTCTAAGACTCCCTTCGACGGACCTGAACCCTGTTGTGGTATTGTTACGTAGTTCTTAATGGGATGGGTCCAGGCCAGGGTGGATGTATATAATAAAACACACTGGTTTTACATACATGTATATTGTTCAATACAGTTCAACAAAACAGCTGACAAGGCAGGCCACGGCCATGTCTAAAATCCAATCCCCTCATGCTCCGGTATGTCGCTATTTATATCAATTGCCCAAATACGTCATTACCGTTAATTAGGTTACCAAACGTCGAGGTTGTTCACTTGCCTTTTGTGCAAACTCGGCGTTTGCAAAACCACTTGGGAGCCGCCATCATTGAACCAGCAGAGTTGACACAACTTACCCCTCGAATAATATCTGACTTCATGAAAAGGCTCAATATCAAAGAACTGTAGATCTTTTAGGTCAAAGTATATCGAAAGGCACAGATGCCAAACGACCCAACTCTACCGTACCGTACCAGACCATACACTACAGTATAACCAGTGAACCCATTTTATTTTAAAAGGAGATCATAAAAAAAACAAATCAACAAAGATGAACACTTTTTTAACTTTTTCAATTTATTAGCAATAAAATTAAGTACAAAGTGTCTAAAACTTGGATAACCAAGCAGATGTTTGGTTCATACGTAAATGGTATCGATTTACAAAGGCTGAACAGTCCACCATATGGTTAATACCTGCCGTAACAAGATCGTCTGCATTTTCTGCTTGCCCCTATGTAACTGCAATTACGAGAAACACTAGCCAGGATATTTTGTTCGCAGTCAAAGGGTTCGAATTGCAATTTTGCTCTATCCGACAGGCAAAATTTGCCTTAATTATAAAGGCTACAGTTTTTGACGCTGTTTGATGTAGCCTTCAATAAGCCTTTGAGATCCAATCGGCACCGGAAAACGGAACAAAGAGAACAAATATGAAAAAGCGCTTTTTTCCGTTCGCATTGGCTTTTCGAAGTAATGCGGTAATTGACATTTAGCGTTTTTTTTCGGTTGCCTGTGTCCAATATACTTTAGCAGCGTTTGAGCTCACGAACATTCCATGAAAGGCTCTTTCTGTTCGACGCTTTTGATGTCACCTGATGTCAACTGCAAGCACATAATTGATTATTTATTTAATATACACTGACTGACGCAATTATTAAATGGTATTTGGCTAAACTTCGATGTTTAATAACTTTTGTGATCGTTGACCCATTTTAATTACTTTTTCGGGACATTGTATAGAAATTCATCAAGAATTGACATAACATTGTACTAAAAAATGATAACGATTCTCTTAAAAAGATATTTCATGATGGAGTTATAGATAAAAATTCTAAGAGTAAGTTATGCTATTTCTCCAAAACTATATTGCTTACCTTATATTCACAAACAGAATATCCCTTTAATACCTATTGTTACTAGTAAATTAAGGTGTGGTTTAGCTGAACATTGTTTTGAGAAAAACCATACATTTGAATTTGATTATGTAATAATTTAAGGTACATATTTGTAAAAATCAACGAAATAGAAACATTTTGGAAATACTTTCTATTAATGAATTAAATACTTACGTAATTTTAAAACTGATGTAGAAAATTGTTATTTATAAAAAAAATATTAATGTAATTGAAATCTTTTAAGGGTCGGACATAATTTTAAATGATTCATTTGTTCTTGGATGTTGTGATTTCATATTGTTTTACGTTGTTATTAAGTATTTTGTTTGCCATTTGTCAAAACCTAAAAAAGTGCATGTATGCCCTTTGTTTAGCATTTTAATAATTTGTTCAGTAACTGTTTATAAATTTGTTATACTTTTTATATAAAAACAATATTTAGCCTTTGGTTATGGCTACATATTTAATAAAAACAAAAACAAATTTTTTATTGTCGCCGATATCCAAAAATTTATTAAAACTATTTTGTATAAAATATAAAATGTCCGGTCGATGTCGACAGCCTGCAGTGAGTGAGATTTTCATTGTTTACTATAATATTTATGACATAATAGCAGATACGTTTGATTTTATTCCACAGAGTTCATCTCTTTATTAATTCATGCGTTGTCATCGGGTTTATTAATGACTATACAAAAATTTAACAAAATACTTTGGTGGTGGTAGTCCCATCCGATTTTGCCCAATTCTATTCACACAAAAGTACGCCAGACTATTTTGGTTGTTTAAGTTGATAATCCTTTTTACACTTCCACTTTACCTCCCAATTTATTTTTTCGTACAAACAAATTGTGAGATTAACATCCGAATAACGATTGGTGTTTGTTTATTCATTATGTCACGCTTTTGTTCAACAAAGCAAAATATATTCTCACTGCTTTTTAGAAAAGTTTACCAGTTTAACTAAAATGCTGGAGAGGTAATATTGTGATATTTGTGGCTCAAATTCTGACCGACGGGGGGGGGGGGGGGGGAGGTAGGTGTGGGCATGTACAATAAACAAGGGTGGCTTGCTAGAACTGCGAATTTGTCTGATTTTGTTGGTATTCTCGTCACGTCGTCCACGAATGCCCGAATTAACATACTTATAGTTTATACGCGTCAATTATATCACATTTTGCTGAAACTGGGCACCAGGGCAGTGGTTTATCATTTGCACCCTAAAAAGGCGTTGGCCAGGCCGCTAGTGGCAACTACCCGCAATTATCCCAGCACTATTTGCCAATCATCGCAATATTGATAGAGTTGTTCTGCTGAGCAAATCGTCGGGAATAATATTACGAATTCAGTCATAAATCCATACGAAATTACGTGATTTACTTGATTTATACTATCATAGTGTGGACCACAATTATTCTCAGATTGATTTATTTTTTATTCCATCAATGCAATATTATAATATTCTATAGATATATTCCAGGAGTATCTGAGCACCAGTCCGAGTATCTGAGCACGAGCGCTGCATTAGATTGCGACAAATCGCTGGTTCAGCTCTTGCTGAACACAAATATAACACGGGACATGACATCCTGTTTACACATACTAAAATCCTCGACCGTGAATCCCATTACTGCCTGAGAAAGATCCGTGAATCAATAGAAATCCTAAAACACCCCTCCAATATCAATAGAGACAATGGTTTTCACTTACATCATGCTTGGAAATCAGTCCTGTCCCAACCGCTTCTACCTGCTGGCCCACTACCTGGTAACCCTACCCTTCCACTTCGTTACCCCCACTCCAAACACCATCTGGTGACACCACTCCATACATATATAAAGACCCGTCCCAACAGACGTCAGTATCTTCTTAGCACTTCGTTTGATAACTTCGTCCTGAAGATGCCTCTTGCAACAGAGCGCGAAACGTCGACTGCTTCAAAGTCCTCAACGCGGTTGCCACCCGGAAATCAATATGTCATTATTCCAAGAAGAAGTTTATTTTTATGTCAATCGTGTGTTCAAATTATTCAATATGTTCCTAACGTACAATAAACACTCCAGAAAATAATCTTCCACAGCCTATTTAAAAAATTTACAATGAATCATAGGTCTTAGAAATCAATTGTGTCAACAACAAATCATCAAATTCGAGCTAGCGCTTTGAAAGAAAAATTTGATTGGTGTGATTTTTCCATTACTGACAATTCTATATTTTGTATCATTCCTGTAATCATCACAATAGGAACAAACATAAAACAGGTTATAAATAGTAAATTCTACAATATGCGTCCTCTGATTTATTTGGTCGTGGATACGAGAAAGAATAACATTCGGAAGGCAGTAAGGTATAAATAATGTATTCTCCACTATAGGGAATGGAAATAAATTGTTGTTCTGATTACACACGTATGCTATTCATGCGGTGGACGTAATAATAGCTTGTGCCGCCTTCGGTATATTGTGATTGACGATATTGCATAACCTGGGAATAACGTACCCACGTAGGAAGCAAGTGTACTGAGGCCTAATTGTGCCCCGATCGTTGAAACAGGAAGGGATCGAATTTCACCACCGTATCGATTACTAAACGATAAATAGCTCCGAACAATTCAATATTTTAGGATGCTGGAGATATTTTGCGTTGATGGTAGAATTTGTCAATCCAGCACAAGTTTTCTTCCTTTGTAAGATGGAAAATTCTAACCAAAAAATAAATCTTCAAACGAAATTGCAAATCTCTCGGTAAGCAGCGGTATCTCCAAAATATCAGTGGGTGAATGTTAATCATAACCCTGAAGCTCGCAAAACATCCGGAAACGCATAAAATATTACTGTATTTATTGACACTTGTCAATTGTAGATGCCTAGTGACAACTTTCGAACACGAAATTCCCCAGAAGTACTCGCAGAGTAAAAATTGACTTTGGAGATCAGCAGCGTAAATTAGAGTACTTGCCTAGTAAAAAGGAACTGCCTAGTAAATTGCTTCTTCGGCGTTTATAATACCCGGCCTTAGACAAACGCGCATTGTGAAGATTTAAATAAATGGACCAATAGGAGACCACTAGAACAGTCCTGAAGTTAGTTTGAACCGGCCTCTTAACAATATCGTATTTTAAACGACTCTTAAGGAATTAATAGCAAACAATAAGTTTTATGTGAACTACATTTGCTTGTAAAAAATCTTAAAAATTGGACAATTGTTTTAAAAGATATTTACTTTAAAATGAGCGTACAGGAAATGGTTGTTGTTGCACAGTGTAACAATAATAAAACAGAAAATATTGCATCGTAAACACACGAGACAATCTCAGCGTGTCAGTTTTGGGTCCAAATAGACATTGTCTTCCATTTGGAATAGTCATTGCCACAATGGCGGAGGGGCTGGTAAAACCGGCCTGTACGCTATAAAGTTAGCCGGACGACTTTCTCCGTAATATCTTTTATCGCCGCGTTCATTTTCGGTGGAGCTTTTTCGTTATAATTGAAAAATGTTTTTTTCATGATTCCATAAATAACATCGAGCTGTTCTCGCGCGAGCCCTACATGCGGAGCATAATATTTACCGGAAACAATTGTAACGTAACAAATACCCGTATTTAATTGAATCGGTCGGTTAGAAAACAGTGAGTTCTGATAAAATTAACAAAAATAGTTGAGAAAATAGTTGTGTCGCTGCAATATCTCGAAAAGTATAGCAGTTAGCTATTTTGTGCCAACAGACAAAATATAAAGTAGTTTACAGAGAATTAAATGTATTGCATAATTTATTAACCTAATAATACCTAATACCTAATAACCTAATAAAAGAATTGGCACTTCAAACAACGAACATGGGAAAGAATGTGGTTTTAAAGGAACCAAAAAGCGAGTGTGGTTATACGTGTACCGGGTAAAAAATACCACAACGGAGGATAATATAAAAAGTTACATAGAGTCAAAACCTGGGTACCTCAAATCATCCACGGTTGTAAAGGAACTTACATCAAACTCGAATCATGTTAAGAGATTTGTAGTGACAGTGCCTATTGAGAAAAAAAAAGAATTATACGACCCAAATTTCTGGCCAAGTGGCGTTCGAATAAGTCGATTTAATTTTGAAAAACAGAGATTTTCTAAACCAAAAAGCTGCTGATTTTTTATAAATAAATCTTCACACCAGGTCATCACACTGTTACACATAAATGCCCAATGCATAACAAACAAACTAGAAGCAATTGAAAACTTGGCTCATAAATACGATGTTGACATACTATGCGTAGCAGAGGACTGGACAAACACAAAAAATAAACACACCACACAAACAACTTCCCTATTCCTATATTCTGTCACAAAAGAAGAAGTATACCAAATCATCCACAAATTAAAAACAAAGGATAGTGTGGATAGCAACCACCTAAGCAAAAGGATCATAATTCATCATAATTCATCGTCGAAGCTTTGGCAGATATAATTAATGCATGCTTCCAGGAGGGTAAAGTGCCAGACCAGATGAAAATCTCAAAGATAACACCAATCTACAAAAAGGAAGCCCCATTTGACTGCTCAAACTAGAGGCCGATATCGGTGCTACCAGTGTTTTCCAAGGTGTTTGAGGCAGCAGTATTGTCAAGACTTGTGTCCTTCCTTGACAGACATCGGATCCTCAGCGCCACGCAGTTTGGATTCCGGAGAGGACGTAGTACGATTGATGCCGCCCACCCGTTGCTGGACTGTCTGGAGTGCCGCGGAGGAGGAGGATGACGTTCAAGCCATGTGTGACCTCTCCAAGGCATTTGATTGCTTACAACATGATGTCCTTCTGGAGAAATTGGAACGATACGGTGTTCCAGGAAAACCACTAGAACTAATCCAGTCCTACTTTCAGAATAGAAGACAAGCCGTGTGTACAGAAGGAAAACTTGGACAGTTCCTACCAACAGCAAATGGAGTTGCTCAGGGAAGTTTGCTGGGTCCCATGACTTTCTGCATATACATGAATGACCTTCCTCAATGTGTTGGCGAGGATATGGTAATATTTGCAGATGGCACCACGCTGCTGTCCAGACACCATTATCCTGACTTGTTGATGCGGGTGTCAGCAGATACGCTAAACCACGCAGAATCATGGTTTACTCGAAACGGACTACAGTTAAACACAGCAAAGACAAACAAACTGATATTCACAACAAAACGAAATACCACCGTCCAAAAGAATTCTGCAAAGCTCTTGGGGATTACACTTGATACCCGGTTAACATGGTTAAACCATATAGAAGACCTATCAGCTAAACTGGCTACTGCCACCGATACCATAAGACGAGTCATACAAATAGTTGGCCTCGAGGCTGCAATTCTCACATATCATGCAATGTTTCACTCCAGGTTGTCATATGGTCTGAGGTTATGGGGTGAATCACCACGCTGACAAAATAAGTATTCTCCAGAAGAAAGCAATAAGGGCTTTTGAACAAGTTGGCCAACAAACACACTGCAAGCCGCTGTTCAGGAAATGCAAAATAAATACACTGACAAACGTTTGTGATTTTAAACAATCGTCTAAATATATTTTCCATTAATTTTATTCTAGAAACTTTTCTTTTTCTAATAGAACAACCTGTATATTTTACATTTTTAATTCTATGGTTAATTCTAAGAGTTTTTGTTTTTTTTATAGAATGCATCATCTTTGAGTTATGAGCAATGAATCGATTATTAACGAATAAAAACAAACAAATAATCAAGAAAAATAACTAAACTATAAAACGAATTAAATTAAATATTAAAGCTGCCAAATTAAAAGAAATGTGTCCAGGAGTTTTTATTAACTGATTATAACTAAAAAATGATAGTATTTTATTTAAAAAAATGGTTTCTACAAAATAATTAATCCTAGAATTAAAAAATGTATAAATATACAGGGTGTGCTATCGGTTACCTAATTTCCAGAATACACAATAGTTTGTTTAAACCCAGAAAACTTTTTTTGGTGTTTTCAGTTGAAGAATTATGTAGGTACTCTTTATTTATGTATTACTTTTTATTTAGGTATAATGCATTTTATAAAAGAAAATCATACAACAGATTCTTAGAATCAATCATAGAATAAAAATGTAAAATTATACAGGTGTTCTATTTGAAAAAGGAAAGATTTCCAGATATCCAGAATAAAATGAATATCCTGTTTGTTAAAAATATATTTAAACGATGATTGCTTAAAGCAAAACAACTTTTACTTAAAAGTTTTTTAAAAATTGTTTACCGTTGGCAAATTAGTTAGGTGTTCCGGTTATTTTGACTAACCTTGTATATGGCGATAAGATAGAGTATGATATTAAAGTGTTTGATGATTATATACAAGATAGTAATGTCCTCTTCTACCACGGTAGTCGGTCCGGAAGGCTGGTTGTAAAATTCTAAATTTTCGCGTTACATACTTTTACATAAATTTTTTAATATTTATTATAAACAGCCGTAATTTTAAAGCAATTGATCTGAAATTTCGTATACAAGCTTATCTCTTAAAAAGTAAGGGCAAGTTCGTGAACGGGCAAAATCGGTTCACCTGCTTTTTTTATAAATATCTTACGGTGGGGGGAATTGTAATTTCAGCCCGGCTGAAGATAATTTTCTTACTAGTTGATATTCATATTCATATTGATTACTTCGGCGTACCTCTTTAATCCATTTAAAGTTAGTTTTATGCTCTAGTCGCAAACTTTCAAACTTTAACTCGGTATTTTCTGTACCAGACATTGGAGACTGTATTAACTCCTGGGCTTGCTTCATCTTAAAACGATATAATTCAATTCTTATGTATAAGTATAATAATCTACAGTGTACACATTACCAATGAACATTGGAAGTGTGTATATTTTAAGTTTGAAACTGCACAAGGAAAACGTACCGAATGTTAAGTATTTTGGAGGTCGGGTTAGTGGTAACGTGTTAACTAGAGCGAAGATAGTAGGAATGGTAAAGTTAAATAATAAACCCTGCGAGAGCCGATAGTTCGAACTCAAATAGATTCACTTGAATAAACTTTTGTGATATCAACACTTCAAACTCGGGCGCTATTAATTATGGAAGTTTGCCGTGGTTTCCTTCCTATGCGATTTCAGGCACCGGTTCATTTAAAATTCTTTACATTGCGATGATGACGTAACTGAAGCTCGGAAGCAGGATAGACCGCTGTCCTTCCCTCTTTGTCTTTCTTCCGATAGCCGAAATCGCGAAACTTTTATTAGCCTTGTCCATTCGTTCGGAATCGGCACGCTGCAAAGTGAACAAATTAAATTGACTAGTTGCTTAAAGGCAGATATCGGGAACAATTGAATCTAGCGCTCCGTGACTGCAAATCAAAAGTTTCAACTCCAATTCCAACAGCAGCCTGCACACGACCCCTTAAAAATACTCCCTTTCCGACAATGTTACGCCAATGGCGCATCTCTTTGTTTTTTCTTTCCACTACTTTAGTATAACAAACCAATTTAGAAACTTGAAAAGACCGCCTCTTTATGCTAATATCAATTTATGCAGTCGAATAACAAGTTAATGTTAGAGCAATGACTTAAGTCATCGGGCTGTACAAATTGTAACAAAAAACACAACTCCTTATTGCACTTTAAATACAATACTGACAAAACAATCATTTCTGAAGATTCGTCCTCAAAAGAACAACAATCACACCTTGTTAGTATTACAACAAACTCAACTATCGCTCATTCCAATAACAGAAGTCAAATTGTACTCTTGTCAACCGCAATTGTGTACAGCCGTGGAAATAAAGAAGTTAACATGACCGCAGCTAGCGTACACCAAACGTAGGTCGGAGATTGTCGGTCGTCGGGTACCTACCTGCTAAAGTCATAAAATCAAAGGGTCACTTTTGTTTCGTTTCGTTTTCTTTTTCTGTATGTATTGAATGAAATCGAATTTCGTCTATTTATATATGTTTCCGATATCCGACACTGACAAAATTGCATTGTAATATTTAATGTATTTTAAAATACACAGTAAATTAACTCTTATTGTAAGTAGGTATACCGACAGTTACAGTCGGTATACTGCCGTTATAGTTCTAAAGGTCGTATCTGCAAATTTATTGAATATTGTGTAAAGCACATTTTTAAGTCCTTGATCATTAGGGCCCGTGCCGCCGCGCCGGCCGTCGTCTATCCAAAACACAAAACCGATCAATATAACCGGCGTAAATAATTTCTAAAAGATTTCTACATTTTGTATATAGTGAAAATCTTATTTGTCTCGTTTCCTACTTTGCTGAAGATATGCCCGTTAGAACTGATACTACAGTATTGTTCAGCATTTTAGTTTAATTATAAAAATGTTGTTATTTTTGTGTTTATTAAAATTATATTTTGACGTTCTAAATAGCATCCATACGCTATTTTCTTTTATGTGTGATATGTAAGGGCAGGATTTACAATATAATATGAATATCACATCAGAACGATAACTTTGAAAAAATTGCAACGTTGTGACTTCGTGCCATCGACACACAATTTTGAAGATGCTATTTGAAGCTGTTATTACATATATTTATGTCATGTTATTACATATATTATATTTTACTGTTATATATCTACCTACCTGTTGTTTGTATCTATACTATTCTCATGTTATTACATATATTATATTTTACTGTTATATATCTACCTGTTATTTGTATCTATACTATTCTCATGTTATTACATACATTATATTTGACTGTTATTTGTATCTATACTATTCTCATGTTATATTTATATTATTTTTGTTGTATAACAAATATATAATATCCATCTAAGTGAATGTTTTTGTAGTTTACGGAGTTGCTATTTTTCTATTACTTACCATAACTTAAATTAAATAAATATAAAACAGTTTGAGATAATAGTATATTATTTGACGAGCACATAACTGAGGATATAAATCGCGAGCATGACGTTTACACACGAGCCGTAGGCGAGCGTGTAATCATGCAAGCGATTTATATCCGTTAGGTGCGAGTCAAATACGACGTTTTATCTACGACCCATAAATTCCATTTAATGCAAAATATTTTAAATGTATTTGTCAATGATGACGAGGCGAACTGTCATCCACTTACGTTTTGACAGACTTTGACCCTAGCGTCGTATATAGATGACAGTTCGTTCAAATAATGAGGTCATTATTTGAACGAACTGTCATTATTATACACCGCTAGTGTCATTACAATCATTGGCGAGTATAATGATGGGCATTATATAGTCATAGATAGTATAGATACGTATGCAATGAACTTATTATATGTGAGTCGTAGATAAAAGTATATTATCTCGGTCTGCGACAAAGTAGAAACCAAGAAAAATCAGTTAGATTTTTTTTCACTCACAGGAAATTCCTATCTGGAATTACCTTCCTTTAAAAATTATTGACAGCGGATATCCGATGTAGTAATCGGTTTGCCTTTAGGCATACATCGACGTAGCCATGATGATGAAGTATTTTAATTTGTGCCTAATTCAAATTTTTACTATTATAACTGCGTTACTGTATTTTAGTATAAATGAAATAATATTGCAATTGCATATCGAAACAAAAATATTAACGAATAACAATCTTTAGCTACGAGCGGCAGTTACGCTCGTTCCGAATATCGAAAATATATAAATACGAAACTCATATTCATGCCATCTATATACAGAAAACTTAAAATGAAATGAAACAGAGTGACCCTTCGGTTTTATGACTTTAGCAGGTATACGACGACCGACAGTCTCCGACCTACGCTTAGTGTAGGCTAGGTGCGGTCATATTAACTTCTTCATTTCTACGACTGTACAAACACAACTAGAAAAGTTTTGGTCAATTAAAGAATTGCACACCGATCATTTGTCTATAGAAGAAAATGAATGCGAACAACATTTCTTAAAGACACACAAGCGCGATCCTTGAGATCGATTTGTAGTAGAATTGCCTCTTAATGATAATCATACAAATCTGGGAGAATCTGAAGATAATGCCTTAAAAAGGTTTTTAGCACTCTAACGAAAATTGATTAATAATCCCTCATTATATGAGCAGTATAAACATTTTATGAATGAATATGAAGCACTAGGTCACATGACAGAGATTACAGAATCAACATTAAACAACCGTCAATCAAACTTAATTTATTATTTACATCATGCGGTCCTAAAAGAGTCAAGCTTAACAACTAAGTGTAGAGTGGTTTTTGATGCCTCAAGTAAAACAACTAGTGGACTCTCATTGAACGATATTTTAAAATTAGGACCTAAAACCCAGAACGACTTATTCAATATAGTAATTCGACCAAGAAAGCATGACATTTTAATCTTGGCAGATATTGCAAAATTGTATCGGCAAATTAATGTTCACCATTCTCATAGAAGTTTACAAAGAATATTGTGGAGAAAAGATTTTGAACATTTGAACATAAAATATTTTGAAATCTAGTAGTTTTTAGCAACAAGGTGCTTACATCAAACAGCAATTGACAATTCATTTAAATACCCCATTGAAAAAAACGTCATACTAAACGACTTTTATGTAGATAACTTAATGACAGGCGCCAACAATTTTGATAATGCCATGAAAATAATTGAAAACTTACAGCACATACTTGCAACTGCTGGTTTTGAATTACGTCAGTGATCCAACCATTTTAGAGCAATTAAGAACAATCTCTAGCATTGATCAATTTGTAATCATTGATACAAAGGAATGAAATGCTTTAGGAATCACATGGGATCCAAAGAATGTTTTTTTATACCCATTCCATACGATACCAAATATAAAAAAATATAACAAAACAGAACATTATCGTTTATTGCTAAACAATTTTACCCATTAGGCTTAGTTGGCCCAATAATTATAAAGGCTAAATTTATATTACAACAACTTTGGGTTTTAAAGCTTGATTGGGACGATGAATTGAATTATTGAATTAAAACAGTTTTTGAAGTTAACATCTGATTTATTTGATTTGAGTAAAATACAAATTCCCAGAAAAATTATAATCTCAAATTGTATTGCAAAATTCTAATTTACCTTATAACGAAAGACATCAAATTTTACTACCGTCAAAACATCAATTTACAACATTACTGATTAGACATGAACATCATCACAATTTACATGCTGGTGATCAAGCCGCATTAGCAAGTATTAGACAACAATTTTGGGGTTTGGATGGAAAACAAGCCATTCGTAATGTTCTTAGACATGTTTTAAGGTAAACCCAAGTACATTAGTTCAACAAATGGGACAATTACCAAACTCAAGAGTAGGACAAACCAAAGTATTTTCAACTGTTGATATTGATTATGCTGGCCCTTTTGATCTAAAAAGCGGAAAAACAAGAAATAGGAAAATTGTAAAGAATTATATTTGTATTTTTGTCTGTTTATCAACAAAGGCAATTTACATGGAGCTTGTTTCTGATTTAACTTCTGATAGTTTTCTCAATGCATTAAAAAGATTTGTATCACGGAGGGGTGTCTGCAAAAATTTCAGAATTACTGTTTAGATAACAACATTGAATGGGAATTCATACCCGCAAGGTCACCCCACTTTAGCGGTTTGTGGGAAGCAGCCGTCAAAAGCACAAAATGTCACTTAAAACGAGTAACAGGTATAACACACACGACTTATGAAGAATTGTATACACTTATTCTTCAAACAGAGGCAATACTTAATTCAAGACCCTTAATTCCCATGTCCAATGACCCTAATGACTTAGAGCCACTCACACCTGGACATTTTATAATTGGGTGTCCTATGAATCAACTACCACAGTCCAATGTTCAGGAAGAATCATACAATAGGCTTACAAGATACCATATCCTTCAAAAGATGATTCAAGAATTTTGGAGACGCTGATCAAGAGACTATTTAAATACACTCCAACAACTCCATAAGTGGAAGCTGCAACAACCCTATGATCTTCAACTGGGGTCTCTAGTCATCCTAAAGGAAGATAATCTACTGCCATGCCAGTGGCTGATGGCACGCATCATAGGACTGCATCCTGGTCCAGACAGTCTAGTGCGTGCAGTGAGTGTAAAAACAAGAAATGGTTTAGAAACAAAGAGAGCTAACAAAAATTTGCTTGCTACCAACAGACTGAGAAGACAGAACCAAATCATGAAGCCAATCGCGCAGCCTCTTCGTTCTCGCCAGTCTGCGTGTTTAATGAGTGTTAATTTTAATTTCCTAAACTGTACCAAGTGGTACTTGAAAAATAAGGTGTATGGTGTTTATAATTTCAAGGGAAAATGGTTATTACGTAAACTCGTCAGTAATGTAGAATCAACTAAAGATCCTCACCTGGGTTAATTGTCATTCGCTTCTTTAGGTGTTTATATTGTTGGAAACGTTGGGGAGTTACGTGACACCGTCGTCGCCGCTTTCAATTCGATTGAAAGAACCCTCGGTAAGGTCACTATATTACGGAATGCTGTGAGAAATGCCTCCATGAAAATGGCGAGATGTTTGAAAACAATAATTAGTTGGTTACCGACTTTCTATCTCTATTAATATAAAAGTACCCATACAATCGAACGTCCCGTGAGACACACTGTATATTCGGATTTCCAAGTTTCAATAAAATAATAAATAGTCAGGGAGGATTACTACAAAGAAGCACTGTCAGTGCTTCATGGCAGTACTCATGGTTTAGCATCCGAAAGCTTCATATTCTGCAGATACTTCCGAGACTCTTCTATCTGTTTAATTTTACCAGCACTTCGTATTTTTAAGTTTTATGAAAACGCTGAAGAGTGCGAATTAATAATTAGAAATCTGATGAGCTGTGCATACATGGTTTTCTCGGGTTCTATTTGAAACGAGAACATTAAACTGGTTGGACCATTAAAAATCGCATTATAGTAAATTAACTCCCGGATTCTATTTTAATAGCGTATCCCGTTCTCCGCTGTTTTTCGGTGCCGGCGTCCGCCATTTCGGGTGGTACAGTTTACCCTAATTCAGCCTTATGCTGTTAATTCCGGCCATCTTCATAATTAATCGGACTTTGAGAGCCAGCTACGTCAGTGATTAGTGCGAATTTTAATGGACATGTAAGTGGGAGCGCAGCCCAGCTAGTTGAGCCAGGATAACGTGTACCAAGTATGTGAGATTGTCTTATAATTAAATGTAAACTAATTAAACGATGGAAGCGCCACAAATATTACACGGAGGCTCCGCGGCGGGAATCGCGCAGCCTCTTCGTTCGCGCCAGTCTGCGTGTTTAATGAGTGTTAATTTTAATTTCCTAAACTGTACAGCCGCCGGTACCCCAACGGCGTCTATGTGTGTCTAATAAATATCAAATGCCGTACACATGAACACAAATACCTCGGGTGGGCGGGCACAATTATAACCCCTTCGCCCAGACTTTACCCCGCCGAAGAGATACTATCTGTGATGAGCGTATTAATACGGTTAATATTGTAACAACTTCATTAAAATTTAAGCACAAACAGGGCTATTTGCAACTCAATATTAACTTAACAAATATTGTTCTAATAAACAGACCGTAAAAGACTGTAGATCATCGATAACCGAACACGGCTATACACTAATAAATGAAACTGGGCGCAAATACTACACCAGAGAAAACACAAACGGAAACAACTCGATACTGGACCACGTCATTACTCCCGTGAAAAGCAAAATAAGTGAAATAAAAATAATACCAACAAACGTGTCAGATCATTATCCCATATTAACCAGAATAGAAGGACAGAAACTGAAATACACCTACCACAAACACAAACATAGCAACAACAAAAACATAAAACACGAAATAGAAGCACTAACTAGGAGAGAAATACAAGCTTTGAACAGTTATCGCATGAAACAGAAGACATAATTACAAAACACCAAACCGAAATCAATATTAAAAGACGTGAGAGTAACTGGATAAGAGCCGAAATTATAAAGGACATAAAAGAACGAAACTAGGCACACAGGACGTACAGAAGAAACGTTAAAACAGAGATACCTCGCTATAAAAAAACTAACTGTCCAAAAGTGCAAAGTTCACAAGGAGTAAGAAACACTAAATTAACGAACAACAACGCAAATTTTCAAGAAACGAACGAATCCGAAGTGCACGACATCCTAAAAAACTTAAAAAGAACATGGCTCCAGGCTTCGATAAGATAACCAACGGAAAACGCGGAACAATTAACGCCAATCATCACGAAACTAGTGAACAAAATGCTGAACGAAGGAATCTACCCAGACTACCTTAAGAGAACGATAGTAACACATATATACAAGAAAGGAGACAATACAAGACCTGAAAATCACCGACCAATCTCAAAACTGTCAGCTCTCAACAGAATTACGGAAACTATTATAAAACGCCGCCTAGATCAACACATCGAGAAAAAAACAAACTAATCAACGAAAGACAGTACGCATTTCAACGGCAGACAGGAACAACATCAGCAGTAATCGATTTAGTACCACACGTCATGGGCAACCTAGATGACAAGAAAGTAGCTGTAAGTATATTCATAGACATGAGAAAAGCGTTCGACACTATCAATAAAAACAAAATGTTAATAAAAATGGAACAGTACGGAATAACAGATGAAAACTTAAACCTAATTAAAACATACATCTCGGACAGACCACAACAAGTACAGATCGGCGAAATAAGAAGCGCCAGTTCACAGGCATCGTTTGGGTTGCCACAAGGAAGTAATCTGTCACCGATATTGTACATTCATTACACAAACGACATCCACGAATTACAGCTGATTGGCAGACTGTCCGTATTTGCAGACGAAATTTGCATAATATACACGAATTCAAACATAGAGGACATTCAGAGCGATCTGAATATAAACATGAAAAAATTGGAAGAATGGAGCGCAGAGAACTCTAACCATAAACGAAGACAAAACGATACTGCACGTAAGATTAACTGACATACGATCAAAGAGACCAAGGAAACAAACTACCTGGGTGTGAGAATAACACACGACATGAAATGGGACAGACACTTTGAAAATATCAGGAAAAAGAACGCAATAGCCATATCAAAGTTCGTGAAAATTAGGAACCTGATACCCAAAGAACTTAAAAAGACGATCTATCACTCCATGTTCATGTCGAACATAAACTACCTCGGATCGATATGGGGGTAAAGCGCACAGAAAAACCTAACTACACTACAGGTTCAGCAAAACAAAGCACTGAAAATATTATACCACCTCCACCACCGCACACCAACAAAAGACGTATTCGCAACAGCACAAGAACTAACGATAAAACAAACTCTCATGATGAACGACATCATAGTGCTACACAAGGTGCTGAGAGCAGAAATGAAAACAGAACTAATCTTAGTAGTAAACGAGGACATCCACAACCAAAACACCCGACAACGAACACACCTACGAATACAGAGATCAAGAACAACGAAATACACGCTTAAAATGACAACGGACGCAATAAGTGGATACAACAGACTGACAGACAACACTAAACAACTAACCAAAAGTACCAAAAAGTACCAAAAGGAGTAGTAGTAGTTTCTAGTTACCGACGAGCCACATCATTGTATACGAAGATAATACCATTCAAATTCAATGTATTGTATTCTCAGTCTTGAAAATGACATAAGTAATATTATGAAAGATAACCATAACGACCAACGTAATATATGTGGAATCCACGGAAACAATATCTACGTAGAACAATACTAAACATTTAATAACATGTATATAACATCTTTCCTTCCTTAAAACTGGAAACAATCGGGTGCTCTTCGAATTCTACTAGAACGTCGGAGTTCGGGAATTACCTCCACATTCTTCTTCATTGTGGAGGGTGACAATGGCTCCGGTCTCTGGCTGGCATCAGACGGTGCTAAACTCCGACTAGCATCAGTCGGTGCTGAATTCGGGTCAGCATCGTACGGATCAGTATTCTGGCTTTCATTTGATGGTACAGATTCTCTTTCTGATGCTGACTCATCCGATTTCATCTGTGGAATTTCCCCACTCGATGTAACCTCAATAATTTTTGGAATTCCAATGGTTGTGGGTATTCCAGCACTTGGTCGCTTACAGTCAGTACCAGGTAATTGGTCAATATGTCTTCTGTGGCTTAGTCCATCTACTGTAACATCGTAATGTATAGATCCAATCCTCTTCAGAATTGTACCAGCTTTCCACCGCTGTTCCTTATTGCTATAGAATCTGACCAGTACGTTCTCTCCTGGTCGAAATTCTCTAGTTACTGGAATCTCTTGTTGCTCATTCATTTCTGACCGTAACTACTGACCTTCTAACTAAGTCAATTCTTGTACGGAATGGTCCCTTCAATAACAATTCAGCCGGGCTCTGATGTGTTGTTGAATGTGGTACCTTCCTGTACTGCATAAGAAAGCGACAGAGTTTCAGATGCATGTCTCCAGATGCCATAGCCATTGCTCGCAGGCTCTGTTTCAAGGTCTGAATGTACCTTTCAGCCATGCCGTTTGTCGCAGGATGATATGGAGCAAAAAACTTGGTCCATTAGCACTGACTAACGTAACTGGAAGCCCAAAACGTGCAAAAGCATCTCTCAATATTCTTATTTTGGCAGTCATAGATTTTGTTGGAATTACCTCTAGGTACTTCGAGTATGCATCAACAATGATCAAGAAGTAATATTCCTGAAACGGACCTGCATAATCAATGTGGATTATCTCCCAAGGTGTCCTTGGATAATCCCAAGGGTGTGCTACAGGTTTTGGGTTGTTCCTGTTTAAAGAACATCGCGTACACTTCCTTGCCAAGTTCTCTATGTCCATGTCGATTGATCTCCACCATAAGTAGCTGCGAGCTAACGATTTCATTTTGACAACGCCAGCATGCAGTTCTTCTAGTATCCTCGTCCGCAAAGATTTTGGAATTACCACTCTTATTCCTCGGAATACACAACCATTCCAAGTTCTCTATGTCCATGTCGATTGATCTCCACCATAAGTAGCTGCGAGCTAACGATTTCATTTTGACAACGCCAGCATGCAGTTCTTCTAGTATCCTCGTCCGCAAAGATTTTGGAATTACCACTCTTATTCCTCGGAATACACAACCATTTTCCATTGTATATCTTGTAAAAGTATCCCTATCCTGTAGTGTCTTGTTCCTGCTCTGAACCTAATATCTTAATTAATCTAACAAAGTCTGCATCATTCATCGTTTCTTTCCTAATTTCTTCCCGAGTGACAGGAAGTATCTCTAACTGACGTAAATAAAAAATTGTTCCGTTATTATTCGTTTTAGAATGAGTTTTAGAATGAGTTTTAGAATGAGGAAGAGCAACTCTAGACAAACAGTCTGCATTTGCATGCTCCTTGGTGCTCCTATATTTAATGTCATACTTGAATCCTGCCATAAGACTAGCATACTGTAATAAGCGTATGACGGAAGTTGCTGGTAACCTATTTTCAGGGTGTAATATTCTTGTGAACGGTTTGTGATCTGTCACCAATGTAATCTCCCTTCCATAGCAGTACTGAAAAAAACCTCTTCAGACCCCACAAGGTAGTTTTGGATCGTAAGGAACCAGCACTTTCGCACTGCCAATGTTCTTCTTAATATCCTGAAATACTTCTTCGCATTTAACAGACCATTTAAACTTCTGGTCTTTTCTTAACAGTTTATAAATAGGGTCCAACTTAGATGACAAATTTGGTAAAAACTTTTGATAATAGTTAATTAATCCCAAAAATGTACGTACTTGCTCAATATTTGATGGACTTGGACACTTAATTATTGCCTCTACTTTATCCTGTAGCGGGTGTAGACCGTTTTCGTCAATTTTGTGTCCAAGATATGCAATGGATTGTCTATTAAATTGGCATTTCTTCCTGTTTAGGTGTAGACCGTTTGCCTGCAATCTTTTGCATACTTCTTCAAGATTTATAAAAAATTCTTCCTCTGTGGACCCCCGTACTAGAATGTCATCAAAGAAATACGCAACACCTTTCAAATCAAACAGGATCTGATCCATGAATCGTTGCCACACATTAGAAGCAACCTTTACTCCGAACATCAATCGGTTAACCTTATAGGTTCCTCTATTTGTGCTGATGGCTTGCAGAAGTCCACTGTCATCATCGACAGGCATATCTGAAGATAAGCCTGACTGATACCAAGGCTGCAAAAATGCTTCCCATTGCTCATTTTTGCAAATAAGTCCTCCATTCTTGGAATTGGATAATTGTCATCTTTAAGGTATTTATTTACTGTAGCCTTATAGTCGGCACATAACCGGATCTCGCCATTTCCTTTTAAAGCTGAAATAATTGGACTTCCCCAGGGTGAATATGTTACCTTTTCAATTATTCCAAGATTTTCTAGCCTATCGAGTTCCATTTCTATTTTCTCTTTTAACGCATAAGGTACAGGTCTCGGTCGAATAAATATAGGTTGACTATCTTTCTTAAGATGCAGAGTGCACTTTCGGTTTGGGACCTTTCCTAAGTTTGATTTAAATAATTCCTCATATTTTTCAAGTAATGAATTTATTTTTGTACTAAAATTTACGTCATTTTTGACTGAAATATAATTTATTTTATCCCAACTAATGTTAATTTTTTGTAGCCAATATCTCCCGAGAAACAATTCTAATTGATACAAATCAACATTTTTATTTAAAACGTACAAGTCTCCTTCTGCAATATGACTATTGTATTGTATGTGTATCTTGCATTTTCCTATGGGGCGTCTAATTTATCCAGTGTATGTTTTCAGGAGTACTTGTGTAGTTTCCAACTTAGCGTTGAGGTTTACTTCTTTAAACTTCTTCGACGAAATCGTACTTAGGGCAGCGCCGCTATCCAGCTCTATCAAGCAAGATGTATTGATTATTATTATTGGTATTATTGATTTTTACCTTGACCATGTATTTATTTGGCTTTGTTGCGCCAATTGAGTTCACCGTATTCATCACAAAAACTGAAGCTTCATCACCAATTTCAACGATCAAGATAAGCCGTAAGTTGAAAATTTATTTTAAAGTAAGTGTTTTTCAACCACTGGTTCTGTCACCCTTCAGATGGCAGCGAATGGAAATAGGAAGAGAACAAACCAGGAAGAATTTCTTAATTATGGTTTTACACAAATAGAAGACAAAGGTACAATGAAACCTCAGTGTGTTGTATGTTTGGAAGTACTGACCTCAGAATCTTTCAAAAAAAGTCAATTGAAGCAACATTTGGATAATCTGCATTCACATGTCTTCCAAACCGCGAGAATACTTTGTAAATTTAGAAATGTCTGTTAAAAGACAAAGATTGGACAGCAACTTGTTAGGTACTTTGATCAGCGTTCAGCATCAAAGGCTAGCTTTGAAGTAGCCTGGTTGATTGCCCGAAACAAGAAACCATATACGATTGGTGAAGATTTGGTGAAACCAGCAGCTGTGAAAATGGCAGAGATCATTTGTGGCCGGAAAGAGGCGAAGAAACTGAATTCAGTGCCCTTGTCTGCAAGAATTGTGAAAGAAAGAATTTCTATCTTGGCAGAAAATGGGAAGGAACAGGTTATTTTATCACTAAAAGAGGCTAAATATTTTGCTATTCAGCTTGATGAGACTACAGATGTCAGTAGCAATTCACAGCTAATGGTGTATGTTCGCTACAAAGGTACACATGCAATTGAAGATGAATTGTAGTTTTGTTCTCCTCTCGAGTTGAGATCTCGTGGAATTGATGTGTATAATAAGGTAAATGAATACTTTAATACTGAAAGCATTAATTTAAAGTGGGAAAACTGTGTTGCTGTTTCTATTGATGGAGCTCCAGCTATGCTTGGTCATATTAATGGTTTTTCGGCTTTCGTTTTTGGAAGATAGTGAAAATATTACTTTTGATGACATCAAGGATACAGTTATAAAACATCTTACCAAACTCAGAGAGCGGTTTTCCGATTACTTTCCAGATCTTGATATACATACTGTCACATATACACATATATACATATATACATACTGGGTTGCAGATCCTTTTAAATGTGAACTTGCTAACATACCAGAAGAACCTCCAGGTTTAGCAGAAGCAATTCTTGAATTTCGATCTAATACTGAAGCACGTATTCAATTTGAGAGCAAAGCAAATCTGTCATCTTTTTGGTTGTCAAACGCTGCAAAAGCATTCAAAATTGCACATGAGCAGGCAGTAAAAAAATTGCTGCCATTTGCAACAACCTACCTTTGTGAACAAGGCTTTTTCCACTCTAATGAACATAAAAACGAAGAACAGAAATCGATTAAACGCCGAAGACTGTATTCAAATTGCTCTTGCATCAAAAAGCCCCAATTTTGACGTTATTGTATCAAACATAAAGCAACATCATTTCTCCAAAACCTGAATAGGGAATGTTTTCAGTTAATTTTTGCTTGTTCCAATATGAGAATTTTATTTTGTTTGACATACTTACTATTTTCATGCAACTTTTTTTTTATTTTCCGTGTAATTTTTTTCAGTAAATAATGTTAAAGTTAAAGCTTACATTGATTGTCTCCTTTTCAGCATGGGGGGAGGTAATATCGACTTACGGAAAAATATTTTGGGGTAATGGTTAAAAAAGTTCCCCGACCGCTGGCCTATTTCGTTAATAATTGTAGTTTAATAACAAATTATACAGGTGTACAGCGTGTAGCATTAAAATGTGCTTTTTTATTCGTTTTTAAATATGGATGAAATAGCGAATCAGTGAGCCGCATCGACTATCTCGACGATTTTATGTGCAAGCATGCAATATTCTATAATAAAGCAAGCATAAACAGCATAATCAAAATTTTGCCCGATTTCAGTATTCAGTAATTCAGTATTCTATACTAAATCGTCTACAGGCTTAAGAATATTTAGAAAAACACATGTAAGATACTAATTTGTATAGCAATTAATTAGTTGATGGAACGCAAAATCATTTCAATTTAGTCAGCAAATAAAAACTTGAAATTTGTTGGCAAGTCCAATCTAACGTTCTGTTTACGTATTTATGTAGTGAATACGATTATGCAAGGTATCCTGCAACTTGTGGGCACGCCAGACGTTAGTTATATTGAACAGATATATTTGATATACGTTTTGCGTATATTATCAAACCGTTAGATAATAAGATGTTCAAGCCTGCAATAATAATAAGAAAATATTTCCTAGGATTTGTTCCATTAGACGAACCTACTGAAACATTCATAACAGAAACTTTGAGCAAATGGAGTTACAAATTGAAAATCTCCGTGGGCAAGGGTATAATAATGGAAGTAATATGCAAGGAAAACAAAAAGGTGTACAAACAGAATTCTAAACATAAAAAACATAAACCCGCGAGCCTTTTTCATTCCCTACAATGGATATTCTTTAAACTTAGTTGTCAATGATGCCTCTAAATGTTGTCTAGAACCGACTAATTTCTTCAGTTTAGTTCAACAGATTTATAATTACTTGTCTGCATCGACTCAACGTTGACATGTGCTTACTAGCCATGTCGTGGATTTAACAGTTAAATCATTGAGCGGAACAAGATGGGAAAGTAGGATTGATGCTTTGAAGCTTATAAGCTTGGTGGTCAGCTTGGTGCAATATATGATGCTTTAATGGAGATTTTTGATGACCCAAGACTAAATAATTTGTCTGGTGATACTTCCCGAACGGACGCAAAGGCTCTTACTTATGCAATTTTGTAAATTCAGGTATATGGCATCCCTTGTCACATGGCACAACATTCTTTATGAAGTGAATGTTACAAGCAAAATACTACAAAAAGAGGATTCTGCTATAAACTCAGCTACAGAATAACTTCAAGTGACTAAGAATTACCTTTTAAAATGTAGTGATAATGGACTGGTACCTAATGGTTTTGAACAAGTTTTAATTGACGCTGTCGAGATTGCAAAGGAATTAGAAACATAAGCGAAATTTGAGCCCGATGAATGTAGAAGAAGGAGACAAACGGCAGTTTGAATATGAAGCTCAAGACGAGGCACCACACGATCCTAAACAGAAATTCAAAGTAGAATTCTACTACACTATCTTGGACATGGCTATATAATCTATTGAAGAGAGCTTCCAACAATTAGAACAACATAATATTTTATTTGTCTAACTTTATGATATTTCCAATATCAACAATAAGACATCTGCAGATATACTTACGGACCGCAAACATTTAGAAAAGTCGTTGACGCATAACACTAATAGATATTGATGCTGATGATCTTTGCAATGAGCTTCAAGTAGTAGCACGAAGGCTTCCAAAGCCTATGTCACCATCAGATGTGCTTCTCTATATAGTACAACAAAAATTGGAAGATTGTGTACCAAATGTTGTTGTTTCCTTGAGAATACTATTTTAGCTAAGGGGTTTAAAATAATGCAACGTTTTTTTAATATTTCCAGCAAATAAAGACAAGCTTAGGGAATAAACTAGCAAGTACATCAGTATAACACATAATAACAGTCGAAATAGAGGACTACCATTATAAATTATACTAATGCACTTATTAAAAAATAAAATAAAATATAATAAATATTTATTTGTTAATTTGATTTTATGGCAAGAAGTTGCAGGACACTTGAATAAAACGGCTCCAAAACCGTTTTGTGTATATACTTAGCGAACTATACATCGCTAAATCAGTTAAATTTGATAAAAAAATCCATTGATGCGCTATCCCCTACGTTAGCAGCAGTTAACATTGTTACACGAAAATTTTCCACAACTGACACCCCAACAACGATAAAAAAATTGTTGCACAGCGAAGGCTTTGGTCAACAAAAAAAAAAAACAATAATAAGAAAGATGAGTTACAGAAACATTAAATTTATAGTTATTTTGTTTTGAATAAATGGATTATATAACAATTAATAAATGTTTTAATCTTTCCAATATTTATATAGGTACAATAGGTAACTGAGAATGGTTGCGGTGCACTTAATACATTTTAGAACAACTATAGAATTATACTTATGAGTAAATAAGAGCTGTAAATTTCATATTTTCATGCCGTGTGCACGTCATATGATACTTAATATAAAACACTAAATAACTTCTGTTTGTATCATTAGTTTTGGAGATATTTAACGTGAAAGTTTTAACAAAGAAATCATGTGCTTTATCTCCTTGTTTATTAATTTAGCACTGTCACAAAACTTTAGATCATCTCGAAAACTAGTCGATCGAAAAAAGTAGGTATCGAATTATAAATCACCCTAAATCACATATAAACATAAGTTGTCAATCAAATAGCCCGTTGTTGTAAGAATTCCAATTATCGTGCAGCTGGCTCGTCGGCTTCGCACCGTACTTCAACATTTTCTGAGAAATTGATAAAAAATGTTAATTGTTAATAAAAACAGCCGATATTATGCACTGAAGAAGATGATAACACTTTTGCATAGCTGGCACCATAAAGGCACTCTCTAGATAATTACATTCCCATATTTGCATTTTAGGTTTCTCCTATTACCCATACCGAGAGTTTTCTAGCGTAGAGTCCCGACTGAACCTGACGGCGAACCGCCTGCGCTCGTGAATGTCGGGACTACTTACTAGAGGACAATGTAGACGCTCATGTCATCAATGGGTACGGTGGAATAAAGTCTTACGATGTCAAATGAGACCAATGTCGAATTATCGCCGTTTTCCTGCAGCATCTTAGAAGTGACGTCATATGAGTTGCAGACGGTGTGTTTCGGGGAGAAAATTTCTCCACGGATTCTCAGTGCGAGCTTTGTCAGGTTGGAGGTGGGACTGTTGTAGAAGGCAACGACTGCTCTGATGGAGGTACCAGGTCTATGCAGTTAGGGCATACCGTAGAGCTGCGGGAGGACACGATTCATTGGGATCAAGGGACGCTTATGAGGGTTGTACTTTGTAAAGGTTTCGGAGAGATCTTTTATGATTTGTTTTGTCTTGGTGATGGTGGAACTCAGAGGATTCTTTGGCATTTTGCTATAGTGGTTGGCCCTTAGGAAATTCTCTACTTTTTCCGTGTATGAATCTTTTTCCATGATTACCATACCCGCATTCTTATCGGCTTGTACGCATTCTTATCGGCTTGTGCCCTTCTTAGTTTGCTCCTAACAGACGAGATAGTTCTGTGGAGTGAATTATTCCCAGGTGAGCTCTGCCTGGATATTCGTTGTTCTGCGTTTTTTAGTGCTTGCACATCACTTCTAATGGTGTCGTCGGATTTCCACCTCCATTTCAATTGCGGTGATTATGGCCCTTGTTATGAAAAATCTTCTCATTCGGGCAGAAGCGGATGTTTGTTAGGTTTGTGACGTTAAGATGGCCGAGGTGCAAATTTGTGGCCCTTGTTATGAAAAATCTTCTCGTTCGGGCAGAAGTGGATGTTTGTTAGGTTTGTGACGTTATAGTGAAAATCATGGAATACAAGTATAGGTCGAGTTTAGTGTCCCTGGTGAATCTTAGCACTACGGAGGGCTTCCAGTTTACGCCACTTTTTGGTGTCTGACAGAATGGTACGGAAAAATATCAGCTCTTCGACGGAGGTGATGAGCGACTGGATCTCGACATAGTGATATATTTCTCAAAGTTGCTGCGATCCAGAATTGAATATTGTTGGTGTAATTCGTTCTTTAAGATTGTTAGTGAAGTTGTTAGTTCTCTGCTTCTGAGTTCTTGTTAGAAGGTTTATATGTTGGAGTTTCGCAAAAGTGGGCGTAAGATTCTATCGCATGCATGCCGTTATACATCTGATGCTTTGTTGCGTCTTCACAATCTTTATATTGATGTTGAGATATGTGCGGATGGGTACAGGCGCACTGGCTTCCATGTATGAGTGTGGTTTCCGCAAGTACAAGGTGCAGTATTATAATTAAAACTTCTTGGTGTCGTTCTTGCTTGTATGTTTATTAAAATATATTTTTGCTACATGTTTCTGCTACACAGTAGCCATTTTCAGGCAAAAACTAAAAATGGAAAGAAGAGTTACAAAGACATAAACGGTTGCAAACAAGAGATACATGCGCAAAAAATAAATAAATAAGTTAAACACATTTTTGTGATGTAATATTTAGATGTTTCAGAATATTTACGTACTAGTCACTTCTCACAATGGAGCACTGAACAAAGTTCTGGTATCTTGCAGCATCCCTGGTCAATCAATTAAAATTAGATCAAATTACGAAGCTCGTGCTCACACGTTCTTGGACGAGTGTTCTTGAAATAATGCATAAATAATGGTTAATGTTGACATTTCAGGTGGCGCGTCATTCGCTAGGTGCGTTCAGGACTATGCGGGAGGAGGCAAAATATTGGGTGCGTTCAGTAATGCTATGAGATAGCAGAGGCCATGCAAGTACGAGAACAAAGGCTTCTTTTGCAGGAGTAGTTGGTCATTTAATAGTCTAATACCCATGCGCTTATGTTTTTCTATTTCGCATGCCTCGAGCAGCATTAGCCTGTCCCAATTTTATTTGTAATGTTCAATAACTTCTGCAAAGTTTAACAGATTTTGATTATCTTTTCAGTACATTAACAAATTGTCAAGAGTATCAAACCTTTGCAATTTTTAACGAAAAAAACTTGCCGCTTATTACTGCGCTATGTCGTATAAAAAATAACAATTTTAGCAATTTTGTGCAGGAGTTTATTGTTTTACCCTTTTAAGAAAATTCCGATTTCGCAATATACAAAATATTTTAAAGCAAATCAAAGAATAATTTATTTAACCTTGCACAGATTTTTTGAGAATCTCACCAAAGTGCTTACTTTGTCCACAAGGTATATCAATTGCTACAAGAACATCACTTTCGTTTTCCCGGTGTAATAACTGAAAGCTTGTTTTATTTTGTTTTTTCAAAATTTGGCATGGATACTCTTGATAAATTTGTTGACTTATGTTCTAAAAAATAATCAAAATCGGTTAAAGTTTACCAATAACGAACATTAACGCTAAAATTGCAAAGGTTTACTTGAAAATCTGCATTTGTTACAAACATTCAGATATAGGGATGAATCGAAAACCAATTTATTGAGAATTGATACGGCTTTGTATCAGACTACTTTAGACCCTGATATCTGACGAAGTTTTTCCACAAGGTGTCTCAAACTTAGACCCCCAAAGGCCAAAACATCATGTTGATTCTACCGGTATAATAAGTTCTAGGAATTGCAAATGCGTGTGATAGTCTTGATTAATTTGTTGTGTTGTCAAAATGTTGACAAAAATCATCTAAATCCCTTAATTATAAAAGTTTTTAAACATCAAAGTGTTGTGTTTTAATGTATTGTAGCTCAATATACTCAAATAAAAGTCCAATTATTCAGATCAGGTGTATTGCTTAAAAGATACAAAACTAGAATCCCGTGTCATGGCATGACGCAACTCAGCATACACAACTCGTGTACATTGGGTAGTATAACCACTACATACTATAACATGCCGCCTTTTTTTTTAAAATAAATTAAAACATCAGTTTTTTACAGTTTAACTGTAACTGTAAACTAACTAAGCTAATAGACAAAACTAATTAAATATAGTCTTTAAATTTAATCGGAATTTTTCTGTCTCTTTTATGATCCTGTTGACGCTGGAGGTGGTGTTGTCTTCGATGATCCTGGAGATGTTGTCTTTGATGACTCTGGAGACGTTGTAATCATCGATGTCTCTGGTAATGGTGATGAGGATTGTATATAGCTACTTCTTCTTCCGTTTGATTTGGCTTTTTCTCTTTGGTAGCTGTACTTGACATGTTGGATGGATGAGGGATATTAGCTAGCGAGACTGGTTTAAGGTGTATCAAACGTAATAGTATTTTGACTGTTGCTTGTTTTTTTTCTATTTCTTCATATACATTTTTGACTACCTCGGGTGAATAGTTTTTGGTAGCTGTTGGTATAAGAGTTCTGGTGTTTCTTGAGAACATTCTCTGCACAGGACTTGTACCAATTTTGTTACTAATATTTCTTTGGTGTAGGAGTCCAAGCTATAGATCGTCATTGTTTTTATCGGTCTTGCTGATAAGTTTTTTTAGCTATTTTAACAATTTATAATTCAAAAGACAGGAAAAATATACAGGACGCTATATTTAAAAAAATGGAATTTTGTCTGCTTCATACAAATACATAACTCTGTTCCTCTGTATATTCAAAAGTCATCCAAGTTTCTAACTTAAGTCATTTCCTAATCCTTTTATTTGGTTACTTTCTTCTAAACATTGAGGACCAGATATTGACACGTTACGTTTCATCAGTAATTTTAGAAAAAGATGTATGAGTTACTATTGATTAAAAGTAACATCTCAAAAAATTATGAAAACTGCACTACAAATTTAATAAGTGAACCAAACTCCGGACATGCCAGACGTTTGATAAGGATGGGAAAGGGGAGAGAAGACCTGAAAGAGATAAAGGAAACGAGCATTCGATGAATACTGATTTTATTAATAAATTGGTTGAGTATATATAGTAATCGTTATGATAACAAACATACAATTAACTACACAAATTACGCCACTATGCAACTAAAGGTTATGCTGAATTAGCAAGGTAAAGTTGGTCACATAATTACTACGGCATAATACTTGCGTATGTGTATCACATTACAACACAATAGGTTCGTTCGAGCAGTCGCCAGAACCAGTCAAAACAATTGGGGATTCTTGTACGCATACGCAATGCAGGCTGTTGCAGGGCAAAACCGCCATTTGGCATGCGCAGCAGAAAGAATAAGTGCTTTATGCACTTATTTTGGGGCTGCTCGAACAAACCTAATGTCAAGTTTACTATAATTGGAATTTAGGATGAATATTGTTTGTATACAAATGAAATATACTATTGTTTAACTTGAGATTAAACAAGCTGCGGGCTGTAAGACAGAAAATAAATGAACATATATGGAGTAATAGTCACATTGCATTTTTGTTTAATTTGATATTAAACAAGCTGCGGCCTGTAGACACAAAATAAACACTTGGTTGATGTGGACACAGGCTGATATTCTGGTTGGATATGGTGGCTCTTCCATTGTTTTTTTTTTTGTTTAATTAATATTAAACAAGCTGCGGCCTGCAGATATGTTCACATGATTCGGTGGGAATGGTCGGAGATTATTTGTTGCTTGAGGACACTCTTGTTTTAGTGTCGTGATTTATAGGCTTATGATCCTTCTTCTCATTTTCCACCATCTCTTCCAGGGATTCGAAGTGTTTCTTCCGAAGTCGAAGTTGAGTTGGTAAGAATTTCTGGTCCTGGAGCATCGTGGACTGTAGTGATATGCAACAAAAATTCATTGTTTTGTGAATCTTTGCTGCTGTGAATTATAGGCTTGTGGTCCTTCTTGTTTCTACCATCTAGGGATTCAAAGCGGTTCCTCCGAAGTCGAAGTTGAGTTGGCAAGAATTTCTTGAATCCTCTTCCCCATCCATCTTGCTTTCGGGCGTTTCCAGTTCTTCAGATTCCTCTTGAATGAACTGTATTATGGACGCGAACGAACTGTTGTCGACGCGATCCGAGCTATGTACGTAATGGCGACGATATTGCGCCCTTACGCCGATTAATTATGCCCTAACGGATGTACGAAGTTGCACTAATGCCGTAGAGACTTAAATGGTTGTGCCCGACGATTTGCTGCCGCCGGGGCTTGTATATAATTGGGTGCCCGCTCGCATTGATGAACTATTTGTTAGGAATGGTAATATTAGGTAAGGTGTTATAAAGGATGTGCTATCGAGACATGGTGGAGATGAAGATGGATTAAGAGAATTGAAGGGCGATGGTCAAATTCCGTTTAGGCCAGACATTTGCCATGGTGGATATAGAAAATGGATTAAAAGGATTGAAGGGCCATGGGCAAACTCCGGGCAGGCCAGATATTTGCCATGGTGGATATAGAAAATGGATTAAAAGGATTGAAGGGCCATGGGCAAACTCCTGGCAGGCCAGATTTTTGGCATGGTGGATATAGAAAATGGATTAAAAGGATTGAAGGGCCATGGGCAAACTCCGGGCAGGCCAGACATTTGCCATGGTAGAGGATAGGGTAGGGAGCCCTGAAAGAAAGGAAAGGAAGCGAGCATTCGATGAATACTCATTTTATTAATAAATTGGTTGAGTATATATAGTAATCGTTATGATAACAAACATACAATTAACAACACAAATTACGCCACTATGCAACTAAAGGTTATGCTGAATTAGCAAGGTAAAGTTAGTCACATAATTAGTACGGCATAATACTTGCGTATGTGTATCACATTACAACACAATGTCAAGTTTACTATAATTGGAATTTAGGATGAATATTGTTTGTATACAAAAGAAATATACTTTTGTTTAACTTGAGATTAAACAATAAGTACATATTCAGATGACATATGTATATATTGATGATGGCGTATATAAGAATGAACTGTCGCAGTTTTTGAAATATTTAAAACATTAAAAACATTTACTTATTAAGAATACCCTTTATTTATTAAGGTAATATGGTATACTTGCTACGAATTTTGATTTTTAAATTGTTAAGCTATTTGTTTCTTATTTTGTAATTCTTAAGAATAATCTGTTTGTTACTTTAAATAATTATATATTATTTATGATTTTTGTTAATTGTTCCAAATAACAGTATTATTCGTATTTATTATTTTTGTATAAAAAAGTAATTCTTCTTAATTCAACATTGTATATTGGGGCCCCCAAAATCAAAATTTCCCAGAGCCCCATGATGGCATAACGCGCCGCTGGATATGACCTGTGGATAATATTACCGGTAACATTGTAATATTACGGTAATATTACCGGTAATATTACCATTTTTTAAATTACCGGTAATTTTAAATCACTATAGTACCAATAATACCATCAACATGTTTACTGAATGAGGATATTACTGAAATTTAATAAAAATTATCAGTGATCATCAGTGAAATTTGTCATGAAATACTTGCATCAAATATCTCCGAAAGTATTAAGCTTAGCAGAACAAAATGTACACCATATTAAAGATGAAAAGAATTACTTAAAAAAATTAAAGATGTAGATTTGGGAGAAGCTTAAAAAACGGGTTTTTAGAACCGAAATATTAAGTCAATATCTACACTGTTAAGTCATCTGTCATCAGCAAACTTCTGTCGTTTTTGACAGAATAGATATTAACATAATATCTCCGTTGTTTACATTTTCCCAAATATAAATCTTTCAATATTTTTTAGTAACTCTTTGTTTATCATGTACCCAAATCGTCATCAAAATTTTATTTTTAATTTGATGTATAATTTGTACTGCTAAGAGTAATATTTTCGGAGATATTGATGCCAGCATTTCGTGGCGAATTTTTAAATCACTGATAGTTTTTAATTAATTTCAATAATAATATCATCGAATATTCAGCAACATTTTGAAATAATTTTTTTAGGCGGGCAAATTATGACTAGATTACCATTTCGGCGGCAAATTCTAAACCGTTAAGATGGGGTTCGAAATGAGTAGGCAACCAAATATACTTCATAATATTATCCTGAGTTATTCAGCGAAATGATTAGTTATTTTCATTCAAATTATACGTCGAACAGAACTTGAAACCTTTGCCGATTATACAACAAATATCCGGCTCAATTCTGTCGGGTCTAGGTGACGGATTTTACGATTGTTGATGGCTATGTCGTAGTCTTCTTACGTTCAACAAAAAAACGCCGATATTCACAGAATTCGTGACCTATACATGACAGAATTGAGCCGGATATCTAAAAAGCGGTAGACGCATGGAGTTTCATTTATTGCAAAGCCCATTATACTTACCGTTGCCATATTTTTTTTTAGCAAAATAAAGGACATATCGAAGAAAATAAAAAATATCTTATAAATCTCATAAAGGTATAACATTTATTAGGAAAATAGTAGCATACAACGTTGTTTAGAACGCATACATTAAAATTGCAAACAAATTTAATTATTAGACATACACACACATGGTAAAAATATAAAATTAAATTAATAATTAAAAAGTCGACCGATTTTGCCCATTCTCGAACTTGTCCTTACTTTTTAAGAGATAAGTTTATATACCAAATTTCAGAGCAAATACTCCAAAATTACGGGAGTTATCGTGTACACAGACGGACAGACAGACATACAGACAGCTGAATCGATTGTTTTCAATTCTGATCACATCCATATATACAGGGTTAGCCAAAATTACGGGAACACTTAAAACTCTCCAACCGTAAGAAATTTCCAAAAATTGTTCAAACAAAAGTTTTTTTGGCTTTAAACAAGCTATCTTTAAAATATATTTTCAATATACAGGTTGCTCATTATATTATAGAAATTTGGTAACATTTACTTTTTTTAAATAGAACACTTTAATATATAATTACATATTTTAATTCTAAGAATAATTCTAAGAATTTTTTATACGAATCTGTTTTTTTTTATAAAAAGCATTATTATTTAATTAGAACCTAACCGAAGCTAACAAATTCAAAAAAGAATTCGAATAATAGTTGTTTGGGCTTACACAACCTCTTGTTTAAATATAGTTTTAATATACAGTGTGCAAATTTACACCCTGTAATTTTTTTTTAGTTCTAAGATTAGTTCTAAGAGCATTTTAAGAAATAATTGTTTTAAATGCAATGGTTTTCAGTTATAAGCTTTTAAGCAAAACTACTGACTAGAAAACTACATGCACATTTATTTTAATGTGACAGTTTGAACATTTAATTTAATTCTATTTAATTGTGATGTTATTTTGTCTTGATTTTTCTTGTTAAAGTAAAAGTTCATTAGTATTGATTAATTGCTTATAACTAAAAAAATAAATTTTATAAAGATATAATTCCAAGAATATTTTTAGAATGAATCTTAGAATTAAAACATGTTAATAAATATACTTAAATATCCGTTCTGTTAGAAAAAGGAAAAATCCATAAAAAAATAACCATCCTGTACATTAAAAATATATTTGATCTTGACGTTGTTTAAACCCAAAAAACTTCTATTTGAATTTTTTTTTCAGGTTGGCTATTAACTATTAAGGTGTTCCGGTAATTGTGACTATTTTTGGCTAATGGCATATAACTAAAAAATAATGCATTTTAAAAAATTATGACTCCAATAAACATCGTTAGAATGAATCTTAGAATTAATAAATGTGTTTAGGCAACCTATATTGCATTTTTAGGCAAATTGTATTACATGCATATTTAATACTCCTAACGCCATCTAGTGGCCGTTTATTACATTTGACTTTCTCGCGTGCGCGTTGAAGTTAGGTCATTGTCGTGTAAGCCTTGGTACAAGCATGGTCTAGTACGAGTGTATGTACGCATCAGTGCCAATAAAGTTATTTCGAAAAGTTACACCGACTTTCAATCAAGGCAAGAACGTTCAAGGGATAGTTTTCCCTACATAAAATGGTCCGTCGAGCCGGATAAGTCAGCAATACTCCATCAAACATCATTACATACACATTGCATCACCCAAGACAAGATGGCAGACGCGGCGTCACCGGTAGAACAAAGCATCTAGAAACCAACACATCAACACATACGAACAGGTTAGTGCGCTCCTTTCATAATTCCTGCATTCCTAAGCTCCTTAAACAAGATCTCAATTTCGCTACGTGCATTTTTTAATTGCTATAATTATTACTCGCGATTTGATATCTTTAGTGCAAAAAAATGACGACGGAGGTAACGGTAGCCAAGCAAAAACGAGCAATCACAAAAGGCTCATTAACACGGTTTAGATCATTCTTAGACAACCAAACCGCGAGTGGCAACCCTGATTTAGTTCAGATTGAAATTCGATTGGTAAAATTTGAAACTTTAATCGATGAGTTTAATGAAATACAGCTGGACATTGAGTTATTGGACACTAAAACCGCCCCGGATGATCACGACAAAGAACGCGAAACATTTGAAAACTCATTCTATAAAGCGATTTCTGATGCAAAATGTATGTTGGGCCCTCGTGAAGCCGCGGAAAACGTTTCTAATCGGTCGGTCACACAAAGTGATCAAAGCTCACACGCCGCGAGTCACATAAAGCTACCCACGCTCAACCTACCTTCATTTGACGGCTCCTATACGCAGTGGTTATTTTTTAGAGACACCTTTAATTCTATTATTCATGAAAATGAGTCTATTGCAAAAATTCAAAAGTTTCATTACTTGAGGCTTTCTCTGAAAGGTGACGCTGCAGAAGTAGTCAACTCATTGGAAATATCTGACGCTAATTACGATACTGCATGGAAATTGTTGTTAGAACGTTACGAAAACAAATCACTTCTTATAAATAATCATATCAAAGCCATTTTACACATGCCCTCGATTTCTAAAGAATCATACACGAATTTACGTTCCATATGGGATAATACAAGCAAGCATATACGCGCGTTGGAGGTTTTGAACCAACCGGTCAAGCATTGGGATGCTTTGATAATAACAATAATTTCAGAAAAGCTCGATTCTGTCACACGAAGGGAGTGGGAGGAAAAATACGGCAATGAAATGCCAAACTTCGAAAATTTCTCTGATTTTCTAAAAGCTAAATGTCGTCTACTTGAAAAACTACAAATAAATCTAACTTCTAAAAACAATTATGAGCAATCCGCTACAAATCAACGCGTTCGAGCACATGTTTCAACCGACGGCACCTCTTGCATAAAGTGCAAAGGAGACCATCTTTTGTACAACTGCAAAGAATTTATCGATTTGTCCATAAGCGAACGATGGGATGAAATTAGGCGTTTAAATGTGTGTTCAAACTGTTTAAGACAATATCACTCAGCCAAAAATTGCCGCAATAAGGGAACTTGCCGCAAGTGCCAGAAAAAACATCATACTATATTACATTATAACAGCACCCAAACTTCTAAAGAAAACTCACTCGAATCTGAAAATCACTCGAACACAAAGAAAAATCACACTGTTGCAACCATAGCGTCACATGGCGTTTCATCACAAGTATTATTATCCACAGCACTAATTCAAATATCGGATCGATATGGTAATACACACCAATGCAGAGCGCTTCTAGACTCTGGCTCACAGTCTAACTTTATGACTGAAGCCCTTCTCAAAAAATTAGACATACCCAGATACAACATCAATTTTGTAGTTTCCGGTATAAATCAATCTATCTCCAATATAAAATTCAAATGCGATGCTAATATCATGTCTAGGCACAACTCTTATACAAGAAAACTATCGTTTCTCATTTTATCAAAAATTACTGATAACATACCGCATATTTCATTCGATAGTGAAACTTTAAACTTGCCAAAAAACATTGCACTTGCAGACCCTGCGTTTGATAACACAAGTCAAATAGATATTTTGTTGGGCGCAGAAATCTTTTGGGAACTACTGAACACCGGACAAATTCAACTAGGTAAATCTAAGCCCATTTTGCAAAACACTCAGCTGGGGTGGATAATCTCTGGACCCATTTCAGATGAGTATTTGTCTATTCCAAATCGTTCTTCATGCAATTTTATCACTAATAAACACTTAGATGAATCTCTGGAAAAATTCTGGGAACTAGAGGAAGTAAGTACAGAACGAAAATTAACTCCTGTGGAAATTGCATGTGAAAATCACTTCAATTCTGAGACAACTCGCGCACCAGACGGTAGATTTATTGTAAAACTCCCTCTGAAGAAACCCATAACCCTTCTTGGGGAATCTAGACGAGACGCAGAAAAACGATTCTTCGCGTTAGAACGTAAACTAATAAAAAATCCTAATTTTTACACACAATATTCTCAATTCATGAGCGAATATGAATCACTATCACACATGTCTCTAGTCAATGAACCAAATCTTAATAATACTCACTACTACATGCCACACCACGGGGTTTTCAATGAAAATAGTGAAACCACGAAGCTTCGTGTTGTGTTTGATGCTTCAGCTGTAACTTCCAGTGGAGTATCTTTAAATGACCTTCAGTATATAGGGCCTGTCTTACAAGATGATCTTTTTTCGATTGTTTTAAGATTCAGAAAACATAATTACGTAATATCTGCTGACGTAACAAAAATGTATCGGCAGGTATTAGTCGTGCCCGAACAACGGTGCCTTCAAAGAATCCTTTGGCGATCACAATCTACTGAAGATTTAGCCACATACGAACTGAATACCCTAACTTACGGTACAACAGCTGCCTCATACCTTGCAATTAGATGCCTTCAGCAATTAGCAATCGAGTCTCAGGAAAATTGCCCTCTTGCTGCACAAGCTATAAAATCAGATTTTTATGTCGATGACCTGCTCACTGGTTCAGAGACAATTGAAGACGCGGCAAATTTGGGTAAACATATTTCGGACATTTTGCGACAAGGTTGTTTTGAATTGCATAAGTGGCGTTCCAACAAACCGGAAGTGATAGAAGCAATTACGCAAGGTGTTTCCGACGCAAAGGTTCTTAATTTTGGCGATAAAACATCAAAAACTCTTGGACTTACTTGGTCACCAATTGACGACACCTTAAAATACGACATCAACACAAAACCGACTAAGCAGGCGAATACAAAGCGCGCAATTCTAGCAGAAACTGCAAAAATATTTGACCCCTTAGGTCTATTAAGCCCGTGCACCATAAGTGCCAAAATTATACTACAAAAACTCTGGCTATACAAGCTCTCCTGGGATGAATCTATTCCTTTAAATCTGCATACGTACTGGTTATCATTTCGAGATCAATTACATCTATTAAACGAATTATCTATACCCAGGCACGTTATATGTCAAAACCCGCGTTTAATTGAACTACATGGATTTTCAGACTCTTCCGAATCGGCATATGGCGCAGCCATATATATTAAAAGCATTGATCACGGTGGCATCAGCTATGTCAATTTATTATGTTCTAAAACTCGCGTTGCTCCATTAAAGGGAGCCACTATCCCAAGGCTAGAACTCTGCGCTGCTCTGTTGTTGGCACGACTATCTTCCAAAGTAATAGAAACAATGAAGATTCAGTTTGATAATTTATTCTTTTGGAGCGATTCATCAATTGTTCTTGGGTGGATACACTCAAATTCAATGCAATGGAAGGTATTTGTGTCGAATAGAATATCAGAAATTCAAACTCTAACTAACCCGCAAAATTGGCATTATGTCAACACACTTGAAAATCCTGCAGATCTTCTAACGAGGGGGATAGAACCAAGAGCATTAAAGGACTCACCTCTTTGGTGGCATGGTCCAACATGGCTACCCAAACCAGAAAGCGAATGGCCAATCAGATCAGCTCATGGATTTCAATTCAGTAAATTGCCGCATTTAGTGGAAACCGAAATACGCAAAAATGCTATAAATTTAAATACCACTTTACATGATTTAGGCATATTGAAAAAATATTCTTCACTTATTAAACTAAAACGAATCACAGCTTACTGCCTTAGATTTAAAACTAACTGCCGAGTGGAATCTAACAAAAGACAACTAGGTCCTCTTACACCTACCGAATTAAATACAGCATTTAACCAGTTGATAAAAATGGTTCAGCAGGTTTATTTTCCACAAGAGTTACTGGACTTAACAAAAAAGGGGGTTGTAGGTTCCTCCAGTAAAATACTATCTCTTTCTCCATATGTGGACGGTGACGGAATCATCAGAGTTGGAGGGAGGTTGAGAAATTCCGATTACGATAAAAATAAAATTCACCCAATTATATTACCTGGAAATGGACCTTTTTCAGAGTTACTAGTACGACATGAACATATAAACTTACTACATTCAGGGCCACAGGCGCTCTTAGCTCATTTACGCCAAAAATTTTGGATACTTAGCGGACGAAATTTAGTCAAAAGAATAGTACATCAGTGTATAAAATGTTTCCGTTTCAAGAAAAATGCAAATATTCAGTACCAAATGGCAGACTTACCAAAGTTACGCGTAACTCCCGCTAGACCATTCTTGAATTGCGGCGTGGACTACGCAGGACCTTTTCTTATTCGGGACAGAAAGACCCGTAACTATAAAACCTCTAAGGCGTATGTATGCTTGTTTGTTTGCTTTGCAACTAAGGCCGTGCACATCGAGCTGGTTAGCGATTTGAGCACTGAGGCGTTTTTGGCGGCTTTACGAAGGTTTATATCAAGGCGCGGTAAGTGTGCTAATATATTTTCAGATAACGGTACTAACTTTGTGGGCGCAAATGCTCAAATCACGAAATTTCTTAAATCCGACAAAATGTTAACTGAACTAAATCAGGAGGGCATCACGTGGCACTTTATACCCCCCAGAGCTCCACATTTTGGTGGAATATGGGAAGCTGGTGTAAGATCAGTTAAGCACCATTTAAAGAGAGTCATAGGCGAATCGAAGTTAACCTTTGAGGAATTTGTTACAATTTTAACTCAAATTGAGGCTTGTTTAAATTCTAGACCTTTATATCCTCTATCATCTGACCCTTCTGACAATACTCCTCTCACACCTGCGCACTTTATAATTGGCGAATCCATCACTACTTTTCCGGAGCCGAATGTACAAGACATCCAGGAAAACAGGCTATTACGATTTCAAAGGCTGCAGAAAATGTTCCAACATTTTTGGACCCGATGGTCCAAAGAATACATTTCCGAGCTACAGGTCCGCACTAAGTGGAAGTCCCGGCACCCAGAAATACTCAAGGTAGGCACCTTGGTTCTCATCAAAGACGATCACACTCCTCCATTAAAATGGACTCTTGGCAGAATCACCGACCTACATGTGGGCAGAGACAACGTTTGCAGAGTGGCGTCAGTGAAAACCGTGAGTGGAGTGCAAAAAAGGCCTGTAACCAAATTGTGCGTGTTGCCGTGTGAAAGTGATGCGCATGAAACAAATAATCAGGACAATTAAACAAGAGACATTATATTTCAGAACTTATATTATTATAGTTGAGTTTATTTGCATATGTTGTTTTATATTTTTCTTATTGTATTCTTTTATTGTTCATTTACACAATATGTATGTTTATTCATCATTTTTGATTATTTTCGAAAGCCATTAGGCTTCCAAGGCGGCCGGCTATGTTTAGGCAACCTATATTGCATTTTTAGGCAAATTGTATTACATGCATATTTAATACTCCTAACGCCATCTAGTGGCCGTTTATTACATTTGACTTTCTCGCGTGCGCGTTGAAGTTAGGTCATTGTCGTGTAAGCCTTGGTACAAGCATGGTCTAGTACGAGTGTATGTACGCATCAGTGCCAATAAAGTTATTTCGAAAAGTTACACCGACTTTCAATCAAGGCAAGAACGTTCAAGGGATAGTTTTCCCTACAAAATGTAATAATATATATGTGTTATATTTAAAAAAAAGGATAGGTTACCGAATTTCTATAATAAAATGAGCACTCTGTATATTGAAAATATATTTAGACGATAACTTGTTTAAAACCAAAAAAAAAAAATGTTTGAACAAATATTTTAATATTTCTTACGGTTGGAGAAATATTTAGCTGTTCCGGTAATTTGGCTAACCTGTTCGTCGCCTACACTTGACAGATTTGACCCGGATGTTTTTTGTATTATCGTCAAAGGCTTCAAGTTCAGTATAATTTGAATGAAAATATCTAATCATTTCGGTGAAATACTGATCACAAAATTATAAAGTATATTCGGTTGCCCACACATTTCGAAGTCCACCTAATGCACGATACGATGACAACACTGGTAGTGATGGCGTTCACAAAACTAACTTGTTCAATATTTAATTTAATTTTTCTTAACTTTGTGACGGCTTTACAAAATAAAGGACAAAATGCCTATTCTAGTAAATAAATAAAGTTAGAGGACACTCCGGTGAAATAAAGGACTGTCCTCTTAAATAAAGGACGTATGGTCACGGTAATTATACTATATTTCAAATCTGAAATCTTTTCTTACCAACATGAACATTAAAATTCTCACCCAGTTTTATAATATTCTCTTTAGATAATCTATGCATCACCTGAGAAGTCAACCGGTGGCTAATAAAAATTCACCCACTCAGTTAAGTGCAAGATCGATTTTTCCGCTACAGTGGACCGATAAAGCACTTAAGATGCATGAAAGTCGTCATTTCGTCGTCAAGTCTTAAACCTATTAAAGCATTACCATTTAAATTTACCTCGCGAAGAAGGGTCCTCACTTTTGGACGTTTCGTCATGCTGGCTATTTAATAGCAGGCGGTGTGTATGGCCACCCCCGACTTTTCCGGCTTTTCATCTAATTTGCTGCGCGAATCCCCGGAAAAGCCCACACCCCTAAACTCAGCATCCGGCGCAAAATCTTTTTTTACCAAGGGAACAATGTCCGACCTACATTAGGCTGCATTATTTATTAGCGTTTTACTTACGGGAAATCTCAGGAAAACATCAACCCTACACCGTTTTGCTGTTTAACCCTAACAGTTTCCTTTTTTTGTCCTAAATTATTGATACTCTCAAGGTATTTTTCTTTATACTTGGGAATGAAATCCAGTAGTAAGTCGACGCTGAATATCAAGTGAAAATTAGTATTCTAATTCTGTATTTTAGTTGTTATTTTGATTGCTATGAAACGGAAGGGGTGCGTTTTACAACAACGTACCCGACAGCTCCTATAAAAATAACCATGAATTGTGAATTGACATTTCAAAAGTGCTGTCATACTAGATGAAATTAGTCAATTTTGTACAGCTTTTTTTGTTTTCATATCGTTATAAATGATATAGTTATATAAAAGTTGCACTTATTATGAGGTTCAGTCGCCAATAAAAAGTATTTTCTGTAAGGGAAAACAGATTTGAAAAATCGTGTTTCTAGAAAAACGCGTCAGTTGAATCGGTGTTCTTGTACTTTTTAAAACTCTTTTTCTATATGAATTCATTGAAATATAATAATTTAGTCATGCTAAGCACCTAGATATGTTCATTCCCTATACCAGTGGTTCTTAACCGGTGACGTTGGCATATTAATTTTGATAACTCATTGGCTCGGACAAAAATTTTACAAACCCATACAATGTTGTACACCTGAAATTGACACATGAAATATATATTTTAAGCATGAGCATATAGGTCCAAATAAGTGATAAGAGAAAGTTGAAAATCTACAGGTACATAGCTGTTAGGTACTAATCCTTGGTACTAATAGTATATAATGTAGTTATGTGTATATTAAAATCAAGTTTTCTACTGAGTAGGTAACAAAGATTTTTTCAGGTCCCTTTAAACTATTATTTAATCAAGTCAAGTATTACATTTTGTCTATTATTGTCTTTTAGCCAACTTTACTAAATGTATGAGAGCAACAATTTTTCTCTTCAATATTGATAATATAATAACACATATATTATTTAAAATTTTGTTGTAATCTCTTGAACGTTTCAATATTCTGCAAATACTCCCTTATATTAATTTATTGCTTTTACATAAAGTTCTTACTTTTTAGATTATTAAACATCTATTAAAAATAGAAACAATAAGTTTATTATATGTATATTATATTTTGTTAAATATGCATTATAAATTTAAATAATAAACTGAACAAATTATTTGTTGAAAAATGTTTTACTGATGAGAAATTAATAAAATTAAATATTTATAACTAAATTATGTACTGTGTCATGTGTGTGCTTTTCATGTTTATTTTTAATAATGTTAATTCCTTTTATGTGGTTTATGTGTATATGTGACCGCGTTTAATGAAAAAACCAAATGTAGCCGCACTTGGTCCTAGGTATCAAGCAGAAATCTCATGTAAATATAATTTTATAATACTAAAATGGTTATGAATATTTTGTATATTGAGTTTTACCTATATAATACTATAACCTCAATGAAAATTAACTGAATTAGTTTGTAAATATTTAAAATATGTGTGTAATGTATTTGTCTATTGGCGTGCAAGAAATAAACGTATAAAATCAATATTGGTTATTTTTGTAGATTTCCTATAATATATGTCTAATAACTAATAAGCATTATTATATCATCATTATATTAAATCCGTATGGGAACGAGCATAAGTACAGGATAACATACGGCATAATAAGTAGCATAACTACGGGCGCACGGGCGTATAGTAAACTTCGTTGGACCTCCGTAAGAAGGCGCGCGGGTGTCTTACCAAAAATCTTAGCGTGCTGGTTTCCTTTATTGTTTCTATGGCTGTTATCTATTACTTGTGAAACTTCATAAATAGTGGAAAAGTTTGTTAATCTGTCTCCATCAACATATACAAACACCAGAGAAGTGTTTTTCTATTGTAAGATTTCGTATATCCGATAACAAAGCAACTTTATAACCCTATATTTTTATTTTAGGAATAAATATGTGTGGCGTCCTGGCGTCCTATACATAACCTGCAAAATTCGAAAGCGTTTTATGCATTTACGTAGCTAATTTTGACTGTAAGAAACACACTCAATAATTGTATTTGTTCTTGCTTATTTTATGTTTTTGTAGCTGGATCCGAGGATGATATTAGATATATCGAAATCAATTATCCCACGAACACTGTTATATTAAAGACTGTTTATCCAAGCTTGATAGTTTTGCTAAATCCTTTTCTAAGTTACAACAAAGCATAGACACGGTGGAACTTTTCATTAATCAAATTAAAGAAGCAAATGGACAATTAGCAATCCGCCAGCTGCGTAAACTGTTAAATAGGCGACGCACGAACCAACAACATGTCAACTTCGTTGAAACGGCTAAACGACACCAATTAACACCAGCTTTTTGCAAAATACGCATCCCCAAGCACCTAGAACGTCTCTCGGGAAGCATAATGAAAACGATACTAAAACAGGAGCTGCGGACACACGACAATGATCGACACTATATTAAAATTCTTACACAAACACCTCCTGGAACGCCACCTACACCAAATAGAGTACCCGGAACTCATCGAAAGCTTTGAAGAAGATGTAGGATGACAAAAACCTTGACAGTGACAGTAAGGGTATAACGAAATTGAATAAGACTCATAACAGCGAAGGACAAATATCGGGAGCCAACAACAGCAACCACACATGAACACAAATTCCCTGGCAGATACACCAACCTTAGTAACATCTTAGTCTGACCAGCGAGAGGAAACTATCCTGACAAATTTTAAGGCGGTACCACCACATAACGTCAAACACAACGAATTTGATCTCGAATTAGACGCTATTACCTATAGACACCCGAACGGAACAGAGATGAGGAGGAGGGTCAAGGAAACACTACTTGCCGACACCGATGATAACCACACACCAATACAGACAACCACACTATCAAGAAACTTAAAAAGAAGATCTTAGACAATAATCTAATTGTCACTAAAGGAGACAAGGAAGCTGGCCTTGTAATACTACCTAGACAAGAATATATAACAAAAACACTAGAGTTCTTTCAACAGAACAACATCAAAGTGAATGGTAACCTAAGTGTACAGAATAGTTACAACCACAAATTTAAGAGAACTGTCGAGAAAGCACGAGATTCCTTGACCAAAAGTCAGAATACAACCAGAAGCCAATAGAGAGTTGAACCGAACTATTCCTAGTTATACAGCATGATTAAACTGCACAAGACCGGCTACCCTATACGACCAATCGTCACCTCCATAAGTACGACGGCCAACAAGATGTCCCGAGCACTCAACAGACTCATATTGAACGAGTATCGATACAAATCAGCACATACCACATCAAACTCCAACGACCTCATTAACAAGACGAGAAATATCAACCTGTCTCCGACTTCACGCTTGGTCTCTTTCGATATAGTTAGCCTCTACACAATCGTCCCTGTAAAATACTTCACTCGCTCTTGAACCTTCCTCAACCAACGAACTTGATAGACAACAAGTCGAAGAAATTCTCATCGTGTTCCAAATTTGCCTACAACAGAACTTTTTCCAGTTCGACAACACCAGCTACACACAACCAGATGGATTATTTTGTACACTCCAAAATATTGAACGACAAAATTTTGATCTTTCAACCGATTACATTAGAACCTCCACTTAAGTTTTAACAACTTTCGTAGCAACTGATTCAAACTTGTCGATTCGGTATGAATGGCTTTTTCAACTGTTGCTAAATTTCTACTTTTATGCGAGTTGTTTCCAAAGTTGCTATAATACCAAACTACACCTATTTTAATTTGTTTTGTTGAGGTAGTTATACGTCAGCGGAGGTCAATTATACTATACGGTGCGTTTTTCAAAATGTTATATGATTAAAAAGTTAGAGTTTGGCAACCTTCTAGTATGGTGTTCCAGGGCTTTCCTTATGGAAAATGAGTTATTGTTTTCCAGTCCAGCTCGAGTTTGTTTGCTTTGTTAGATGTAACTAAATAACTCTAACCTAAAACTTGTCTTGGCTGAAATCTTTAAATGCAGTCAAAACTCTCTCCGATTTACCAGCGGGTGCACTTTAATCAGAACCCTGAAGACTTATTCATTTCTCACATAAACTAATTGACAGATTCGTAGTGGTTACTCATCAACTTAGTTGATACTTATTTCAACCATTCAGTTGCCCAGAGAGTAGAGATACATACAGAATTGCATTTTCTCCATAGTTCTTAAGTACCTAAGGTAAACGTCCCAAATTCAGACACTGCTAAATTCCGACATATCTCTGTTTAGTTTAGTAAGAAATCTAGAACAACATTGAACTTTATTTTAGGACATCCGGTTTGTTGATTTGACATTCGACTTATCAACCCACAATTCTTAGTTTACCAATGGTCTGACGGTAAGAATATAACTTAAAAGTTTGACTGATCTTGATAATTGAGGGTTATGCTAAAAGTAGATTTTTTTCTTATAAGGTAGGTAACTGCAATTCGACTTATTTTTAAATCGCTACAGGATAACAGTAATTAAGAAAATTCTAATAATATCTATTAACGGTGTACTTTTAGCCACTATTATTTACAAATTTAGAGGTTTCGGAATTATGTACATAAATATAGCACGTCCTTAAATCAGACTGGTGTGTCGGAATTGTGTACATGGTAAGAAGTAATTCATATGGCCAAGGGCGTATCCACCTCAAATCGGAAGGGGGCAGTTGTCTAAATTTAACTTACTGTATGGAAGAAGGGTGCCTTTCCAAGGAAGAATTTTACCTATTATACAATATACATATGTATTTGACGCCCCACAATCCAAACACATAGTGCCTATCTAGTGAAATGTTTATAAAGAATTGAATTACATTTGTTTAAAGAAATTCAATTTATGTATTTAAATAAGTCGTTTTTCTCGAAAATCTGTCTGAATTCTGTTTTCTGAGTTCGAAATGGCAAATTATTATCTTACAGTGTCATTATTCATTAAAAAATTTCGTCCTATTCTTTAAACAATCAATTATTATTCATGTTCTCCTTTTTTTCTAATTATGGTAGAAAAGTCAGTTTTTGTGAAATTAACTTATAAATTTCAACTTCGAGAAATTTAACAAACCTATTATCTAGAATATCTTGTAAACCCACATTTGATTAAACAAATTCCATTTGTTTAAACAATTTTTGTATGCAATTTACTTAAAATTCACTTTTTTTAGATCGGTCTGGCCAACTGTTATTCTCAAGTGGCAGCATTTATATTTTAGGATGATTTCCATTGTTTAAATAATAAATTATTATACGTTTTCAATATCGTATATTCAAAAATATTTAAATGATTTGAAATCCCTTTTTTCGGGAAATTGGAGAGTTACATTTCTTTTTAAAATATTAAATTTCCCAAAGTCAACAAATTTTATTAATCACATTTCTTTCTCCATTTCTTATTCTAATTTCCTACCACCGTGTGGTAGGTCGCAAAATATTGTTGATTTATTGCTGTCGGGAACTGTTACCTACCTGTACTCTAATTAATTGAAATATTGAAAACGAATATTATTTTATTATTCGAACACTGGAAATCATCCCATAATATAAATGATGTCACTTCAGAATAACAGTTGGCCAGCCCGATCTAAAATAATTAATTGCAAGCGATTTGCAAAAAAAAATTTAATAAGTAGAATTTGTTTAAACAAATTTGGGTTTATTAGATATCTCGAACATGAAATTTATGTTACTTTTACAAATAAACTGACTTTTCTAAAATAATTAGAAAAAGTTGAAAATGAATTATAATTGATTGTTTAAACAATAGGAAGAATTTTTTAATGGATAATGTCCCTCTAAGAGTCTAACTGCCATTTCGAACTCGGAAAGCAGAATTCGTTGGATTTTCGAGAAAAGCGTCAAATCCACATGTATAATAGGTCAAATTCTTCTATAAGTCCTATAACTTTAACATAAGTTTTCCCAAACCCCGAATAATTATTCGAAAAATACCAAAAAATAAAGTAAAATGAAACTGTTCTTCTGTAACATTAGTATCTAATGCTTGGAGAGAAGATGCTAGCGTCTAGCATATTCAAGTCAACATGGGTGACGAGCGGAAATAAATAGATCGTTCAAATCAATGCAATGAATACCGTACAAATTTGAGTTACAGGAGCAATTTATGAAAACATGTAAAATGTTATATTGTGCATATTTGTAAAATTAAGTGGACCCCATAAAGTTTGGTTAGTAATGTTTACTCAATAGGTTTATTCAATACACACTAGTTACTTTCAGGTAGGTATTATTTTTTTGTGAAGAACTAAATACATAATAACTACTGTATTAACAACACTAACCAAACAAAATCTAATAAACAAAGTTATTATAAACATAATTTATAGAAAATAGCTGATGCTAACAAAAATATTTTTACTGTAACATTACTTTCTTATTTTTTACATAACATTATTCAATAATAAACGATAGTAATAAACGTATACCTAATGGTATAAGTTTAACACTATCGTTACTATTCTTTTTAGCAACATTACCTTCCTTCCGTCAAAAGTGTTGCGGCTAAATTTAGCGTTTCTTCTACGTTAGACTTTGTAATAGAATGTTTGTTCTTCTTATTTTTTTCTGGTTGACCAAAGCTTACTTCCACTTAATTTGAGGGAACTCGTATTTATAAAATAAATACACCATATAATTAGTTCAATTATTTTTGTTTCAGTTATTTTTTAAGCGCGATATTCAAAAGTGTGATACCTCATTTCATTCATTATTAAAGTATTTTAAACAAAAACGTCATTTTAAGTTTGGAAAAAGTTTAGATGTAAAGTCTACCAACTTACCAATATTTGACTGTTCTTCATTTGGAGCCTCCTTGTCATTTCGAAATGTTGCATCTTCTCGTAGGCAACAGAATCGCGTTCCTCCAGAATGGTTCTTAATTGTTTCTAAATATCAACCTAATAAAATCAAAACATCAATATCATTGACTTTTATCACTTATTACTGTTGCATCTAGAGCTGATTGTGGTTTATCTTTAGTAGACTTGAGAAATAACGTGCAGACACTTTTGTATCAACTCGAGAACTGTTTTATTAGTAACCATCAACAACCTATGTTGTTGCTAAGCATTACATTAAATACATACATAGTCATGGGTATTAAGATGAACATATATAAACACATATAATACCCAACATCTTCCCCCTTAAATAACAAAATACTTACACAAACACTAATCTAAACAAACTACTAAAATTAGTATTCTTTGCCACTACGTAAGACGTGTTTTGTTACGTTTCTATGCTCATGAATATGTTCTGTATTATCAACATCCGTGTTAAACTCAGGATCAAAATATGTGCGAATATCATAGCTGTTACGTCTGTAAACTCTTCTATTATCACCTTCGATTATGTAGGAACGAGGTGTAGGTCCATACTTAATAATTCTTCCTTTCTCCCATATTCTGTTATTTTGAAAGATTACTCTATCATATAAATAGAAATCCCGTCTCTTTCTGGCTGTTTTATCATAATAATTTTTATATTTATTTGTCTTGTCTTTAAGTTGTTGTAAAATATTCCTATTTAATTGTGGTTCTAATAAATTATTTTTGATAGGAATTTTAGTTCTACAAATTCTATTTTGTAATAACTGACTTGGGGTATAATCTAGATCCTTGACTTTTGTATTTCTATAGTTTAATAAACTTATATAAATTTTATATTCATTTTCTGATTTTCGTAAAATATTCTTACAAATACTAACTGCCTTTTCAGCCAAACCATGTCCTTTTGGATAATTTGGGCTTGAAGTGACAATTTTAAAATTATTTTCTTTTGAAAATTGTTGACATTCATATGAATTGAATGGATTATTGTCAGCTACAACTATTTTTGGTATTCCAAAACGCGAAAAAATCATCAGCCAAGCATTAATGATTGCGTTAGATGTTTTATTCTTCAATTGTATTAACTCAATCCATTTTGAAAAATAATCCATCAGCACAAGATATGCTTTGCCTGAAAATTCTAATATATCGCAACTTACTTTGTTAAATGGAATAGATGGAATCTCATGTACAATTAAAGGTTCTTTCACATTTTTAGAGCTAAGTAACTGACAAGTATTACATTTTCCAACCAAATTTTCTATTTGTGTGTCCATTCCTGGCCAATATAGCAACTGACGTGCTCTTTCTTTTGTTTTCGTTATACCTAAATGCGTTTCATGCAATAATTGTAACATTTGTGGCCTTAATTTGCTTGGCACTATAATTCGTTCATTAAAAAATAATAAGTTGTCATCCAAAAATATTTCATTACGCAATTTATAATAAAATTTCAAATCATTTGAAACTTTTGTCTTGCTTTGAGGCCATCCGTTAACACACATCTGTTTCAACTGCTTTAAAACCTTATCTGATTCAGTTTCTTTCTGAAACATCTTTATTTTCTCATCACTGACATTTATTGAATGTATTACTTCATTGAACTCTTCATCTTCATCTGTATTATCAATAAAATGTCTTGAAAAGTAATCGGCTAAATTCATATATTTTCCTGGTACATATTCTAAATCTATATCATAATTTAATAGTCTTAATCTCATTCTTTGCAACTTTCCTGACGGAATTTGATGAATCTCTTTGTTCATTATTGCTATAAGTGGTTTATGATCTGTCTTAATTCTAATTTTTTGTGAATAAATATAATTGTGAAACTTCTTACAGGCAAACGTTATTGCCAGAAACTCTTTCTCCACCATAGCATATCGTTTTTCTGCGTCTGACAATGAACGTGATGCAAAGATAATAGGTTTATTATCTTGTAATAAACAACAACCTAAACCATTTTGACTACTATCACTTACTATAACAATTGGTTTGTTTGGATCAAATGATTGCAAAGTTGGAGCTTTGTTTACATTGTCTTTTATTTCTTGCAAAACTTTGGTATGTAATGATGTCCAATGAAATATAACATCTTTCTTAAGAAGACTTCTTAAAGGACTAGTCAACTCTGATAAGTTCGGTAAATAATTTCTCATATAATTAATTACCCCTAACAACTTCATCAATTCTTTCTTGTTTTTTGGAATATCAATCTTTTCTATAACTTTTAATCTCTCCTTATCCAACTCAATGCCGTTCTCAGAAAAAATATGCCCCAAGTATTTAACTTGTTGTAGTCTATATTGAAATTTACTTAAATTAAATTTTACGTTAACTTCTTTAGCACGTTGCAATACTAATTTAAGGTGATCATCATGTTCCTGTAATGATTTACCCATTACTAATATATCATCCATATAAATAAAAACACCAGGCAAATCCCCAAAATTCTCATGAGTGTATTTCATAAATACTTCAGGTGCTACAGACAACCCAAATGGTAAACGAGAGAAGCAATATGTTTGCCCAAATGGCGTTGCAAAACAAGTTAATAATTTACTTTCTTCATCTAAAGGTACATTCCAAAATCCACAATTATAATCTAAAACCGAAAAATATTTCATTCCACATAAAGCCTGAGATATGTCCTCAATCGTTGGTGTTACAAATGGTTCTCTAACCAAATATTTATTGAGTTCTAATGGACTTAGACATATGCGCAAATCGCCAGATTTCTTTTCTACTACAACAATATTATTAAGCCATTCTCCAGGGTTTTGTACTTTTTCTATTACACCTTCCTTTTCTAAATTATCGAAAGCTTTTTGTAGTCTACCTTTAATTTTTAATGGAACTCTTCTGGGTGGATTTACAACAGGAATATAATTTTTAATTAACTTTAACTTGTAGGGCTTTTTAAATTTTCCTAGACCTGTGAAAGTTTCTATATTGTTCTTAACAAACTCTTCTTTGTCTTTATCAATTATGTTTATTTTATTTACCCTTTTGATGAGACCTAACTCTACGCAAGCATCTCTACCCAAAATTGGTATGTTTTTTCCTGTCAATATATAAAATTGTAGGTTACTTACAACACCTTTATAGTTACATTGTATCGTTGCTACTCCTAAAGGTTTTATTTTGTTACCTCCATAACCTTCTAATATTACTTTAGTTTTTCGTAACATGAAATCTTTTATATTTTTGGCTATGTTTAGAGATATTATATTGCATTCTGATCCTGTGTCTAACTTGAAGTTGACAATTTTTCCTCCAACATTTATACTTTCTTTCCATTTGTCATTTTTAGAACTATTAAACGTTATTTTATTGACATATAACACGCCTGACTTCTCTGAATTGTTCAAAACTACATCATCTAACGACACTGTTTTCACAAATTTCAATCTACAAGCCTTAGCAAAATGATGTAATTTTGAGCAATTATGGCATTCTTTATTATATGCCGGACACTCTCTTATTTTGTGTCTTGTCAAACATTTACTACATTTATTAAAATTGTGCTGTCTGTATCTATTATCATAATTTTTGTTATATTTATTATCATTGTTATATCTAGTCTCACTGTTTTTATTGTATTTTCCACTTCCTGTCACATTGTTCCTATACTTATCTATTTTATACACATGCCCTTGATGCGATTCTGGTGTTTGGACTTGTCTTGTCTGCTCCCTTGCAATTTCCCATGCTTTGCACTTATCAATGGCCTTTTGTAGGTCGAGGTCCTCAATCGACAGCAACCTTTCTTGTAACGCCCTATCGTAGACGCCAAGTACTATTCTATCCCTAATCATCGACGCCTCTTGTTCACCAAATCCACATGAACGTACTAATTTTCTTAAATCCGTAACGAAATTTTCTATGGGCTCTCGTTCTCCTTGGCTTCTTGTATAAAATGTATACCTTTCAAAAACTTCATTTTTCTTCGGAATGCAGTACCTTTCAAAACTGTCAATGACTTTGACATAACTTGTCTTTTCTTCATTAGTCAGATTGAAAGTCTGGAACAATTCCACTCCCTCTGAACCGATGGCATTTAGTAGCGTGGCGATCTTTATGTTATCAGGATGTTTTTCTACACCAGCGGCTATGGAAAATATTTCAAAATTTAACTTGAACTTTTTCCAGTTTTCCGCTATATTTCCGCAAAGGTTCAAGTTTTCTACAGGTTTAATATAATGTACAGACTGCGCCATGTTGCATCTAGAGCTGATTGTGGTTTATCTTTAGTAGACTTGAGAAATAACGTGCAGACACTTTTGTATCAACTCGAGAACTGTTTTATTAGTAACCATCAACAACCTATGTTGTTGCTAAGCATTACATTAAATACATACATAGTCATGGGTATTAAGATGAACATATATAAACACATATAATACCCAACAATTACAAAGAAGTATCCACCTGCTTTTCCTTCGATTTAATATTGTTTAAATTTTTACACCATGCACGATCTACATACCATGTGCAGAATAGTCTAAAAATGAAAAGACTTATTGCAAGAATTTTTAAATTATAATCAGAGTAATAAGTTTAGCTCAGTAGAAGTTCAGAGACGAGAGTAGAAATTGGTAGTAATGACATAGCACATCAATACATAGTATGTTACTGGAACATTACACACAATATATAACAACGATGTTCCCGCGCAATCCGGTGCCTACTTATCTCTAACACCCCCTCTCGAGGTAAGCCGGGACGTCGTAATTTTTCTGACTCCTAAAGCATCCAAACTTTTCCAATGTTTACTACCAACGAGTCCTTTGATTAAAACATCAGCAGGCATCTCATCAGTTCTTAAGTACTTGATGTCAATTTTACCTGTAGAGAACACTTCACGAATACGGTGATAACACATATCAATGTGCTTTGTTCGCGAATGGTACACTGTATTCTCAACTAATTTCTTTGCTCCTTGATTGTCGTTGAACAAAGTAACTGTGACATTTGAATTTATGTTAGCGTCCAACTCTTCTAGAAGCTTTAGCAAATGTATGGCTTCTTTCGTGGCTTCACTCAATGCCATTTCCTTGACTCCCAAGAAACGATTCCACCAGCACAGGTAAATGCATAGCATGTATATGATCTCCTGTCGTCTATGCAAGTAGCCCAATCAGCACCTGCATATCCTGTTACCACATTACCCCCTCTTAACCTGAAGGTAATTCCAACATCTAAAGTTCCCTTTAAATAACGAAGAACGCGCTTTGCCGCTTGCTAATGTTGAACTCCGAAATAGTCATTAAATTGACCTAAAACACTGCATACATGCGCAATTTCCGGACGTGTAGGTACCGCAAGATACATGAGACTTCCAACAAGTTCTCTGTAAGGAGGTTTTTCACCATCTTCAGTCATCTATGTATCTGACTTCGATAGTTTTGTCCCTGCTTCCATCGGCGTTTGTACTGATCTGCAGTCAAACATTCCAAAGCGTTCTAGTAGATCTAAAACGTATCCTTTTTGACCCATTGTGATTGTTCCATCATTCCTTGAAAATTCAGTTCCCAGGCAGTATGATACATCTCCCATATCATTAATATCAAATGCTCTTCTAAGTCGTATTTAATATTGTTTCTCCTTTTTGATAAAATAAGAATACCATCCACTTATACGATTATGATAACCAAATCGTCCTTTGCATTCTTTGTGTAAACAGACACATCACCTTTTGTAGGTTTTGCTCCTATTTTGGTTAGTTCAGAGGTCAGTCGTTGATACCAACATCGTCCCGCTTGCTTTAAGCCATATAAGGATTTCTTTATTCTACAAACTTAGTTCCACGAAGAAATATTCTCAAGCATCTTCATTGCTTTACTTGCTTCGTTTGCAATTTTCCTCTCTATGATAGATTTAAGCATCTGCTCACTGTACTTTGGAACTTCCATGAAGATTTCTTCATCAAGACATTCAGGTATGCTATAGTGACATCGAATTGTCTGATGTGCATCCCGTAATGAGCAGCAATAGCAGTAGGACAACGGATTGAGGTAAGACGAGCTACAGGAGCATACGTTTCGCAGTAATCCATCCCTGGTCGCTGCGAAACTTCCTTTTGCAACAAGCCTAGCTTTTCATTTTGTTATTTTGTCATCTGCTCCATACTTGTTCCTCAGTATCATTTGACAACCAACTATGTTTCGATCTTTAGGACGATCCGCAATATCCCATGTTTCGTTCTTTAGAAGTTATGTGAACTCCATCGCCATGGCTTCCATCCACTCATCTTCCTCAGGACCAGCAAATACCGTGAGGATTGGTATTTCCGCCGTACATGCCAATTCTTCATTGTCTTGACTATCATCAAGAACCATATTTACTTTCTTCGGTCTTCCACGACTACGTTTCATACGTGTTGATGGATCTTGACTTTGATTTCGCTCTCTTTGATCAACATCCTCTTCGACTTCTACGATGTTTTCTCTAATTTCTTCAGTGTCACCGATAACATCTCGAGAATGTTTTGTTTTATTGGTCAACTGCACCTCTTCTGGATTATCTTCTTCTATATTACATGCCTTATCTTCCTCCCCTGAATAGAAATCACCTTGATGATATTCCATTTCCGACGACTCTTGAAGAATCTGGATATCACGTGAAATTTCAACTCGGTTTTCTTCCGGTATCCATACCCTATAACCTTTTGAATAACCAGCATATCCTAAGAAAATTCCCTTTCGAGATCTTGGTTCAAGTTTTCCTCTAGTTTTCGATCTATTTAAACAATATACTGCAGAACCAAATTCTTGAAAGTAATTTACATTTGCGAGTTTTTCCTATATATATTTCTCAAATCGAGTTCGTCGGTTTAGCGAGGAAGTTGGACAGCGATTGGACAGCACGCTGTAGCGATGGCTTCCGCCAATAATGAAGAAGGTAGACTCGATTGTAGCATTAGGCATCTCGTCATCTCCACTAGTGTGCGATTCATCCGTTCTGCTACTCCACTCTGTTCTGGATTGTTAGGAACAGTGAGGCGTCGTTGTATTCCTGAATCTTTTAACAGAGCGTTAAATTTGCTATTAATATATTCTGTTCCGTTATCGGATTGTAAGAATTTTATCTTTCTACCAAAATGCGTCTCGATCATATTCTTGAATGATTTAGATTCATTGAAGACTTGATCCTTACTTTTCAGTAATCTTATTTCACACCAACGTGATGCATCATCAATGAAAGTAACGAAATATTTTGCCTTACCAAGAGAATTTACTCTCATCGGACCACAAACATCTGTGTGAATTATGTGACCTGGATTTGAATTTTTGATTGATCTCTTCGGAAAAGGTTGTCGTGTCATCTTTCCTTCAATAAAAATTTCACATTCCAAATCCTTATTAATGTCTTCTATTTCAAGACCTCGAACTGCTAAGTTCTTCCAGGCTTCACACAAATCCTTTTTATTTAAATGACCCATTCTTCTACGCCATTCCATTAACGACTTTTTCTTAGATATTACAGTTCTTGCAGCTTGTTCAAATTTGTGTATATCCGTGACATAAAATAGTCCATCCAACTGTAGCCGAATCCTTTTTGAACAACACTTGGTGACCTTTGTCAAAAATTTTTTGAACTGACAATAAATTTGTACGTAAGTCAGGAACATGTAACACGTCTTTCAATGTGTAATTTTCTTGACGTTTGATTACTTTCGATGACAGGAATCCATCACTTTTGGCATTTATTGACGTTGAGGTGAAATTCGCCAGATTCAACGTTTCTGAAACATCAAAATTTATCGTTTTAAAACTCCTTAAATCCTTACACATATGTGAAGTACATCCGCTGTCTAGGCACCATTGTCTTTTATTTGCTAAATCTTCCTAAATTTCTTTATTGGGTCTCTTTACGAACAATGACTCCACCTTTCTTCCTTCATGTTCATTCCTCCTAGATTTCGTCTTGCAAACCGAAGCCTTATGTCCTAACTTCTTGCATTTGTAACAACGAAAATGTTTCTTCTTACCTTTTCGCCATTTATCTACCATCATGGCACTCTGAGGATTACATCTTGGTTGTTGTCCCTTGCATCACTTTCTTCCAAGACTTTAATCTTTAGCATTTCTGGACTTGGTAAGTCATCTCTAGATTCAATTGCAATCCTGAAGTTCTCAAAATTTGACGGTAGACTATATAACAACAAGATTGATAGAAGATCTTCGTTGATAGAAATGTCAATTTCGTTTAACTTGTCAGTCACATCGAAGAATTTTCTTAAGTGTTCACGTACATCATCCTCTTCCTGCATACGTTGAAGTACAATTTGTTTCAACAAATTTGCTTTTCTTGCAGGTCCTTTTCATTCATAGATAGCTTCTAATTTTAGCCAGAGTTCTCTAGATGACGTGCACTGCTTAACTTGTTTTAACTCGGATGAACTAATTGCCAGAAATATGTCGGACATAGCTTTGCTATCGCCATCCTCCCACTTCTTTGCATTCCCAATTGATGCAGGAACCTTGTCCTTCACTTTTGGTTTCAGTAGTGCACCATTAACGCAGCTCCAGGCATCATTTTTAATGAGTACTGCTTTCATGTGGATTTTCCATGTATCGAAATTATCTTTAGACAACATTTCCATTCGCAAGCCGCTAGTCATTTTTCTAATTATTATTCTTCTTCTAAATCTCGAGGTCAGTCACTTTACTAATTGCTTTTCTACAGGATACTATGTATGTAGCCTGGGCCCATAACCTAATAAGTTTAGCTCAGTAGAAGTTCAGAGACGAGAGTAGAAATTGGTAGTTTCTATTAATGACATACACATCAATACATAGTATGATACTATAACATTATACAACAATATATAACAATGGTGTTCCCGCTATTCCGGTGCCTACTTATCTCTAATACAGAGTTTATGACATACTGTCTTTCAGGCGTACCCATTACTTTCAGCCAGGCGTTAAAAAGGAATCTACTAGATCAGACATAAACACTTTTGGCGTTATCAGTCCGGTATGTATTTTGATTTGAGAAAAAAATATGCTTAAAACTTCTTGATCAGATCTGTTTGATATTAAAAAAACACAAGGAAAGCCGTCTCTAAGGTCGTCGAAACAAGAAGAGTATTTAATTCAAAATTCTAACTGTTCAGTCCATGTGTGCCACCCAAGCATACACAGTCGGAGCCATATTTTTACAGAAAATCACGTTGGGCATGTGTCATGATTAATAATAGAGAATCGTCCGATTTTACCTGGGGGTATTCATCTAAAACAAATGCCTGGGGTTTGTAAAATAGCACGCACACTCCGTCACGTTTCACTTCGTTCACCCGAGATTCCACCCTTATAGCGTCATTATAATGCCTAACAGCAGATGAAGCTAGATTGAAACAACTTTCAATATTGTACAGATCGTTTCTAGTTAATAGATGAATTCTTCTAAAATTTGAATCACAGGCTGAGTCTCGAACTTCGTCCAAAATTTCGTCAAATGGAACTTTGGATGCAATTTTTGTGGTTAGGGCTTGTCTCTCTAACAAGGTAAGGCCAAACTGACATAGGACACATGTCAGTTTGGTGCTCAACGTGTGTTGCAATAAATTGCATTCTATATCCAGAATTATCATTCGTCAGGTTAATGCTTGCAGGACAGTATGCATTAATTTTATTTTAGTCTTGGGGTTTTAAGTATCTAACACCTTTACCCTCGGGAACATAATTTCCGGATCGGTGGCAAATGTTATTAGTTGTCCATTTATTCACAAATCTGGCATTCGTATCACTTTCCATTTTATTCTTCCATTGCAGGAAGTCACCAACGAAACAAAAATCCAACTCCTTATGCAGACTTTCTATTTCATGTGTGTCTTTAAAGTGTGTTATCATTGCTTTCTTAGAATGACATTTATAGATGCATATCGGGCATTCTTTCAAGTTTGGGTAATTCTCGATCGTTTTCCGTTCTGTGCCTTTAAGATAAGGTAACGCACATTGCGTTTATCATTAAACTTTTTATCGCAATTGTTACAAGAAAACCCAAACTTGGCACAAATTCGCGGAGCCAACACGTTTATTTTACGTTCAACTTTTTTTACGTCTTTTTAAATTCCTCCTACTGCTAAAATTTGTACCGCATTCATTACATTTATTTGATCGATTTAAGTCCTTTTGCTCGTCACCCATGTTGAGGGAATAATAGGCTTGGGATTAATAACTAGAAATACGATTACTGTAAAGTCGTTAATATACTTATTATAATATTATAGATTACTTTGCCGACTACCGTTAATATTCAGCTTTTCCTAACCAAAACACCAACCTCTTTTGAATAAACAGAACTGTGATATTACCGGCTAGGTCCACAATGCGTGCAAATGCGCGCGCCATAGTGCATGGTGGGTGGCATACCTGCAGTCATACATGACCAAGATCGTTTATTGCACCTGCTGGCTAGAGCTAGTAGAGAATAGTTGTTAATAAAAAGAAGAAAGAATAAAAGAAAATCATTCTAGAAAAATAAGAAGGGAAGTCAAAACTAACAGAATAAAAAACTGCGCCAAGAAAAACACTAAAAATTCCAGATGCAATAAACATTAAAATACAGATGAGGGCGAGAGGGCAGACTGAAGGACTTACCTATGTTATATCTGTTTCATTAAAAAAACACGAATACGAATACAAATTGCTTAACAATTTTGATATAGACCTCATCAGCATCACGACGTCCCAATTGCAACAGTTTTCCTCACTTACGTCCAGGGCACGACAGATCGTATTGGACGCATCCTCCGCAAATACAACATAAAACCGATATTCAAACCCCCTTCCAAACTATCGGACTTACTTTCTTCTACAAAGGACAAAATCCCTCCTCTTCTTTCCTCTGGTATGTACCGGATTCCATGTGCTTGTGGAAGTGTCTATATTGCCGAGACGAAGCGATCAGTTAGCGTCCGAGTACCTGAGCACGAGCGCTGCACTAGAATACGACAAATTGCTGATTCAGCTCTCGCTGAACACAGATATAACACGGGACATGAGGTCCTGTTTATAAATACCAAAATCCTCGCCCGTGTATCGCATTACTACCCTAGAAGGATCCGTGAATCAATAGAAATCCTAAAACGATGGTTTTCACTTACATCATACCTGGAAATCAGTCCTGTCCCAACCGCTTCTACCTACTGGCCCACTACCTGGTAACCCCACCCCTTCCACTTCGTTACCCGCAATCCAAACACCATCTGGTGACACCACTCCACTCATATATAAAGACCCGTTCCAACAGACGACAGTATCCTCTTAACACTTGGTTTGATAACTCAGTCCTGAAGATGCCTCTTGCAATAGAGCGCGAAACGTCGACTGCTCCTCAACGCGGTTTCTACCCGAAAATATATATCATTGACTCAGTCCGCGGAAGTCTACAATCTAGATAATTTTGATATAGAATTGGGCTGATTGTCTGCTGGGGCCATACGTATTGTCTAATCTACGCTATTGAGAGCGGATTAGTAATAGGAAAAACGGGTTCAATATTCTCGCTTAATATCGATGTTTGTGGTTTCGAAATGTATAAAGGTTTTCCGATAGAGCGAGCTTTTGACTGATTTTGCAAATGTGGCTGCAGACCGTTGAGCTTTGGCCAGGAAATCACCGAATAGCCGGTAATGAAATTATCGGAGCTTAATGCGGCAGCGGCACGCCATTCCAGTAATTAAATGTTAAGGATCATTAATGAAAATATTAATTATAAACGGAAATCATAGCCGTCCACGCGCGCCCAACCGTGTGAATAAGTTAATACTGATACGTGATTCACGTGAACTACACTCTGGTGTAATTAGATTTGCCATGCATATTGTAACAATTTTCTACGTGATATTCACTAATTCGCGCTCATTAAGCACATAATTCGTTTATGCTGCGTATTCAGCACTTTTTTCATAAAATGTTTTATACTCTTTGAATACAGATGGTTCGGAAGCTGCAATTTAATCTGGTTAAATATTACAGCGTAACGCAAAAATATCATTTTACATAATCAAAATAAATCTTCGACAGAGTACTTTTAACATTTTCTGTAAATGACTTTTAAAGCTACACAATGTAAGACACTGTACACTTTCATCGAGGAATTGAAAAGCTTTACGCCTTGGTATATAACAGAATATTGTAAAATGTCCAGTCTATGAAATGGAATCTCTAGTCTCTGATTATCTCTCGTATCATTTATTATTACTTCGCAATATTATTTCTGCCGAAAATCAGTTGTTGATGATGTTATGCAACACAATCTTGCTATATCTCTTTTAATACAGTGCTTCGTTGCATAAATTTAACATATCTTTAATTTTAAATGTATTGTGGGTTTTTGCAACATTACTTTTATCAACTAAAGAAGCGAATGCTAATTAACCCAGGTGAGGATAATTTGTGGAAAAAACACTTTCGGCTGGATTTGAACCAGGAACCCTCCAATTTCCGGTTGACAGCTCTCCCAGTTGAGCTATAGAGGCTGTGGAAATTTGTAGGTTTTATTTGTCACTTCAAGACTTGCAATCCGATTTTCGAATTAAACAAACCCGTCGTGACACCTATTGGGGCTAGATGGAAGTTTGGTAACTAGGAATCGCTAAATGTTGATTGCTAAACAGCTCATACAGATGAATAAATTCAAGGGACCATGGTTATTACGTAAACTCGTCTGTAATGTAGAATCAACTAAAGAAGCGAATGATAATTAAACCAGGTGAGGATATAATTTTTGGAAAAAACACCTCCGCATGGATTTAAACCAGGAACCCTCCAATTGCCGGTTGACAGCTCTCCTAGTTGAGCGACAGAGGCTGTGGAAATTTATAGGTTTTATAGGTTTATTAAAAGGACTAATATCAGGTACATTTCTACACTTCTCTTGTGGTTCTGTCCAAACCTAGGGGCAGAAAATTTTGATAGTCAATCATGTTATGTAGAAGTAATTCAAGAGTATTTTTTTTCTTAATTTAAAAAAAAATGTCTATACCGCAGACAATCTTTCACCCTTATTAAAAGTTTCAATGATATTTTCAATAGGAACTATTGAAGCTATCAATGTTAATGAGTTTTCGCCGCACGCAAACTGTTCTTTGCAAAAAGCGTCTTTTGCTCAAAAAATAAAACCAGTCAGACTTTTAAAAGTTTTATTTTTGATAATTTCAGTTGTTCAGGAAATTAACCATCAACAAAACATTTATTAATTACCATTTTGTTATTTATGATTTTTTTATTTATTTGGTGGAAAAATGGCTTCCTATATTACTAATTTTTTTTTATTAATGAGCATATGAGAAGATTGTTGAGGTTATAAGAGGTTAAGTTTCTCCAGGAAAACATATGAGCCATTAAATAAAAAGTTGTATATTTTAGTTTGTCATAAAATGAGCCTAATATGGAATACGTTAAGTAATAAATAAAATATGGAAAACAACATTTATTTAATTGAAAAAAATCAATAGTACACACACATCAACAACGAAACGATGTGTTTTTAAAAGAAATATAAAAATTAAATAAATTAAAACATTTTCTCATAACGAATATCCATAAACAAAAACTGACATTTAATTCTGCAAAGCACAAACAAAAAATATTTGCAAAAATCACAAACAAAATGATCGCTCAATGCCCCTGAGCATTCTTCGTGTGCCCAATGACGGCACAAAACACACTGGTTCCAGATTTCTCCAGTGGTATCTTCGGAAAAAGTTATGTTGGAAAACATGCAAGCAGCGTCGTTGCCAGGGGCTTTCGTTGTTAATTCGTTGGATTGATCATCATCAGAAGAATCTTGCAGTTCAATAGCGTCATCTGACCCATCTGACGAGATATGAAGAAAAAGCGCTGTGAATTTACAGTACTTTATTGTCGATAATACTTTGGTTACACTTTTTTACGATCTATTTCGGCTGTATTTAGTACCAACCATCATCAGGTGAGCTGGAAAAAGATCATACAGTAAACAATACATTTAAGCAATCAACTATATCATGTGGCGATCAAGCACAACAAAAAACAAAGACAAAAGTAAAAATTGTTCACAATGTGGAATATAAAATGCAACGGCTACAATTCTTATGTCGCGGTCGTTTTTATGATCACATCTGACGAGCTTGATGGCAACCGCTTTCGTTGCTGTCGTTTTTTGGTAATCGCTAATCCGCTGGGCCCTGCGTCATTCATGTCCCCTTTTTGCCTTCCTTTGCAAGATTCTTGGTAGCTTTTATTTTTCCCCTTGCTTTTTTCCCTTGCCATTGAAGCTTCCAACTCTTTGAGATACGAAGATGAAGTTATAACGGCTGCCTTTCCTGGTTTTCTTCCTCTAGACCCAGCCTTTCTTTTTAGTTTTGGAACTGGCATTATGGCTTGAGGTGAAACGTAATTATGGTGATTCATGTCGGCGTCTTCGACGATTATCTCATGTTCTAGCTGAGCAGATAGAAATTCTGATGGGTCAAATATGTTTCTGTTGACTGGATACAAGCCGGTTACCTGAAATCCATTTTTAGCATAGGCACCACTCTGTACTTTGAGGTAGGCTTTACCTAACACTTCAGCAACATCAAACTGGGTAATTGCTCGTTAATGATGTCTCATAAAAATGCGAATCACCTCAGAGTAAAACCTCCCCATTACGGATTTGTCCAAAGGTTGCATTTTATGTGACGTATGAGGATATCTCCTACCGGCTTAATACGGCCACACAATTTGCCTTTGCCAACTTTAAAAATTCAAGGTTTCTTGTGTGGGTGTTGTGTCCGTCCAAAATTAAAAGTACAGGATCCTCATTCGATGGTTTTACTTTCAAAAGAAATCCAATCCGTAAAAATGGAAGTTTGAATCCAGCCGGTTTATATGGGGAGCAAAAATTATTCCAGGCGGGGCACCTTTTTCCAGTAGAACGCTCATATTCTTTCTGGGAAATATCATGAGAGTGGGAACAAAACTGCCACCAGCGCTCATACATAAAACTGCTGTAACAAGTGAGCCACGCTCAGCAGATGTTAATGTTCCTACCTCCCGTTTTCCCGTTAATGATATAAGTTCACTACATCTGGAGTGTACGATACTTAAACAAGTCTCGTCCGTGTTGCAAACTCTATCTGGTAGATAGTTATGTTCATCCATGTATGCTTCAAGGAGATCAAAGAATCTGTCAACGTTCTCCTTTGTAAATCCAAGAGCCCTCACTGTTCCGGTCGGTTTTCTAACAGTTAATTTTGGGTGTCTCCGCAAGAGACCCTTTAGCCACTTTCGTCCAGCACGCTGAATATGCACCGAAAATGTATGTCCAATTCCGTTAGAAACCGCTAATTGATATGCCAATCTCCTGGACGTCAGTCCATTCTTGTCAACCCAAAGTAACTTTTCTTCCTTTCCAGTAAATGTTTCTCGAGCTCATCTTCCAATTTTGTTGAAAAGACAGGTTTTCTTCCTAATTTAGTTTTTGTTATTTCTTCAGGTCTACCTTCCTTTTGACATAGTCGGAACAGAGTTATTCTGGGCACCTGAAATTCTTTGGCTGCCTTCAGGTAGCCCATTTTCTTTTCTCGGACTGCTGTCACTGCCGCCAGCATCTTGTCATCCTTCCATAACTTCCGTCTACTTGAAGTGGACATTTTCTGTCTACCAAAATATATTGTTGATTTTTATGGTGTGCTTCAAATACGAAGCAACTGTACAACACAATATTTGGAAGCGGTCCTTATATGGAATACATTCCATATTTGGAGCAATTACGTATTCCATATTTGGGACTATTTTCATTTTATTTAACATTTTTCTTTTTCTTAAAACATTAACTAAACGATTAACACAAACTGTTTACCGGCAATGTGCTCCACACTAATATCAACATGTGTTTTCAGGACTTTGAGGCAATCCACACATGTGCATTATATGTGGTATCATTCTTCAGTTGTAGATAGCACCAATAGTTTTGAAAATAAATCGGTATTCTATATTAAGCACCTATTTCATATTTGGTCACTCTACTCTAACCCTGTATTATTGTTATTAATGGGGTCATTCTCTCGAAAATTATTTCGTATTATTTTTTTATCAAGAAATAGGATCTAAACGAAAGACAAAGTTGAGAAATTGGCAAAGTTGGTAGGATGTCTGCGACTCTGTTCTATTTTCAAGTGATGGCATATGGATTTATGGACGTTGAATGTTGTCGCGAGTGTTGAGTATCCGATTATGTCGCCGTGTAATGAGCACGCAAATCATTAAGTAGAATTTGGCTGGGAGGAAAAAAATGTTGGGCCGCTCGTTAGGGACGGGAATAAAATTAATGGCGAAATGCGCGGGTGTATTAGGCACACCTTCGTCTCGCAAACTTTCTCTCTGCTTTGTGTTTAATGCGTCGGCAAAAAGCGGCCCCCAATACACTTAAGGTCCCGCCGAGCCCACAAAGACAGTCCCTTTTTGCGACTGGCGGCTCTCGGTATTTTTATTAGCCCAGCTGGCGGAAGACTAAGTTATCACCCCCCCATAAGTCACCTGACATATTCCCCATGTACCGGCCCAAATCTTATCTCACACCAAAGATTTATCGTCTCATGGCTCTTCCAATTACTGTGTATCTGACATTATACCAAGAGACAATTTCACAGCCTTCTGTCCTTGCAATGCCACGACGAACACAGCTTTATGTGAAGGTAACCTTCCTAAATGTTAAATCATTTCATGGTGCAGCCATAAAATAGATGCTAAAAGAACTAGAAGAATTGTATAGACTTTTGCATTTGTACATTCATACATAAAGAACTCATGAGCGAATATTTTTTTAAATATTGATGTTTTAAGTAACGTTTTCGTAAAATAGGTGTGCCTGGATACGAAAAGGGACCAGTTGTCCGAAATTGAGTTAAAAGTGTTATTGGATAAAATAAGTTATGGCAAAGGTACTCCAATATTTTAAACCTATTACCATAAAGGGAAATTGAAAAAAAAAAGCTTTTTGCTGATGCAAAAAGTAACCTTTTGCAAACTTTAAATGTTAATAACTTCGCGCAATATTGCAAGTTACCCCGACTCCAACATTTTTGTAACAATATCGATATTAGTTTTAAGATTTTGAGTAGAATTTATTATTTCATTATTCCGTTTAAGTTTTATAGGTTTTTTAATCTATATCGCCATGGGCCTGGGGGCTACAAAATAGTCTAACCTAGGTGAAGATTGGACAAATTTTAAAATGTTTTGCAAATTTTGTAAAAGGTTTAAATTTTTGATATTGATTCATGCATTGTCACCGGATATCTGTCCACATGCAAAATTTCAACTCGATTGGAAAAATGTTCAAAATTTGCAACATTTTTTCCAGTTTATTGATTCTAACATTGTCACCAGAAATCTGTCCATATGCAAAATTTCAACTCGATTGCACTCTGGGAAGTAGGTAAAATATGATAATCCCAAAGAACGTAGCGTAATATCGACAAGTGGTCCCTTTTTCTTTCGCAACAAAAACGCAGTTTTTCATGCGTTTCCAACCGTAGACGGGTTTCAGACGGATACATCTGATAAAAAAACACAATAAAGAGACTAACTAGCGAATACAACAAAAATGTGTATTTTGAACCAATTTAACTTTATTTGCAATTATCTGCGTAACTAGAAACGGACAACTGGGCCCTTTTCACATCCACGCACACATACGTAGACAAAATTTCATTGGTTTATTTTTCTTCAATTTTTCGAACGTTGGAAACCAATTAAATTTATATTATTTTAATGAAATTACAATAGCATCGGCACCAACTAATAAATATTTGTGAAAGGATTTTAATTTGTTTTTGCCATCAAGTGAATCAATTATTAATTTATCTATGGTATAAATCTGTACTCTTCATACACATTAACTTGACATTACATGTTATCAAGGACCTAGAGTTCACTTTCATTACATTTCGAGATACATTCCGGTTCAAAATTCATTTGCACAACAGTAAAATTGTTCAGTCTATGATTATCGAGCCAGGATACAATCTTCTGCGTACATCGTACTGCTACAGAATTCTTACTGTATTCACTAGACATGTGACGAAATCTAAAAGTGCTACAGTTGCTACTTTCAAAGTTACTCCCATGCTCTCAAAAAGTTAAATTTTATTGTTAAGCAGATTGAGTAATAGAGTGCTTCTTATTTTGAGAATTTTTTTTTCGAGGAAAATCGCTGCAGACTGTATGATTAGAATAAGAATTACTGTATTACCATAAGATTTCAAAAATATATAGGGGTAGCTACAGTTTCTCAAAAGATCGATGATTGCCTTTAGTTAACCCGCAGAATTTAACTGAAAACCCGTAGCTCGGACAGTGGTCGCCAAACTCGAAGTCTCCGGGTCAAAATAACCATGTTGGCAACCCTAATAACAGGCGCTATGTTCCTTCACACCGGTGCAATTTTTTATCGAATTAAACCGAACTATGTACCGAATGTTCTCATGTAGAGACCTAAAAAGTAGCTCAGTTTTTCAAACAAATTGTAAGAGATATCAATACTTCTTCTTCTGGTATATATCCATTATATTTTAATATACACAAACGAAATTTTGCCAGAAAAAAAAAACTATATGCAAGAAGTGGATACTGTTGTAGGAACTATCAGGTCCTGCGAGGCGTGCTTTTCTTAACGACGGCGACGTGGACGATAGTTCCAATAAACAGAAATCGAAATTTCAAAAGCGCTGTGCAACTAGATGGCTGCTGTTTGAATGTTAAGTTCGACTTGTACAGTTTTTATTCGTTGTAAAATTGTTATAAATAATATAAAAGTTTCACTTATTAAGTGGTTCAGCCTCCAATAAAAAGTAATTTCTCTAAGGAACAAAAAAAAACTCGATCCGTTAAAAGATTCACAATATTATTATATCGAATACAAAATTGCGGAGTTATGTATTTGTATAAACCTTTTATACACAAGTACCCAAAATCTTTTTCTGTCGAGATTTTTGGAGTATCTGGAGAAATTTCTTCTATACCATTCACCGTCAATGTTCAGTTACACCAGTTCTACAACATACACTATGGCTCCTAAAAAGTATATTTCGGTCTTTATTTTTTAAATATCTTTCCTAATAATTTTAGCTATAGTTAACTCTAACCTGTCAGAAAAGTCTAAAACTAATTGCAGGTCTTGTTACTGTTATGAAAGATATAATTACCGTTCGGTTCTGGACAATAAAAACGTTAATCATGTTTTTGCTACTGTTATGTTGTTGAATCGCTAAAGCTACCACCTGCACCGTCGCGTCGGTGCGCTTAATTCAGTCATTAGCTATTCCAATGGTAGGATTCAGCGCAGTATATAATTCAGCAGTAATTTCTGAAAATTTAAAATTAAACATAGGCGCGCCAAGTGCATTTAAGTTAGCGGTAGCTATTGTTTCGCTAAGTTTGAATATATACGGCAAAGTTTAATTTCGGAATAATTTGGGGTGCAGAAGGCACGTAAACTCTACCCTTCAGAGTGGTTAGGGGTTGGCGCTGTTTATTTTTCTCTTATCGATTGGTGGCAAAAAGGAAGCCAAAAAGACAATCTGTATGAAATCGGCGCCCCGGAATAGAGTCAATAATACCCCGTTAATTCCATCAAAACCACCCACGTTATGGGCGAGCGTTTTCATTCGACAACTTTTAATGATATTCCGTGATCGTGTAATGGATTTTTTCACAACGGCGCGAAAAAGTGTGCGACCACAAAGCCAAACCGCCGAACGGTTTTAATTGAAATTGAACCACAATATTTGATTCCTTCTATTGTGTATTCGCGCACGATTGTTACAAATGTTCAACGTGTGGCAACGTGATGGAATTTTGATGTAATAAGAATTATGATTGGAAGTGGCACGACACATGCATCCCCTATATTTTTTTGTTGTTCGCGAGTATCGACCAAACTTTCGCACACACAAAATGCCACAAAATTAGAAAATCACCCGAAGCGTGGGACACGTTTTTGACATAAACCTAGATAGCGTAGAAGTGTAGATAATATAACCGATACAATTGGGACGTCCGCCTTATCCTGACATACAGAATTCATGTATAAAATCGAACGGAATAGTTTCAGTTTTCAGCGGTTGCTCGCACGCCAAATGCAGGCGTTGGTTTACATAATATAATATTCAAGATATTCAATATGTCGCTCATTCTCTATGTGTAGGAATCACAAAAATTTTTATAATTAATGTCGCAATATTACAAAAGTCATCAATACATATTCAGTGTAAATTTAGTGAACCACATTAAACAATACAACGCACATAGTAATTCAGTTAACCTCGTATAGTCGATCTCACCAGTGCTGCAAATTACTCATCGCTTATAAGTGTATGAACCAAGATTTTGACGTAACGCGCAGCTTGATTGTTATGCCTAGGCAACCGAACATGCATCACTGTACATACGTTGCCTACCGAGGCGGATATTATAAGAATTAAATTAATATTGCTATTATCTTTACTAATTAAATAACCTTTAGGGCCACCAAAAATATGCTTTAAGAATCATAGAATATGCTAAGAAAAAGCTAAAAATGCGATTTAAAAACAGGAAACATTTTAACAGCACAAAATAAAACTTCAGATTAACAATTTAGAACAGAATTACAATTTTCAAACAAAACTAATTTAAAGACAATTGTTTATGTTATGTTGAAACAAACATAGCTTTTAAACAACATTTTCTGTTTGTTTAGCATATTTGCTTAATTTTAGAGAATACCAAAGCAACTACAAACTTGCAACAAATAAAAGAAATTTATTAGAAAAAAATACAACACAGTTTTATTATAAAAACTATACATAACGAAAACTGTAAAATACTAATTATACATAACAACATATACATAAAAATAAATATATAATTCAAATAAAATCATCATCCTACTCTTCATTGCTGTCCTGTTGAAAACTGAAAAATACAAAAAAAACTTAGTCTTCTGCAATTTCTTCCTCTTCATCATCATTGCTGTCCTGTTGAAACCTGAAAACTATAATTTAAATATAAATATTATAAAAATAAATATATAATTCAAATAAAAACATTATCTTCTACAATGGTTTCTTCCTCCTCATCCTCCTCATCACTGCTGTCCTGTTGCAAGGTTATTATAATGGGCTCTTGTGTTCTTTCCATTTGTTGTTCTATTCTCCACCATTCCATAATTTCCTTCTCCGAGTGGCCTATACATCTACTCCACTGTTCTCCAGTCACCTGCATTAATGCCTCTGACCACATCGTCAAAACCTTATCGTCCCCATATCCGTCTCTGCCCATATATTTGTTATAATATCCCTTGCAATTCGCCCATACTAATTCAATGGGGTTAAACTGGCAGTCGTTAGCGATTTCATCCACTTCATATACTTAACAAGTGGGTAATTTTTAGCCAATGCATATGTCTCTGTCTTTAAGATGTCCCGATTAAATGCAATATTTTTCGAGTTTAGATATTGTACCAGCTCTTCCTTACGCCAACTGCTAGTTGGCAGTTTTTCCTTCAGTCTGGAGTATAACGACGTATTATCGAGAACTATCAAACTCGGTCTGTCTAAATTAGGAAGGAGCTGCTCCGTAAACCATTTTGTAAATAAATCTGCATTCATGTTATCATGGTAATCGGCCTTTTTCGATGTGGATGAAAATATTAATTCTGCACCGTTAATAAATCCGTCACTATTGCCAGCATGCAAAACTATGTACCTACAAATAATTTATAATAAAATTTGAGTTTACAATCTACGTTTTAAATAAAATCCACCTTTTACCTTCTCCGAAGGTTTTTTTTTCTAATTGGTTTCTTATCATCATCATGCCAGCTTCTTCTAGCAGAACCTCGTGCAAAAATCCACGTCTCATCTAAAAATACAGGATTAAATACCTCATTTGCTTTGTTTGATGTATACTCCCTTAAATTTTTTTTAGAAGTACCTGCTGCTTCTGCTGTTCTAAATCGTGCTTGAGTCCGGTACACAGTTGCTACAGTAACCCCGCAAGCATCAGCTCTCAGCATCAGTTCTCTTAAATAAAAATATAAGATTAGTCTCTTGAGCAATTACGTAAAATCAAAGGCCTCATATATTCTTACTTCGACAAGAATGGTCTCTCCTACATTCTCAGTAGTGCGACGAAAATAGTTTAAAACGTTCATCACCATCACCGTAGATTTTTTATTAAGCGGCTTACCTTTCAACGAAAACATTTTTGCAAAAACACGGTCATGTTCAATATTTACGTTCACGTTCAGTATTAGAGGTTAGGGTAGAAAGAAAAGTCATTCTAAGAAATGACGTACTTTTTCGCTGGGCGCATTTAATTTGTACAGCAGATGTATCAAAATCATTCTATTCCGTTCTAACACACGGCAATGTATAGGAATGAAGTGTAACGTATGCGGAAAATAACAGCAGAAATCGATGAGTAATTTGCAGCACTGGTGAGATCGACCATACTGCGGTTCCGAATGTATTTTAGAAAGTTTTTTTATTAATAACCATCAAGTGCTTATCATATTGAAACTAATCTAAAAGATTAACCATCAATTTAAATCTGAATTCTTAAAACTAGTACTTGTCTCTAATAGGCTATCCACTGATGTCCTGTATATTCTTTGTCCTAAACAAGAAGCACTAACACTTCACTCACTGTGCTCTGCTTTTTAGACATTTCACTGGTTCACTAGTTCGAAGGGTTTAGTTCTTCTTAACATGTTCTTTCCACCTTAGTTTAGTATCCAGTGTCATACCCAAATACTTTTCAGTGTTCGCATATGGACCTATGGCGTCGTTAATCTTGACATAAGGAATGTCCTTGATTCTTTTGTTTGTAAAGTTAATGTCGACAGATTTCAGTTCGTTGAGCTTGGTCTTCCATTTTTTTGTCCATTTATATATTTTATTACTCGCTTGTTGAAGATTCCTAGTAGATTGTCCAATAGTTAATCCCATTGCCATTAGAGCCGTGTCATCTGCGAATGTGGCGACTGTTACATTTCCCAGCTGTGGTAGGTCACTTGTATATAGTAGATAGAGAATTTGTCTCAATACACTACCCTGGGGTACAGATATACTATAGCTTGCTACTATTTATTGTGCATACACAATCCCGCGGCAGTATTTGAACCCGGTCATATCTACGATATAGGTTTGATCTTCGCATAACTGCGTATTCAGATAAATGTGGTACTTGTATTGTATCTGAAACGGGGATTTGATGTTTAGTTGAGGAGAGTGATGCACGATCACGTAGCAAAACAATACCGAAACCGTCATGCTGGCGTATTTTGATGAACATGAATAAGGACCGCCGCCCCATAGGGGTTGGCTCGCTGATACAGCTTTTGCCATACAGCATCCATGGTACACCACCCAGGAAACGTGTCTGCCCCCGCGAGTCCGTCTCCAGTTGAAAGAGGCTATGGCTGGCATTTGTAAATCCCTAAATCCATCACACGCAGGGTCCCATGACACAAATAAGACCTCGTAAGCACAGACCAGCCATGGGGGCCCTGTTTCCCCTCGGTACTCGTGTTAATCGGGCTTCCCCGACACCGTTGGACGAGTCGCTGGCGAGCCCGCTTGTGCGAACGTCTACTCAACATCTGTACACACCGTAGAAGGGCGGCCATTGACCCACGGCATAGGAACCATGGTATAGGGTCCTAGGGGCGTGCACCGAAGTGTTAGTGCATCGCACAGCCTTAAATTACTCCAAGTACTCGTGTCGGAAACCTTCCGAAATCCACGTTTGGCGAGTCACCGTCCGGAACGCTAACGCCTTATCCGTGCCCGTCGAGATTAGAAAGGTTACCCTTTCATTGGAGGATGGGTGCACCGTCGAGCACGCTTACGCTGAGAACTCTACCACATGTCGTCTCTCTCAGCGTCTTCTCATTACCCAGATACGTGGGATAGGGTAGCCCCACATCGAGAAGGGTATAGACGTCATGTCGGCTATAGCGTCTATCCGCACTTGCCTTAATCCCTATTCGGATATACTAGATATCAGATCGTCAAGTCCTCATGAAGGCACAACTTCCGTCTTCTTCACATCTATTACTGCCTTGGTCGCCGTTACTGACCAGGTCAACCAGAAATATGCCAGCAGGCCTAGCGTATTTTGATGAACAGCATGCTACACGCATGTTATAGTATATAGTATATAGATCTTTCGCCGTTTATGCGATTGCAAGCGATTATAAAAAGCCAGTTTGTGGTTATGCGTATTTACGATTGACATATGGCATTTGACCAATCTTAGAAAAAAGTTGCTAAAAACGGCGTTACAATTTGTTCATTGTAACACCGAAAACAGTGTTGCAATGTGTGCATTGTGAATGCAAAGCAGAAAAATTCATTTATATAAGTATTGGTATGTAGTGTGGCATTCACTGCCACAAAGCGGCGCTGTTTATTGCTTGTAGCAAACAATATGAGAGGAGTTGTTTACACGAGCCATCATTGTGTGGTGTCAGCATTTTTTGGGCATGAGCTTCTGCGACAAAGTTCTGTAACATGACTGGGAAACGTCGCTTTATGGCTAGCATATGACCGCAGCCAGGAGCGTTAATTTTTATGCCCCCATTCAGAGCGGTCGCATTCGGAAAGGGTCGCTTTCGCGTTATTATTTTTGCAGTGTACATTTTGTGAGTGAAATGGACCAAATACGTCGTACTGCGGACTGTTAAAGTTCGTCCGAACTTCCGTAATTAATGTAATACTGCGTGAACCCTTTCATCCAGGCTGCGGGGCGCGAATTGTTGTTCGCTTTAAATATACACCGTGTTTATAATTGCGGGGACCTAATGGTCTGCCCCTCGTAAAAGACATTGCGCTATTTTGAACTCATTGAATAAGACCTTAAAATTATCTTAGTCTTTAATAGTAGAATCGTTAACCTTCGATCTTTCTCAGTACTGTGGGGGTTGCATACTCTTTAGTTTGTGTATCAAATCATTCGTGAAAAACCTTATCAAAAGCTTATGTGATATTAATCGATTATTCTACAATATAAATTCTTTTAAATACTTTCACGATACAAAAGTACAATGATTTATTCACCCTACAACGCCAAACATTCGTCAATTTACGACATGAATGTGTGGTATCGACGCGATATGAAAATAGTTTGGTATCATTGGTATCATATACGTTGTTCTAAGAACATGTTTTATTTGCTTTGCAAAGTACTTTGATATCATAGGTGATACGATGTGGGGCGATATGATATGGCCTCACTTGGTGGTTTGCGTTGATTTGGGATCATGGTAAGCAAAGTGTATAATAAATAAAAACGCATTACACAGCAAGAATCCTTACGAGAAACAGAGAAAAATAGAAAAACTTCAAAACGACTTAGTTGCGCAACGGCCCTATTAAAGGTGACGGATGATATAATTCAGGCTAAGGACAAAAACAGGTGTTCTATACTTATATTATTATATTACAGTAAAGCCTTTGACAGGGTCAATCATAAAATGTTGTTAGCAATCCTGCGTTATCTATTATTTTCAAGTTGCTCTTATTTCGAGCTATCTTCTTAATAGGGTTGTCGTCTGAAGCAAGAAATCTTGGACTATTAATGGACACTTCTCTCCGTTTTGGGAGCCACGTCGGTGAGTGCATCCGGAAGTCATATGGTGCGCTGAGGTATATTTATCCTCACCGACATTTTCTTGATAAATCTATGAAGAGGCTGTCATGCGAGTCACTAGTACTTTCTCATTTCAATCATGCTGATACAGTGTATCGGCCCTGCCTAACACAGGCTACTTCTCATCGCATACAACGAGTGCAAAACTGAAAACAGCTGTTTAACGTTCATACACGGTAGTCGCAATTATGAAAGAATTTTCCACACTTTGAGTATCTCCAACTGGTTGAATATGAATAATAGAAGATAAATATCTTCTATTATCATTTCGTTTGCGTTGCTCACAAGGTCATTTTATCTCGGACTCCTGCATACTTACATAATAAAATAACATTTAGGACAGATGAGAATCACTTAAACCTTAGACACAAGTCCTCAGTAACAGTGTCAGCCCGTTCGACAGTGTCCTTTAAAAGGTGTTTTTCCTATAACATTGCTGGCTTATATAACCGATGCCGATTTGTTTAGTTTTCGTTTCAATTGTATATTTTGGATCTTAATAATTTTTTATATTGTTTCTTTGACTTTATTTTTGCTGTCCCTCATTTGAGTATTTTGATTTAAGTTAATATGGGTATTAGGGGTAGAATTAGTTAGCTGTTTAAGGTTTTTTTTTTGGTTGAGTAGAACAACGCTTTTTGTGAGGAGATTCATTATTTATATTATTATTATTGATGTATAAATTGTCGTGTATAAAATGATAATAGTAAATAAATTTATTATTATTATTATATATTAATTAAAAAATATTTGATATAACAAAATTACACCGAAACCAAGTACCGGATACTCCATATTGTTTCCGGCTTGCTCGGCATTATTTCCAAAAAATAAACCCTTAAGTGCCGAGTAGGGATATTAAAACTACAGTGAGGGTAGGAATGCGGAAATATATAAAAGTATTTTATTCGAGTCTTAAAATGCACGTAAACGTTACACAATGAATACAAGTTTATGCTATTAAAAGTCCATAATTTCAAAATTTACATCATCCGTGTACGGTCCCGTCCCGGCTTAGTTTTTACGCGGCTATAAAGACCGACGCGCCGGCCCAGGACAGGTTTTATTTCAATCGAGGCCCGGATGGGCGTATGGGCGTAAAACAAAAACAATCCGACCCGCCGCACAGTGGGGCAAAAATTTCCTTTCGCGGACAAAATTCTGTAACTTTCTGATTTTTAGATGAATTCTTGCAATTCTGTACAGAAAATGGTCAGTACAAGTACAATCAATGTATTTCATGTAAATAGTGTATTGCATTAGTGAATTCGTGTATGTTGTACGGTGTCGTTTCTAGCAGGCACGCTTTCAGGATCCTTTGAAAGCCTTTCAACATCTGGGTCTTCCAGCCTGGGGGACCTGGGAGATTTGTGTCTGTCTAGCATAGTGAGCTGTTGTTGCTAGTCTGTGAAAATCTGCTCTCGGGTTGTGTCGATTTCTTGTAGCGTGGTCATGGAGTTCAGCTTGGGTTGGAATGTTGTTTCTGTCCTTATTGATGCTTGTAAGGCAGCGAAGAAGGTAGATGGCATGGACGGTAAGGATCTTATGGCCCTGGAATAGTGGGCTGGCATGACTTCGTGGATGCTCGGCAGTTAACGTTCTTACTGCCGTTCTCTGGATAATAAGAAGTGTTGCCATGTGTGCACTGTGTCCCCAGGTCTTGATACCATACGCCATGCGTGCCTGGAAAAGTGCCATGTAGGCCACTCTGGCTGCCTGATATCCTGCGGTCTTTTCGGTTCTTCGTAGAGCATATGTGATTTTACTTAGTGTTTTGACAAGTTGTCCAATGGCTGTTTCAGGTTACGCGAGAGTCAAGATGTAGTCCCAGAAACCTCACAGACCTTCTGCCGCCTGTCCATTTGGAAGATTATGTTCTCTGTTTTAGCTTCGTTCAGGTGTAATTTATTTTCAGCAAACCATTTCTTTGCTTGGCTCATGGTTTTCTCACCATCTTTTTTTAGTTCTTTATTTGTTAGTGCAGTGGTGATTATGGTGGTGTCCTCGGCATATATAATAGTCGGTGTGTCGAGGGACGCTGGGAGGTCGTTCATAAACATCATACAAAATCCACCTAGCAGGCTTCCCTGTGGTACACCAACCGTTGTTTCGCGACAAGTATTGGCTTTTCCATCTATTTGCTGTAGGCGGTTCTTTAGATATGACTTAACCAACGTGAGTGTGATGCCTCTTACTCCATATCTCTCCATCTTTTGCAGTAGTGCTGTGTGTGGCATGGAGTCAACAGCTCTCCTAAGATCACACATTTGACCTTGAAATTTTTTCCGTTGTTCGAGAGCGTCGGTGATCGTTTTGGTGAGCAGTTTCATGGCATCCTCCGTGCCCTTGCCAAGCTGGTAGGCAAATTGCTCGTCAGTGAAGAGTTTGTTCTCTTGAAAGTGATGTAGGATCTTCCTTAGTAAAACTTCTTCAAATATTTTCGAGAAGGCAGGTAGTGCAGCAATGGGGCGGTAGTTCTTGCTGTCCCCTATGCCTCCTTTTTTGTAGACTGGTGTTACTCGTGCTATTTTTAATTTGTCTTGGAAGATCCCATCCTGGACAGCTTTAATGAAGATCTGTTACAGAGGTTTGGAGATGTAGCTACTTGCCGACTTGGTAGTGCGTGTCTATTCCATATATGTCTTTCGTTTGCTTTGACTTTATTGGTTTGATGATGTTTTCAATCTCATTAGGGTCCGTTGGCATTAAGAAAAGTGATCTTTTGCATGCTGAAACCTTCCGTGTTGCGCTTCGTCTATCATGGACCTCGGGTGCTATGTTTGTGAAGTACTCATTGAACTCTTCACATGACGGTACTTCAGGTTGTATGGTTCTTTTCATCCTTCTTCCAGTTTCCTTGTTTATGAAGTTCCAAATGGTCTTACTTTTGTCTTGTGCCTGTAGGATTTTGGTTGCATTTGTTGTCCTGCGTTCGTCTTCGGTGAAAGTGACATAAAACTCTTCATACCGCTTAATTATGTTGTAGGTGTCGTCATCATTGGAGCCATCCTGCATTCTTCGCATTCGTTTCAGCGTTTAATAGGCCCAAGGTTTAATCTCCAGAATCCTTTAAGCCGCAAGCTTGCTTCTGTAACAATTATAATGAAACTTTGTGTTTAAGGTGTGTTTTTGTGTCACTAATTATAAATCCAATGTCAGATTTTAAAAAACTCAAAATTGCTGATGTAATATATCGGACTCGAAATCCAAAATGTCAATCTTCGCTTGGCACGAAAGCAAAACAATTTTTTTTTATTAATTCTATGTTTACCATAAAAAAATGTTAAACACTATAAAAAATATTGCAAACTATTTTAGGAAATAATAATTAAAATCCATTAGCAAATCTAGAACTTCATCGACATCTACGTTTGATATCAAAATTATCATGTTCCTTATACCATAACTCGAACGGCGTTTTTCCACTGACTGGTGTCGGAGCTGTATGATTTAAAACAAACACTGCTGTGTTACACGCTTCTGCCCATAGCGTCGTTGGTAGACCTTTTTGTTTAGCATTGCCCGCACCGCTTCTATTACGGTCCGGTTCTCTCTTTCAGCAGCACCGTTTTGCTGAGGAGTCTCCGTCATAAATAATCCCAATGCCACTCCAAATCTGCCCAAAATATCGTTTACTGCTTGATTGACAAATTCAGTTCCAGCATCACAAAGTAAAGTTTTTATTTGTATACCTGCAGTTTTCGCTTCGTTTAGAAATACTGCAATACACTTGGAAACTTGACTTTTAGCTTTTAGACAGAATAGTCTACGAAATTTCGTGTAATCGTCTTTCATGATAAGGGCATACCTCGAGCCACCTATCGACTTCTCCGACATAGGACCAATTAAATCACCATTTACCTGTCCACCGCGTTCTGTCGTACGCACTGTACGCGAACCGAAATGTTTTCGGTGCATTTTACCTCGGACACAGAATTCGTTTTTGACGTTTACTTTAAGTCCATGTTCTAATAGGAATTTAGCTACATGACGTTTGTTTTGATGTGCCAGTCTCCCATGCAAAACCTGTAGCGATTCATTCGCTGACGCAATATTTACTGAGGTCGAATTTGCGAGTTTGATTGCATCTACGTCCAACACGGTTAGACCATTGGAAATCACTAACCACTAACGAGAACTTGGCCTTTTCTTTTTATCACACATGAACCATTTGCGAAAAAGTGTGTTGAGCATTCATGCTTCCTTGCTTCGGCGGTCGAGAAAAGATTCCCACAAAGTTCTGGAACGTAAAACACATTTACGAATTTACGAATATAGTACTTTTCCCGAATTTTGCCCGAAATGTCCAATACCATACGCGAGTAAACGTTGTTCACCGATACCGGTTATCGGACAAGAAGCTTTAGAGGAACAAATTCACTAAAGTTTGCTCTATTGGACGTCATATGTTAAGAACAGGCTGAGTCGGCAATCCACGCATTCGCCCTTATTGTACTAATATAACCAGATAGTGCCATTACTTCTTTTGATGCTTTGCTACCGCTTCTTGTATTGATTCCATAACTTTGCTTCTTATTCCTACCGCCTTCCTGAGAATGCTCTTGATTCTCTGGACATTTGGCTGCTATATGACCACGCTGACCACAGTTGTAGCAGTTCAATGGAAAGTTTTTCGACCTTCTTTCAGAAGCTTCTTTTCACCGTTTCCTACTGATGATTTACATTTGCTGCTGCTGATGTTACTTGGCCATGTTGCCTCCTGCGCCCACACGTATTCTTTCTTCATGATTACGGATTCGCTCCGTCAAGATGTCCAGCGTTCTTGACTTGTCTGACTCGCTTTCCCAAACAGTTTTTATTGGTATATATTCTACCGGTAATATGTAAAGAATACGCCCTAGCAAAATACATTTATCAAGTTCTGATTTCTTCTTTCTTCTTAGCTCACTATTTAAGTCATTGAATAAATTATGTAGAACTCCGATATGAGTTGTCATATATACTTCAACGCTGTATGAATATCCAAAGAACTGCTCGAGTAGCTTGTCCAGGCGTTGACCAGTTCCCATTCCAAACATCCGTCTGAGACGTTCCCACATTTCCTTTGGAGGATTGCATCCCAAAACATGACGCTTAATCGGTTGACTAAGTGCACGAGTTATATACAGCTGAGCTTTTGCACAATCCGCATAATACGTTTCTAATTGCGCTGGAGTTGGATCATCTACCTCCATTGGTACCTCACGTGTACCATCTACAACGTCGAACACACGAGTCGCACAAAACAGCAGCACCAGTGCAGACAATTTTTGTAAAGAATGTGAGGAACTAATTTTATTACGGCATATGAAGGACCTCTATTAGGTATCCACTAGCTCCACAAGATCGTACACCGATCTGTTCTATAATCAGATAACTCAATTGCTAAGTAACATTTCATTCTTTTTTTACTTTGTAACATATGCGGTTAGGAAAAACAAATATAGGTAAAAACATATCATGACTTGCTTAGCATGATCCTGCATTTGTTGTTGACTTTATGAGACTTTGTTTACTGTTTACTAGAGAATGGAGAGTTTTATGTTTATTTGTATTATTTGTATTTTTATTAAATTTATAATAAAGTTCTGTTTCATTTTACTGAATTGTTTGGTATAAGGCCCCTAGTCACTGCTCAGTTTAACGAAGCTGGTTTGCATTATAAATTTTATTTGTCATTTGAGTTTCACACCTACTTTTATTTACTAAAATTGCAACTCACTCCGTCAACTACAGTTTACTATATTTCATTACTGGAGCCAGACGATGTTTGGGCTCTTTAAATTACAATAAATTACGAATAAATGTCGCATGTCGAACACCAGTCAATCAGCTCGCAAGTACAATTTATTTATTGTGGAATTATTGATCTGGCGCCTGTCGGTCTAATCAAGGTACACATTACTAATCATTACATTTTGGGTTCAGAAAATCATTACTATTGAAAATACCGCTGACAAAGCATAGCTTGCAGTTTACAATGTAAAACATGACGTCATTTCCGGAAAAACTGGAAGAAGTAAAAAATTGTCAATCGATGGGTTTCGTTTTTAGAATATCATCCCTATTGAAATTACTGCCTGCAAAGTATAGTGTGCAGATTGCAATTTCAAAGATAACGTCCATTCCGGAAAAAGACGGTCATACTAACAGTAGTCTATTATAGCTATCCAAATTTCATTCGACTGCATCCACAAATAACAGCGTGGATCACCCGGTAGAATGTACATTTCAATACCGTTAGTCGAAATCAGTTTGGCCTAGTCCATACCAGTTTGGCCTAAAGTATGCGTTTACAAACCAGGTTAAACTAGTTTGGCCTAGGATAAACTAGTTCGACCTAAGGCGCTTCAGCAGAACTAGTTTAATCTATGTTAAACTGGTTCTGCCTGAAAACGAGTTTTACCGGTAACTTTGACGTCGTGTAGAATAACAACGAAATCTTTAAATATTAAAACGGTTGGGCAAATGAAACTTCAATTTATACAAAGAGTTAATAATATTTACGCCTCTACTTTGCCCGAGTCCCGAGGCCCGAGGCCCCGATTAAATTTGTCACTTATTTTGCCCTCCGGGGGGGTAATTATTTCATTTTTATTTCATCCTCGTAACCGTTTTTACTTCATCTTCTTCGGTCGTCCTTAACGTTAAGTAAATACTAATTCCACAAAACGGGCCGGCATAGCCTGTCGCCGCCGACCGTCCATTAGCTCAAAAACTCGGAAGAGGGAAAAGTAGGGCATGATTCTTCAACGCCCTACGTGACCTCTTATAAGTCACTGCGGCTCTGTCCACTCATGGCAATAGGTATGTATAATTAGATGTGACAGCTACTTGACTTTACTACAAATAAATACATATACATCTTGCAAAAGAAACGCCTTCGAAAAGCACGGAAAATAATAACACGACATCTGCTATAACCGAAATTGTTCATTCTGACGAACACAGGTCTATTTTTACTCATTTCAACTGGAAAATCGTCAATGTCACGCGGCTGAATGGCAGGACGAATGGCAGTGATCATGATGCCCGGATTCTGCCATGGATATGATGTTTTGTTTACAAATACAGATATCGAGCATACAATCTTGCATTTGACGTTTCTCGACCTAAATCCTGTAAAACGCACATCAACTGCATCATTGCTGTTACAACTACTTCTACAATTGTCTTATGTGATGTGTTATTTGCGTCAGTGCCAGTATCTGTCCCGTAAGTGTCATGTCTATGTCCCCCTTCAACCGCAAACCAGTTATCAACTGATGATGCGTAATCTGATATTTAAAACTCGTTCATATTTTAATGAACTTCTCTGAAGCTTACTGTGCTAGGCGACACATGATCCTGGGTTTTGCTGCACACGTCTTTAACTACGACAACAACAAAAAACAGTATCCTCCAGATTCGCATTCGGCCAGCATTCTAAATACCACTGTTGGCTATTAAGTATCGTTATAAATGTTTATTTATGATCAAGAAGATGATGTAGCAAAGTCAGGAATAGTTTATGCAACTTTGCTATTAATTAAATGATTAATATAGGTGATCTTTTTGAATAATGTCCGGTATTCGCCACCAGGTAGTTACTACAAGACCTTGCGGCTAAACTATTTCGCACATTTGCGTTTTATCGAAGATTAATTGGGACAAAGCCAGGGCTCTGGTCTGCCCTGTCCATCGATTGTTACCGGTTGCCTGTTATCGGGGGTACCCGGTGAGACCGCCTCAGGCAATGTCAAATAGCTGTTACCTTAGCAATATTGCAAAATTATCCGACAGGTCGCGATGTGTAGTGCCTCCCAAAATTACACCGACGCTGATCAGGTGATCAACCCTTACCACTTGCCGCCCCTTCACCTTTTATCCTCTATCGAGCACCCACCCTTTGTTTGCTTATTAGACCCCTCTTCCATGTACGGTTAATGTGAATAACCTAACCACCCACACAAGAACACTGAACACTTATCAAAGCACTGATTTTATCACTTAAATTATAGCACTAAACCGATTGACGTCTCTTGATCAACAATTACATGTTGTCGTGTAGATTTACAACTCCTACAAAAAAAGACAGATATCCAGAGAACCAGAGATTTGAATTCTTCCTTCCAAGTCTTTTTTTCTTCCTTTCTTTCTTCCGTGTCTTCTCTTTCCGATTGCTGAATCCACATTCCAAGATCTTCTTCTTCATTCTGGTGGTGTCTAAGCTAGATATGTTCCCTATCATCTCAGTACTTGTCGATGTATCACTGTCAACATGCCTGGTTGGCCAGACAATTTGTTTTTCCCTTATACTGGACGCGAATTCCTTTTTCCTCCATCTAACGTAAACTAACAAACGAGACATCAGGAAAATGGGTCAAAACTGGGAAGATAAAGCTAAACAAGCTTACTGGGAAACATCACCAGGCATGAGACAAGCTAAGGCTACCATAACCTTCTCCGCCTGCAAGGCCAGACAGTATCTCCAGTTACAAAAACCAGACCTTCGACTGATTACAGGTGTCCTTACAGGATATTGTCCACTGAGATATCATCTTACAAAGATTGGACAGGCAAGTAACGCAGACTGTAGATTTTCCGGGGGTCCCCCGAGACAGCGGTACACCTATTGTGCGAATGTAACGCTCTAATGCGCACAAGACAAAACTACTTGGGAGCCGCCATCATTGGACCGGCACAGCTGACACAACTTACTGGTTCGAACAATAACTGACTTGGTGAAAAGGCTCAATATCGAAGGACTGTAATGTATAAGGGAAATACAAAAGATGTTTTAGGTCAAAGTATATCGAAAGGCACAGATGCCAAACGACCAACCTCTACCATACCATACCAACATAAACCTTTCATATCAACAGCGCAACGTGGCCCTGCTAAAAGCAAACGTTCACAATTTGAGAGGCGAATATTTAAAGAGGAATTTGCGAATTTCTTATCACATAAAGCAAAAGACTATGGGAGCTTACAATAACAATGATTAATGTTTGTGTAGTAGGTGGGGGTATCTGAAGATACGAGGATCAGGGCAGAGAGAGAAGGAGATCGAGGAAAAAGCCATGATCCCGAACTGCAAATTTACATTAAGCTACCGGGAAAAAATATCTAAATGGGTTTGGTCGCAAGCTAGGCGATCGATGTTTGCGACTTTCTCTTCGGATTTCTCATAAGCAAGTGCCAATTTTTCATTTCTTCACTTTACACTATTGACTTTTACGAGTGAGGGTAGTTTACGAACTCGTAAGCTGGCTGTAATTTAAATAAAACTGGGGTGTTAAACTATCGTTTGCGGGATGCTCGTTGTCTTACAACCCATTAACTTCGGGTTATGATGCCGGCCGGGGAAGTCTCGATTCTCTGTAATAGATAAAGTTGAAACGTCACGCCCAGAATGGGGGTCTCAAAACAGGGTCCATCCCAAAGTGTTTTAAACTTCTTCAATTATTCCCCTGGAGTCTTAACACAAAAGAAAAGGTACTACCCTGGATACAGTCATCATACACCCTGATTTCCGCTCGTATTCTCCGTGAAAATACTTCTCCAGCATTCCAACAACCTCGTTGAATATTCAATCTCGGTATAGGCAACGCATTTACTGTGATCTATGTTCGGTTGCCTATCTACTGAACATTCTACGCGTTACGTCGAAAACTTGGTTCGTACACTTTTAAGCGAGTAATTTGTTAAACATTTTTTTCGGTTGTTTGTATTGATTATTGAATTTAGAGTCGCCGGTAAACAAAGCGTAGAAAGGTGGTCCTTTGTAAGAAAATGGCGCGCGTCCTTAATGAACCGCCGGATATTACGCCATCTGCCGGAAATGGATGGCCCGTGACACATACAGGGTACCGTCGAATCCCCGCGCGGCGCGTCGAAATCCCCCCATTCATTTGGCCATCATTATGTCACACTTTTGTTAACCGTATTGTGTCATTTTTATGTTGCCGAAGCGCTTTTTCCGGAACCCCGTCGGGAAATTGTCGCCGATTTGCCTCCACAGTCTCGCCGACACTCTAATCCAGCCCTTTTGTCATTACCAACAATAAACTACGGACGCTCAATTTGTTCCAGGCATCGTAATTGTTTCTGCATTATATTCGTTATATTCACTATTTTTGAACAATTTGACACGTTTTATCGAAACAATCATAATTAAAACTTGACAAAGACTGTATTATGTCAATCAGTTCCATAGAATTGTTATGCAATCTTTTTTTAAAGTTATTAAAAAGGGTAAACAACTGGTCTTGCTCAAACAAACTCAGTTAAGTTGACTCGCCTTGCTATTCTTCATTCACAAGAATAATCCCACAAGATAGTTATTAATTTTATGTAGACTAACTATGTTTTTGTTTTGTTTCAGGTGAGACTTACAGAAGCGCGAACTTCTTCAAAAATGTAGATACTAACAGGTGTAAAATCAGCTACCTGGGTACGCCTTAGGTACTCATACAAACACTGAACACCTTGGTAAGTTTGATAGTCATATTTAAAAAAAAAATTCAACTTCATAGAAAAGATTATATATTCTTTTCCGGGTGGAAACTGCGTTGAGGACTTTGAAGCAGTCGACGTTTCGCGCTCTGTTGCAAGAGGCATCTTCAGAACTAAGTTATCAAACCAAGCGCTAAGAAGATATATCATTATCATGAGTCAATATATCATTGACTCAGACCGCGGAAGTCTACAATCTAGATATTCATAGAAAAAAGTTTGAGGTTTTTACACTTAAAATTGAATATCTAACTTTGTTACTTCATTATATCACATTCATTATATGTGGTGCTCTTTTGCCAAAGCTGGGCAAAAATAACCAGAAAGTTAACTTCGGTAATCGTCAATCTTTTAACGATATAGTGAACTTTGTTAACCCAAACTCCGATACGAATTTGTTACAACTGTAACAATCTAAGGTAACGTTAACAGTTAATCGTTAACTTATTATTAAGAAAATTGTAAATTGTAAGCTCTGCTGGTGAGTATGCAAACCAAATAAGTGCGGACCTTTCGGTTGCATAAGTAAGACATTTTTCACACTAGGTACAGTAGTAACTAAAATAAGTACATTGCGAGATGCAAGATTATAAAAGACATTGAAAAGATCAACTACGGTGATTGGGATTATTTATTTTTTAAAAAGTAATTACATATATTAAGAAGGTAGCCACTGGTAATAGAGAAGCAACTACGAAGTAAGTAGAAACAAAACAATTCGTGCTCATGCTTATATACGGCCGCCGCGTCGCACAAAGTAGTACCTACGTCACACATATAAGCAAAACCAACTCCGAACTTATACAGAATGTCTATGGCAATTTGAAATGAATAGAATAGAATTTATTTAACATTCTGTATAGAAAAAGTCAGTATATATTCATGTATTGTATAATATTCATGTTAGGGATGCCGTCGCGTTTAGTTGTTGGATGCTGGCTATGAACTCATCAACATCATAGAGGGGCGTGTCTAGGAGAGCCGTGTCTGAACCTCCTGTTTGTCTGGCTTTTCCATTGTGCTGGCAGGTTGTTGTAGATACTAATGGGTTTCGAGTAGTGTGCTGTTGTGGTCAACTGGTGGAAATCAGGTCGCAGATCATTTTTCCTTCTCGTGTTATATTTATGGTAAGCTTGTCAAGGATTATCCATCCTTGATTTGTGAATGTCACACAAGCAGCGCAGGAGGTAGATTGCGTATACAGTGACGATCTTAGTAAATAATCTTAGTAAAACTTAGTAAATGACAATATTAGTATAACTTATATATTTATATATTTGCTTCATATTTTGCTTCATCCATTTGGTTTTTGGCTGTTCGTTGAAGGTCGTCTCTCGTTATGGCTGTTATCAAGGTAGTGTCATCGGCGTATATTATGGTTTCAGTTTCGATTCTTAGGAAAGATTATGAAGAGCACCCCTCCCAGTCTACTTCCCTGCGGTACGCCGATGGAAACCTGTCTGAACTCGCTGATTATGCCGCTTATTCTGACCTGTTGGAGTCTGTTTGGTCTGAGTCTGACGTTCTGACCGATACCACGTACACCATATCTATCCATCTTATCTAGCAGCAGTGCGTGAGGCATCGAGTCGAAAGCCCGCTGCAGTTGTGCTTTTCTCCCTTTTTATAGACTGGTGTAATAGGGCTATTTTGAGCTATTTTTACATCATCAACACATCCCTGAGCGATGTGTTGAATACGGCGGTCAGTGGTTTTGAGATGATATGGCTCACTGTTTTCAGGGCACGTGTGCTCATACCACATATATTGTCCGTTTGTTTTGTGTCTAGTCCTTGCAGAATGCTCTCGATTTCCTTATGGTTAGACAAGTAGAGTGTCTGTTCACATAGCTCTGGGAGGTATCAGATCTTTTGGACGTCATGTATTGAATGTATAGTACTTGCGATGTAGTCGCTAAAATGATGGCTTGTAGGAGCCTGCGGTTGGAACTGGCTTTTTTCTTAACTTAAAGTTTATCGTTCTCCAGATCGTGCCGGTCTTGGTATTCGCGTTTAGTATTCTGTTAGAGTTCCTTGTTCTATGTTCTCGTTCGGCGAGCTGGACATAGAATTTCTCATAGCTCTGCATAGCCTTATAAGTGTCTTCGTTGCCTTTTGAATCGTGAAGGCTCCTCATAAATTTCAACGTTTCTCTGACATTCAATAGTTCTGTGGAGTCTCTTGGTTTTGTTGGTTTTCGAGTGGTCCATGGGAAAGCTTCGTTATGTCGTTTGGATCTGTTTCGTTATCCAGTCTTCCATCTCAAGGCGGATGTGAACTCTTATGCTGGCAGTGGAAAATATTCTCAGTGATCGCCATAGTTAGGATCTACACCTTCATAGTTGTGATATCAGTGAAGATATTGTCGATGCAGGTGCTCGTCTCATTGGTAATTCTTGTTGGTTCTTTAATGAGTGGATTTAGACCATGGCATGCCATCAGGTTTGTTGTTTGCCTTGTCGATGAGGAAGTTAATATTAACATCGCCAGCAACTATGACTCTGGTGTTATTGTTGCTCTTGTTGTTGACTTCTGTTAGTGTATGTTCTAGGCTGTGTATGAAAGATTCCATACCATGCGGTTGGTGAGCGGTATACACACACCACTATAATATTTTGGTCTGATAGATGAACACCTGCCACCTCATACTCTCTTTCAATTGATTTTTCTATGTGTTCTAGGCCAACCGCTCGTGTTTCATTATGCACAAATATACATATGCCACCGTATACCCTCGTAGATTGTATAGTTTAACATTCTGCGCCGTTAACCAGTGTTCGGTTGCACAGATTATGTCTGCCGGCTTGAAGTCAGCAAATATTTGTAAGGCTTGTGTTTTGTTGGTTAGATATTTGTGAGGATGAGTGTTTGATTCTTACTTGTGGGTGTCGGTTTTTGTTACCGGTATGAGGTTCTATACAAAATCAGCCGCCTGGGATGCATAAAATCTTGATGCTTCCGGAAATCAAACCTGCGTATGCCCCACATTCATCGGCCAAAAACTGGTATCATATAGTTCGTCTTTCTTGTCGCATGGTGCCCTCACCACAAATCTTTTGAGTTGGTTGGGTTCACCTGGTATTTCTTTCACGGTGATTTGCACATTGTCAAATCCGGTTTTGCCGTTGATGTAGTTTGAGATCATAGCATTGGTGGCATGCTGCTTTATGCGATACAGATATAGCCAGACCTTTTTGTCCATTCCGGTAAAGGTGCCCTCGGTTGTGGCGGTTTCCAGCCTTTTGGGTTTTGGATTTTGTCGTTTGTTTCTCCCATTAGTTACTTTTATCTTCATTGATATGTATAATTTTGTCGGATATCGCTCTTGTTTCTTGTTCGACCAGTGCTAATTTTACTAGTGTGGTGATATGGCGTGGGGTAGTAGTTGTTTTGACCGGTGTCTGGTTACAATTCCCTTGTTTGAGATTTTGTTGGTTATGTATGTTTAGAAATGTTAACTATGATATTTTTTAATTAACGGATGATGAATGCAGCGGAAGTTAATGTGTTCTTTAAGGGTTTTCAAAGTTTATTTAAAAGGTAATTCGTTAACGCAAAATTTAACTTCGTTAATTAACGATTAACGGATTAATGCTTCTGTCCCCAGCCTTATCTATCGCTCTTAAAAAATGTTTGGTAGACATTCATGGTCATGGTTATATCAACTTTTTCCATATCGTAGGTTCCACAACTTTTCTAAAGAAAATATTAGCTCTTAAAAATTTCATCAACACTTTTCCAACGCTTATTTGGTTACGTCTTATTTGCTCTGTTTATGCCGCACGTTTTTCCATTCGTCGATTGAAGTGTATAATACTATAAGGGACACAACTGGGTGAATGTTGAAATTTTCCACGTTCAAAAATTACCACCCAACGAATCCAGGAATATAGGAAGTGTTATGCGCGCTCTGGCTGCTGGGTGACTGCGGTGCTGGGAATTTCTACAAACAGAAATTTTCGATTTGCCATTCTCCACGAGCGGAATGCAGAGGAATTGATATTCAAAGCGAGCTTGCGAACTGAGGCGCACTATATCCGCTTGCCTTATCCTTGCCGGTATTTTTACAATTTTTAGTCTGTTCTCCTTTCTCCGACTCGCTGTGGTACCATGTTCCATTTCCTCCAAGCACAATAGCGAAAGTAAGCAAATAAGTTCAGCTGAATGCTAAATTTATTGGAATGCCGAAATAGTCCAAAATTTACCTAAGAATACCTCATATTGTTTAAAACTGAATCCAAATGAAACCACATGAAAGATAAATAAGTACGTAGGCTTTCACGGCCAGAATTATTTAGAAAATAAGTTGCTTCCGGTTTATGCCCGTTATGGCAGATGTTTCGCAAACCATGTTGCTCCCTTCTTCAGAGCTAACTAAATACCGAAAACCTACCAAAGACCTCCACCTCACTGCAGACATCTGGAGATACCATGTGTTTTTAACCTGATCGCGTTAGGATCGATTTCCAGATCCTACTGATGTCAGTGGCGTCCTCACGTAAGATGGTGTTGGGATGTTTGTAAATTCCGATGGCTTCTCTAATAAGCCTTCGATGATAATTGCTCACCCTTGCCAACATCTTCGCGTCATCGAAGTCCACTCTGTGCCCCGACTGACTGCAGTTTTCAGCAATAGCGGACTGTTGTTTCTTGCCTGGCCGGGTGTCTCTGCTGTATTCTTTGACTCGACATTCGATGCTTCGTCCTGGCTGTCCCACACAGCACGTTCCATACTCGCACGTTATCTTATCTACTAGTTCTTCAGTACTGGTGTGATATCTTGTGGGCAAAAGATCTTACGTTAGCTGGTGCCTTATACCTTACCGTGATACCAGATTTCTTCAGTAGTCTACCGATTCTTTCTGATATCTCGCTTACGTATGGTAAACAGGCGAACCGTTTTGACTCTTGTAGTTCCTTTCGGTTTTCTTTGTGTGGCACCCCATATGTCAGACTTGGTGTATCCATTCTGACGTAAGCCCGCTCCAAGTGTTTCCGTGCTCTGGTAGTGCGATTTGCAAGTACCGATCGATATGTAATTCTCGTTTTAGTCATTGGTTTTGCTTACTTTGAAGCTTCTTTTGTAATCTAAGGTCACTGGAAGGAATTTTGTTTTAAAATAGTTACCCTATGATACCTCATACGATCTTTTCACTGTGCTGTCTCTAATGGTGGTAATGCCTAATAATATTAATAATGAACTTTTTTGAATCATTATTTTAGCTTCCTCGCGAATGACGCAAACTTCTCTCTAATTAATCTCGAGCGAATTAATTATTCAACAACTGATTTCGATTAAGCAAGTAGCAATATTACGCCGGGTGCACTTTTAACGGACTAATTGACTTTTTTTACCAGTTGTCATTAATTTATAACGCACAAATAATTAATTATGCCGCCATTCTGCGGCCAATTTTTGAAACTCGTGTTTACTTTGCCGCGTTGCGCTTTAAATATTGAATTGTTAAACACTTTAACCGGTTGAAATTTTGTACAGTTAATATAGCCGGTTTTGTATGGTTCTAAATTGGTGCTATTTTGCTTTAATTTTTTTTGTAAATAATGTTTATCTTATACTTCCTAAGAATGTACAAAATGTAGAACATCTTTTCGTGTCCTTCATAATAAGATTGTTTGAGTACCGTCCTACTTTCTAAAGTAGGTTTATGAAGTATTATAAAGTTTTCCTAAATATGACGATATTTTTGATTAAATTTTGTGTGGATCTCTGCTTTTCCTCAGAAGTTTGGAAACTGCGTATGCGACGAAATTATACAACACTACAACATTTCACTGTCAGCGGGGTAATGTACAAAGTTATGTAAATTATGGGAGCGGCAATCTACCAGGTCTCATTCCAGAAACAACTAGTTTTATAAAATAATCCTGGACAATGAAAATTGTGTCGAATCAGTTATATTTGAAATCATACATGCAGAGGCTGATGTTGTTATCAAAAACATAGTTGATAGAAGCTAAAACTATTTGTTCAACAATTACGTATTGTTATCTCGTGTACAGTCCTAAAACACATTTCAAACTAGACTCATTTGGCTTTAAAAGATAAATTATGAGTCCATCACTAGCTCCAAAACTTCCCTGTTTACTGATAACTGAGAATATTAAATATTGACCTACACTAGAATAATATAGGACTTAGTTTGCAGTAAACTCACGGTTCAAAGGGCCGTAGCCCTTCCAAGCGAATTCCCTAGTACGGCATTGTTAGATTGTTGTATATTACTCCTGTGATTGTTATTAAAGCCTACCCCTTGCGCTTGCTTCCCACAACCTTTGCAGCACCGAGGATGAACTTACCCAAGTTTGCCATAAAAAATATCCCCTCATCTCCGATTTCATGAGCCAGCAAACTCTGTTTTCGCCATTTGGAATATTGCTTATTGTAAAGTTTAATAAGCGTCGCCTATTTGATTTTAATTATAGCGTCGTACAATTTACGGGCAGTGTTAACCACTCAAGCAACACGAATTGCGTATCATCATATTCATTCTAATTTGGCTTTTATGGGCCATCGTCTCGTGTTGTTCCCAGAATATTTTAATATTTTAGAAACTTGATGGTGTGGTAGAAGGTCAAAGTGTCGGAAAAATACTCAAATGGAGACCATAAAGGGGGTGACCAATGTCGCAAATTTGGTGCTTCAGTCCCAAAATGACTGAATGACAGGATTCGAAGACAAGAAGTGACGTCGCGCCGGAGGTGACTGGTACACCATAGCCCATGGAAATAAAAGGAAAGCTGGTTAATCGACGGTGAGATATTCAAGGAGAAAGGTAATTTGTCGGGCAATTCCGTCATACGAAGAAAGCAACCGTTTCGGACTATTAGTCCTCATCTGTACGGTGTAGTCAAGGAGCAAGATGGACACTCAATGGAAAAACACTCAAATGGAGACCATAAAAGGGGTGACCAATGTCGCCAATTTGGTGCTTCAGTCCCAAAATGACTGAATGACAGGATTCGAAGACAAGAAGTGACGTCGCGCTGGAGGTGACTGGTACACCCCAGATACACCATAGCCCATGCAAATAAAAGGAAAGCTGGTTAATCGACGGTGAGATATTCAAGGAGAAAGGTAATTTGTCGGGCAATTCCGTCATACGAAGAAAGCAACCGTTTCGGACTATTAGTCCTCATCTGTACGGTGTAGTCAAGGAGCAAGATGGACACTCAATGGAAAAACACTCAAATGGAGACCATAAAAGGGGTGACCAATGTCGCCAATTTGGTGGTTCAGTCCCAACATCTTCAGGATTCGAAGAGTGACGTCGCGCCAGAGGTTACTGGTACACCCCAGGCACACCATAGCTCATGGAAATAAAAGGAAAGCTGGTAAATTGACGGTGAGATATTCAAGGAGAAAACTAAATTGGCGACATTGGTCACCCTTTATGATCTCCATTTGAGTGTTTTTCCATTGAGTGTCCATCTTGCTCCTTGGCTATACCGTACTGATGAGGACTAATAGTCCGACACACGTGGCTACGGTTGCATTCTTCGTATGACGGAATTGCCCGACAAATTACCTTTCTCCTTGGATATCTCACCGTCGATTAACCAGCTTTCCTTTTTATTTCCATGGGCTATGACTTACCCAAGTTTGCCATCAAAAATATCCCCTCATCTCCGATTTCATGAGCCAGCAAGCTCTGTTTTCGCCATTTGGAATAATGCTTATAGTAAATTTTCATGTCTCGCCTATTAGAATTTAATTATAGCGTCGTTCTATTTACGGGCAGTGTTAACCACTCAAGCAACATGAATTGCGTATCATCGTATTCAGTAACTAACTCTAATCTGGCTTTTATAGGCCATCATCTCCTGTCGTTCCCAGAATATTTTAATATTTTAAAAAACTTGATGGTGTGCAGAAGGTCAAAGAGGCGAACTACTTTCTACTTTCAGTATGAATCGTCATTACTGTTGGATTTGTGTACACAGCCTGTAGTAAAAAAATGATGTGTTAGTTGAAAAATATCGCTTCCTGATGTAAATTCCTATGCGATACGAATGCCCGTTGTGAAATAAGCTGAGCAACGCTCCTTGGGGCCGTAAGTTTTCTACGTGAGGTGTTCGCGATTGGCGTGCGCTTTGTTTCGGTCATTAGAAAGATTTATAACGAGGATGTGCGATCGTAAAGTCCGCGATTTTGCATAAAGCATCGCCGGGAGAGCTTTATTATAAACGACTGCGGACGTTGTAAGAATGGCACTCCGTCGAGACTAATATGGTATACACACGAAGGCGGCTGCGAGCCTGACGCCCCAAGATAAAGAAGGCCCCCACATCCGTCGACAGAATGCAGCAGAAACGTGCTACCTCTAGCTGTCACGCAGGTGTGGCATTCAACTGTCCCCAAGTTTGAAACAATTTCGCGGTTTAACAAACCGGTTCTCCGCCCTGGTCCCTTCAGTCCCCTCAAACGCCGTTGACGTCGACTTCCACTGCTTTGCATACTCCCTCGTTAAATAACTGCTTCAAACAACGCCTTTCCACGCCACCTACCCATTATCATGTTGATCGCCGGACAGCTTCAATCTTATCATACTTGCCGACGCTTAATTACTTATTTCTCTAGCAACAACCTGTAATTAATCTGTCAGCCAATATTTTAACTAGGCCACTGTTTACTTTACAAACCACCACAAACATTTTGGTACGTTATTATTTTGATCGAGTCTTTATATATGTAGTGGAAGTCGACATTTATTCAGATGGAGTGGTCTAGTGAGTAGGTCGCTAGATTGCAACGGTCGCAATGATACCTGGAGGGGTCTGCAAGCGTATAACCTCTAAGTCTCTAAGCTCGATTATCTATTCCTTCGCTCTACAGCCTAAATCCGTCATGGCCACCTTCCATGTCCGCCTCATAACCTCTCTGACATCTCTTTTCCAGTTCCTGACCACCTCCAGTAGGTCTTTTGTGCAGTGTTCTGCATTATCCTGTTGATATTCTCTTGGGATTCTGTCTTCCTCCATTCTAGCTACGGATCTCGCCCATTGCAGCCTCTAAAGCCTCCCTAATACGGTTTGTCTTTCAACTGAAGCTCTTAAGATTCTAAAGGCCTATTACTGGCTTCTGTTTTCTCTTCCTTCGCTTTATAGCCTAAATTCAGCATGGCTAACGTCCATCTCCAACTTCAAACCTCTTTAGCATCTCTCTTTCAGTTTCTGGCCCCTATTAGGTCGCTAGCATCACAACTAACGTCTCATTTGGTTTTCCACTGAGTCTCAGTCCCTGTCCTCCTCCATTCTAGGTACGTGTCCCGCCCATTGCAGCCTCTAAAGCCGCCCTAATATGGCTTGTCTTTGAACTGAAGCTCTTAAGATTCTAAAGGCCTATTACTCGCTTCTGTTTTCTCTTCTATCGCTTTACAGCCTAAATTCAGCATAAACAACGTCCATCTCCGTCTTGAAACCTCTTTGGCATCGCTCTTTCAGTTTCTGGTCTCCATTAGGTCGCTAGTATCTCCACTAAAGTCTCATTTGGTTTATCCGTTAGTCTCACTCCCTGTATTCTCCTGTTGACCATTCTCTTGGGAATTCCGTCTTCCTCCATTCTAGCAACATGCCCTGCCCTTGCAGCCTCCCGACTGTAGCCTCCCTACTGTAATCAGTGGTCTTTGAACGGAATCTTAAGATTCTTCTAAGGGCCTATTACTGATTGGAGAAAGGCCTCCCCAAGTCTCATCCACTCCTAACCTGTCCCTATACCTTGTTTTCTTGGTTGGAAACCACTTCATTCCAGAAACAACTAATCGTATAAAATAATCCTGATTAATGTAAACTGTGTCCAATAAATTATATTTGAAATTATAATTGCAATAGCAGATGTCTCTGGCATCTATCGTATAGTTTCTGATATCCATTAGATAGCTAGCATCTCCAGCAATGACTCTTCCCACCTCATCCTTAGTGTTCCCATGAGTCTCACTCGCTAAATTCTCCTGTTGGCCATTCTCTTTGGAATTCTGTCTTCCTCCATTCTAGCCATATGTCCCGCTCACTGCAGCCTCTGAAGCCTCCTAATGTAGTCAGTCAATGGTTGGTATCTGAACTGAAGCTTAAGATTCTTCTAAAGGCCTATTACTGATTGGAGAAAAGCCCCCCAAGTCTCTTCCCCTCCTAGCCTGTCCCTATACCTTGTTTTCAATGCCCAGCGGATTAAATTCGTGTTATTATTTTGATCATTTTTGGTGCTTTTATGTATTTAACTCTTATTGCGAGAAGTTTAAGTTATTTCGGGTGATGTATCCGCAAATAATGTACGTATACCTGCGTGGTCGAGGCTAGGAAAAGTAGCGTGCGTATTTTGCGTTTGGCATCCATCCAGGGGTTGTTTATTTAATTTTCCGCGTGGTTAGATTTGCTGTCTCGCGCCTCATCTCCGTTTTCTGTGCAATTAATTTTATACGTGTAATGCCCGTCAATTACTTACAGGCGCAGTTGATAAACAATGTCTGACAGTCGCTTCTACCATAAACTAAACTTATTTTGTTGTAAGTTGTGGGGTATATTTTAGTTTGATGGTTTTGTCGGTTGACTTTTAAAGGAATTATGAAGTATGGTCGGGTTTTAGCGCTAGTTTTTGTTTTTTGGTTTTGTCTTCAATATTCGTTGATGGAAACAAGCTAAACTAGAACTTAGCAGTTGGCGCCATATTTAACGTTGAGAATGTACAATGCAGACAAAACATATTGATGTTTTGTCGTTGTTGGAATTTTAAATTATGTTATAATAAGTTTGTGCGTTAAACAATTTTAAACTAACTACAGCCATCATACAACCTTTATTTTTCGATGACAGCCTTCATTTATAACACCGACCGACAACATTTAACGGAACTCCAGACCATGGGACCAGAGTATACTTTTCTGAATGTTTTTGATATATCCTATTGTAAAAGTCCAAAAAATGCGGGATTATATCACACTGCAAATTAATTTTTCTCCACTAAATTCTTTACGGCTTATGAAAGTACTACTCTTTCTCTTCAGAATGCATTTTGAATTTTTCAGGTATCTTGTTTTCTCTCGGAGAAATCAGTTTTTCTATTAGCATCCATATAGCCAAGGTACACCAAAACAGTTTCAATGTTCCATGGGTCAAGTAGCTGTCTTTTAAATATATATGGAATAATGACCAAAGAGAACCCACGTGAGAAGTAATTTTTAAAATTAATTAAAAGATACGGTCTCAGCCCGGATTCGAACCGGGGTCTTCTGCCTTGCCGGGGCATTGCTCTACAGTTAAGCTACCGAGGCCTGTGATAAGGAATAGATAAATTCGTCATTTCAAAGGATAGTATCAGTAAGGATTGGTGTCTAATTAATATTATCATGACATCTATTGGACAGTAGTGGAAATTGGTTCATGGTAAGTCAAGTTTTTCGCAAATCTTGCTATTGGAATGTAGTAAACTAGTTTAGTCGGTTTAAATATAAGGTATATATGGAATAATGACGAAAGAGAACCCAGGTGAGAAGTATATTTTAAAATTAATTGGAAACATACGGTCTCATTCAACGATCATTTGAAATGAAGCACGACCGTTTTCATAAGGAAAGAAAGTAATTCATTCTTTGAGTTTGTTGAAAGTTTTCTTTTAGTTTTTGTTTGTTAAGAATAAGAAAAGTAAAAAAAACATAAAAATCTTATAAAAATCTTCGTTCTGCCTAATTGATCAAAAATAAGTCGAATTCGAAAATCTTTGAAATGAGGACCAAAATTATGAAGTATCTGAAAAATTTTGTGTTTTTTTAATGGGAAAAATAACTCGCGGTGGAAAATAATCTCCAATAGACGCGAAAAAACGTGTTTTGACACTATATCTATATGATATCCCAAAAACCTGATATGATGGAGCAATTCTGGTCTCAGGGTCTGAAAAATGTTGGCCTGTGTATTTTTTCTTGACAGGTTACCATTAATGAATATATATTTTTTCAGGAGGCGAAAAATACAGGCTGTGATGAAAACTTATTATTAGAAATTTATTTCATAATAAATACTATAAAAAATTTTGCGTTTCATTTTTCTCTTGTGAGTTTGACATATGCATAATTCCTTCATTACTGCAGCATAACTAAGTAAGTAGAGATATAAATAACACAATAATAGTAATGCATGTTAAAAATAATAATAGTATTCACAATTAAAGAAGTTGAGATGGACATAAGGGATATCACGTCATCTCCGGAAGTCGTTTTTCCAGAAAAAATTCGGGCTCAATCAAAATTTTGAGGTAAGGAAATTAGTCTTAATAAAATTATTTCAGCTGAACTTCGCTTTATTATTTTCTATTTATTTCTATCATTTTGAGTATAATTTCAACTGATTTCATTGTGCCACTCTCGTATTAGGTATGATTAACTCCGTCCAAATTGTATGGTATGGCTATGAAATTCTCATGATTATATTTCGTTGGAGGACATTGACTCGATGCAATCGGTATGCTGTTAGGTTAATCAATTGTAATTACATAACGATATCTGCTAATAAATTACTTCAGCGCAGCGGTTCGAAACTTAGAGCAAGTATCGGCAGCCACAGGCGATAATTCCATGACAGCTGGTAGTGTTTGCGGACAGAAATTGCTCATTTTTGATTAGTTGCCACACGGGGGCCACTCGTGGCCGGCAAATTATTGCGAATTATCCAGCGAGTATCGACAGAGGGACCCACAGTATTCAAAATAATGCCGCAATTGGCTATTAATGCTAACAAACTTCAGGTGGCAATGCGAATAAATGCATAAATTTACATCGTCAGCCCATCAAATATGTATGGTCGGCGCAAAAATCTACATCTCGCAAATCGGGTTTGGCGAATCGAGCTTTCAGCGCACAGAATCCGTGTTCCGGCGATACGGGATTCACCAACCCAATCATGAAATAATAATAATTCGAAAATATGATATTCTAATAATGAAATGTTGACGGCGCGATACAACCGTGCTATGATTGCTTGCCATATAACGTGTGGAGATACAAATTATAACGTGTCACATAAATTAAATCGGGGTTTACTACATCGTAAATTGTCGAAGCCCTGTTTATTCGATAATATATAGCATCGTTAGACAGACAATATAGCTGTCTAGTTAAATATCAAAAGATACGTTTCTGTTAGTTTTTCAGTTTCTGATAATCAAATAGAAACCAAATAGAAATAGTGCCACAATGATTGATTTTGAATTTGTGGAGAGTTATAAGCATTTTAAGCTCCTTACATCAAAACATCATAAACAAAATGCTTACCTATCACATGGTTGGATACTCATCAGTAGTAGCGAGTATTACTCAATGAGTAATGAGTACTACTCGTTTCAGCAATCAATCAGTAATGATACTTAGTTTTATGATTTACGAATGATAAGTACTTGTATCAATCATGGATGAAGTGCTAATAAATAAATAAATAAATCTTTTATTCAGTAGACAACAGTATAGAACACGTCAAAATAAAACAAAATTAATCAAAAAGACAGCATATATCTCATAATTTGTAAACTCCTCCTCATAGTGTTTCTTCACAAAAACGGCACGCTCAAAAATATATAGTCCAGTGTCTTCACCTGTCTGGGGGTTAGTTGCCACTATTTTTTGTTTTCTATCAATGAGATAAGATTTTAATAGGTCTAACACCTGTCCTCAAAATCCCAATATCTCCAGCATCTCTAGCAGTATTTGATGGTCTACGCTGTCGAAAGCTTTTGACAGGTCCAGAAAGACGCCTACCACCTTCTGTTTACTATTCAGCTTAAATAATATCTCACTCAAAGTCTGGTAAATTGCACGGGTTGTCGATCTACCCTTTTGAGATAAGCATTTTGAGCACATGACATCAAGATGTTTTTCTCCATAAAACTTATCAATCGCTCGATCAAAATCTTCTCGAAAATCTTGGCAACTCTTGACGTTAGGGATATTGGTCTGTATAGTTGGTAATGTCTGATTTTGATCCCTTTTTATGTATCGGAACTATGTTAGTCGTTTTTAATTGTCCTGGAAAAACACTCCTTTGAAAACATCTGTTGATTATTTCACTCAACGGATTGCTTAAGTTATCCTTACATGCTTTCAAGATTTTTGTTGGGATTCCATCGGGCCCTGTTGCTGAGGTGTTCTTTAGTGAATGAATGGTGTTAAAAACTTCTGCTGGTGTCGTGTCTTTCAAGTACATTCATTTCTTGTCATTTCTTGTAATGTACAGTCATGGAAATAAGTATGTTCGTATCGCTCTTGCATGATTTGCAAATAGTATGTCTGTTATATATTCGTGTACTGTTCTGGCTCGACCCGGCCGCTTCGCAAAAAGTTGTCCGGCACGAGGTGGTTTTTCGCTGGATGTTATGTAACGGGATTTAGTTTATTTTGAGCGTGTCCGATCTTTTCCTTAATGTGATACATTCATCACAATGTAATAAATGTAATATGACCACTACAGTTAAGTTTACGAGTACGTAATGCATTTAATTAAATATAGAATTACTTTTATAATAATATTAATTAATATGAAATTTAATTATAATATGATACGAAAATCTCATTTTAAGCTATTGCGTAATATCACGACATATTATATAAATTTAATTTAATCACGTTGCCAAGGATTATCGCTGAATATAGACTATTTCACAATTGTAATATTCAAATATATCCACAAAATGTAAATAAATTCTCTAAATTTAATTTAAGTTTATATTTAGGACGGAGAATATAATTTGTATGAAGGAAAATTGAAATATTATATCTGTATTTACTTTACTTTTTATTTTTTTAATGTTTCAATTATCTTTCACGAGATCTTATACATGCTTGACAACAAAAATAATTAAAATTATAGCAATAATATATACTTTTTTTTTAATTTTAAACGGCTCCAACTTCTGAAGAAACAGAGAAAACCAATAGGACCATATGAAGCTTATTACTTTCAACTTAAAAAAAAAAAAAAAAAAAAACATTTTGGTATTTACTTTTGTTGTTTGTTAATTTCAATTATTAATATTTTTACTTAAAATTTGTCTCTGCCTTGTTATCGGATGTCATGATATTTTTGGTGTAGTAATAATTCTTTTTGTGTCAAAATTGAAAATTGAAGCCAAATCATTTTTAAATGCTTTGTAGTCCTCCCATGGTATGATATTTCGCGCTATGGTATAGTTCGCGTTTTAGTCTGCTTCTATCTTTAACTTCTATGTCGATCCAAGGGTTAAATATTATCCCATAATCCTAGTCTATGACAGGGATAAGAACAAGACGAAGTAAGAAGTTGCATGAAGTAATCTTGAAGTAGAAACGTTTTTGTCAGCAACACGTTGCTGTGTTGTTCGCTGAAAAGTGGTAAAAATAGTTCGAAAAGTGGTAGAAATAGTTCGAAGCAAATAAGCTAAAATAAGCAGGAATTTTACGAGAAAATATTTGACAAATTAGGGAAAAAAGCAAAACAAACCAAATAAAAATAGTGCCAAATGATTGATTTCGAATTTGTGGACCGTTTTAAGCATTTTAAGCTCCTTACATCAAAACATCATACGCAAAATGCTTAGAATCACATGATTGAATCCTCACCATTAGTAACGAGTATTACTGAATGAGTAATGAGTACTACTCGTTTCTGCAATAAATAAGTAATGATATTTAGTTTTATGATTTACGAGTGATGGGTATTGTGATGGGTTCTAAGATTAAATATTATCCCATAATCCTAGTCCTTATGACTGGGATAAAAACAAAGATAAGAAGTTCCATGAAGTAATCTTGAAGTCCTTAAGCGTGATGATGTAGTTACATTTATCGATGTGATAGTACATGTCAGACCTTGAAAGTTATCTACTGAATATGCTGTTATGAGAAGGGGGTTGGAGTGAGTATTATGGAATGGGTTGGTGGATGAAATTTGTCGATAGTTCGAAAAGCAATCACTATTTTCGAGGCGTATATCACCGGGCAACTCGATTTTAAACTCGCGGTAATGGCGCAAAGTATTGTTAATTTATATGTTTGTTTATGAACCGAAAACTTCGGATATTAAATTTCGCCGTTGGGGTAGTTCGGTGGCGCTGAAATATCGCGCGGTGCCCTGCTAGCGATTTTGAGGGGGTAGTTAGTTGCAGTATTCCTGGTTCGCGATCCATCAATGCCAAATAACGGCATTATCGATTACACCAAAACACTTACCGCTATTTCATAGCTCCGAACTAACAGTGGTATTCACCAAGGCAATTTTTGCACGTGCTCCATCAACCCTTCGGACAGCCCGGGGGACAGTTACTGACCTTCCTACGACAAAAGAAGAAATCCACCCTTAGTTTCCAGTTATTCATAGGAGTTGTAGGCCGAAACCACATGTATCCAACGACTTATTTCAGTTACAACCCAACTTAAAACGCGCAACTATTCGTCATACAATCCAGAGACAAAATGTCAAATATACACAAAGGTACAGGGTTAGTAAAAATTACCGGAACGCCTAGATAACTCAAATCAAATCAAATCAAATCAAATCAAAATTTATTGAAACCAAAAAGGATTAAGTACATAATAATGTAATATAATAATATAAAAAATATACGCAGTGTAAGGTAGTGCACAAACAAAGAAAACAATTCAAATCAACGGGACCTGAGTTGCAGGATTCTCCGACATGTACTCTTCCACCGAGTAGTAGGCTCTGTTTAGGAAGTGTTCTTTTAGTAGCTTCTTAAAGCATCTCATGTTCAATAACTTCCAGTCTGGTGGTAACTTGTTGTAGTAGACAATGCCGTGGTCCATTGAGTTAATAGTTTGGAGTCAGTTGTAAGGGACATTTAGATGATCTTTATTTCTTAAGGTAAGGTTGGTGACGTCTTGGCGATTCTGATAGGAGGTAATGTTGTCTTTGGTTTGGATTAGCTGGGAAAAGATATATGCGGATGGTAGGGTCATAACTTTGTGTTTAAGGAATAGGGGTTTTGCATAGGTTTGGAGGGGTAGGTGTTCCACAGCTCTAATGGCGCGTTTTTGGAGGATGAATATTCTCTTCCTGTGAGGTGAGATGCCCCAGATAGTGAGACCATAAGTCATCCGTGAGTGGAAAAGCCCATGGTAAGCCATGTGAGCGGCGTCTGTGTCAATTAATTTCTCAATTCTCCTTATGGCGTATATGACAGTTGACAGGCTCCTTTCGAGATGGTCCACATGAGTTTGCCAGGTTAATCGCGTACAACTCTAAACAACCTATAAACAATTTTAGAAACCTTTTCAAACAAAACTAGTTTTGTTTTTATAGGTTAAAATTCTTTATTGATATAACAAAATACCAGAATCTTCCTTCTTGGTTCGATTGTTTTGAAGAGAGAATTGAGTTGTTTAATTACTAAAAATCGATTTTCTATACTTTTATCGAGTTCAAGTTTAACCTTATACTTTGAACACTCTGTATAACTTTTCAAAAACTCTGCCAATGGGTCGATATGATGTTACTTTCACAATCATTGTACAAACAACATTTTGCCAGTGGCCACCGCAAATAATTTATAAAGAATAGAAAGTGATTTTGCAGCTGTTGTTTATTAAAAAATTTAATATCTCAAAAACGACACGTTGGGTATATGATATGTAAAATACAATTAAACGCCTTCGTTTAATAAAGTATATGGTGTTGCGCATTTGAAATATGAAAGTTGGCACTATTTTCGGTGAAACCGGAAGTAACAAAAAACTGACAATATATAAGTTTAAAAGATTTCAATCCCTCACTCCATTCGGTCTCGCTGTGAAAGATCCTGCATACAGAATGTTATTCGCTGTTTCAAGTGTCATCTTCTTCTGTTTCCCACATACGTGCTTCAAAGTCAACCTAAGCAGAAAAAATAACTTGAGTTGACTTAATTACAAATTATGCTGATCATTCGATAAACAAAACAAAGTAAACTAAATAGTAATTTGAAACAAACTTACTTCACAAATTCACTCTTTTTGTCCTTGGCGATCGCACTTGGAAAAGCATTTAATAACTAGCTCAGCTCTGTTGTAGAACTTCCTGCCTGCACAACAACTTTCCTATAACCTAAAAAATAAATAAAATTACTGGAACTACCTATAATAATATCAATAATTTAACAAAATTATTATCCGTAAGTGTTTATAACATTAATATTACATTAAACTACCAAATAATACTACTACTATAGAAATATATTATATTATCGCGGTAAGCTTGTGTCTTAGTATGGGTTTTAGCCTTATTTTGAACATTTGTGTTGGTAATTTTTTTAGTGGCTTGGCAGTTTGTTGGGTTTTCTTACTGCGTTCGTCATTAGCGTCTGAGTTGGTTCCGCTTTTCTGTAACTGTGAGTCCGTATGTGGAAAAATTTAAATTACCGGAACTAAATAATCCTCCAATCGTTTTTTTTTTTTTGTTCAAAAGAAGCTATCTTTTAAAAGTTTAAAAAAGTTTATAGCAAATTAAGGCAATCTCAAAACATAGCCAACCCATAACGTTAGCTCACTTCTGACGTTTCGCGTCATTGATGACATTTTACCTTTATTGAGGTTAGTTTATATTGTCAATTATCCTATTTATATATTTTTCGAGGTAGGCTTAATTTGTTTATAGACTTTTCTAATATTTTATCTATATTGTTTAAAAACACAATTTGTCCTATGACACCTTTAATGAATTTTATATTTATTCACTAACTTTTTCCGGTTCGTATTAGCTATAGGTCGTTCCTTATAAATTTAAGATATTGTTAACTTTTTAGAACACTGCTTCTGCAGGGCTCTGGACAAAATAGTGTCGGAAATATTGGTTGAGGAATAAAAAACTTAAAAACCAAAATTAATTTGACTGAATTCCGACTATAAGTTTTCTCGTTTATATTATATATAGACCTACAAGGACTCACTGTCGGCCGTTAATAATTAAGATTTGTTCACTAATAGTAATTCGACGGGAGACTTTACATAAATGTAAAATTAAATTGTTACGTAATAAATTACAGGTAATCTTTCAATATACGTATTTGGCTGTACTATTTTTCGGAATTCTCTCACAGTACCGTCACATAAATTGTATCGTACAGGACAGAAATGCATGGAACAAAACATCACTTAACAATTAAAACCGTAGAAATTGCGGCGGATTTCAGCAGCAGCAAACAACGGTAGGCAATTTGTAACAATTAATTCATCGCGTGACGCACTACAATTACACAAACAATTATTATATTTTAATTACGTCGGAAAATATAATCGCGCTATCTCTGGCATGCTGAGCGCCAGATCGATATCGGCTGCATTACAAACACGGTAAATGTTGGCTTGACTTTCATCTAGATATTATAAACTGCCAGTACATGCGATAACAGCAATTTGCATAGTAAGATTTTCTAGATGTAACCGTCAAATTCAATATGACAGAAGGAATTACGGTAATTCGTTCATACCACATTCGAAATTTAAAAATTTTCTTGTGTCAAAGTTTTGTGCTTGATTTGTGCTCCTTTCGTTTCGGAGTTATAAGCAATTTTCTGAAGGGGGGCAGTGGACATGCCAGTCCCCAATATTTTCGAATTTGGATTTTTTCTAATGCCAAAGTTTTGCGCTAGTTTTGTGCTCCATTCGTTTCCGAGCTATAAGCAGTTTTCTCAAGGGGACTGTAGACATGCCAGTCCCCAATACTTTCGAATTTGGATTTTTTCTAATGCCAAAGTTTTGCGCTAGTTTTGTGCTCCATTCGTTTCCGAGCTATAAGCAGTTTTCTGAAGGGGACTGTAGACATGCCAGTCCCCAATACTTTCGAATTTGGATTTTTTCTAATGCCAAAGTTTTGCGCTAGTTTTGTGCTCCATTCGTTTCCGAGCTATAAGCAGTTTTCTGAAGGGGACTGTAGACATGCCAGTCCCCAATACTTTCGAATTTGGATTTTTTCTAATGCCAAAGTTTTGCGCTAGTTTTGTGTTCCATTCGTTTCCGAGCTATAAGCATTTTTCTGAAGGGGACTGTAGACATGCCTGCCCCCACTTTCGAATATCGATTTTTTTAATGCCAAAGTATTGTGCTAGTTTTGTGCTGTTTTGTGCCGCAAACTAGAAGTTTGTGCTTCTTTCGTTTCCGAGTTGTAAGCACTTTTTTGAAGGGGGCTGTGGACATGCCTGATCTAAGTTCTAAATTCGAAATAAAATCAAACTTTTTTCGATGCTAAAGTATTGTGATAGTTTTGTGCTCTTTTATGCCGCAAACCAGAAGATTTGTGCTCTTTTCGTTTTTGAGTTATAAGCATTTTTCTACTTGGGGTCTCTCTCTTTCGTCTGGGGCCAGTTTCTCGCAGGCAGCGCGCATGTTGATAATGCATACGTATGAGTTTAACGACACTGTTTGTGGCTATATAACTTAAAAACTATTCAATAACTTGATATACTCAGACATAACCCCTTCAGAAAAATGCACAAAACTAGCACAAAACTTTGGCATTAGAGAAAAATCGAAATTCGAAAGTGGGGGCTGGCCACAGCCCCCCTTGAGAAAAATACTTATAGTTCGGAAACGAATGGAGCACAAAACTTCTAGTTTGCGGCACAAAACCACACAAAACTGACATAAATAAATTTTGAAATTTCGAATGTGGGGGGCTGCCGACATGGACCCGACCCAATACCGTACCTTGGAAAGCACGTAAAGCCAGTTCCGGCAACCAGGTCTTGATCTTATACTTTTTTCTTCAGAATAAGTTTCAGATAATATTACCTTATCACATCATATCGGTAGAGTGGGCGTTATATAAACTAAAACTCTTAGACAATAATGAAAGACTCTGAATGAATTATGAATGCAGGGTGCACGGGGTCTGTAATCGATTGCGCTCAACAAAAAAAACATCGCTGCTGTGCTGATATAAATATAAAACTCAGCGTGCTATCGGGTCACGTTTCCCCGGCAAGTGACGTTATTTGTCCTGTACAGAGGCGTCCGCGTCACGTTGGAAGTACTAAGAACAACGGTCGTACCTCAGACTCGCTAACCATTTTTTTTTCTGCAGCATTGCAAGCCTTTATTGAAAACGAATACTACTATCGGTTGTAAAAGTATTGCACAATCTGTTTGAAGGCCCGTAACTCTGAAATGACGCAACAAACAAAAATTAAATAAAGTGCGTTATACTCCTGAATCATTTCTACATAACAGTAGTGACTATCAAATTTTTCTGCTCATCGGTTTAGCCATGAGCGCGAGAGAAGTAAAAAGGTACACGATTTTTGCGGTTTAAAAATAATGTTTGGCATTCCGATTTGTTTCTTCTAAACCACGTAACAAAAAAAAATTTTGTTCAGCTTACACTTAGAGTGTGTTTGGCGTTTTTATTTTCTTGATTTTGTGTGTAGTGAAGTCTGTAAGCCAGCTTTTCCATTGATGTATAATAACAATTAGTTATTTTTTTTCTCCATATTTGTGGTATTGTGTACATATTCTGTTTTGTTATTCATTATTACTTCGCAATATTATTTCTGCCGAAAGTCAGTTTGTTAATGATATTATGCTACACAATCTGGCCATATCTCTTTTTATACAGTGCTTCGTTGCATGAATTTAACATCTCTTTAATTTAAACTGTAATGTGGCTTTTTGCAACATTATTTTTCACTTATGCCCAGATTAATTCAATTGCATTACACTCGCAATGGGCTACAGGAAACCACAATAATTTTACTTCTCATTGCATCTGATTATTTTTCTATAAAATCTAGTAGAAGTACCTTCGCTTGATGGTGATTTTTGACAGATACAACTGCTGTGCTATAGTTAATTGAGAAAGAAATTTCTGACATTGATAATCAATTGGTTGTGTCATCTGCGAACGTGGCAACTGTTATATTTTCCAGCTGTGGTGGGTCACTTGTATACAGTAGATAGACAATTGGCCCCAATACACCACCCTGGGGTACCATGAGGACCGTTAACCATACTCCTTAGTACTTCATTTTGGAAGGTCCAGATTCAAATTCGGTTTTAGTACTTTTTGTACAAACTTGTAGTTTGTTCTGCAGTGACCACACTTCCAAAACCCAGTACAGTTCTCTGTATTTGAGGTCAAGATCTACTCATTTCTCGTTAACGTGTTCTTTCCACCTTAGCTTTGTATCCAGAGTCATACCCAAATACTTTGCAGTGTTCGTATATGGAACTATGGCGTCGTTAATCTTGACATGAGGTATGATTTCGATTCTTTTGTTTGTTAAGTTAGTGTGGACAGATTTCAGATCGTTGAGCTTGGTCTTCCATTTTTTAGTCCATTGATATATTTCATTACTAGCTTGTTGAAGCTTCCTTATAGATTCTCCAACAGTAGATCCCATTGCCATAGAGCAGTGCCATCTCCGAACGGGGCTACTGTTATATTTTCCAGCTGTGGTGGGTCATTTGTATACAGTAGATAGAGAATTGGCCGAAATACACCACCCTGGGGTACCCTGAGGACCGTTAACCATACTCCTTAGTACTTTATTTCGGAAGGTATGGATTCAGATTCGACGTCCCAAAATCTAGTACAGTTCCCTGTATTTGAGGCCAAGATCTACTCGTTTCTCGTTAACGTGTTCTCTTCACCTTAGCTTTATATCCAGAGTCATACCCCATACTTTGCAGTGTTCGTAGATGGAACTATGGCGTCGTTAATCTTGACATGAGGTATGATTTTGATTCTTTTGTTTGTAAAGTTAGTGTGGACAGTTTTCAGTTCGTTGAGCTTGGTCTTCCATTTTTTAGTCCATTGATATATTTCATTACTAGCTTGTTGAAGATTCCTTGTAGATTCTCCAACAGTAGATCCCACTGCCATAGAGCAGTGTCATCTGAAAACGTGGCAACTGTTATATTTTCCAGCTGTGGTGGGTCACTTGCATACAATAGATAGAGAATTGGCCCGAATACACCACCCTTGGGTACCCTGAGGGCCGTTAGCCATACTCCTTAGTACTTTATTTCGGAAGGTATGGATTCGGGTTCGACTTCCCAAAAGCTAGTACAGCTCTCTGTATTTGAGGCCAAGATCGTTTCTCGTTAACGTGTTCTTTCCACCTTAGGTTTGTATCCAGAGTCATATCCAATACTTTGCAGTGTTCGCATATGGAACTATGGCGTCGTCAATCTTGACATGAGGTATGATTTCGATTCTTTTGTTTGTAAAGTTAGTGTGGACAGATTTCAGTTCGTTGAGCTTGGTCTTCCATTTTTTAGTCCATTGATATATTTCATTACTAGCTTGTAGGAGATTCCTTGTAGATTCTCCAACAGTAGATGCCACTGCCATAGAGCAGTGTTATCTGCGAACGTGGCAGCTGTTATATTTTCCAGCTGTGGTGGGTCAATTGGCCCCAATACACCACCCTGGGGTACTCCGGCTTTTCCTTCTTTTAGTTCCGAGTATTTATCGATTTGTTTTATTCTGAATAGCCTATAGGACGAAACATATTTGTTCGTTTCCTACTTTGGTTTCATAATCACCCCATTGTAACACTGTTTTCGGTTTCATTGTGGATGGACACCGCAACAACTCTCTACATTCAATCAACTTTCGATTGCTATCAACCTAATAATATCAAGCATGTCGTAATGGAAAATCATATCAGCGTAGATATTAGTAAATGGGGCGAAATAGATTGTAATATTATGTGCTTGATAATATGGAGATTGTTGACATGGGCGGGACATAACAAAGAGGGACTTCGAATTTGTGGAAGTTAGACAGGCAAGAGAGAACTGCAATTGCGGTAGTTGGCAATCAATTACCCGAAAATTGGTTGCGCTAATCATAATCGTATTACAATTATACAAATTGTCGTGAAATGGATTCCTGGGATGGCGATTGAAACCTCTCACACTGGCTGGAGTGTCCGGATTTCGGGGTTGTTGTCGTGGCGCAACTGTTAACTATGTAATATTACACCTAAGCGGGTGTGACTAATACTCCGTCGTCTGCACTGTTTGTGCTATATTAATATAACTTCCTGTTTCACCGGATACTAGCAAGGATTTACTATGTGCCATACCGAACAACAACTATTATCAGCCTTAGCTCCTCCTGGAAAGGATATCACTCCACTAAAACTTTTTTGTTCTCCTTGCTACACTGCTGAACGTGGGCATCCCCTTTTTTGTTTTTTTTCTCCATTCCTGTATATTCTATGTAATAGGGTGTAACAATCTACAAACTGCCTCTTGGTTATCGTCTATTCACCTTTTTTACAGCTCCACCTTGCACGTCTCTCTATCTTGTTTAAACAGAATAAAAGAAGAGTGTAATCAATGCCACAACATCTAAATTACTTTCTGTTTCGTGGAAAATAGAACATGGACTATGTCCCGCTATAACCTATATGACACATCATATAGTTATCATTATTATAGTCATATGTTTCGGCCAGGAATTTGGTTACTTTTACTTTGCCACGTAGTATGAGATAACACACCTTTTCCAGTTGTAAATTACAGACAAATGATTTGATCGCATGGCCCGTGTCGTTACAAAAAGTCTTAATTACGTACAAATCTCTCCGTCGCGAGGCATTAGCATAAATTTCAGCTCCATTAGCACGAACGAAATAGAAAAAAAAACACGCCGGAAGTAACTCGTGATAATAGGGCCGGATCTAGTGACAGGAGTAATGCACTCCTCCCAACATATCCGGCGTGTGTTGGGCGAAAAACTTATCGATTTTGATGCAAATTAGATGCACGTAAGCCAGAACTGATTCGACAATGTTAAAGCAAACGAAGATTGGCCATCTTCCTTAGATACTCCTCCTACAGGTCCACTAGTATCTGTCCATTAATTTTACCGTGTAAATCGGTGGTCATTTTTAACCTCCGATTATCGAGGGGAAAATACCATGTGGTTGCAAAACCAGTTCACAATCAATACTTTTGTCAGGGATCAGATATGTTGCTATGATAACTCCATTATAAACACCAATGCAACATTATCTGGTTTAACACGAAAGGATTGTTTGGCAACTGGTTTTGCGACTGCTCTACCAAACCTTTGTTAACTGTAAAATCCTATTGATGTGGAGATGATAAATAAGAACAAAACATAATACTATAAAGTTTTATTATAGTTTTAGCAACAAATAACATGTTATATTTATACAAATATTTTTTTAATAAACTTTATATTTTTTAACATTAGATAACTAGAAACTCTTAAATTAAATCTTATTTAAAGAATATTGAGTTGAAATACATATGGCAAACTTACGTCACACACAGTCAGGGTCCTTTTGGACCCTGACTTGGAATAATTATTAAAAAGCTGAACCATCTCCAGAGCGAGAGAAACCTCTGGTAACACTCAAAACAGCAATATAGTCCACAATGTGTTACCTGAAATCAAAATAAAAACTAGATACATGAGTCATATATAATTTACAGGGTATAATCGCAGCTGCTTTCCTTGGAGGTAGAGAGTGTGTGTAAAGTTGTTAATGATGTTATAATGTTTGTAGAAAAGTATATTTATATTGGTGGCTGAAATGATATGTGATATACATGTTAGTAATAAATTTAATTATACGAAAGCATGTGCAGGAAAGAACAATAAACGAAATCTTACCTATGGACACCACGTAAGATGCTTGAATTTGTAGAACGTCAGTAACGTCAAAACTTGTATCCTAAAAAGAACACCAAATTATTGAATGTGGAATTATACATATCAAGACATATCAACCTTCTCAGCCAAACTGTCCAGGCAGAGAAGGCCCCTTGGTACACACCGCTATGACGTCACGATGAATGCTGTAAAGCGCCATTTCTCAGCCCTTCTGTTGAAACTCCTGCCTCTCCCGAGCAAACTAAGTCCGACAACCAAACCTCCAGTACTCACTTAAAAAAAAATTACAACCCCACCCAAGTTACTACAGTAACCCCACTCGTCCGCTCCCCACGACCCAACTCCGACAAACCATCTGGCATTGTAGCACCAATAGTTGTCAGGGAGAAATCCCAGTGGTCCACCGTTCGTCACGCCCTCACCGATCTCCACGTCAAAATAAGCTCCACCTACACCAGTCCTCAAGGTCCATACCTCGTCTATCGAGGACTACAACTTAATGTCCGAGTACCTAAAGAACAACAACATCCAGTACCACACCAACAGCCCGGAAAGAGAACTCCTAGTTGTTGTTCGTGGGACCTACCTGGGGGTCCCTTTGGAGGATGTGGAAGAAGACCTCAAAACCCTGGACTTTAAACCAAGTAAAGTCACTCGCATGACGCATCCTAAAACAGGAGTTAGCATGGAGGAGTTAAAAAGTCCATCACTACCAGGACAATGCCCTCGCTGCCTCGTCTACGGCCACTCCTCCACAAACTGCAACGCAACCGAGAAATGCCTACATTGTGCCAAAGAACACAGCATTGACCGATGTACCACGCTGGACGAGCCTCTCAAGTGCGCGGCCTGCAGTGGTCAACACCGGGCTAATTATCGCAGATGTTGTGACGCTCTAAAGCCGCACAACCAAAGCTCCACACCAAAACGGACCTCCATCCAAACACAAGCAGAAACTCCAAAACATAAACTTACCAAGTCACAAGCCACGCCTAGATCAAAACTCAAACAGTCCAGACCACCAAGCCTTACTGCCTGTAAACATCCGTCACCAACCAACATACCATGTCCAACCAAAATCCAACACCTGCATTATATCCTTAGAGCGGAGGTGGCCGAGTGGATAAGGCGAATGCCTTCCACTCAAGAGGTCCAGGGTTCAAGCCCAGGTTAGGCAGGGGATTTTTCAAATACTCCGTCTCCCCGACTGCCGCACAGACAAGCCACTGGCTTTGTGCACATGGCAACATCCCCCCCCAAAAAAAAAAAAAAAACAGCTAGTCCGCGAAATTCAAACATGCCTTCTCGTATTTGATCCCTGTATGTGCTACTCGTCAACCCAAACTCAAATCCATTGCGCGGCCTTGTTTGCGCAATCTTCGAATCAAGTGGAGGCAGAAAGGGTCTAACCCTTGCCTCTAATCACGAACATTATAAGTTAGGGAAATGCAATTTGTAGAATTAATAAGTGTAACTGCATTTTTAATGATATTAGTTATTATTGCGTAAAATGTTGGTAAAAGTGCTGACAAATAGAATTGGTTTACTGACAAAAATGTAAATGTGTAAACAAATCCGTAAGTTCGCACTCATTTTTATCAGTGTATGAAACTATGAAACCGCATCAACCCTTTGGCAGACAAGAATCTATTATTGGAATATTCCGCAAACTGTTTGGCAAACAAACAATCTGTTTTTTTTTTTATTTATGAATTTGTCGGCATCAGAAAACTACTATTTTAAAGTAAAACGCATCGAGCGCAAAAGCTTTAATTGAAAACAGATCTACAATTCGTACTAAAGTGTTGCGGGGTGTATAGTCAATAGAAAGGGTTCGCTTTGTTTTGAAACAACGGTCGCGCGGCGGCAGTGTTGCCACGCGTCGGTTACTGATTGTCGCGCGCGGCTGCATAAGAAGTCCCGCATTTGTATAAAATGTCCCACGGAACTTATAAAGCATCATACGATAGGTTGGGTTGGCGTTTTGTTGGGTTTATATGGATGGCGAAGTTGAAAACAGGGGACTTATGTAGATATATTATGTAAAATGTTATTAAAAAAACTATTAACACACGATGAGTTGGTTTTGTATGGACGGCGAACTTGAAGAGGAGGGACATGAAGATGTATGTAAAATAAAGAAAGTTTCCTTTACAAAACCAAAGAAAAGTCATGTTGTAAAAAAAAATAAAACCAAACTCCACTCTACAATAAATATTAACGTTTATTTTATTCGCATCTCTTAATCTACATATTTTTTTAACAACTCATCACATACACTATAATTAACACATGTCATATTCTCTTGATGTAATTTGCTACGAATAACACACATAGCGTTTAAGGATTTTGCACCAATTCGGTTTCGCTTTTTTGTTTTAACGTCTGTCACGATTGAAAAAATCCTTTCCGCTTCAGCATTTGAATGAGGCAGTGTTAAAATGATACTAGCCAGTATTCCTAAATTTGGAAATATTAATTAATCATCAAGGTTTTTATTTTTTTTAATTTTAAGCCACATTTGGTCTGTGGGCATTTGTGCTATTCAATTGTGACATTAGTTATGTCTATTGCATTAGCGTACTTGGCAGCTAAAGTTATTACATCTACTGTCGCATTATGAATAGGTGAAAATGCATACAAAGGATCTAAAAATTCCATGCATTTAAAAATATTATCTCTAAGAGGTAGTCTATTTGATATTTCAGTAGCAGCCCGTTTGTAAAATGTCAAGCACTTCATTTTAAATTCTTCTTGGCCCACCAATGGCAACGATTGTAGCAATAACTCACACTCCCCACCTAACTTTATTTTATTTAGTGGCAAAAAAATATCCAAATTAATGTTCAAGATTTGCTCTCTAACGCACATTTCAGGTTTTAAAAAATTGGTGCACAGTAATAAAAATAAATTTTGGCAATTATCCCGTAATTTGTGGATCAGAATTTTATTAGCCTGGAATAGTGCATTAAATGAATTTAAAAAATTTAAAGAATATTTCATGAACACCAAGTATCCCTTTAAGTACAAATTTTGCATGTCTTTGTGAATATTTTCTGCAGACTTCAATCGGTCTTCATTAGTTGCCAATAGAAAAAAATGCTCAAGTACATTCCAATTGTTTAAAATTCTGACCACACAATTATGGCGACTCAACCATCGTGTGGTTGCTAACTTCAAAATTTTTTGGTGGTCCACTTTAAAAAATTCTTGTATTTCTCTTAAAATGGCGCAACGTTTTGCACTTCCTGAAACATACGTTGCAACGTTTCTTATAAAGTCTTCTGGACCTCTGGGCAATGCTTCACATGCTTTGCTTGCTACTAGCGCAATTGAATGGCAGATGCATTTAATTAACATAACGTTCGGTACCTCTTGCTTTAGATGCGAAAAAAATGAATTTTTTTCACCAACCATCACGTTAGCTCCGTCAGATGCAACTCCTGTAATTATACATTTATAAATTATACAGTTCATAATGAACAATTTGTCTTGCTTACCTATAATATTCGTCAATGGAATATTATATTTTGTTAAACAATTCCTAACTGTCTCATAAATTTTGGAAGCACTGCAATCTGTAGCATCCAGTGATATAAGTTCTAGAAGATTTGTTTTTACTGTATTTGCATCAACAATATCTTGTTAATAAGCATAAATTTTTGTTTTCTGATAAATCAGTGCTTTCGTCCAGGAGTATCGAAAAATTGTTAGTTCTTAAATGCCCAACTATGTTGTCCGTCTCATAGGGTCCAATGATGTCGTTGATAAGCTTCCTACATTTAGTCCTCCCGAGTGAAATGTCTTTCAAAACTTTAGAATCTTCGTCAAGAGTTCTTAATAAAGGAACTAAATGATCCACAATAACTGTGGCAACATTATGTTCAGCAAAGAACATTGCTAATTTTATTTCAGCTTTTTTGACTTTATTTGTATGGTTTTCCTCAGCTTGGTTTTTACCAAAGTAACTGTCTAAAGGCTTTGACATTTGAGCTGCTTTTATAGCACTGATGTGTTTTTGTCGAGTAGAATGCTTTATTAGTTCACTTTTTCCACAAGCCAGTTCGACATTGCACACTTTGCATCTAATATCAAAACAACCATACTAAAATGTTACAAATACATATCCAATAATATTTTACCTGCAAATTCTTTTATTTTTACTATCAGCCACCAGCCAATTTTTAAACAGGGGGTCGTGGCACCAAGCTTCCTGAAATACTTTCGGACCTGTGGGTTTTCTGCGTTTGGCCTGCGGTTCCGAATGTCCCGCTTCGGAATCAGAAGTTTCTACCATTTTCGGATATGTTTATAATGCGCATAAACTATATTCACTATTTTCACTGTTTCACGAAATTTCACTGACATTTGACATTACCATCGGTGTCGTTTGTACTCACAGTTTTACTCTGATGTTGGGATTCCCACTGACATATACTACATATACTACATATACTTCCCAACTCCGTTCGATTACTTCGATACGATTACTACTTCTGCCATCTATTGCCCGATAGCGCGAAAATTTCTAGTATCTAGATCCATAACTAAGTTCACTCATATCACCATTCTTTATTTTATGATTATTTGACGAAATAAATGCAACAATATAGAAAAAGTCCCACCAAAAGACATAAAATCCCTTTGTCCCGCCAAGACCCCAAAAATTCCTCAATTCGGGACTTATCCCGCAAAACGGCAACACTGCGCGGCGGCAGCGTTCCGTTTTGTTTCTTTTGCTGGCGTCCCTCCGCGATTTGGTACAAATTCACCGACTGACGGAGTTGGATCAATTCGGTTTTTATACTCCCTCTGTCGATGGGTGTTAAAACCGACTTTGCAAGTGATACCAGCTCGACAACAGAGCGCCGATCCATCTACTCTAATCCAGAAAAACAAAACACCTAAATTTATTTAAGTGCAAACGCTCTCGCAGGTAAAGATGTCTTGTAGACGCCGAGACAACGTTATGCAAGACTAAATGATGGCTCGATATCTCGATGATTTCCTTTCAGGGCTTCATTACGGTTTTCTTCTCTATTGTGGGTTTCATTCCACCATGCGTTGAAGGGTTTTGCACTATAATTGGTTCGCGGATTTTGGCTAAATTAGCTTCGTCTTCTTCTTAGTAGACTACCTGCACTTTTTTCACTTATGGGTCATGTGCTGCTTCATTTTTCAATTAAGGCATAATCTTGACCCGATTCGGTTCAGATAATGGCGTTCGATTGACGTGTTCAAAATCCTGATGTATAAACAGAAAAGATAGATAGATGTAAAGATAGATACAGCAAAGAAAGGAGGAAAGTCGTTGTGCTTGCCCACCCTAATTATTAATTTATAACCAACAATATGCCCCACAAAACCACCCAGAGGTGCGATTTCGTTGCAACCTGTCGGACCTTTAGGCGTATCTTAATCCATTCCACGAGGCCCCCATCCTAAGGGTCAGCTTCACTCATATATAAGTTTGTTGGATCTATTAATTATAAGTTGGCTTCGCCTCTTAACTAATTACGTGGTTATTATATCAATAATTACACCATAAATAAAACTGAAGCTTCTCCAGGAATATCCAGGAGACATAACAGAGAGGTGAGTAATTTTCATTACGATATGACTATGTAGGACAACAAATCACACAAGAAAGGCAAGAACATCGAAAGAAAGACACTAGGGCCTACATTACTAACGTTTTTCAGTTAGAGGAGAACAAATGAAACATTTTCGGAATTATAAAGGATGTCTTTAGGGAGTTAGTGCAGCCGAGACGAGGTGATGCTCCGCTGTGTTAGCAAGATTAACACCCAGCTGTATCTAGCGGTGTATCTACACGTATCAAGTGCATTAAACCGAGCTTAGCTAACAAGCCCTAAGGATTCGGATATTCTTCTTAAATTTATCGTCTGATTCACTTAAATCTACGAGTGAAAATCATTGATTTCTAATTGTCATTCATTGCAATCCGTTCTGAGGTAATGCCTCATCGAGATGTTCTGAGAAACCTAAGTTTTTTCGATGTTTTCCTGCAGAATTGAAAATGTAGCGCGGATTTTACTTCTTCTGGGATACCACAGGGTTCAAACCTGCGTCCTCTACTTTGCATGATTTTTTCTGATGACTTCCTGAAGGCATCTCAACCTTGGAGGTATACTTTCTCCTTCTTACTAGGATTTTTGTCTTTATATAGGTGTCAGATAAGTTTTGTAGGTATTCTCGTAGGTTTTTACGCAAAACTAAACGTTACAAATCAGCGTGGGGCATTTTTGGGTTCAGTTAGGGGGGTCATATTTATGTGCAACCTGGTCCGAGAACGGCGCTACCGGTATATTACAGTGTGCTGCGGTTTGAAGGTCCTAGCGCCGCGCAAAATCTGTTCCCGACAGGAACTACAAACACTACAAAATATCGAACACTGGAACGACGCCTACGAAACATTATCATAATTCTTCATCGCGAAGCGCGCACGCGTGGAGTGACGGCACCTATACAAACCGTTTCTACACACTCACATTTATCCTGCACCGAACATAAAGCGGCATTATGCACGATACGATTGTTTGCGCCCAACAAAAGTTAAGGTATTCTTAACCCACACTAATTCTATTCGCATCAGCGTACAATACATACATTTGCAACCGACTAAGTCCTCCGATGCATGCTCTAAGCCAGAATAAGTACTACACGATTATATGTTAATGTTGCTCGATTTCTCTGTCACCGTTATCCTTAACTACCTTAGCAACGGTAAGAAAATCGTTTGAGAGTACGAATTAACCAGAACGACAAAACTATAAGATTTTTTTACAATGTTGCACTGGCAAAAATAAATTCCGAGAAAATGATTCCTATTCCAACTAATTACTAATTAACTATTGTCATCCAAATCAATTTATCAGATTCTCTGTGGATCACTAGATTTTGCGATAATTACCTGTCCAGGACAATAAACGTAAAACATGGACAAGATATCTGTCTATTTTTTTCTTCTTCTAAATTAAAAAAAAAAAAAACGGAGTATTTTTAAATAACCAAATTAAACTTCTAATTTTTAATTAAGAAAAAGATACAAGCCTTATTGTGTTGTACATCAGAAGAAAGAGAGGAAGGAATCAGGTAATAGCTTACATGATTTAGCTGGCTAAAACCCATTAGTATTCTTTACATAATTTAAAACATTACCTAAATAAATAATAAAAATTTTAAATAATAAAAACTATTTTTGACTGAATACTAAAAAAAGAATTAGTTCTTGGAGAATAATAAATTGTTCGTTTATGTAATTCATAGTAGCATTTTACAATGATTAAAAGTTGCTGCAATAACAGAAGAATCATTATATTTGTGCGATTGTTGAATTTTGTCGTGGCAACTAGATATTTTATATTAATTTTTGAATTATTGTGCATGAGTTATAAATGTTTAATCAGATTCACAACACTGTCGCTGTTGATAGACCTACCGAGTTGGGTTAATGCTCTTTAGTGGCGGCGCATAGCTAAAATAAGTGGAGGTACTGTTTCAGAAAATGTTAAGCTTTTGTTTTCAAACATTGTGTAAAATGAAAAACGTGTTGTCACGCTCCAAAATTCTCGCTGGTATCCAATGGACCTACCTATTTCGGTGTCCTTATGTCTCCCTATACTAGCTCTGTGACTAATTTCTGTTCTGGGTGAGGTGTCAAGCCAGTGGCTTTTAGACGCTAATTTGTCAATGTTTCTGCGCGAAACTTCACTACGCAGCAGGTTAAAGTGTAGGGTTGGTAACTGCATCTGGTGCTGTTTGTGTTTGTTGCTCATTGTAGCATATTCGCCATGATGTTAATTTTGGCTGAAAGATGGTATAATTCTTGGACGAGTTGTTTTAGGATGTTTTGTAAGTGTGGATTATTTGAAGGAGGAGGAGTTTCATTGTTGGTAGGTGAAACATGTGGACCGGCAGTTTGGGCATAGGTAGATACGGGACCGTCTTTGTGGGCGTGCTTAATTTTGCTGAGTTTTGGAAGTGTAGTAGAAGCTGTGGCTTGAGTGCGACTCAGGATTGTGGGTGCGGATTTGGGTGTTGTGGTTTCGTTTTGTGGTGGGCTAGGTCTGCGGAGTTTGGGAGCGTTGCTGTATCCGCGATATGTCACCCGATGGTATCCACCGCAGATGGCGCATTTTGCGGGTTTGTCTGTGTTGGTGCATTGGTTGAAATAATGTTCTTCGCCGCAGTGGAGACACTTTTGTGTCGCGTTGCACTGAGTGGAGGCGTGGCCAAACAGGAGGCAACGGTGGCATTGTCCAAACGCTGGAGAACGCTTTAGTCGCTCCATGCGGACCTAGATCCACGCCGCCCAGATCGGAGACATCGAATATAGTGTGCTGGTCTTTGGGCACTGATGCGAGGATAAGAGGCATATCTTCTCTGGTTCTTGGATGTCTCATTCAGACTACTTTGCTGGGATTAAATCCCTGGGCTCTAAGTTCTATGTGTACATCTTCCAGCGAGAGATCCAGGTAGGTGCATCTCATGACGGCCTGGAGCTTTCTCCCTCCTGCGGGGTTGTCGGTGTGGAATTGTATATTGTTTTGGTTGAGGAGTTGCAACGCGTAGTTGTGGTCGTCGAGCGAGAGTGTCTGGAATTTGATGCCATGTTGTGTATTGTGGGCGGAACTTATCTTCACATTTTGGTCGTGGAGGGCGTCACGGATGGTGGGATATTTCCAGCTTCTTCGTCGGTGTCGGTATGTGGTTCCGTAGAATGATCTAGTAAAAGGAGAGGTGTGGGTGCGTCGTTGGTTTGGGTGGTAGGAGTTTCTGGGGAGGAGTCGGATGCTAGTTTGGGAATAATTTGCTGGGTTGGTGTTTTGTCTACTTTGGACTCTAGGTCATTTGTTAGTGTGCGATTTTTAGGGGTGGGATTGGACCTACTTGCGTTTTATGCAGTTTTGTGCAGCTCAGTGAAGACGGTCAACACGAAGTTCACAATCTATCTCATCTCTTGGCCGCATGTACCCCTACATCCGTGAAGCGGAGTAAACGTTCAAAAACTAACCAAAGGAATGAATAAACAGCACTAAGGAAAATTGTAAATTAAGCTAAAAATAAAAAAAAAAAACGGACTATTGGTCCAATTGCTATGTTGCATAAACAAATAGCAAATAAGCAATAAATAAATCTAAACAAGGAAGAAAAATCTTTCAGTGTGAAGCGCCATCTAATACTCAAACGACGAACCACCCAGTTACCCATCCAACAGCCAGCCGAGGGTCCATCTGAAAAAAATTCAATTTTTGTTTTGTACCAGCAAATCGGAATGCAGTGCATAAAAAGAAAGCTTATTCAGAAACTTGCTAAAATCATAATAGTACACATTTAGGTAAAGAAAGAAAATTTTCTTTAGCTTAAATTATTGAAGCTACATTCATTACTAAATTTATATAGAAAATACTTTTCTAAAAACTAAATTATTGCACCCAAAATTAATAATTTTCCAAATTTGTTATTGTTTTATGCATTGTTACTGCAAATCGCTCAAATTCAACTCGATTGGACAAGGAAAGTAAGTAAAATATCGATTACAACATAACAATTATTTTTGTTTAAAGATTTTGCAAATTGCTGCAAGATTTCCAAAAAAGAAAAATATATATTATTTTATGCATTGTCACCACATGCAAAATTTCAACTCGATTGGGAAGGGAAGGTAAAATATCGATTACAAGATTTAAATGTAACAAACAAACAAGTGAAGTTACGATAAGGCTAGTAAAAATAAAATCCGTTTTTGTTTTAATTTGCGCTAAAGATAAAGATAAATTTATTGAGCTCCAGATAAAATGTACAATTTATAGAACATGGTCAATATGTGTATCATTCAATTATTTAATTATAGTAGTCAGCAATGGAATAAATGTTCTTTTCTGAGTTCTGCTACCATCCTTTTCTTGAATATTCTGTAATGTTGTTGCCGTATTGCCAGTTGGTATCCTATTATATAACTTCATCGGTTGGATCCAAGTACTACTGTGGATTCTCTGCCTGGTGGATTGTGGTATCTTGAGCCGGCCCATTTCGCATGTGCGGGTTGAGTAGTTGCGGTCAGTCTCATGTTGTTGGAAAAACTCGTTATAGTGTTTTTTTTAGGAAGCAGCAAGATTCATAGATGTACATAGCTGGAACAGTATGTAAACCATTTGTTTTAAATATCTCCCTACAACTATCCCTGTTTTTCAATCCGTAAACTGCTCTTACGCTTGCTTTTTGAAGTTTGAAAATCCTAGGCACCTCGACACTTCGTCCCCAGAACATTATTCCATAACGAATTCTGTAGCAGACCATTCCGTGATAGGCCATCAGCGCAGCATTCTCACCAATCGCTGAGGATATCTTGCGAATGGCATAGACAGCCGAGGACAGTGCACCAGCTAGGTATCATGATGGATCGGCAGTACCAGGAAGCCAGAGTGAAACCATCCAGGTGTGTGCTGTTTATCTCGGTGTTCTTGAGCCAGTGTTCCGTTATTGTTATTATATGATAATTGTTGTCATTTATTATTACCTCCAAATCATCAAGTTTTAATCGTATTGATTGAATGTTTTGATTGAATCGGGTGATTTGGTTATCATGGTTATCCTTCTGAATTTGAGTTACACTGGTTGTCTCTGGAGTTGTCCTGTCCGAAAATTTCGTCCTTCACGGAATGGTCTTAGGATAGTGCGCCTTGGCCACAATTCTGGCTTAAATATCTCTGCCACCTTTGATGAAAGATTAATTTTATGAAAGATTAATAATTTCTCCTTGACCTCTGGATGACAACTAAAATTTTTTTTCTCCATTGAAAGCACTGCATTTGTTTTAAAATACGTTTTAATTAATTAATTTATATAATTTCTGGCCAACTGTAACAAAATGTGAATTTTGACCTTTTAGGTTCAGCAGGCTAACATTTTAGGCCAACGATACTCTCCTTCTATAGTGCTTCCCAATTGTGGAAATTCTTCAATAAAACCCACGGTTCATAAAGAACTTTGCCTATTGTATAGCATGAAGTTTTAACATGTCACTACAAACTATTTTTATGTCGATGTCAAAATTATAATAATAATATATCTAAGCTACTCTATTTGTAATTTTCGACATCGTCTCCCAGCGCATTAGATTGCATCTCCATAGGATAGAGATGTTGTACCGATCGTCTTAAAATTATACCATTTGGCATCTTTATTTTGCCAGCTCTTACTTTCATATGTCTTCCTTGATATATGTATACAGTTTTTCCAAGCTTTTATTTATTATTACCTGCAAATCATTAACTTTTGATCGTTTTGATTGAATGTTTGTTAAATTTTAGTCGTATACTAAAACTATTTCTTCTAATTGAATTTTATTTGATTATTTTATTATTTGTTTATTATTTTATTTGACTTGTTTATACGCTGTTCGTAGTTGCCGTACATCCCAAAATTTGCTTATTATATGTCTCCATTGCCTCATCACATCGTCGTTGCCTTCTGATCATGCAACAAATATAACCAACACACAAATAAGACCAAGAAAAAACCTCAATACCGTTAACCCCAGGTGGATTCCACACAAGTGCGGTGATCCCAACCCCGTGGCGAAGACAGACGGACGTAGAAAATGCATTACTATATATATATATTTTTATTATATTCAAATATTGCGTTTATATTTTGATGTGTGATCTTTCTTTTTTCAAATTAATCTTTCTTTCTTTTATTTTGTTTGCTCTTATATGGAAGCCAAGTCCCGTATCTGAACTTCCAAGAAGAAACTGTGATGGTGTAAGACTTAAGAAATTAGTAGCATCATCACTCCAGTATGTTAGAGGGCCTAGAGTTTACAGTCGCTTCGACCTCTGTTAAAATAGTTTGCATTTCTTCCATATCTATGAATTTCCTTCCAAGAGTTATTTTTAAAGCTTCTTTAACTGTTTTTATCATCCTTTCCCAGAATCCACCCCACCATGCTGCTCTTCCTATAATAAAACGCCTACTGTATTCGGTGTTTATTAATGTATTCTTGAACTTGATTGTGCTGTAGTATTGTCGTTAATTCCTTTAATTCATAAGCAGTACGATGGAATGTTTTTGCCTGGTGCCTTTCATCCTCTGATCCTCGCTGTTGAAGTCCACGACCAGAGATTGCCTCCTGGGGCATGGGCGTTCTAACAATCTGCGGTTGCGGAGTAGATTGCGCCCTTGGCCCCAAGTCGGAGGCGGTTGCTGCGGGGCTCCCCATGCGGTGGGCGCAGCTGCGGCTTGCTGAGGGACACACACTTTGGTACAAACGATTCTCCGTCTCCGATTGACCTTTCTAGTTGGAATATTCGCGTTCTGAACCCACACATATTTATTACCCATTACGCTTGCCTTCTTTTCTCTTTTTTTTTGAGTCCCGTTATCGCCACCGCCAGCAATGCCGTCGGTAACTTGCTGAGGCTCCATTCCCGAGTGGCTTTCATCCTCTGATCCTCGGTGTTGAAGTCCACGACCAGAGATTGCCTCCTGGGGCATGGGCGCTCTAATAACCTGCGGTTGCGGAGCAGATTGCGCCCTTGGGCCCCAAGTCGGACGCGGTTGCTGCGGGGCTCCCCATGCGGTGGGCGCAGCTGCGGCTTCCTGAGGGATGGGACGTTCCAAGCAGAATAATAATAGTAATATATATATATATATATATATATATATATATATATATATATATATATATATATATACATCCTGCTATACATACGGCGTCCTTCAATTGACCGATTCCATTACATGTGGCGCCCGGTTTGGATATGGCGCCCGCATATCGCCAAACTGTGCTAAATGTGATCGTAAGCGTGAACATGAACCATAGACAAATTTTTGGAGGACGCCATAAATATGAATATGTGGAGCAAATTCGTATACTTTAGTTCCGTGCTTGACCGTCGCCGCGGGTGGCGCTGCATCGTGTATACTGACGGCGTATACCTTCATACCAAGCCATCGATGATACGACCCCCACTTGATTTGGCATCATCGGTAACTGGTGTCTAAACCGGTTTTGTTTGTTTCACCCTCATTTGGTGTTGAGATAGAACAGTATCGGCCGTACACGGTGTTTTCGACTGACCTCAGCGTTCGTTTAATGCAATGTATCAACATAGTGCGGTTGCCGGTTAGGTGGTAAATTAAACTGTTCCATTTTATTTAAATGCTAAATTAATTTTTTCTGTTACACAGCACCATTATTGCTAAGCAAAAAACGCATTATTGAAAAAAATGCTGCCATGAGCTTGCGATCGGATACTGAAAGTTTGAGTTAATATCTTCAGCTTTTCTTTAAATGTAGGTTGTAATAACTCAACCGAATTAAGTAATACTACCATAGGTGCGACTGATATCATCGAGCCATTTTTCTTTAATTGTCGCTTTCATGTATTGCGTATTTCATGTTACACTCATGTTTTGTATCATTTTGGTATAATGTTAATTGTTTGGTAGTTTGTTAACTTGTTTAGCCGTTTTAATTTTGTTAAATTGTTGTAAATATTGGCAATTTATGACTACTACCGGTTGCAAAAGCATTGCGCCCTGTGTTTGAAAGCTTATAACTCAGCAATGACTAAACAAAAAACATGCGTTTAACCCCCCTTTTATTTCCATATATCATGAAGACCATTTTAAGCCGTTCGCACAGTATTGTATATGCGTTTTATTGCGATTTTTAAATCGATCACCGTTTGCGACAATTAAGAACCGGTTATCCACTGAGTAGCCGAAGTTTAATCTATGTTGTATTTTTGTTGCTATGGCGGTCTTTTAAAATTTTGGTATTTATAAAATAGCAGACGTATTGTTATTAACTTTTGGGAAAATGTATTATTTTAATTGTTTTTATATTATTTCTTATGAAAACATTGGTTGATCACGATAATGTTCATAGATGTTGCTGTTTTTTTTTCTCTATGTAAACAACTTTTTACCAGTTTGCTCGATGACGTACCAACGTCAACAATATTTTAACTGTATGTATTTCCTAATTAAATTTTAAATAAGAAAGTGTTAATCAGTACCTATATAAAACCGGTAAGGATCACAACTCAAATTAATAAGTTTGACCATATTTCAAAACCGTGCAGTTTAAATTTTATAACAATAGTAAAAATACTTATTAAAAATAAAAATGATTATTGTATTTTCTACAATTAAATAGTAGGTACAAATTTGTCCGTTGCGATAAATAAAAAATCTGCACGTATTTCGTAGCAGGTTTCGTGTCATGAAATGACCTTTTATCGCTTATTGATGGATATTAAACAATCGAAAGCAGCTTTCATAGAAACCCTCCATTTTTTAAGTTTTTTACGACTTATGATGCTAATGTGTAATTTGACAAATCGCGATTTATTACACATCTTTCTACTTGTCTATTGTACAGTTAAAGCTTTTGTCTGAAATAGTAAAGAAATGATGTCCAATCTTGACTACTTCAACTGTTAGGACACCAATTGACGTGTACTTACGTACGTATATAAATAATCACCTGAAGATTTATATACCTACTTGTATACATATGATATTATGAGATGCCTTGGGTGGCAATTTGGAATATTTTTTCATTTAAAAATTGTTATGTTTTCATAAAATTATGTACATTCATATAAAACAATAACTATTAATGTAATATAATTACCAAAAACAGCTAATAGGCTGTTGCTTTTCGCTCGCTAATGGCCCCCTTAACTAACAACTCAATTGTGATGCTATTCCAATATACGTATTAAGTAAAATAAGACGATTCTTTTCGTCCTTATCGTTACTAAGATATTTGTTTTTTTAATAACATTGTTTGCTGCCTTTATAGAAATTTACCAATGCACAAAATCCAATCTATAGACTGGTTGTTAAGTTAACTTACATTAGGGGCAAAGTTTGAATTTTTTTGGCCAGCTGGGAAAAAAGTCGAAATGACGAGCGTTTCTTTAAAGTTGATAAAATCGGGTAAATTTTTTTAGTTGTCTCTTGCTCTTGTTGCCCGCAGGCAAATTATTTTGAAAGTTATGTTATGTAGAAATTATTTGGAAGAATAACAAACTTTATTTCAAATTTGTTTGTTAGTTGCTTTAGGGTTACGACTTATGACCCTTCAAACCCAGGGTTCAATACTTTTTCGACCGATAGTAAAAGTTGCGACTGTTATTTGGTATGTTTGATCCGCTTTTATTCTATTGCTATGATGTTGATGCCTTTTGTAATTTTAATACCTTAGGCAGTCTACATTTACTGACAAAATAATTGAAGGAATAACATGGTCAGCTAATTGACACTGGAGCCGCGACAACCCAAAAACTATCGTTTTAGAATATCGCAAAAACTCTCTTTTAATCCCCTATTCAAAAAAACCTGTGAGATAATCAGGACAGTAGTTTTACATATAAAAAATAACAGCAATAATAATTACTATTTTGTATGTGAAAGCTAATAACATAAAGTAACAAATGATGAAATATTTATCTTAGGATACGAAATTTTGTAGATTACCGACTGAAGATGATGTCTCGTAGAGTAGTAGGGCTCCCAATCCCGGAAAAATATAATGATAACAGGATTTCGCAATTAAAGGTTCTGTAATCCGGGGATCCCGAGATTCACGGAAACAAAACTTGCCGGATCAAAACGCCTGGAATGCCAAAAGTTACCAAATCGAGTCAGTAAATACACTACACCTAAAATATCCTTGACTGGACAATATCTTTTACCCCGAAACATGACCAACGTTTTCAAATTTTACCTTACAAGGACAAAACCAAAACTGTCTGTTTAAAAGGTGTCAAAGTGTGCGTATTGACATCAATAATAAACAAAATTTAAACTCTAATAGACAATAACTTGCTCTTCCATCTTAAAATAGCTCAAAGATTTTACGTTTTCCGTAAAATGTTTAAAGAATTGTCACGTCAAAAGAAATAAGTAACAGTAAGAGTCAAATTTAATTTAAATTTTCATATTAACGACAATAAACATTTTGATGATTTTTTGTTTTCTTCTTTAAGACAAAATTGGAAAACTTTAGAATTCATACGTCATGGCTGCTTATTATGCAAATAGACAAACTGCTTGCATTTTAAATAAAACAATCATTGCTTACAAAAAAATACTTATAATGACTTTTATACCTGTTAACGCGTCTTCAAGTAAAGTGCTATTTATTGTTAAAAATTGATGAAATATTTAGTGCAACTTCTTACAACTTTTTAAAATATTAAATATCCAATTTCTTGTCATGAATAAAATGAATACTACTGGTATGTCTTTGGTTTTGTTAAATATAGTTCAAAAGCCCAACCCACATTTTAAAAATACATTTTATCTAAGTGCACTTTTTGACAAAACTTGTTACGAAAAAAGCGAAAAATTCGATAATTGTGCAATAAAAATTTTTAAAAACGACAATATTACCGCTATGACAGCTCATCACAAACTCGAGGTGTTTTGAACCATGACAGAGAAACGTACCTAAATATTTTGTTTTTTAGTTTAAAGTAAACTCCTTAAACTGGAAGAAACTTGCAAATCGGAACAAGAAATGACTTCGTTCGTTCGATTGGAGTGAACCATAGAAAGATTAATAACAACGATTAATAGAAAATTATTTTTGGTACAATTTAGGTTTCATTTTACAGTTAAATATATTCATTGGTATCTTTATTTTATACTTATTTTAATTTTTTGTTCGCTGTTCTTATACCTATTTGGTATTTACTAATTTTATATTCTGTAGTACATCATTGAATACAGGAAAGTAATTAGCCACTAATTTTATTTGCTTTTTATGTTTATGTTTGTTTCTGTTTTACATACAGCCTAGGTAACTAAACGGACTTAACCAAGCTGAACAGGTTTATTTTTGCCTCCATATTCAAGTATATCTACTTCTTGCAATATCTGTTCCTGCTATCATAGCAACATGTTGGTATAAATGAACAACTTATGCTTGATAATTAATCTAATCAGAAAGGGTGCTGCTATAGATTGAAGTTTAATTCAGTGCCCACATTTCACCAATAAAAAATAAGAAAATAATTTAGATTGAACTTTTTCGTGATCCCTGTATTTTGATTTATCATCCCGGGGTCCCGAACAAGTTCAATATTTAACGGGATACCGGGATCCCGGGATTGGAATAATGCCTAGGCATCGAAACATGTCTCGATAAAATTAAAAACTGTGCAAAGAACAAGAGATCTTGTTTTATTTCAACAATAATAATTAGTTATCAAAATAATGTTTAAAAAGATCACTAGGTAACACTCCCTGTGTTCGTAATCTACATATTACAAAATATGTTTATATATTTTTTACCAAAAAGCAATGTGTTACAAGTATCTTATTGGTTTTCAACGAGAACGAATTCACGACTAATTTCTACTCGAAGTCGAGGGGAGACAAGCGCGTCGCAGGTCATGAATCGTTTGACCTTGCATCAGGGTCATTAAAACCGTTTAGACATACTATTTCTGCGGCAACACTGTCGGCTGTTGTATACATTGCGGCTTGAAAGTAACATACACTGTGGACGCCATATACGCGGCGCAATGAAGTGAACCTATACACGGACGGAGTCCAGATAATCGGCGATTTGAAAGGACGCAACATGCATTGCAAAATGAAAGTATGTGATTGAAAATCAAGAAACAAATGTGGTCACCTACCACTGAAAGTCATAGGAAACAGTATATTTGAACGAAAATATTGTATACACGACTCCTTCTGGTAGACGCCATAAGCATGTTTTTTGAAAGGACGCCACATGTATAGCAGGATGTATATATATATATATATATATATATATATTTAACTTTAGATTTTCACGATCGTTATGTATATGTAAAAAGTTTTCGGTCATCTCGTGTAGAAAATATACTTTATTCGCAACGTTTCGACAGACTCACATCTGCCATTATCTAGCGTTTAAAACTAACTACAAAACTTCAAAAAGTTCAAGCTTCGTCCAACTCATTTGACCAATTCCACTTTATGTCCTTTTTCAACAATCTGTACAAAGGCTCCAAAATTGTGGACAAATTTAGCACAAACTTACCGTAATAGTTAATTAACCCCACTATTGACTTTAATTGAGTTACTGATGCCGGTATAGGTGCATTTGCCTAATTTTGCCCTAATTTTGTCTGAACAGGTGTGCAATCCTAATTCATCAATAATATATCGTAAATAATTGAGTTTGTTTTGAAAAAAAAAACACACTTTTCTTTACAGACTTTTAACCCAGCATTTTGCAGTATTGACAGAACTTTACATAATCTATCTAAATGCTGCTCACGAGACTTTCCGGTAAATAAAATATCGTCCAAAAAATAAACTACTCCCAAAAAACTCCCCTAAACCCTGCAATAAGCTCTCCATGATTTTCTGAAATTTACTTGGAGCGCAAGCCACTCACTTGCAGTTATTGTATGAAGTTCTCAAATGCTAGTATTTTTGTGCAATTCTCGAGTATAATCTGCTCTAGTTTATTTTCTAGGCTCTCTCCAGTGTTCTTGTTCTTGGTTTACAGGTTTCACACTTCCATTCTGTCTTCCTCATTCTGGACATAGCATTCCATGTTGAAGCTGCTATTGAGCCATCATGGTGGTATGATTCTGAACATTCATGACATTGTACGAATAACCCATCATTGGGCAAATCTCCCCTGCATTTTTACATTTATTCGCCATTGTTTTTCCAATGGTGTATGTACCTCGAAATGAAATGAGAGTGAAAACCCCCCACGTACACAAAACTTCAAAGTTCCATCTAGTGAAATTCTGAATATGTCCGAAAAGTATACCAAACAAGCCCAAAACGCAAAAACGATGAAAATTTTGTAAGTTGAGAAAAAAACTTTGACGGTCAAAAGGTAAAAAACGAAAAGTGGAAAAAATGTTCGAAACGTGAACAAGAAATTCTTCTATGTGGCAAAAATAAGTACGATAGGTAAACAAACCAAAAATTTTCAGAGTCCAAAAACCGAACCGAAACCGAACGAGCAAATTCTACAAGTCCGAAAAATTTTCAAAGTCCGAAACAAACCAAAAAATATTTGTCAGGAGCGCAAGGGTGTCTCACTGATAAGCACAACACACCACTAGATCAGATCGCAAATTAAGTGTTCGAATAAAAAGACCTGTTGTCTTTTTATTCGAACACTTAATTTGCGATCTGATTCGATTCACCGATTCGGTGAAGAACTTTATTGTTTCACTAATTGTTTGGTCCACTTGTAGCCCGTGGTAGTAGAACATAAGTTCCACTACCACGACCAGACCAACCGTTTGAAGTCTTAACTACAATACTGAATGAATTCACAATATTCTGCTACTACAGCTTTTATCCCTAGGGATATCTAGATACTGTTTACTATAATTACGATATCGTCGTTACAGTACTATTTTGCTATCTCAGTGTTTGAGCATATCGATTAGCCAATCAGAAGACCAAACGACTATGAATATAATGCTAAATATAATGTTAAACCTAAACCAATAATCTATATACTATAATATATCATTAATGCTAATGGGCATATAACTCGCACCTTTAACTAACTCGATGTCCGTGGTTTAATTTTAATTAATTATCAGCCGCACGTGACACTTTCAACAGAAAACTCAAAAAATCTCCGAAACTACACACACAAAAATCACAAAAATTTCACAGGACACTTAAACTAACGTTATCTAACTACTGCTACACAAATTACCTCGAAATAAACATAAGCTACTTTTAGAAACATTTCTACTTTCTACTTATATGTTGACTGTCATAAAACTTAGTCGGGTCACATTACACTGGTAGGCATGTAGCCCAATAGAAAAGAATTTTACAGAAAAATTCAAACCCAGCTGAATTTTTTTATACACATGAATAAGTTGCTCGATATTATATCCGCGTAGCGAGTTATTTATGGTCACAGATGTCCAAATTGGGGGTTTCAAAATAATCAAAATTTCTGTCTAAAAAGAAAAAAAAATATTTAAGTACAAGTAATTATTTTAACTACGCAATTTTGTATCCAAGAAATTCTACAATTCAAAAACAATGAAACATTGTGTATTGTCAAACAAAAATTGATTTAAATATGAATGCATTATAGGGTAAGTCCGGGGGAGATGGCCATGGTTTTGGAAACAATTTATTTTAGAAGAATTATGACAAATAAAGTCTAGAAATGAAATTTAATCAAAATAATAACCATTCATACACATAATGCTTATACTATATAACACTTTTATTAATATAAAAAAATTAACATATCAGAAAAAAAAAACGTTACGGGCCTTTCGCAGGGTGTCGGGTAGAGATGGCCACATAATTCAAGGAGGGATGCCCATGTCATTTCCTGTTGCTCTTTCCTTTTCCTGTGACCTTTTTAGTGTCTTTGCGAGTCCCGCATGGATGGCACATATTGGAGAACTCTGTACAATTTTTGTGTAGCCACCTGGAGCATAAATCACACCTTGTCCAGTTTTCGGCCTTGTTAGTTTGGTAGTAGTTTTCTCCACAGCCTTTGCAGTCATTTGCTGAATCTCCTAATTCATCCAACCATTCAATGTCGTCAGATTCACTATCATCAGGAATATAATCTGTTTCAGTACTGGATATGGACGCAGGTTCTTTTTACGCTTTTCTTGTTTTGCTTTGGCCTATCTGGTTCCTTTTGCTGGATCTTAACTGGCACAGAGGAAAAATCTGTTAGTATCTTAGATGCAGTTTTTTTCTTTTGGACAGTCGTAGATGAAGTGCTTGCTCCCAGTGGCTTATAATTAGGAGTTTTTGGTACATCTTGCGTTCCAGGTAGGTCGGAAAAATTCGAGGTACTAGGTGTTGATTCTACACTAACAGCTACTGTGTCCTGAACAATCGGTGGTGTAGATGGTTGATTAATATTGTTGTTATTATTGACTGGTTCAGATGATAGAGAAAAGGCATAACCCGGTATTGCTGAGGAATTTAATGGGAAACCACCGGTGGCTCGAAATGCTGAAATGGCATTGTGCGGTGTTGCCGATTTACCCCATGCCTCACTGAGGACTTCACCGAACTGCAGCCTGGTTATACGTCGGCCTGGATTATGTTTAAGCCAAATTAGACACGACTCGAAGAAATTAGACTTTAAAGAGTTGAATACAGCGCTGTCCAAGGGCTGTAAGTAGTCGGACGTATGACTTGGCATCGCAACAAGAAGAATGTCATGAGCGATAGCAAATTCTAACATTTCCACAGAATTACAATGCGTGGAATGACCATCAAGAAGCAGTAACGTCTTTCCTGCAGGTTTTCTCGGAAGGAAATGGTTTTTAAGCCACTCAAAAATATTTCTGTATTGATGTAGGCAGACTTTTGGGACATGAACAAAACAGACCCGGGGGCATGCCATCTTGGTACTCTTGCTTCTTGTTTTTTCCTTTCATTATACAAGCTGGCGGTATGAAAGCTCCCTCTGCATTACAGCATGCAATAACAGTAACCGTCTCACGGGAGAGATGGCCACAATCACCACCGCGCATCTAGACAAGGATTCAATTTTTAGGTTTGAAAGACGACAATACACCCCGCTCCCAGCAAAACAATTTAAAAGCTCGCAATTGCACTGAAATAATTGACCACCGAGTTGTTAACTAACTGATCACAAAAATAAAGTGCTGTTCCATAGAGTAAAACAAAATTACTTACCTTTGTGAATAGTCTCAAGATGCAACTCGCACAGATGTCAACCGTACCGTCACCATACTGCGCATTAGCACTACGGTGGTGCCATCTGTTATATTAATTTAGAATTACGAGCCTGGGCCATCTCTACCCTATGGCCTCCCCCGGACTTACCCTACATTATGTCAGAAATAACGGCTAACCTTGAAGGAGCATATGCCCAAGGACGTAATAAGCTCTTTCGTTCAAATAAAGTATGATCTAACTTAACGCATTCTTGAGAAAATTAATAAAGAAAGACCGAGTCCATCCCTGGCTCAGTGCAAGAAAATCGACATCACCCCACCGAAGTTGTGGTGCAACTGGTGATACATCAACGCCGCCGGCAGCATATCCGTCTCCCTCCACCTTAGCGTAATGCTTACGGCGACATTGACCTACATACATTCGCCAGGTTCATATGTGATCAGCTGTTGTTATTTATGTACAATAAGAATCTCGTGGATTTTGGAATCTTAATGTGGTTGTGTTTGTGTAGTACCAGAGACGAATGGCTAGAGTGCGACATAACTTTGAACGGCCGCGGTGAGCAGTTGCTGTGTTGAGTCAGTTTGTTTTGTTCGACGGATATCGCTTAGCAATCACAATGTTTGTAAATCCGCACCACATTTCTTGATTAAGTAAGTACTAATCTGTCTAATTGATTAATGTTTGTACGTACGTTTGCAACCGTATTGGGGTTATGCGTGATCGGCTATTCATCTATTTCTTCCATACAATTTTGCGCAAAAAAACCTTCTCTGTCCTTGGTGGATATGGTGGATATGCTGTTAATTCCGAAACAGCTTGTATATGCAGTTTCGGTTTGTTCTGAGTTTTCAAGTGACTACAAAGTTTTTATAGTACAACTTCTTGTACGATAAATTGCATAGTGGAAAATATCTAGAAACCAGGAGAACATGGATATTGTTAGTTGAGTGGATAGGCGTTTTCGGTAGATTTCTTTGCTTTCTGTTGATTGGACAACAATGAGCAATATCAGAAAATTTCCTGGTCTTTTAATACTCTACAAAAAAATGTCTATACATTGTTTGAATATGATTTGGCATTTTAACGTTGTACGTCTGTAAAACCTCAATAACATGTAGAGGAGTGGTTTCGAGGGTGGGCAATATTGCCCTCTGGCGGCTATTTAGCCTGTCCAAAGGAGAGATGATGTCTCATGGATAAATGTGGAGGAAAGGGTACCAAGGAGGTTACTAAATTTGTCAGCTTTGTATTTTTATTACAGAAATTTCATATGAATAAACCAGCACCTGCATTAACAAGAAAATTGTCAAGTCTATTGGTCTATGGATTGTCTACCTACTGAATGCCCTCTACATTTCTTCCAGTCTTATTCATACAATTTCCATAATGTGGGGACTTTGCCCGTTGATGAAGTCATCAGCTCATGGGTAAAGTTAGCTAATTTTGCATCGTCGCAGCCGTAAGTGTAATTTTGTAATTGCCTGAATTTCACTGTGATGTTAGAGATTGTAAATTGGTTAGGACGCCATATGTGAAAGAATTTTATATATAGATGGCGTCTAAGTGCTCGGGCAATCGAGCTAATGGAAGTTGGGTACGAGTCTTCATGCTCCAGGGTAGGTACTTCCTTGCACGCCGTTCGTAGAAATAATACCGCGGGGTAAAGGCTTGGTCGTTTTCAATTAAGGCATAATCTTGACCCGATTCGGTTTAGATAATGGCGTTCGATTGACATCTTCAAAATCGTGATGTATAAACAGAAAAGATAGATACAGCAAAGAAAGGAGCATGCATTAAATTTATATATTAAACAAATTTATCTCTGACTAAGTTTCATCTTAATTAACTGGCGAGGAAAGTAATTGTGGTTGCCCACCCAAATTATTAATTTATAAGTAACAATATACCCCACAAAACCTCCCAGAGGTGCGATTTCGTTGCAACCTGTCGGGCCGTTAGGCGTATCTTATTCCATTCCACGAGGCCCCATCCTAAAGGTCAGCTTCACTCATTTATAAGTTTGTTGGGTCTATTAATTATAAGTTGGCTTCGCCTCCCAAATAATTGCGTGGATATTATATCAATAATTACACCATAAATAAAACTAGGAAATACACTGAGACATAACATAGAGGTTAGTAATTTTCATTACGATATGACTATGTGGGACAACAAATCACACAAGAAAGGCAAGAACAGTGGAAGAAAGACACTAGGGCCTACATTACTAACGTTTTTCTGTTAGAGGAGAATAAATGAAACAAATAAGTACGTAGGCTTTCACGGCCAGAATTATTTAGAAAATAAACTGCTTCCGGGTTATGCCGTGTGTCAAGATTTGTTAATGCTGACGTTTCGCGAACCATGTTGCTCGCTTCTTCAAAGCTAATTGAATACTGAGTATTCAGTATTCAATTTAGTATTCATTTTCGGATTTATAAAGGATGTCTTTGGGGAGTTAGTGCAGCCGAGACGAGGTGATGCTCCGCTGTGTTAGCAAGATTAACACCCAGTTGTATCTAGCGGTGTATCTACAGTCTACACGTATCAAGTGCATTAAACCGAGCTTAACTAACAAGCCCTAAGGATTCGGATCTTCTTCTTAAATATATCGTCTGATTCAGTTAAATCTACGAGTGAAAATCATTGATTTCTAATGGTCATTCATTGCAATCCGTTCTGAGGTAATGCCTCATCGAGATGTTGTGAGAAACCTGAGTTGATGACTTCCTGAAGGCATCTCAAACCTTGGAGGTATACTTTCTCCGTGTTACTTGGATTTTTGTCTTTATATAGGTGTCAGATAAGTTTTGTAGGTTTTTACGCAAAACTAAGCGTTAGTGGGATAGTACAGGAATTGTCCTGTACGTAAAAGATGGACAACATATCTTCTGTATTTTTCTTCAAAATTTATAAAAGCGGAGTATTTTTAAATAACCAAGTTAAACTTCTAATTTTTAATTAAGAAAAAGATAAGTCCCCCACAAGCCTTATTGTGTTGTACATCGGGAGAAAGAGAGGAAAGAATAGGTAATAGCTTACACGACTTAGCTGGCTAAAGCCACTACAATTAACCCAAGGACCCATTAATATTCTTTACATAATCTAGAACATTACCTAAATAAATAATAAAAATTTTAAATAATAAAAACAATTTTTGTCTGATACTAAAAAAATAATTAATTCTTGGAGAATCATAAATTGTTCGTTTGCGTTATTCACAGTAGCAGGTTACAATGACTTAAAGTTGCTGCAATAACAGAAGGATCATTATATTTGTGCGATTGTTGAATTTTGTCGTGGCAACTAGATATTTTATATTAATTATTGAATTATTGTGCATGAGTTATAAATGTTTAATCAGATTCTTAATAACACTGTCGCTGTTGAGAGACCTACCGAGTTTGGGTGTTGTGGATTCGTTTTGTAGTGGGCTAGATATGCGGAGTTTGGGAGCGTTGCTGTATCCGCGATATGTCACCCGATGGGATCCACCGCAGATGGCTCATTTTGCGGGTTTGTCTGTGTTGGTGCATTGGTTGAAATGATGTTCTTCGCAGCAGTGGAGACACTTTTGGGTCGCGTTCCAGTGAGTGGAGGTGTAGCCAAACAGGAGGCAACGGTGGCATTGTCCAGACGGTGGAGAACGCTTCAGTCGCTCCATGCGGACCTCCACGCCGCCCAGATCGGAGACATCGAATATAGTGTGCTGGTCTTTGGGCACTGATGCGAGGATAAGAGGCATATCTTCTCTGGTTCATGGATGTCTCATTCTGACTACTTTCCTGGGATTAAATCCCTGGGCTCTAAGTTCTGTGTCCACATCTTCCAGCGAGAGATCCAGGTAGGTGAGTCTGATGACGGCCTGGAGCTTTCTCTCCCCTGTGGAGGAGTCGGTGTGGAATTGTATCTTGTTTTGGTTAAGGAGGTGCAACGCATTGTTGTGGTCCTCGAGCGAGAGTGTGTGGAATTTGATGCCATGTTGTGTATTGTGGGCGGAGCTTATATTCACATTTTGGTCGCGGAGGGCGTCACGGATGGTGGGATATTTCCAGCTTCTTTGTCGGTGTGGGTATGTGGTTCCGTAGAATGATCTAGGGAAAGGAGAGGTGTGGGTGCGTCGTTGGTTTGGGTGGTCGGAGTTTCTGGGCAGGAGTCGGATGATATTTTGGGAATAATTTGCTGGGTTGGTGTTTTGTCTTCTTTGGACTCTAGGTCATTGCGTTTTGTGCAGTTTTGTGCAGCTCAGTGAAGACGGTCAACACCAAGATAAAAATCTATCTGATCTCTTGGCCTCATGTGCCAGGTGAAAAATGTTTACGGCGGAAATTGAAAAACCTACATCCGTGAAGCGGAGTAAACGTTCAGAAACTAACCAAAGGAATGAATAAGCAGCACTAATGAAAATTGTAAATTAAGCTAAAAAAATAAATGGTCCAATTGCTATGTTGCGTAAACGAAAAGCAATAAATAAATCAAAACAAGGAAGAAAAATCTTTCTGCGTGAAGCGCCATCTAATACTCAAAAGACGAACTACCCAGTTACCCATCAAACAGCCAGCCGAGAGAAAAATCCATTGGTGTTGTCGACATAATAGCAATAAAGTCAAATTAAAAACAAACCGAAAATAAATGTGCATGTTACCAGCAAATCGGAATGATACAGTGTATAAAAAGAAAATTTATTCAGAAACTTGGTAAAATCATTTAGGTAAAGAAAGAAAAAAAAGCGGATTTGTAATTTACTTTAACATAAATTATTGAAGAAGCTACATTCATTACTAAGTTTATATAAAAAATACTTTATGAATTGTCACCGGCAAAGGGAAGTAAGTAAAATATCGTTTACAACATGAAAATTATTTTTTGAAAGATTTTGTGCAGCAAGAGTTCCTAAAAATAAAAAAAATATATATTATTTTATGCATTGTCACCACATGCAAAATTACATGTTTTAATTTGCGCTAAGATTAATAATTTCTTCTTGACCTCTGGATGACAACTGAGATTTTGTTTTAAAATACGTTTTAATTCATTAATTTATGTAATTTCTGTCCAACTGTAACAAAGAGTGAGTTTTGATCTTACAGGTTCAGCAGGCTAACATTTTAGGCCGACGATCTTTTCCTTCTATAGTGCTTTCTAAAAAGCGTACCAGAACCATTTTACAGGCCAATAATGGACTAATCGAGAGAAAGAAAAAAAATAAGACCAGCAAAACTCAATAATAAGCAGTAATGCTACCAAGAAAATGTAAGTGTGTCTCCTAATTGAATATAATACTAAACATAAGCAATGATTGGAAATGACGGCAAGAGTTTCGGCCGGAGAATCAAATCTAAAAATAAAATATATTCATGGTATTCCCACTATTGTGAATTCGGAAAACTAGAATTGCCCAACAGTAATAATGTTTGTCCTTTGTCTTTTAGTTTATATTATCAAAATACTCGTGGTTTGCGCTCTAAGTCAAGTGTATTTTATAAGAGTGTGTGTGAATTGAGTTTTGATTTTGTTTTTCTCACGGAAACATGGTTGTGTGACTCTGTTGACAGTTTGGAGATTTTTCCGTCCTACTATACGGTTGTTCGTTCTGATCGTAAATTTTCGGATGTCGGTAGGTCTGTTGGCGGTGGAGTCCTGATTGCTTTGGCCAATGGTTTCACTTTCACTGCCGTGGACGCCTCACATATAGAGATAAATATCAAAGTCTGTTGGTTAAGTTTTTAAAACGTTTATTTTAATTATAACACCAAATATAAAATACAAGTTTAACGCGTAATACCGGATGAACGATTTGAGTGCAATGCCGTGTGACGCGGAGTCAGCGTATCTAATTACACGATTCTTACTAGACTGAGGATGGACACAATAACTAGAGTACTTATACATAATTAATACAGAGTCAGCATTATTATACTATGTTGTGCAATCAATGGTCATCGGGACATGGTAACTATAGCATCACTTGTGCCGCTGATCGATTTCATTATTGTTAAGTGCTATGCCCATACATTCAGTATTTATTTATGTGTAATCTATATCCCGCCGGGTGTTTCTTTGGATGATCTTGAGCTCTTTCTGGATGGTATTGGGGTGCTCCTGCTTGATGGACCTGTTTTGATTGCTGGCGACTTTAATCTTCCAGCATTTGGCTCCCCTATGGGAGAGTCCTGTCCGAAGGTGAGACTTCTTAAAAATTTTTGCGAATCTCTGCGCCTTAACCAGTTAAATGATGTGAGAAATGCGAATGGCCGCCTTCTTGACTTAGTATTGGCAACTTATGGGTGTGACCTCACTGTTGTTCGTGAGGTGTCTCCGTTTGTGGCTGAGGATGCCCATCATCCGGCACTCAATGTGGATTTAGTTCACAGGATAACTCCTAGATCTGTTAATTTTACATCGGGTGTAGATGCTCGCTTTTGTTTTCGACGTGCAGATTTTGTTAAACTGTATCGGGACTTATGTGCTGTTGATTGGTCATTTCTGGACGGTTACTCGGATGTTGACTCTGCGCTTGACAGATTTTACGAGGAGCTCCATGGTATATTGGATGAGTCGGTTCCCAGGCGGGGGAAGACGTCACAATTTTCTTATCCATCTTGGTTTACGAGAGAGATTATTGCTAATATCAGGTCAAAGAATTACAATAGACGGCGGTTTGTGGCGGGTGGAGGTGCTCGGTTTCGGCAGGAGTTCTGCAGGTTGCGTGGTCTAATAAAAAATCAAGTGTCGGCTGCATATGAGAGTTATGTCGGTTCTGTGCGTGAAGATGTTCTTAATGATCCCAAGGGTATTTGGGGGTTAATTAGACAGAAGCGTGGTGCATCTAGGATACCTGGGAGAATGCGTGATGCCGAGGGTGACTATTGTGATCCTCAAGCAATTGTTAATGCTTTTGCCCGACATTTTGCCAATGCGTATAGTTCTGGGACTGGTGACACACAGAATGATTCATTCACTAATTTACCCTCGTTTTCCGTGGATCTGGTCACGGAAGGGGATCTCATACCTGTCATGTCTCGTTTTGCGAACAAATTAACTTCTGGTGATGACATGATTCCTAGCTTCATGGTGCGTGATGCTAGGCATGTACTTGCGGGGCCACTCTCGCAGATTATAAATTTGTCAATAACAACAAACAAATTTCCTAGTCGTTGGAAGCGTACTAGAGTGAGTCCAGTGCTTAAAAAAGGCAACTTATCTGAGATAGGCAACTATAGACCGATCTCGATACTTTGTAACTTTGCAAAAGTGTTCGAACAAATTCTCCATAGCTCCATCTGGTCTAGTGTTCGCTCTTACATTTCGCCGCACCAGCACGGTTTTGTGCCAGGAAGATCGACAGCTACAAACCTGGGCTGTTTGACGCAATATGTCGGTGAGGTCCTGGATGGGGGTGGACAGGTGGATGTTGTGTACACAGATTTCTCTCGGGCCTTCGATTCGATTGATCATGCGGTTCTCCTTGGGAGGGTGAGTTCCTTCGGATCGTCGCCGAGTCTGCTCGCTTTGATAAAGTCATACTTGCTGGAAAGGAAGAATTATGTATGCTACAATGGTTTTGTCTCTGGGGAGTTTGTCGCTGCGTCGGGTGTGCCGCAGGGGTCAAATTTGGGCCCCTTGCTGTTTACTCTTTACATCGATAACCTGCTGAGTTTGGTCTCCACGCATATCCTTGGATATGCTGATGACTTGAAGCTATATTCATCGATAGAGAGCCAGGCCGATGCTGTCCGACTTCAGGAGGATGTGGACGCGGTCTCCCGCTGGTGTGACACCCACTTTCTGAGGCTGAATATTTCTAAATGCTCATTTGTGCGTTACACCCGAAAGATCTTATACCATCTACTTATAATATTGACGGGAGCTATCTTGAGTGTTTGACTTCGGTCAAGGATCTGGGAGTGATTTTTGACTGTAAGCTGAGCTTTGCGCCTCACATAAGCAACGTTTGCAGCTCTGCATCCCGTATGCTGGGATTTGTTATGAGAGTCTCCAGGGACTTGCGTGACGTGCGGGTACTCAAGACATTATTTTTTGCTTTTGTTTTGAGCAAACTAGAATACGCATCAATTGTTTGGTATCCGCATTATATTTCTCATCGCTTGTCCTTGGAACGTATCATGCGACGCTTTTTGCGATATCTTTCATTTCTTCTCGATGGACGTTACCCGGATAGAGATACTCACTATGACGCATTGCTACTTCGTCATGGGATGACCTCCCTGGTGGACCGTCGTGAGCGCTATAGTGCCGGGTACTTGCAGCGGTTGGTTTCGGGTGTTGTGGACTGTCCATACCTGTTGAGCAGGGTGCACTTTGCGGTGCCGCGTGTGGCGTCCCGTCATCAACGGCTGTTTCACCTACCGAGGGCCCGTACCAACGTGATGGTTCGTCTTCCAGTGGTGCACATGTGTCGAAATGCCGATAATTTGTTGGACATGTTCGGGTGGTGTTGGCGGTAGTGGCGTGGTTCTTGGTTGCGAGTTTGATGTGGATTATTGTATGTTCTTTAATGATTATTGTCTTATTGCTGTATTATTCTTGTACTTAATTTTTTGGTCTTTATATTGTTATATTATTATGTTTATATTATTGCGTTGTCCTGTAATTGGTGTATACTGTTGGGCAAATAAAGATTATTATTATTATTATATTATTATTATTATAATGATTCATAGTACAAAATAAGTAAATAATTCAAAAATAAGTAGATAACTCAAAAAAGGAAAATAATAGCAGCAAGTTTACAAACATCATACAACAACATACATACAAAGAGAACTGGTTATTATTTAACTATTGAGACGCTTTGCCAGTACAGTACTAAGATCGTCCATAGAGACAAACCTATACTTCACTTTAGTTTTTTCATCCCTGGCAAACACCACTCCAACCCGAGACCATACATATCTCCTACCGAAATGTTTCATGCACTCTTTAAAAAGAAAATTCCTCTGCTGTGTCAAATCCCCTAGCGAGATGGATCGCTTACGATTTCAGCTTGACCACCGACTACCATTGGTGGGTTTTCCCAGTCTGTGACACCGATAAAACTCTTCTACTCCAATCGGCAATTGCAGTTTGTCACCAATTACCCGGACGACCACTGCATTCAAATCCTCGGGGTCCTGATCTGGTATTCCAAAAATTCCTATGTTGATACGCCTGGTGTATTGTTCTAGGGAATCCTCCTTGTTCTCTAGAGTTTGGATTTCCTTCTCGAGAGATTGGACTCTGCCCTCTAGGGATAAAACATATAACAAACTATCACAGCACATAAAGAGCCTCTCAGTACAAACATTTAAGATAAAAATAACAAATTTTTAATGGAAGATAGATTATAACAGATTGAAGAAGACACACAATCCCTCAATTCCATTAGCCCGAGGAAAGACGTCTGACACCGAGGTGAAGCAAGAGGGATGGAGTTACGTTGTTATTATGGGACACTCCATATCAGACACCTTCATGGAGAGCACAGAGCAATGGAAGAAACCTTTGGAGAACCAGACATTTTCTACACCGAATGTCGTCAAAATTTCCGACAAGCTAATAAAGAAGTTAACAAGCGTTGACCCAGAGAACTCCACCATCGAAAGTGAGAGTCTACCCAGCTTAAGCGATATAAAGCATGTTGTCGTGCAGAATTGTCAATACATTGTGTTGAGTTTTTGAATGTAGTTAACAAATTTGGGTGACAATAAATGCATTATTTATGCAGGCTCCATTCCCGGGTGCCTTTCATCCTCTGATCCTCGCCATTGAAGTCCACGACCAGAGATTGCCTCCTGGGGCATGGGCGCTAGTTGTTTGCTTCTGGCATATACGAGATGGCATACTCTGAATTCTTTTACTCACAAAAACACTTTCGACCGAAATTCGTATTATTTTTTTAAATATTTGTTTTAATTTTGAACTTTTGAACAAAACAACTCTTGTGAACTAAGGTCCCCCAACCCCACGTAATCATCGCCGGAGTTCGTGTCGAACTAATCTGACAGCCCTGTATGTAAACCTAAACTAAGAGTGTTGTTTCTAACTGCAGATCTGCCTAAAACATTACAATTTCTGGACTTCTGAGTGGAGGGCATTGTCTTATCCTCTCGACCACCTCTGCTCCTTACAGTCATTGTAAATGAGGCCATTCCGTTGAAGCTTGATCTTCTTACAGCGGCGGATTATGCCAAAGAGGTGCATGACCTTTGCTTGACGCTATTTGTTGCAACTTCAACGTCACTGTGATGTAAATGACGTCAGCCTCCTTCGGATGCTCTCTTGAAGCATTCTGTTTTATAGTTTGTGGGAATTCTCTGTTATTAATAACCCCTCATACGTTTTATGAACAACTATATTATCAATAATAATTGCTTTTTTTACATAGCAACACAATACAAAATACATGACAACTAAACAAATCTAAAATCACTAAACAGTGAATACATTCAATGATATTATTATCAACAGCCTCCCTTAATTGAAGGTATTCACGAAATCTAAAACTAATCAAAATAGGAAAAATTAAAACTAGTTACTTAAACCTAAACTCAATCTATTTTCATAAAAATGTACTGTTTCTAAACCCTTTGTTAAAATATCCGCTTCCTGTTTGTTACATGGTATATATTCTATTTTGATAACCCCTGTGTTTCTTATCTCTGTTACAAAATTATATTTTATGTCTATGTGTTTAACCCTACAATTATTTTCAGAATTTTTTATTATTAATATGCATCCGTGATTATCTTGATTATCTCTTGCCTGTGCCTGTAGTCACAACATCAGAATCTTCTCTGGAGCCTCCAGCCTCTTTGAACTCTTCAGTAGACTTCAATTTTGGGATGACTACATCACCCAGTACAATATGAATTAAGTAAGTAATTAAGGTACACTTCCTCCGGCCGAGGAAGTGTACCTTAATGGATTAACTCATAATAATAATAATAATAATAATAATAATGCATTTATTGTCACCCAAATTTGTTAACTACATTCAAAAACTACACGCAATGTATTGACAATTCTGCACGACAACATGCTTTATATCGCTTAAGCTGGGTAGACTCTCACTTTCGATGGTGGAGTTCTCTGGGTCAACGCTTGTTAACTACAAAATTATATTTTATGTCTCTGTGTTTACCCTACGATTATTTTCAGAATTTTTATTATTAATATGCATGCGTGATTATCTTGATTATCTCTTGCCTGTGCCTGTAGTCATAACATCAGAATCTTCTCTGGAGCCTCCAGCCTCTTTGAACTCTTCAGTAGAGTTCAATTTTGGGATGACTGCATCACCCAGTATAATAATTAAGTAAGTAATTAAGGTACACTTCCTCCGGCCGAGAAAGTGTACCATAATGGATTAACTCATAATAATAATAATAATAATAATAATGCATTTATTGTCACCCAAATTTGTTAACTACATTCAAAAACTCAACGCAATGTATTGACAATTCTGCACGACAATATGTTTTATATCGCTTAAGCTGGGTAGACTCTCACTTTCGATGGTGGAGTTCTCTGGGTCAACGCTTGTTAACTTCTTTATTAGCTTGTCGGAAATTTTGACGACATTCGGTGTAGAAAATGTCTGGTTCTCCAAAGGTTTCTTCCATTGCTCTGTGCTCTCCATGAAGGTGTCTGATATGGAGTGTCCCATAATAACAACGTAACTCCATCCCTCTTGCTTCACCTCGGTGTCAGACGTCTTTCCTCGGGCTAATGGAATTGAGGGATTGTGTGTCTTCTTCAATCTGTTATAATCTATCTTCCATTAAAAGTTTGTTTATTTTTGTCTTAAATGTTTGTACTGAGAGGCTCTTTATGTGCTGTGATAGTTTGTTATATGTTTTTCTTGTCTCGGTTAGTAGCGTTTGGTTGTATCTCGAACTTCCATACTTGTGTGTTCTTATGTGGGTGTGTGATCTTGTTCCGTATCTGTGGATGTCGTTGTTCATGTTGAGTTTGACATTGGTTTTTATCTCTTTTTTCTTCAGTTTGTGCAGTAGTGTGATATTGTTCAGTGCAATTCGTTTTTTTACATTTAGTTGGTCTGTGATTTTATAAAGTTCGTTGGTCGGTGTGGACTTATGTAACGCGTATAATGTTTTTAAGATTTTATTTTGTTGAACTTGTAACTGTTGTAATTTTTTTTTGTGTGGTGTCAGCCCATACGTGAATGAGGTAGTTGTTGTCAGGTGAGTATATGGTGTTGTATACTATTTTTTAGATTTGTTGTCCATAAAATGTCTCACTTTTCTCATTTTGGCTAGAGTTCTGGCATTTTGTGATAGCAGCATATTTATGTGTGTGTCCCATCTTAAATCTTCACGTATGTGAAGTCCCAAGTGAGTTACCTTTTTCACCTGCTTTATTTCTACTCCGTTGATTCTTATGTCCAGTTTGTTATTTGTAGCCCCATTTCCAAAAACTTAGTATTCTGTTTTGTTTTCATTAATTGTCAGTAAGGTGCTACGGTACCATGCTGTAAGGAGTATGCTGTAAGCAGCCAAAGTGGATGATAAAGCAATACATTTCTGCTTTCTTGTAATCCATGATAACACGTTACCAAATACTTTTATTAATATACCAGAAACAGATGTTCGATCGTTCAAGTCACTTCCGAAATCAGAATCAACAAAAATGTTTAATTCAGGCTTATTTGTTCTCTTGTCATACAACTTGTTTTCTCTTTTTTTGAGTCCCGTTATCGCCACCGCCAGCAATTTCACCGGTAACATGCTGAGGCTCCATTCCCGGGTTCCTTTCATCCTCTGATCCTCGCTGTTGAAGCCCACGACCAGAGATTGCCTCCTGGGGCATGGGCGCTAGCTGTTTGCTTCTGGCTTATGCGAGATGGAATACCCTGACTTCTTTTAGTCACAAAAACACTTTTGACCGAAATTCGTATAATTTTTTAAATATTTGCTATTAATTTTGAACTTTTGAACAAAACAACTGTTGTAAACTAAGCTCCCCCAACCCCACGCAATCATCGCCGGCGTTCGTGTCGAACTAATGTGGCAGCTCTGTGTGTAAACCTAAACTAAGAGTGTTGTTTCTAACTGCAGATCTGCCTAAACCATTACTATTTCTGGAGTTCTGAGTGGAAGGCATTCGCCTTATCCACTCGGCCACCTCTGCTCCTTACAGTCATTGTAAATGAGGCCATTCTGTTGAAGCTTGGTCTTCTTACAGCGGGGGATCATGCCAACGAGGAGCATGACCTTTGCTTGACGCTATTTGTTTGCAACTTTATCGTCACTGTGATGTAAATGGCGTCAGCCTCCTTCGGATGCTCTCTTGAAGCATTCTGTTTTATAGTTTGTGGGAATTCTCTTTTATTAATAACCCCTCATACGTTTTATGAACAAATGTATTATCAATAATAATTGTTTTTTACATAACAACACAATACAAAATACATTACAACTAAATAAATCTAAAATCACTAAACAGTGAATACGTTCAATGATATTATTGTCAACATTCTGGGCATTCGAAATATGGCCTGAACACAAAAATTGTAGGTGTCAAGAAATCATTTTCATAGATACGGATGGACTACTTACTGATGCACTTGGTAATTTGGTATACCGCGAATTTGACCAACTCGCAAATGCTAGCCTGAAAGTTATATAATTTCACTAATAGAAACTTTTGTAATAGGTAAAATATTTGCAAATATAAAAGTGCACCTTTGGTTGGTCATTACAAGTAATTACGAAAATGTTACAAGTAATATGCACAAAGATCTCATCAATATATAGTATAATAATATAGTTACAGCGTTATTTATGGTCAAAGATGCCCATATTGGTTTTGTTACTATCTTGCGTTCTGTCGATTGGACAATAATGAGCAATATCAGAAAATTTCCTGATCTTTTATTCTCTACAAAAAATGTCTATATATTGTTTGAATATGATTTGGCATTTTCACGTTGTACGTCTGTAAAACCTCAATAACATGTAGAGGAGTGGTTTCGAGAGTGGGCAATATTGCCTTCTGGCGGGTATTTAGCCTGTCCAAAGGAGAGATGATGTCACTGTGATGTTATAGATTATAAATTGGTTAGGACACCATATGTGAAAGAATTTTATATCTATATATAAAATTCTTTTACATATGGCGTCTAAGTGCTCGGCAATCGAGCTAATGGAAGTTGGGTACGAGTCTTCATGCTCCAGGGTACTTCCTTGCACGCCGTTCGTAGGAATAATAGCGCGGGGTAAAGGCTTGGGCGTTTTCAATTAAGGCATAATCTTGACCCGATTCGGTTCAGATAATGGCGTTCGATTGGCGTCTTCAAAATCGTGATGTATAAACAGAAATGATAGATAGATGTAAGATAGATACAGCAAAGAAAAGAGCAACCATTAAATTAATATATTAAACAAATTTATCTATGACTAAGTTTCATCTTAATTAAGGGGCGAGGAATGTAATTGTGGTTGGCCACCCTAAATACTAATTTATAAGTAACAATATGCCCCAGCTCGCACCTCCCAGAGGTGCGATTTCGGTGCAACCTGTCGGACCTTTAGGCGTTCCACGTGGCCCCATCCTAAGGGTCAGCTTCACTCATATATAAGTTTGTTGGACCTATTAATTATAAGTTGGCTTCGCCTCTCAAATAATTACGTGGTTATTATATCTATAACTACAGCATAACTAAAACTTCTCCAGGAAATACACTGAGACATAACATAGAGGTTAGTAATTTTCATTACGATATGACTATGTGGGACAACAAATCACACAAGAAAGGCAAGAACATTGGAAGAAAGACACTAGGGCCTACATTACTAACGTTTTTCTGTTAGAGGAGAACAAATGAAACATTTTCGGAATTATAGAGGATGTCTTTAGGGAGTTAGTGCAGCCGAGACGAGGTGATGCTCCGCTGTGTTAGCAAGATAAACACCCAGCTGTATCTAGCGGTGTATTAATACGTATCAAGTGCATTAAACCGAGCTTAACTAACAAGCCCCAAAGATTCGGACCTTCTTCTTTAAATTTATCGTCTGATTCACTTAAATCTACGAGTGAAAATCATTGATTTCTAATGCTCTTTCATTGCTCTTGCTCTTTCATCCGTTCTGAGGTAATTCCTCATCGAGATGTTGTGAGAAACCCGAGTTTTTTCGATGTTTTCCTGCAGAATTGAAAATGTAGATTTGACTTCTTCTGGGGTTCCACAGGGTTCAAACCTATGTCCTCTACTGTGCATGATTTTTTTATTACTTCCTGAAGGCATCTCAACCTTGGAGGTATACGTTCTCCTTCTTACCTGGATTTTTTGTCTTTAGATAGGTGTCAGATAAGTATTGTAGGTATTTTTGTAGGTTTTTACGCAAAACTAAGCGTTAGTGGGGTAGTACATACAAATCAGCATGGGGCATTTTTAGGTTCGCTTAGGGGGTCATATTTAGGTGCAACCTAGTCCGAGAACGGCGCTACCGGCATATTACAGTCTGCTGCGGTTTGAAGCTCCTAGCGACGCGCAAAATCTGTTCCCGACAGGTACTACAAACATTCATTACTTCATTCCCGGGTGCCTTTCATCCTCCGATCTTCGCTGTTGAAGTCCACGACCAGAGATTGCCTCCTGGGGCATGGGCGTTCTAACAATCTGCGGTTGCGGAGCAGATTGCGCCCTTGGGCCCCAAGTCGGAGGCGGTTCCTGCCGGGCTCCCCATGCGGTGGGCGCAGTTGCGGCTTGCTGAGGAACGGGAGGTCCCCAAGCAGAAGGCCATGGTGCATGCTGCGGCAGTTGCAAGGGTGGACCTCTTGATTGCGGTGGACATCCGAGACTGTGACAGACTCGGAAGCGATCAACAAGTCCAGTAGAGTAGAACTACATATACCAGTTCGGGTGGGGTTGTTTATGTACTGTTTCATATTAAGGCCTTCAAGGATGGCAAAAAAGAGTTCAGTTATATTACAGTTCAAATCAAGCAAATTTATATTAAAGTCTCCTAAGCATATTACAGCATCACTCTCAACCACAAAGCTGGACCATGTGGACTCGATTATGTTGAGAAACTCCCTCACATGAAATGATGGTGGAGGATAAACCACGCCAACCGCATATCTTTTTCCCCCAACACGCACGAAGTTCCACAGTTGCTCCACTCCATCAGCCGACTCACACACAGCAAATTCTATGCCCTCCCGTATAAAAAGAGCAACACCCCCTCCACGCGTCCGTATAAAAAGAGCAACACCCCCGCCACGAGTTTCCCTATCACTTCTCACAATATCCCTCTATACTAACGGCGCATTAGAAATCACACGGGTAAGCCATGTCTCAGACACGGCTACTACATCGTACCCAGCTCCAAGAACTACATCTCTAAAATCAGCCATCTTGGGCAACAGTGACCGGACATTTAGGTGGGCACACCTTAACTCAGTACGCCGCAAAGAGGTCCTACTAAGCAACGCAATAAAGACAGAAAACAAAACTGTTACTGAAAGAAAACACTTACCATTGCTAGCGCAGGTGCAGGACCGACCATTCACAATGAAAACAAATACCTTGTTAAATTTAATATGTATACCGCGATTCGCTCAAAAACAAAGGAAACAGTGCAGTGTAACACCGAATGCACACACCACTAGTATGAACAAAGAATGTCACAATAATAATACCAGCAAAAAAATAAAACAAAGCTTAAACAGCAAGAATACTTGCTATAAAGAGGAAAACTGTGTATTTTTATATATATTCTGTCTATTATTTAGACACAGTAACGCGCAATCAAAAAAAGAAGAACTCTAAAAAGGTATACAAAATAGAAGATATTCCAAAGATGCAAAGAAAAAAAATAATTAAGTATACAAATATAAAGATGCAATACCGAAGCACCACAAAACAAAACTATCAATTAAAACAATATAGTACAAAATGTGACCTGAAACAAGATTTTCAGAATAAAACTTACTTCGCTCCGCAAAAAAGAAAAAAAAAACAAAAATACCAATAATACACAAAATAGCAATAATAACACAAATATGCCGAACAGCACAATAACAAACCGAACTGGACTGTGCGAAATACAATAAAACCAAATATCCACGTGATTCGACCAAAAAATGAGAAGCGATCAGGTACGTTAATCATTTTCCTGTTTACTGTCAAATCCTCCACTATGCTAATCCTTGTGCCAGCAAGAGCTCTATTTTCCGCAGGACCGCGTCTCGGTAACGGCAGCTGGTGAATTTAACCAAAATGTTTGATTTTGCATCCTTCCGGTTGCCGACAAGATGACATCGGTCAATGTGATCCAATTGGATATTAGCACCCAACTTGTCATTTGATAAGTCCATCACCACCTCCTCAGTTTTTTCTCTGGCCACAGGTTCGACACCAAGAATTCTCAAATTATTCCGACGGGAGTACTGTTCTAAAGCATCAAATTTGAGAGTTAGTGATGAATACTTATCATTAACCTGTTGAGGACTGAGAACCGTTTTTCCAAACCTTCTAGTTTCACCGAAAGGCATTTATTAACCTCTCTAGTGATCCTCGTGGTTAAATCCGACAGGAAATGGTCGTCCTTCAATAGCTCGGTGATGCAAGACTTAATAAGGTCTTTCCTCTTAGTATTTAATCTGGTTTGTGAAGTCATCTTGACTAGAACTGCACTTTAAACACTCCACACAGATTTAGGTAACTAGCACAAAATATTATAAGTACTCTATAATACAACTTATTTTACGGAGCGACGTGAAACACGTGCTACTCGCGCGACATGCGGTCTCATCAAGTTTTGATAGAATGTTTTGATTGAATAGGGTGATTTGGTTATCATGGTCACCCTTATGAATTTGAGTTACACTGGTTGTCTCTGGAGTTGTCCTGTCCGAAAATTTCGTCCTTCACGAAATGGTCTTAGGATAGTGTGCCTTGGCCACAATTCTGGTTTAAATATCTCTGCCACCTTTGATGAAAGATTAATAATTTCTCCTTGACCTCTGGATGACAACTGAGAAATTTTTTCTCCATTGAAAGACTGCATTGTTTTAAAACTCGTTCTAATTAATTAATTTATGTAATTTCTGTCCAACTGTAACAAAAAGTGAATTTTGACCTTTCAGGTTCAGCAGATTAACATTTTAGGCCGACGATATTCTCCATCTATAGTGCTTTCCAATTGTGGAAATTTGTTCAATAAAACCCACGGTTCATAAAGAACTTTGCTAATTGTATAGAATGGACTTTTAACATGTCAGTACAAACTATTCTTATGTCGATGTCAAAATTATAATAATAATATATCTAAGAAACTCTATTTGTAATTTTCGACATCCTCTCCCAGCGCATTAGATTGAATCTCCATGGAATAGAGATGTTGTGCGGATCTTCTTGAAATTATACCATTTTGCATCTTTATTTTGCAAGCTCTTACTTTCATATCTCTTCCTTGATATATGTATACAATTTTTCCAAGCTTCCATTTATTATTACTTGCAAACCATCAAGTTTTGATCGGATTGAGTGTATGTTTTCGTAACTTTTAGTCGTATACTAAAACTTTTGATGTGTGATCTTTTTTTTTTAAATAAATCTTCCTTTCTTCTATTTCGTTTGCTCTTATATGGAAGCCAAGACCCGTATCTGAACTTCCAAGAAGAAAGTGTGATGGTGTAAGATTTAACAAATTAGTAGTATACAGTAAGTTAGAGGGTCTAGAGTTTACAGTCGCTTCGACCTCTGTTAAAATAGTTTGCATTTCTTCCATATCTATGAATTTCCTTCCAAGAGTTTTTTATATTTCTTAAAATTATACCATTTGGCATTTTTATTATTTATATTATGTATTATTATTTATTATTTTGCAAGCTCTTACTTTCATATCTCTTCCTTGTTATATGTATATAATTTTTCCAAGCCTCTATTTATTATTACCTGCAAATAATCAAGTTTTGATCGTATTGTTTGTATGTTTTGGTAAATTTTAGTCGTGTACTAAAACTATTTTTCCTAATTGAATTTTATTTGATTTGACTTGTTTATACGCTGTTCGTAGTTGTTGTAGATAATCTCTTTGCCATACATCCCAAAATTAGCTAATTATTTTTTCTATATCTCCATTGCCTCATCACATCGGTGCCTTCTTTATTTCTTTCTATATCTGCATTGCCTCATCACATCGTTGCCTTCTGATCATGCAACAAATATAACCAACACACAAAGAAGACCAAGAAGAAACCTCAATACCGTTAACCTGAGGTGGATTCCACACAAGTGCGGTGATCCCAACCCCGTGGCGAAGACAGAGGGACGTAGAAAATGCATTACTATATATATATTTTTTATTATATTCAAATATTGCGTTTATATTTTGATGTGTGATCTTTTTTTTCAAATTAATCTTTCTTTCTTTTATTTTGTTCGCTCTTATATGGAAGCCAAGTCCCGTATCTGAACTTCCAAGAAGAAAGTGTGATGGTGTAAGATTTAAGAAATTAGTAGTATCATCACTCCAGTAAGTTAGAGGGTCTAGAGTTTACAGTCGCTTCGACCTCTGTTAAAATAGTTTGCATTTCTTCCATATCTATGAATTTCCTTCCAAGAGTTATTTTTAGTTTTCTTAAATTCATACCATTTGGCATCTTTATTTTGCAAGCTCTTACTTTCATATCTCTTCCTTGATATATGTATACAATTTTTCCAAGCTTCCATTTATTATTACCTTCAAATCATCAAGTTTTGATCGTATTGTTTGTATGTTTTGGTAAATTTTAGTCGTGTACTAAAACTATTTCTCCTAATTGAATTTTATTTGATTTGACTTGTTTATACGCTGTTCGTAGTTGTTGTAGATAATCTCTTCGCCATACATCCCAAAATTAGGTAATTATTTTTTTCTATATCTCCATTGCCTCATCACATCGTTGCCTTCTATATTTTTTTCTATATCTGCATTGCCTCATCACATCGTTGCCTTCTGATCATGCATCAAATATAACCAACACACAAAGAAGACCAAAAAGAAACCTCAATGCCGTTAACCCGACGTGGATTCGACACAAGTGCGGTGATCCCAACCCCGTGGCGAAGACAGAGGGACGTTTATAATTTGATGTGTGATCTTTTTTTTAAATAAATCTTTTTTTCTTCTATTTCGTTTGCTCTTATATCGAAACCAAGTCCCGTATCTGAACTTCCAAGAAGAAAGTGTGATGGTGTAAGATTTAAGAAATTAGTAGTATCATCACTCCAGTAAGTTAGAGGGTCTAGAGTTTACAGTCGCTTCGACCTCTGTTAAAATAGTTTGCATTTCTTCCATATCTATGAATTTCCTTCCAAGAGTTTTTTATATTTCTTAAAATTATACCATTTGGCATTATTATTATTTATATTATTTATTATTATTTTGCAAGCGCTTACTTTCATATCTCTTCCTTGATATATGCATACAATTTTTCCAAGCTTCCATTTATTATTACCTGCAAATCATCAAGTTTTGATCGTATTGATTGAATGTTTTGGTAACTTTTAGTCGTATACATAACTGTTGATGAGTAATCCTTTTTTTCAAATAAATATTTCTTCTATTTCGTTTCCTCTTATATGGAAGCCAAGTCCCGTACCTGAACTTCCAAGAAGAAAGTGTGATGGTGTACGACTTAAGAAATTAGTAGCATCATCACTCCAGTATGTTAGAGGGTCTAGAGTTTACAGTCGCTTCGCCCTCTGTTAAAATAGTTTGCATTTCTTTCATATCTATGAATTTCCTTCCAAGAGTTTTTTATTTTTCTTAAAATTATACCACTTGGCATCTTTATTTTGCAAGCTCTTACTTTCATATCTCTTCCTTGATATATGTATACAATTTTTCCAAGCTTCCATTTATTATTACCTGCAAATCACCAAGTTTTGATCGTATTGTTTGTATGTTTTGGTAAATTTTAGTCGTATACTAAAACGATTTCTCCTAATTGAATTTTATTTGATTTGACTTGTTTATGCGCTGTTCGTAGTTGTTGTAGATAATCTCACCGCCATACATCCCAAAATTTGCTAATTATTTTTTTTCTATATGTCCATTGCCTCATCACATCGTTGCCTTCTTTATTTTTTTCTATATCTGCATTGCCTCATCACATCGTTGCCTTCTGATCATGCAACAAATATAACCAACACACAAAGAAGACCAAGAAGAAACCTCAATACCGTTAACCAAGGTGGATTCCACACAAGTGCGGTGATCCCAACCCCGTGGCGAAGACAGAGGGACGTAGATAATGCATTACTATACATATATATATATATATATATATATATATATATATATATATATATATATATATATATATATATATATATATATATATATATATATATTCCCGTCGAATTCCCATTAGAGAACCACCCTTAATTAATAACGGACGACAGTGACTCCTTGTATATATATATATATATATATATATTTGTTATATTCAAATATTGCGTTCTATTTCGTTTCCTCTTATATGGAAGCCAAGTCCCGTATCTGAACTTCCAAGAAGAAAGTGTAATGGTGTAAGATTTAAGAAATTAGTAGTATCATCACTCCAGTAAATTAGAGGGTCTAGAGTTTACAGTCGCTTCGACTTCTGTTAAAATAGCTTGCATTTCTTCCATATCTATGAATTTCCTTCCAGTTATTGCGAGTTATTTTTAAAGCTGCTTTAACTGTTTTTATCATCCTTTCCCAGAATCCACCCCACCATGCTGCTCTTTCTATAATAAAACGCCACTGTATTCGGTGTTTATTAACGTAGTCTTGAACTTGATTGTTCTGTAGTATTGTAGTCTGTAATATTCTCTTATTTTTGAGTCCCGTTATCGCCACCGCCAGCTATGTCACCGGTAACTTGCTGAGGCTTCATTCCCGGGTGCCTTTCATCCTCTGATCCTCGCTGTTGAAGTCTACGACCAGAGATTGCCTCCTGTCGCATAGGCGCTCTAACAACCTGCGGTTGTGGAAGCAGACTGCGCCCTTGGGCCCCAAGTCGGGGGCGGTTGCTGCGGGGCTCCCCATGCGGTGGGCGCAGCTGCGGCTTGCTGAGGGACGGGAGGTCCTCAAGCAGAAGGCAATGGCGCCTGCTGCTGCTGCTGCTGCTGTTGTCTGCCATAATAGTGCCTTTTGATTCTTCGTCAAATATTCAACAATTCTTATATTCTCTTCTCCTTCCTGGCTCGTCTCCAGCGTTTATTCTTAGTTCATTCACTGTTTCCACCGCAAGTCCGACGCGTTAGCTATACGAATTATTTTTATATCCGTGTCCTTTCTAATTAGAGTATTCGCGTTCTGAACCCACTCATATTTATAACCCATTACCCTTGCCTTTTTTTCTCTTTTTCTTGAGTCCCTTCTTAAGTCCGGTAACTTGCTGAGGCTCCATTCCCGGGTGCCTTTCATCCTCTGATCTTTTCTGATGTAGTCCACGACCAGAGACTGCCTCGTGGGGCATGGGTGCATGGACGAGTTAGATAAAATAAACATAGGTCATTATCCACACGTACGGCCGATGTTAAATTTGCAAAAGACTTACAGGAATTGCAGCTTTTATATTCTGTAAAATATTTGTTCGCTTTAATATTTACTACCCATGCATTATGTTCGATCTGTAGTTGATTTTCTATGTAGGCTTTCCTCTCGGCATTAATTGCAGTTTTTAAAGTGTTCCTCAAATCTTTATATTGCCATTTTTCATCGGTTCTTGTTGCTTTAAATTTTTTTAGTGCTTGCTCTCGTAGGGTTGCATTAATTTAATGGTATCTGTGATCCATAGTGGCGGCGGCAACTGACGGAGTCTAACATTTTCAAATGGTGCGTGTAGATTAATAATATTTAAAATATTTTCAGTTAGAAAAGTTACTAGAAAAGGACTCTAGGGATATCAAAAATTTCAAAGAGCGGTTGCAAGAGTGGACCTCTTGATTGCGGTGGGCCCTGCTGTTGTCTGCCATAATAGTGCCTTTTGATCCTTCGTCAAATACTCTTACAGTTCAATATTAAAAATTTTCAAATTTCTAAAATTTTTATCTTATCTTATCTAAAGAACAGTAAGTTAACTCGTGGTCCGATGCTCCAGGAGGCGGCAGGACGCCCGCATCGCTAACGGCAACAGAGTCTGATACAAAGATCAAATCACTCAGTGACATTTTAGTTTTGCTGATTCCTGTCGGGTCGGATATTATTTGTGTGCATTGATATGATTTTAACGTGTTTATGAGATCTCTTGCGTATGCGCTGGGGTTGCCCAGCTGATTCAAATTAAAGTCCCCTAAAATGATTTACTTATTAGCTTCTAGGCAAATTTTGGAAAGCTGGGATTCGAGCTCACTAATAAAAATATTGGCATTGGTTTTAGGTGGTCTGTAGAGTACTCCAGCAACAAATGTTAAACTGTTTAATTTAAAACTCAACCACAATTGTTCAATTGTGTCGGATGATTCCAGAAGTCTATACCATATTGTATTTTTGATATAAAACGCTACCCCTCTTCCCCTCCATCGCGCCTGAGTATCACGTTCATATTTCGGGTACATATTTCTGTGCCAAACTATGATGATTCGCCTGGACCAGTTTGCTGTGGTATAACGTCAAGATCAGAAATCGTTCTAATCAACACTGTTGAATTTTTATAGGATAGGTAGATTCTGCCATCGTACGACCAAGCCTTTCTTTTACACCACTTAGCCCGAGCACTTTGTAAAAATTTAATAATAATAATAATCATAAAAAGCCTTTATTAGCCAACACAGAAAAAAACACAATGTATGTACATAAATGAGGCTAATGGGCGTAGGTTCAGGAAATTCCTGATCTTCCACCCAGACCCAGCGAAATGATACACATACACTTATAGATTTACAATTATATGGGAATATCAACATGGTAGTCTCTACACAGCATCCTCAATACAACATATACACCATAATCAGTAACCGCAATAATCAGCAGTGCAAGCGATGGCCCACCCACGCCTCACACAATATATCATAAGGGGCTAACCTGCTCGGACATCAAAATATTTTTACAATGGGATACAAAGCGGAGCATCCCACCAGACCACAGGTCAACAGGCATCGCGTTCCATATTCGCGCAAAAGCGTATCGAAAAGACCTCTCACGAACAGCCGACCTACACCGAGGGGTCTCCATTGTTGCCGGATGCCTCACGTTGAGATGGTGGACGTCCGTTCTAAACCGCATTTTACAATGTAAGTACTGAGGCGCCTTACTGTGAACAGTAACATTGTGAACAATGTTGAACAACAACCTACAGCAGTGAACGCGTCTCAGGTTCGACATGCTCAGCCAGGAACATTCCACCATCATAGCAGACACGTGAGAGCATCTTGGCAACCCATTCACAAACCTAACACATGCATTCTGTACTCTCTGTGTGCGATTCGCGTCCCTGGCATGTAGACAATGACCATAAACTGTGTCACAGAAGTTGAAGTGTGACAACACCAGTGCGTCACTCAAAATGCGTCTCACGTTCAAAGTCAGCAAATCGCGGAAACCATAAAGGAAACCATACCGTTATCGTCACCGCTAGCAATGTCACCGGTAACTTGCTGAGGCTCCATTCCCTGGTGCCTTTCATCCTCTGATCCTCGCTGTTGAAGTCCACGACCAGAGATTGCCTCCTGGAGCATGGGCGCTCTAAGAACCTGCGGTTGCGGAGCAGATTGCGCCCTTGGGCCCCAAGTAGGGTTACCAGATTTATTTTACCCATCCCCGGACTTTTCCTTTCAAAAATCCGGACAAAATCCGGAAGCAACTATAGAATGACTTAATTTTTTGCTTCTTTTTAAGAATAAATTTCTATATAAACGTTATTTTATATCTAGCAAGTTTACATATAATATAATACATATTATTATAATGTTAATATTGGTCAACACAAAACTAAAAAACTAACAAACTACTAAAATACAATAAAATATGTTAGGTTTATTTACACGCCATCAAAAATCATACTTTTCGTTGGACTGAATTTTATTTATAAGCGGCATATTTTCGGGCAAAAGTAAGAAATCATAAAATTGCGCACAAGTCATATCCAAATTAAACTTTGTGATGATGTTTCCCTTTGCAGACGATATGCCTAATCTATTTCGCTCCTTAGTTCACTGAGCCGAAATAAGTGAAAAGATTCTCTCTACATTCGCATTGTGCGAGGGAATAGCAAACAAAAATTCTGCAACTTTTATAGTTCCGAAAAAACTTCAATGGAAACACACTAGTTAAAATATTGAGACCATTTCTGATGGGCGTAAAAATTTTCATCGTGTATCCACTCCCTTTTCAGGTAAATAAGCTAATGAAGGAACTAATTTTTTTTCCCAGTCACAGGCATTAATATCTTTCAGGGACATCCACTTAAAATATCGAAAATCCTCAAAAGGCTTAAACCACGATGTTAAATAATTAAGAGCATTATCATACAGGGCAAATGCTTCAGCCTTCAATGTGTCACACGCACCCGTTTAACCATTGTTATATTTGTTTATGATTTCTCGCACTGTAATGGTAAAAAGTTGCTTTTTGCTCTCTCCTCTAATGTACAAACAACATTTTCTGTTATTGACATGGTTTCAATAACTGACTTCTCCTGACGCTCAATTCTGTCAATATTAGAGCACTCATTAATGAGTAAACAAGTTGAAGATAGGCTTCAGACAATTGATTTTCAAAAAAAGATTTCAAAATAAATGGTGTGTTTGGCTCTGACACTAGATTAGATCGCACCTTTAACTAACCCGATGAGGCTTTTTGAGCTCAACCGGAATCGCCACCCTCTGTCCTCCACAAAGCCCGAAACACCGCAAGTCTCTCCAAAGTTGCTTAAAATTCCTGTCCCCAGCTAACTGGTCAAGGTAAGCTCTTCTTTCCCTCTTAATGGCAGAAGCCGTGTTCTGTATAGTAATTCCAATGCGCCTGTTCCCCGGAAGCCATTGCCGTTTTATATGCCTGTCCCTTATCTTTATCATTGATTTTATTGTATCTATTATGTACGGGTAAGACCGTTTATCAAACAAAGCCACCATTGTCCGAAAAAAATAATCAATTTTATCATCTACCGAAGCAAGGTCAAAGACCATGTTCCAAGGAGTATTTAACAGGTCAGAAAAAACGTATCATGATCAAAAAACTTAAAGCTGCGACAGAGTTTAGACTCCCGAGATGGCGGCGTTACATCGAACCCCGCTGTGCAGGCCGCAAGTGAATGATCGGACAGATGGTAGACACTCTGAACTCCTACGCTGTCTACGCTTATAGTATCCTACACGATGATAAAATCTATCACGGAAGCACTGGTCTCCGTTGTTCTAGTTGGCTGATCAACAACCTGACACAGTCCAAACGCCATCAACTCGACGAACATGAATTACCTCGGTTCAGGAAGTTAATATTAAAATCCCCTAAACACACAACAAATTCGCACATCAAGATAGCCTCAGAGAGAGCCTCCTCAAACAGTCCCAAAAATGAATCCAAATTTCCTCTAGGTGGACGATATGCAGTACCAATCGCAAGACTAATAAATACCATCATTCATTCTGACGTTTATCCACACCTGTTCAAGGTTATCCGATATAGATCTGCTCCAAATACTAAACAGGTAGTGCTGCTTCACAAAAATGCCAACCCCTCCACCCCTGACCGTCCGTGAAACTCCAACAAATTCATAACCATCCATGCCCACCAACCGCTCAGACTGCCCATCTAACCACGTTTCCGTCACTCCAAAAACATCAAAATCATCTCCAGAAAAGAGTTCCGCCAAGTCAATAAGCTTACGAAGAATTGATCTCACATATAAATGAGCAAATTTCATTAAACTAAGATTTACGAAAGAGTAACAGCGAAAATATAAGATAATATATAATATATAACCCACGCAAGATTACTCGCTCCTTCTCGAATAACTCTGGTCGCTGTGCCAGAAAAGAGAAAGAAAGAAAAACATATGCCATTGCATTCAGATAACAATCAACAAACCATTTTACAACAGGCCAATAATAGAAAAGTAAGAAACAAAAGCTATCGCAACTAATCAAGAACAAGAAAAAAATAAATAAGACCAGTAAAACTCAATAATAAGCAGTAATGCTACAAAAAAAAATGTGTGTCTCCTAATTGAATATAATACTAAACATAAGCAATAATTCATAGTACAAAATAAGTAAATAATTCAAAAATAAGTAGATAACTCAAAAAAAGGAAAATAATAACAGCAAGTTTACAAACATCAACATACATACAAAGAGAACTGGTTATTATTTAAGTATTGAGGCGCTTTGCCAGTACAGTACTAAGATCGTCCATAGAGACAAACCTTACTTCACTTTAGTTTTTTCATCCCTGTCAAACACCACTCCATCCCGAGACCATACATATCTCCTACCGAAATGTTTCATGCAATCTTTAAACAGAAAATTCCTCTGCTGTGTCAAATCCTCCGAGAGCGAGATGCCCGAATCCTTAAGACGCGTCCTGTTTCCAAGAATATCTTACTTGGTCGCCTACGATTTCAACTTTACGATGATCGGCCAACTACCATTGGTGGGTTTTCCCAGTCTGTGACACCGATAAAACTCTTCTACTCCGATCGGCAAATGCAGTTTGTCACCAATTAGCCGGACGACCACTGCATTCAAATCCTCGGGGTCCTGATCTGGTATTCCAAAATTTCGTATGTTGTTACGCCTGGTGTATTGGTCTAGGGAATCCTCTTTCTTTTTTAGAGTTTCGATTTCCTTCTCGAGAGATTGGACCCTCTAGCTTCGACGCAGTCTCAACGGCCTCACGTAGACCGGTCTGCTGCAAAACTTTTTCCACGATGCCCGCTAAGAGAGTATCGTCCTCGAATAATTCGACAATAGTTTCTCTTATAATAGCTTGTATGTCGCCAATCTGATCTCTTGTAAGCGGCATCTCGGTGCAACTATATTCACACAACTGGTACAAACGATTCTCAAAAAAAAAAAAAAAATCCGGCAACAACGACCACTTCTCTAGTAAACACTCTTAAACTACGGAGCGCACCAACACGTGTTACTCGCCATGTACTCGACATGTTATCTATCATAATCTATCAGAAAGAGGGACTGTGTCTATAGAAAAGACAATTCTGAGGCAACAACAAGAAGAACAGCATTGACTTCAACCCACTTAACCCTCACCACCGTTAGCCCGAGATGAGACCGACAGGACAATTCCCGAGGCGACGACAGAGGGAGAAACAGCAACTGGATGTAATTTCTGTTTTACATGAAATTATATACTGACATATACGTATTATATGTATTGTGCATCGTATTTTTTTCTGTTTAATAAATAATTAGTTGCTTTGAAAAAAAAAAAACGCCGAAGGGAAACGCACGGAGTTCGACAACCACTCCGACAAATATCTCACGACGGAACAGCACCGTGGGTGACTCAAGCCACCTCTCCTACAGCTCAGATAAACCCTCAAAAGCCGGTGATGATCACTCCATATCAGACACCTCCATGGAGAGCACAGAGCAATGGAAGAAACCTTTGGAGAACCAGACATTTTCTACACCGAATGTCGTCAAAATTTCCGACAAGCTAATAAAGAAGTTAACAAGCGTTGACCCAGAGAACTCCACTATCGAAAGTGAGAGTATACCCAGCTTAAGCGATATAAAGCATGTTGTCGTGCAGAATTGTCAATACATTGCGTTTAGTTTTTGAATGTAGTTAACAAATTTGGGTGACAATAAATGCATTATTATTATTATTATACTGGGTGATGCAGTCATCCCAAAATTGAAGTCTACTGAAGAGTTAAAAGAGGCTGGAGGCTCCAGAGAACATTCTGATCTGATCTGACTACAGGCACATCAGAAATTCAGAAAATAATCGTAGGGTTAAACACATACTTAAAATGTAATTTTGTAGCAGAGATAATAAATACAGGGGTTATCAAAATGGAATATATACCATCTAACAAACAGGAAGCGGATATTTTAACAAAGGGTTTAGAAAGAGTACATTTTTATAAAAATAGATTGAGTTTAGGTTTAAGTAACTAGTTTTAATTTTTCCTATTTTGATTAGTTTTAGATTTCGTGAATACCTTCAATTAAGGGAGGCTGTTGATAATAATATCATTGAACTTATTCACTGTTTAGTGATTTTAGATTTGTTTGTTGTAATGTGTTTTGTATTGTGTTGCTATGTAAAAAAACAATAATTATTGATAATATATTTGTTTATAAAACGTATGAGGGGTTATTAATAAAAGAGAATTCCCACAAATTATAAAACGGAATGCTTCAAGAGAGCATCCGAAAGAGGCTGACGTCATTTACATCACAGTGACGATGAAGTTGCAAAGAAATAGAGTCACGCAAAGGTCATGCACTTAAAATCAAATGATAATGAGTTATAGAATTTGAGTTCAGGTGTTCTTAATATGGGTGCATATCGGTCTCTCTTATATTTCTGTGGTCGTATATGTGATTATATTATATTATTGTCCTTGTTCGGTAGTTGTGGATATCTTTTGCTTTTGTAAGCTTCATTTTGGTTTTTATTCTTTTGTTTTGTATTTTATAGATAAGTAATATTTTATTTAGTGTTATTCGTCGTGTTAGGGTAAGTTCATTGATTTTCTTGTGTACGTCTTCAGTTGGTATTCTTCTGTTGATTTGATATAGGATTTTTAGTATTTTCTTCTGTTGTCTTTGCAGTTTATTTAGGTTTGTCTTTGATGTGTTGCTCCATATGTGTACCATGTAATTGATGTTGGATGTGTACAGGCTGTTGTATATGGCTGGCTTAAGATATTCAGGAATTATACATTTAATTTTGTGAAATGCTGCTATTATTCTAGTGTTGATGTTTGCTAGTTTTCTAATGTGCGAGTTCCATAACAGGTCTCCCTGTGCTATCAATCCAAGATATTTGATCTCCTATTTCTTCTTAATCTCATTTCCCCGTATCTGGATGTTGAGTTGTGATTTTTGTTTTTAGATAGAGAATATTATATATTCCGTCTTTTACTCATTTATTGTTAGTAGATTATCAGTAAACCATGCTTCTATTATCTTTGAATCTTTGACTATTTTCTGCTGCAGTACGAACTTTGTTTTGGCTGTGAAAAGAATGCATGTATCATCAGCGTACATGTACGGAGTTCCCTCAATCTTCATGTTCAAGAGATCATTAAGGTATAGACCAGAGTGAGGGCGGTAGGACACCTCCTTGTGGAATTCCATATTCGGCAAATTTTTCTTTGCACACTTTCCTTTGATTCTTGTGACTTGCGGTCGATTGTTTAGGTCTGTTTGAATAATATTATGAAATTTTCGGTCTGGATAAATTCAAACAAAGTTATACAAATAGCAAAAGATCTCTATGCTAATGAGGAAGTTTTATGAGGTGTTTAGTATTGTACCCAACACTTCAGTTACGAAAAATAAATTACAAAAGTTTAAAATGCGTTTTTTTCTTAAGTTATTGTACCTTTAGGGTTAAGTTGATTATCTTGGAATTGAGGTAAGTTTGAAGTTTGATTTTAAGTAGCACTTTTTGGTAAATATAGTTGGGACCAACTTTAGTGAAGCCTTTATCAACATCATGTGAATTGTAGCTATTATGTACTTATTATATTATAAGTATATTAATAATGTTCCTACATTTACTCCCAATTCCCGTAATAATTTTTTAAACCATAACGCATCACATACGGCAGTACATAAAGCAGTCCGTTCAGCCAAAGTGGATGATAAAGCAATACATTTCTGCTTTCTTGTAATCCATAATAACACGTTACCAAATACTTTTAATAATACAACTTCTTTTCTCTTTTTTGAGTCCCGTTATCGCCACCACCAGCAATGTCACCGGTAACTTGCGGAGGCTTCATTCCCGGGTGCCTTTCATCCTCTGATCTTTGCTGTTGTAGTCCACGACCAGAGATTGCCTCCTGGGGCATGGGCGCTAGCTGTTTGTTTCTGGCATATGCGAGATGGAATACCCTGAATTCTTTTAGTCACAAAAACACTTTGAACCGAAATTCGTATTATTTTTTTTAAATATTTTCTATTAATTTTGAACTTTTGAACAAAACAACTCTTGTGAACTAAGTTCCCCCAACCCCACGCAATCATCGCCGTAGATCGTGTCGAACTAATCTGGCAGCCCTGTATGGAAATCTAAACTAAGAGTGTTGTTCCTAACTGCAGATTTGCCTAAAATATTACTATTTCTGGACTTCTGAGTGGAAGGCATTCGCCTTATCCACTCGGCCACCTCCGCTCCTTACAGTCATTGTAAATGAGGCCATTCCGTTGAAGCTTGGTATTCTTACAGCTGAGGATTATGCCAAAGAGGTGCATGACCTTTGCTTGACGTTATTTGTTTGCAACTTCATTGTCACTATGATGTAAATGAGGTCAAGCTCCTTCGGATGCTCTCTTGGAGCATTCTGTTTTATAATTTCTGGGAATTCTCTTTTATTAATAACCCCTCATACGTATTATGAACAATTATATTACCAATAATAATTGTTTTTTTTACATAGCAACACAATACAAAATACATAAATAAATAAATAAATAAAAATTGCTTTATTGGTCGCTTTAACATCAAATACACAAACACTAATGATAAACAGTGAACAAACGGTGGGATTCAATTTCAAGAATTGTTCTTCCATCCTACCGAGAAAATAACCAACAATGGCAACAATCTTAACCGCCCTAAACGTAAATATACAAAAATACACTAAAAGGTATTAAATCTGCCTTTAGCCTACAAATCCCGCTCTCAAATTAAAGAAAATTAAAGAAACCCTGCACGAGCGCACATATACCCACATACAAACAACATACTCTGATGGTCCGCCAACACCCACAATAGATCATGCCCACGCATCAGGAGTAATAAATAAACACTAATCTAATAAAGATAGATGGTTTATGTCCATCAGCCTTCCGCAAACTGCTCAGCAAATAGATGCGACCGATACTTCGCCTTAAAAGAGAACACAGAAGTACACACCCTACACCCCGGAGGCAAGTCATTGTAGATCTTTGTTATTTGATAGGAAAAGCATTTCTTAAATGATTCAGTTCTGTGCGCCGGTGGTGTTAATAAGCCCTTAAACCTGATGTTCAAGGTGTGCACATCTGACCGAAACCTAATAATGTTGAAGAGGTACGGCGGACACCCGGACGCAATGACCCGAAAGAACAATACCGCTGAATGCGCCAACCGTCTATTTTTCATGTTCAACCAATTGGCCTCAGATAACTTGTGTGATACATGATCTCGTCGACGCAATCCATACAACATTCTGAGGCAGGCGTTCTGGACTTTCTGTATTTTCCTCTTTAAGAATTCCGTTAGAAAAGGGGAGTACAACACATCCGCATAATTAAAATGTGAAAGAACCAGCGAATCACATAACATCCGCCTGGTCTTCATATTGAGGTAGTCCCTTTTGCCGTAAATCAGTTTCAAATTGCAATAAGCCCTCCGGACACACCTGTTAACATGTTTTGCGAACTCGAGATTCTCGTCAATAATCACGCCTAAGCTCTTAACGGTGCTCGCACTCACCAACTTCTGTCCGTCGATATAAATTGCAAGGTCTGCGCGGACCCGCTCCCTCCCTCTTTTTGGGCCAAACACGATTACCTCAGTCTTGCCCGGATTAATCACCAAGTTATGACGCCGCGACACATCCAGCAAAGCCGCCAAATCAGCATTTATCTTTGCGGAAGCAGACTCAAATTCACTCTGAGGAAATGAAAAATACAGCTGGGTGTCATCTGCATAAAAATGGTGTTTACAGTGCTTTATAGTTTTATTGAAAGCTGCAGTGTACATAGTGTAAAGAAGGGGGGAAATTATGGAACCCTGTGGGCAGCCGGAGAATGTAAACAAAGAGTCAGAGATATGCTCATTAATCACCACAGACTGGCGCCTTCCGGAAACATAGTCCAAAAGTAAACTCACCGAAGCACCGTCCAAACCCAGGTACCGCAACACCGACGAAAGCAAAATGGGGTGAACTCTGTCAAACGCCCTCGAATAGTCAAGCAAACACAAAACAGTAAAATTTCCTTGATCCGCATGGCTGACAACATCATTGACAATACTCAGAAGCGCAGTCGTACAGCTGTAGCCAGCACGAAATCCCGACTGAGTACCCGGTAGCAAATTACTTTCCTGTACAAAAACATTAAGTTGCTCCCACAAGATCCTCTCAGCCATGACAACGAGCACATGACAACTAAACAAATCTAAAATCACTAAACAGTGAATACGTTCAATGATGTTATTATCAACAGCCTCCCTTAATTGAAGCTATTCACGAAATCTAAAACTAATCAAAATAGGAAAAATTAAAACTAGTTACTTAAGTAACTAGTGGACCTATAGACCGCCTATTGTAGATCGAAAGAATCGATAGACCGCATAGACAGTGGGTATATATACAATAAAGACTTCGTTTGCAAAATCAAAATTTCAAGTTGATGTAAAGTTATTTTTATGACCTCATATTAACAACCAAAAAAGTTGCCTTAATTAAAAAAAAGATCTTTTTTCATTTTGAATAATTTTAACAATAGTAGTGTGTGAAATAAAAGTATAAACATATATAATTCTAATACAACCTACTTAAATTGCATAAAATTGAGTAATTTAAAAAATATATATTTTTATAATCCGTGCAAATTACGACGATAAATCGATAATTTTTTTCAAGAAACACGCATGATCTAAATAATAATTTGGAAACATGAAAAAATTATAGACCCCTTGCAGAAGACCTAGATTGTTTTTTATTTAGGTTATTTTTTTGTTGTATATATAGGACCATAGAAACAACTTTTTATCAACTTGTATATTTTTTTCCCGGCACCATTGACCTTATTTACAAAAATAACTATTATTTGTTAAAATTACTCAATTTTATGCCAAGTGCGGAAGACCCAAATGTTGCATTAGAGTAATATTTTTATACTATTATTTCACAACCTATTGTTAAAAATTTTCAACATGAAAAATACTTTACCCCTACTACAAAAAAAAAACACATTTATTGAGAAAAATTATAAACTTTAGGCCACTTGAGGGTGATATATTTTTTCTTATATGGGACAATATTTTTGATGTTATACCTAAGTGGGTTCATAGAGACAACTTATATTAACTTGAAATTTAGATTTTCCAAAAATGGTTGTTTTGATACACCCTACAAATTGGTTGGGCATTATTTATACCTTCATATTAGAATTGTAGATTTATAACATTCTAAATATATTTAAAACCTGTAATATGTATAATTGGTTTGTTTGCCCATCAGTAAAAACAATTAGTTATTCCTAATTGCTAAGCATGCGCAATGGAGATTTTGTAAAGGCAGAACCCCTATTGAGCACACGCAAGAGTAAAAATAGGTGCTTTGTATAATTATTTTGATGCTGCTCGAGCAAACCTATTATGTAAAATAAGAATAATTAGATAATTAGATAATTTTTTTTTTTTTTTTTGCGGGGATGTTTGCCATGTGCACAAAGCCAGTGGCTTGTCTGTGCGGCAGTCGGGGAGACGGAGAGTATTTGAAAAATCCCCTGCCTAACCTGGGCTTGAACCCTGGACTTCTGGGTGGAAGGCATTCGCCTTATCCACTCGGCCACCTCCGCTCGAGATAATAATTATTATGTAGACATACTTTATTGTAACTTAATCATTGTACAAACAAAAGAAAAATATACCAGTGAAGTGATAAATAATGAAATAACCAATGATCCGTGAAGTGATAAATAATTTGTAAAAAATATGATCAACGCTAAATATAAAAAGGTGTTCCGTTACAGAGAACGTTCATATATATTTGTACAACAATATTTGTTGCAAAAATATATATGATAATTTATTATTGCACAGCATTGTATACATAAATATATACATATTACAGAAAACAAAATAAGAAACGGGGAATATTTACAAATTTAAAATTTTTCTTTGGCTCGTGTGCCTATTAATTTGACCTACCTCTAAATACGTTTCGATTATTCCTACATAGAAGTCCGCCCTTTAAGCCCTAAAAAATGTTGCTCACCATATGCAAAAGTAAATCCAAACTGTCTGCTTTTGCAGTATGAATAGTACGGATGTTTCAATGAAATTGAAAATCACATAAAAAGTCACATTGGCTTACGATTGAGGAATGCACACACTCTTGAATACTTTCTACAATAAATAGTAGCTCAATAACTCTTCCGAATTAAATCCGTGTTGATTTAACTTTTTTGTTGGAAATTACTTGAAGACACTCCTGAACCAACGTTGAGATAATTAGCATTAGAAAAATGTTCTTCCTGTCTTCAAAGTTTTTCATGGAATGTCTATTTGACAATTTAAATGATATAGTAAGCTTTATCACAGACGTAAAGTTAAGCTAAAGAAATGTGAATTAAATTACGATTCGGGGTTACCTGTAATCACAATACCGGAAACGTATACATCCGCAAAGGCTTATTCTAATAATAAATTCCACAATAATGTTGAGAAAAAATTGTTCATTTTCTTCAAATTCTTTTACGTGATGAATCTTCAAAAGCTTTGACGTAAAGCAAGCATCCTGTTTTGTTTCGTGTGAGTGATCACCGTTAGAAGAAAAATCATGCTAAGGACGACATTCCAAGTCTTTGTATGCTTGTTTTTCGCCTGCTTTCAATTCCCAATCATACTACTTGAAATTTTTGATCATTATCCGCTTTCAGAATTCTTCCTTCTCATTGCGGCAAAAATTTACATCGTCTTCTTCCCATGCTACACTTGGCTTCACTAACAATTACTTTATTGTATTGATATTGACATTATGTAGCTATTTCCATTACCTTTTGTTGTCTCTAATACATCTATATTGTTTGCATTCGGTCACGGTTGAATGACTTGTGTATGTAGGTATGCTAAAAATATTTAATAAATGTGGACTACCGTAAACAAACCTTCATAATAACATGTATTAAACTTACGATGCGCCATTTGTATTGGCAAAGTCGGCAAAGCGAATCCATATTTATAAACATAAATGTTAGGTTATGCAGAGGTTATGTACGGCTGACGTTAAATAGCGCTGGTAGCGCCATCTTTCGAGTAATCGGCTAAAACGTCCGAATTCTTGTAGAAATGCAATTTGTGGACAATTTATCGATCGAATGAAATGGTAGTCACAGCATACCCGTTAGTACTACACACCCGGGTACCTTATACGTTAAAAAGTAACCATAGCTCGGCTCATAGGAAAAATGACATAAGTTCGGACGTATTATTAAGTTCAGTAGCTGTAACACGTAGGAAAACTTACCCAAACTCACCAATGAATGATATCTCTGCTATAGTTTGTAAAATCATACCATATTATGCTTGTATCTGTACGTAGTAGGTTTCGTACGTAATAAAGACAAATGCGAATTCTTAATTATTCATATACGTAGAACATACGTTATAGGTTTCTCAGAGGCTTTTTGGAACGGACGTTGTGGTCTTAACCTCCGAAGATAATGATCAACAAATTGCAGGTTATGTCTGCGCTTTTGACGTTTCTTAGCTGGCAACCATGACGACGCGTAATAAACTGCTGTTGGAATGTTGAGGCGTGTTCACCAAAATCGCTCGCTTTTTGGAAAATTTTGAAGCAAAAACGCTTTAGAGGCCTTTTTGCGTCGATTTCAAAAGCTCACGCAACGTAGAATGGTCCATTTAGGGCGACGGCCGCGCTTCGCGCGCCCGAAAAGGCTTCTCCATATTTTCTATAAGCAACTAAGAACGCACTTTTTCCCACGTGAAATGGTGAGAAAAAAAACGTGAAATCAAAATACTTAATATAGGACTAGTTAGTTTAGGTTTAAACCTAAACTCGATCTATTTTCATAAAAATGTACTCTTTCTAAACCCTTTGTTAAAATATCCGCTTCCTGTTTTTTAGATGGCATATATTCTATTTTGGTAACCCCTGTTTTTATTATCTCTGCTACAAAATTATATTTTATGTCTATGCGTTTAACCCTACGATTATTTTCAGAATTTTTTATTATTGATATGCATCCGTGATTATCTTGATTATCTCTTGCCTGTGCCTGTAGTCACAACATCAGCATCTTCTCTGGAGCCTCCAGCCTCTTTCAACTCTTCAATAGACTTCAATTTTGGGATGACTGCATCATCCAGTATAATAATAATAATAATAATAATGCACTTATTGTCACCCAAATTTGTTAACTACATTCAAAAACTAAACGCAATGTATTGACAATTCTGCACGACAACATGGTTTATATCGCTTAAGCTGGGTAGACTCTCACTTTCGATGGTGGAGTTCTCTGGGTCAACGCTTATTAACTTCTTTATTAGCTTGTCAGAAATTTTGACGACATTCGGTGTAGAAAATGTCTTGTTCTACAAAGGTTTCTTCCATTGCTCTGTGCTCTCCATAGAGGTGTCTGATATGGAGTGATCATCATCGGCTTTTGAGGGTTTGTCTGAGCTGTAGGAGAGGTGGCTTGAGTCACTCACGGTGCTGTTCCGTCGTGAGATATTTGTCGGAGTGGTTGTCGAACTCCGTGCGTTTCCCTTCGAGGTTTTTGTTTAAAGCAACTAATTATTTATTAAACAGAAAAAAAAATACAATGCACAATACATATAATAATTGGATGTGTACAGGCTGTTGTATATGGCTGGCTTAAGATATTCGGGAATTATACATTTTATTTTGTGAAATGCTGCTATTATTCTAGTGTTGATGGTTGCTAGTTTTCTAATGTGCGACTTCCATAACAGGTCTTCCTGTGTTATCAATCCAAGATATTTGATCTCCTTTTTCTGCTTAATCTCATTTCCCCGTATCTGGATGTTGAGTTGTGATTTTTGTTTTTTGTTAGAGAATATTATATATTCCGTCTTTTTGTCATTTATTGTTAGTAGATTATCAGTAAACCATGCTTCTATTATCTTTAAATCTTTGTCTATTTTCTGGTGCAGTACGAACTTTGTTTTGGCTGAGAAAAGAATGCCATGTATCATCAGCGTACATGTACGGAGTTCCCTCAATCTTCATGTTCAAGCGATCATTAGTGTATAGGACGAGAGTGAGGGCGGTAGGACACCTTCTTGTGGAATTCCATATTCGGCAAATTTTTCTTTGCTACACTTTCCTGTTCTGTCTTGTGACTTGCGGTCGATTGGTTAGGTATGTTTGAATAATATTATGAAATTTTCGATCTGCCTAAATTCAAACAAAGTTATACAATTAGCAAAAGATCTCTATGCAAATGAGGAAGTTTTATGAGGTGTTTAGTATTGTACCCAATACTTCAGTTTCGAAAAAGAAATTACAAAAGTCTGGCAGCCCCGTATGTAAACTTAAACTAAGAGTGTTGTTTCTAACTGCAGATCTGCCTAAAACATTACTATTTCTGGACTTCTGAGTGGAAGGCCTTATCCACTCGGCCGCCTCTGCTCCTTACAGTCATTGTAAATGAGGCCATTCCGTTAAAGCTTGGTCTTCTTACAGCTGAGGATCATGCCAAAGAGGACCATGACCTTTGCTTGACGCTATTTGCTTGCAACTTCACGGTCACTGTGATGTAAATGACATCAGCCTCGTTCGGATGCTCTCTTCAAGCATTCTGTTTTATAGTTTTTGGGAATTCTCTTTTATTAATAACCCCTCATACGTTTTATGAACAAATATATTATCAATAAGAATTATTTTTTACATAGCAACACAATACAAAATACATTACAACTAAACAAATCTAAAATCACTAAACAGTGAATACGTTCAATGATATTATTGTCAACATTCTGTGCATTCGAAATATGGCCTGAACACAAAAATTGTTAGTGTCAAGAAATTATTTTCATAGATACGGATGGACTACTTACTGATGCACTTGGCAATTTGGTATACGGCGAATTTGACCAACTCGCAAATGCTAGCCTGAAAGTTATATAATTTCACTAATAGAAACTTTTGTAATAAGTAAAATATTTGCAAATGTAAAAGTGCACCTTTGGTTGGACATTTCAAGTAATTACGAAAACATTACAAGTAATATGTACAAAGGTCTCATCAATATATATTATAATAATATAGTTACAGCGTTATTTATGGTCAAAGATGACCATATTGGTTTTGTTACTATCTTGCGTTGTGTCGATTGGACAATAATGAGCAATATCAGAAAATTTCCTGATCTGTTATTCTCTATACAAAAAATGTCTATACATTGTTTGAATATGATTTGGCATTTTCACGTTGTACGTCTGTAAAACCTCAATAGCATGTAGATGAGTGGTTTCGAGAGTGGGCAATATTGCCTTCTGGCAGGTTTTTAGCCTGTCCAAAGGAGAGATGATGTCTCATGGATAAATGTGGAGGAAGGGGTACCAAGGGGATTACTAAATATGTCAGTTTTGTAATTTTATTATAAAAATTTCATATAAATAAACCAGCACCTGCATTAACAAGAAAATTGTGTAGTCTATTGGTCTATGGATAGTCTTCCTACTGAACACCTCTAAATTTCTTCCAGTCTTATTCAAACAATTTCCATAATGTGGGGATTTTGCTCGTCGATGAAGTCATCAGCTCATGGGTAAAGTTAGTTAAATTTGCATCGTCGCAGCCGTAGGTGTAGTTTTGTAATTTCCTGAATTTCACTGTGATGTTATAGATTATAAATTGGTTAGGACACCATATGTGAAAGAATTTTATATATAGATGGCGTCTAAGTGCTCGGGCAATCGAGCTAATAGAAGTTGGTTACGAGTCTTCATGCTCCAGGGTACTTCCTTGCACGCCGTTCGTAGGAATAATAGCGCGGGGTAAAGGCTTGGGCGTTTTCAATTAAGGCATAATCTTGACCCGATTCGGTTCAGATAATGGCGTTCGATTGGTGTCTTCAAAATCGTGATGTATAAACAGAAATGATAGATAGATGTAAGATAGATACAGCAAAGAAAAGAGCAACCATTAAATTAATATATTAATCAAATTTATCTATGACTAAGTTTCAGCTTAATTAAGGGGCGAGTAATGTAATTGTGGTTGGCCACCCTAAATATTAATTTATAAGTAACAATATGCCCCAGCTCGCACCTCCCAGAGGTGCGATTTCGTTGCAACCTGTCGGACCTTTAGGCGTATCTTATTCCATTCCACGTGGTCCCATCCTAAGGGTCAGCTTCGCTCATATATAAGTTTGTTGGACCTATTAATTATAAGTTGGCTTCGCCTCTCAAATAATTACGTGGTTACTATATCTATAATTACAGCATAAATGAAACTAAAGCTTCTCCAGAAAATGCACTGAGACATAACATAGAGGTTAGTAATTTTATTTACGATATGACTATGTAGGACAACAATTCACACAAGAATGGCAAGAACATTGGAAGAAAGACACTAGAGCCTACATTACTAACGTTTTTCTGTTAGAGGACAACAAATGAAACTTTTCCGAATTATAAAGGATGTCTGTAGGGAGTTAGTGCAGCCGAGACGACGTGATGCTTCGCTGTGTTAGCAAGATAAACACCCAGCTGTATCTAGAGGTGTATTAATACGTATCAAGTGCATTAAACCGAGCCTAACTAACAAGCCCCAAGGATTCGGATCTTCTTCTTTAAATTTATCGTCTGATTCACTTAAATCTACGAGTGAAAATCATTGATTTGTAATGCTCATTCATTGCAATACGTTCTAAGGTATGCCTCATCGAGATGTTATGAGAAACCTGAGTTTTTTCGATGTTTTCCTGCAGAATTGAAAATGTAGTCGCGCAGATTTGACTTCTTCTGGGGTTCCACAGGGTTCACACCTATGCATGATTTTTTTATTACTTCCTGAAGGCATCTCAACCTAGGAGGTATACTTTCTCCTTCTTACTTGGATTTTTGTCTTTAGATAGGTGTTGTAGGTATTTTTGTAGGTTTTTACGCAAAACTAAGCGTTAGTGGGGTAGTACATAGAAATCAGCGTGGGGCATTTTTAGGTTCACATAGGGGGGTCATATTTTGTTGCAACCTGGTCCGAGAACGGCGCTACTGGTATATTACAGTGTGCTGCGGTTTGAAGCTCCTAGCGCCGCGCAAAATCTGTTCCCGACAGGTACTACAAACACTACAAAATATCGAACAGTGGCACGACGCCTACGAAACATTATTATAATTCATCATCGCGAAGCGTTAGGCGCGCGCGCGTGGCGTGCAGGCACCTACAGTCTACACCAACCATTTCTACACTCACATTTATCCTGCCCCGAACATAAAGGGGCATTATGCACGATACGATTGTTCGCGACCAACTAAAGTTAAGTTATTCTTAACCCACACTAATTCTATTCGCATTAGCGTACAATACATGCATTTGCAACCGACCAAGTCTCCGATGCATGCTCCAAGCCTGAATAAATAACCACTACACGATTATACTAGAGTGTTAATGTTGCTCGACGTTACCCTAACTATCTTAGCAACGGTAAATTCCCACATGGGTGAACAAAATCTACAGTTGAATATTTCGGCAAGAAAAGATATCGCACATTTTTTTCTATAACACACTCTTCAAAACTTCTTTTGAATACATCTTCCAATGTGTCGACGAAATACTCAAAATTATTATCAGGCATACATAAATTGCCAAATGTATCTCTGTTGGAGTTCTCATATGCCCTGAAAAAAACATAGCATAGAGCTGTCGTCCAAATCATCGTTTTTCCTTACGCACTCATTACAAATATCAAATAAAATGTCAAATAAAACACAGTATAATCGCCACGAAATCTTTTAACAGCCAATACGGACCTGCACCGAACAAAGTCTAGAGACGAACTCTACGAACTACATCAAACAAATACACCGAGCAATCAACTGCGCATCAACTACGTTATGAGGTAGAGATGGTAAGTAATCGGTGCACTGTATTTCAACCAGCCAGTCGATATAAAACACGTTCATGTTAAATGAATACAGTATATACATCTTTCTGCTTGTCTTCTATTAGCCAAAAGACTGCACGATTTCAACATGGCGTCAAGATGTGCGCGGTGGTCTGCGTAGATCTTCCCGCCAACGAGAGTTTCCGTTCTGCTTAGCGTAGCGTATATCTATTCTGCGATATCGCTTAAGCTGGGTATACTCTCACTTTCGATGGTGGAGTTCACTTAGGGGGCTCATATTTAGTTGCAACCTGGTCCGCGAAAGGCGCTACCGGTACATTACAGTGTGCTGCGGTTTGAAGCTCCTAGCGCCGCGCAAATTCTGTTCCCGACAGGTACTACAAACACTACAAAATATCGAACAGTGGAACGACGCCTACGAAACATTGTTATAATTCATCATCGCGAAGCGTTAGGCGCGCGCGCGTGGCATGCAGGCACCTACAGTCTACACCAACCGTTTCTACACTCACACTTATCGTGCCCCGAACATAAAGCGGCATTATGCACGATACGATTGTTCGCGACCAACTAAAGTTAAGTTATTCTTAACCCACTCTAGTTCTATTCGCATTAGCGTACAATACATGCATTTGCAACCGACCAAGTCTCAGATGCATGCTCCAAGCCTAAATAAGTACCTACTACACGATTATACTAGAGCGTTAATGTTGTTCGACGTTTTCCTTAACTACCTTAGCAACGGTAACAAAATCGTTTGAGAATAAGAATTAACCAGAACGATAAAACAACAATTTTTTTACATTAGTGCACTGTCAAAAATATATTCTGAGAAAAATTATGCCTATTCCAATTACTAATTAACTATGGTAATGAAAATCATTTTTATCAGATTCTCTGTGGATCACTAGATTTTGCGATAATGACCTTCTCACGGTGATGGACAATAAACGTAAAATACGGACAAGATATACATAATTAGAAAGTGGGTCATGTAAAATATCATAGAAATTAGGAAGAGAGGAAAAAATCAGGTTATAGCTTACACGATTTAGCTGGCTAAAGCCACTACAACCAACTCAAGGACCCATTAATATTCTGTACATAAGTTAGAACATTATCTAAAAAAATAATAACAATTTTAAATACCTACCTAATAAAAAAAAATTTTTACTGGTACTAAAAGAAAATTAATTCTTGGAGAATCATAAATTGTTCATTTGCGTAATTCATAGTAGCAGTTTACAATGGCTAAAAGTTGCTGCAATAACAGAAGCATCATTATATTTGTGCGATTGTTGAATTTTGTCGTGGCAACTAGATATTGTATATTAATTTTTGAATTATTGTGCAGGAGTTATAAATGTTTAATCAGATTCTCAATAACACTGTCGCTGTTGATAGACCTACCGCGTTGGGTTACTGCTCTTTAGTGGCGGCTCATAGCTAAAATAAGTGGAGGTGCTGTTCAAGAAAATGTTAAGCTTTTGTTTTAAAACATTGTGTAAAAGGAAAAACGTGTTGTCACGTTCCTAAATTCTCGCTGGTATCCAATGGACCTACCTATTTCGGTGTCGTTATATCTCCCTATACTAGCTCTGTGACCAATTTGTGCTCTGGGTGAGGTGTCAAGCCAGTGGCTTTTAGACTCCAATTTGCCAATGTTTCTGCGCGAGACTTCACTACGCAGCAGGTTAAAGTGTTGGGTTGGTAATTGCATCTGGTGCTGTTTGTGTTTGTTGCTCATTGTAGCATATTCGCCATGATGTTAATTTTGGTTGAAAGATGGTATAATTCTTGGACTAGTTGTTTTAGGATGTTTTGTAAGTGTGGATTATTTGAAGGAGGAGGAGTTTCGTTGTTGGTAGGTGAAACATGTTGACCGGCAGTTTGGGCATAGGTAGATACGGAACCGTCTTTGTGGGCGTGGTTAATTTTGCGGAGTTTTGGAAGTGTAGTAGAAGCTGTGGCTTGAGTGCGACTCAGGATTGTGGGGCGGATTTGGGTGTTGTGGATTCGTTTTGTGGTGGGCTAGGTCTGCGGAGTTTGGGAGCGTTGCTGTATCCGCGATATGTCACCCGATGGGATCCACCGCAGATGGCGCATTTTGCGGGTTTGTCTGTGTTGGTGCATTGGTTGAAATGATGTTCTTCGCCGCAGTGGAGACACTTTTGTGACGCGTTGCAGTGAGTGGAGGCGTGGGCAAACAGGAGGCAACGGTGACATTGTCCAGACGCTGGAGAACGCTTCAGTCGCTCCATGCGGACCTCCACGCCGCCCAGATCGGAGACATCGACTATAGTGTACTGGTCTTTGGGCACTGAGACGAGGATAAGAGGCATATCTTCTCTGGTTCTTGGGTGTCTCATTCTGACTACTTTGCTGGGATTAAATCCCTGGGGTCTGAGTTCTGTGTCCACATCTTCCAGCGAGAGATCCAGGTAGATGCGCCTGATGACGGCCTGGAGCTTTCTCTCCCCTGCGGAGGTGTTGGTGTGGAATTGTATATTGTTTTGGTTGAGGAGTTACATCGCGTTGTTGCGAGCTTCAAGCGAGAGTGTGAAATTTCTGCCATGTTGTGTATTTTGGGCGGAGCTTATCTTCACATTTTGGTCGCGGAGGGCGTCACGGATGGTGAGATATTTCCAGCTTCTTTGTCGGTGTGGGTGTGTGCTTCCGTAGAATGATCTAGGGAAAGGAGAGTTGTGGGTGCGTCGTTGGTTTGGGTAGTAGGAGTTTCTGGACAGGAGTCGGATAATATTTTGCTGGGTTGATGTTTTGTCTTCTTTGAACTCTAGGTCATTTGTTAGTGTGGGATTTTTAGGGGTGGGATTGGACCTACTTGCGTTTTGTGCAGTTCAGTGAAGACGGTCAACACGAAGTTAAAAGTCTGTCTGATCTCTTGGCCTCATGTACCAGGTGAACAATTTTTCCGGCAGAAATTGAAAAAAAAAACCTACATCCGTGAAGCGGAGTAAACGTTCAGAAACTAACCAAAGGAATGAATAAACAGCACTAATGAAAATTGTACATTCTGCTAAAAATAAAAAAAAAAAAACGGTATATTGGTCCAATTGCTATGTTGCGTAAACAAGAAGCAATAAATAAATCAAAACAAGGAAGCGCCTAATACTCAATACTCAATACCTCCAATACTCAAAAGACGAACTACCTAGTTACCCATCCAACAGCCAGCCGGGCGTCCATCTGAAAAAAATCAATTGATAAAATCATAATAGTACACATTTAGGTAAAGAAAGAAAGGTAAACGGATTTGTAATTTCCTTTAACATAAATTATTGAAGCTACATTCATTACTACATTTATGTAAAAAAAAATTTTCTAAAAACTAAATTATTGCACTAAAAATTAATAATTTTCCAAATTTGTTATTGTTTTCTGCATTGTTACGGCAAATCGCTCAAAAATTGAACTCGATTGGACAAGGGAAGTAAGTAAAATATCGATTACAACATGAAAATAATTTTTTTAAAGATTTTGCAAATTGGAGCAAGATTTCCAAAAAAATTAAATAAAATATATTCCTTTATGCATTGTCACCACATGCAAAATTTCAACTCGATTGGACATTGGGAAGGGAAGCTAAAAATAAAATCCGTTCTTGTTTTAATTTGCGCTAAAAGATTAATAATTTCTCCTTGACCTCTGGATGCCAACTGAGAAATTTTTTCTCCATTGAAAAATACGTTTTAATTAATTAATTTATGTAATTTCTGTCCAACTGTAACAAAAGGTGAATTTTGAGCTTTCATGTTCAGCAGGTTAACATTTTAGGCCGACCATATTCTCCTTCTATACCTAGTGCTTTCCAATTGTGTTCTTCTTGAGCCAGTGTTCCGTTTGGGTGATTTGGTTATCATGGTCACCCTTATGAAATTGAGTTACACTGGCTGTGTCTGGAGTGGTCCTGTCCAAAACTTTCGTCCTTCACGGGATGGTCTTAGGATAGTGTGCCTTGGCCACAATTCTGGTTTAAATATCTCTCCCACCTTTGATGAAAGATTAATAATTTCTCATTGACCTCTGGATGACAACTGAGAAATTTTTTCTCCATTGAAAGCACTACATTTGTTTTAAAATACGTTTTATTTAATTAATTTATGTAATTTCTCTCCAACTGTAACAAAAAGTCAATTTTGACCTTTCAGGTTCAGCAGGTTAACATTTGAGGCCGACGATATTCTCCTTATATAGTGCTTTCCAATTGTGTTCTTGAGCCAGTGTTCCGTTATTGTTATTATATGATAATTGTTGTCATTTATTATTACCTGCAAATCATTAAGTTTAGATCGTTTGGATTGAATAGGGTGATTTGGTTATCATGGTCACCCTTATGAATTTGAGTTACAGTGGTTTTGTCTGGAGTTGTCCTGTCCGAAAATTTCGTCCTTCACGGAATGGTTAATAATAATAATATTAATAATAATAATATTAATAATAATATAATAATTATAACAATAATAATTTGTTTTGCCCCAACGCCTTCTTCTCTCCTCCCAGAGGATCAAACACGCCCACGCGAGACCCCACACCATTTTGTCGCGAAGCCGTCGCGTGAGCGCCCCCAATCACCCAGGTACCATAAATCTTATTTTACTTTATTTCGACAAATCTTAATCACTTAATACAGCTTCATTTTAATATTAATTGACCATAATAATTCCGGCTATACTACAATTATTATTGTGCCGATATTTAAACTCAGATTCTTAACCTACATAACCAATATACACATTCCACAGAACCTATTGTCTATATCTTACTAGAACCAGAAGTAAGTTCACACTTATAACAATCAAATGAAGTGACTATGCACAATTATAGTATCAAACTCTTCTACGCACACTAAGCCAAATGGCTTGTCAGTGTGGCAACATGTGTCACAACCTATGTGCAGAATTTAACGTATTCGTCAAGTTTCCCGCAACACTAAAGTAATAATAATAACAACAAAAATAATATTTCCTTTTCAGACAATAAATCAACAAAGTAAATCAAATTACCATCCTAACAAACATAAATAAATAAAAAAACTCATAAATCGATATCCGTCAATGGCGCCCTTGTTTAGCCAATCCGCAAGGTTATCTATTGTTTTTGTTTCACCAACTGCCACCATCTCCTCATCCAGATAGTCCGCTTCCATTTTTCAGTGTTTATTCTTAGTTCATTCACTGTTTCCACCTCAATTCGCTTAGCACTCTAATTAGAATTATAATCGCTGCTTAATTTAACTTTTCCAGGTCCGACCCGTTAGCTATACGAATTATGTTTATATCCGTGTCCTTTCTAGTTAGAATATTCGCGTTCTGACCCATACATATTTATGACCCATTACCCTTGCCTTCTTTTCTCTTTTTTTGAGTCCCGTTATCGCCACCGCCAGCAATGTCACCGGTAACTTGCTGAGGCTCCATTCCCGGGTGCCTTTCATTCTCTGATCCTCGCTGTTGAAGTCTACAACCAGAGATTGCCTCCTGGGGCATGGGCGCTCTAACAACCTGCGGTTGCGGAGCAGATTGCGCCATTGGGCCATAAGTCGGAGGCGGTTGCTGCGGGGCTCCCCGTGCAGTGGGCGCAGCTGCGGCTTGCTGCGGGATGGGAGGTCCCCAAGCAGAAGGCAACGGTGCCTGCTGCGGCGGTTGCAAGGGTGGACCTCTTGATTGCGGTGGACCCTGCTGTTGTCTGCCATAATAGTGCCTTTTAATCCTTCGTCAAATACTCAACAATTCTTATATTCTCCTCCCCTTCCTGTCTGGCCTCCAGCGTTTATTCTTAGTTCATTCACTGTTTCCACCTCAATTCGCTTAGCACTCTAATTAGAATTATAATCGCTGCTTAATTTAAGTTTTCCAGGTCTGACGCGTTAGCTATACCAATTATTTTTATGAATTTTAAATTTATGTACGCCTTCTGAATGTACTTCGAAATGTGATAGTCAAATTTAAGATTTTCATCAATTATTAAACCCAAGTTTTTAACTTGCTAATGGTATGAATTTGTTGCCAACAGTTATGTTTATCCTATCTTGAATCCTAGCCCTCACCCTCTCCGCACCAAAAATAATCAGCTCGGTCTTTTCACAATTTACATTTAAGCAGTGTCTGAGCAACAGGACACTTTTATCAAATTCATCGGATCGCTATTCATTTTAGCACATGCCTCATCTACTCCACCTTCGTCAAACGAAACGTACAGCTGCGTATCATCCGCGTACAGATGGACGCTGCAGTGCTCAATACTACTTTTAAAGTTAGCCGTGTATATTCTGTAAAGGAGTGCAGATAACACCGATCCCTGCAGACATCCCATTTCGTTTTTAATAATAGATGAATTATTACCATCAACGGTCACAAACTGCTCTCTCTCTCCCCGAAAGATAACTGGTAATTAAATCCGCCGCAACTGGCTGTAAGCCAATGTAGTGAAGCATGGCGCTTAAAATGGGGTGGTTTATTCTGTCAAAAGCTTTGGAATAATCAAAGAGACACACCAACGTTAATTTATTATTATCTATAGCTCTGAGAATATCATCCACTATGTTTGTCAGCGCGGTCACGCAACTATCCCCAGCTCTGAAACCCGATGCGTCTCCGGTAACAAATTGTGATTACTGACATACAAATTTAGTTGACTCCATAGCAACCGCTCACACACCTTGGACAATACCGGCAGAATACCTATCGGCCTTAAGTCTCCCAGACACTCTACCTTGGATTTTTTTAGCAAAGGCAACACCACTGCCCTTTTCCATGCTACGGGGAATATTCCGGTTAAAACACAAGTGTTAACAATATCTCGGATCTGCGGAACAATGTGAGGGCAGCACCCATTTAGGATTCTTGTGTTAAGTCCGTCATATCCACTTGCTGTGCATTTAAGTGAGATGATTGTTCTTTCCAAATCCACATCAGCCACCAACTCAAAAGCAAACCGCGAGTAGTGTATCTATGAGTTAGATAAAATAAACAAATGTCATTATCCACACGTACGGCTGATGTTAAATTTGCAAAAGACTTACAGGAATTGCAGCTTTTACTTTCTGTAAAATATTTGTTCGCTTTAATACTACCCATGCATTTCTTTCGGTCTTTAGCTGATTTTCTATTCAGGCTTTCCTCTCGGCATTAATTGCAGTTTTTAAAGTCTTTCTCAAATCTTTATAATATTGCCACTTTGCATCCGTTCTTGTTGCTTTAATTTTTTTAGTGCTTGATCTCGTAGGTTCTGCATTAATTTAATGGTGTCTGTGATCCAAGGTGGCGGCGGCGACTGACCGAGTCTACATTTTCAAATGGTGCGTGTAGATTAATAATATTTAAAATATTTTCAGTTAGAAACTGTACGTTATCATTTACTCCAGGGATATCAAAAATTTCAAAGAGCGGTTTCAAGGGTGGACCTCTTGATTACGGTGGACCCTGTTGTTGTCTGCCAAAACGCACAATATTAAAATTTTTAAAATTTCTAAAATTTCTATCTTATCTAAAGAACAGTAAGTTAACTCGTGGTCCGATACTCCAGGAGGCGGCAGGACGCCCGCATCGCTAACGGCACCAGAGTCTGATACAAATATCAAATCAATCAATGACATTGTAGTTTTGCTGATTCTTGTCGGCTCGGATATTATTTGTGTGCAATTTTTTTGAAAGCTGTTATTCGAGCTCACTAATAAAAATAATGGCATTGCTTTTAGGTGGTCTGTAGAGTACTCCAGCAACAAATGTTAAACTGTTTAATTCAAAACTCAACCACAATTGTTCAGGTGTGTCGGGTGATTCCAGAAGTCTATACCTTAATGTATTTTTGATATAAAACGCCACCCCTCTTCCCCTCGAACCTCTATCGCGCCTGAGTATCACGTTCATATTTCGGGTTCATATTTCTGCGCCAAACTATGATGATTCGCCTGGATCAGTTTGCTGTGGTATAACGTCAAGATCAGAACTCGTTCTAATCAACACACATCGTACTCATTCAAAGTATAGTAGACCTTCCCCTTTAGTGCATCTCGCAACGGTCTTTTAAATACACATGCAGAATTGAGAGTCTTGAGGTGGCTAGGCAAATGATTAGAAATCTGCAGTGCTTTAAAGATAATTGAAGCATGGTACTTAGTAGACTTTGGTATCGGCAGTTTTAAATCACCCAGAGACCTAGTATCCCTCATGGACACATGAGAGCTAAACGTACGAGTTTTAAAGATAAATATACATACCTCAAAAAGAAAAACCGTATATAAACACATAACATTTAATCTATTAAAAAGAGGCCTGCATAACATGCTTTATATCGCTTAAGCTGGGTAGACGCTCACTTTCGATGGTGGAGTTTTCTGGGTCAACGCTTGTTAACTTCTTAATTGGAAATTTCGACGACATTCGGTGTAGAAAATGTCTGGTTCTCCAAAGGTTTCTTCCATTGGTCTGTGCTCTCCATGGAGGTGTCTGATATGGAGTGATCATCATCGGCTTTTGAGGGTTTGTCTGAGCTGTAGGAGAGGTGGCTTGAGTCACACACGGTGCTGTTCCGTCGTAAGTAGCACTTTTTGGTAAATATAGTTGGGACCAACTTTAGTGAAGCCTTTATCAACATCATGTGAATTGTAGCTAATAATAATAATAATAGCCTTTATTCCCAGTTATGAAATGAAAATACATTCGATATTCAATATAATTAATTAAAAACAAATAATAACAAGCTCCAAAAATAATATAATTATAGTAACATCAGTGTCAGTGCCCCGCTCAAACGATTCTTGTAGTTTATCGTTAAACTGTAACTAAACAATATATTAGTGAATGAGGATACACTATGATAAATAATACAAATTAGTATTCATTCATAATTGATGAGCGCCCTTAGGGCAAAGGCCTCCCCGAGTCGTTTCCATTCTATTCGGTCCCTTGCAGTTCGATTCCATAGCTTACCGGCCATCTCTACTATTTCGTCAGACCATCGTTTCCTCTGTCTGCCTCTACTTCTCCTGCTATCCATAGGGAACCAGTCTGTTACTTCTCTCACCCATCCGCTCTCTTTCCGCATTGTGTGTTCAGCCCATAACCAATTCAAGGATCTTATAGTGCATAGTATGTTACCAGTAGGTATTCTTGTTTTTATTTCCCTTATAGGTATTTTGTCTTTCCAGGTTATTCTTAGCATACTTTGTTCCAGTTTGTTCTGACATATTCGTAATTTTTGTGTGCTTTTACCTGAAAGCGGCCACACTTGGCACCCATAAGTTAGACAAGGGCTGACACACGCGTCAAATACACGGGCCGTTACTTTGTTGTTGACATTACTTTTAAAAATGTGCTTCAAGGACCAATATTTTTTCCATGTCAAGTTAATTCTCCTGTCTATCTCTTAGCTAGTCCCTCCCCGAAACGAAATTAGTTGGCCCAAGTAGATATATTCCTCTACGTATTCGATAGGTATTGAATCTATCGAGATTGGTGTTTTAGGTTGATTGGTTATCAGTTTTGTTGTTGAGTAGGTGATACGTAGTCCCACCTTTCTGCTATCCCGTCCCAGTGATAACAGTTGTTCCTGAAGTTCCTCTGCAGAGTTTGAAAACAAAACAATATCATCCGCAAAGCGCAACATAGCAAGTCGTCTTCCATTCACATTCACTCCAAAGTTCCCGCTGTCCCACTCCAACCTTCGAATCATCATCTCCAGAACGCAATTAAAAAGATCAGGAGACAGAGGATCGCCCTGTCTAACTCCCCTCTCCACCGCAAAAGATGCACCTTCTTCTTCTAGCTTGATAGCGGCCGTGTTACCTTGTATAATTCTTTTAGAATGTTAATAAATTTGGTGTTTATTTCTGCATCATTCAGCGAGCTCCAGATTGCGTCGTGATTCAGAGTGTCGAAGCATAAGAATATAAAGTTCTGTTGTATTCTGTAGTTTTCTCGATAAGCTGATTTAGTATATGTAGATTGTCTATTGTTGATTTGTGTTTGGGAATCCAGCTTGGTCGTCTCACTGATATTCGTCGAAAGATTTTCTCATTCACTCTTGTAGTACTCTTGTGAACAATTAGCATATTGTTGGAACTAGGCAAATGGGTCGATAATTGCCGATATCTGCACGGTTCCCCTTCTTAAATAAGATTGTTATTTGTGACTTCTTCCACTGTACGGGGATGTGTTCCTTTTCTAGTATCATATTGAAAAGATGGTGTAGTGGAGTTAAGTGTTCTTCATTTCCGACTCTAATAATTTCGTTGCTAAGTTTATCTACGCCCAGGCATTTGTTGTTCTTTAACCTATCTATGGACCATATTATCTCTTATTTTAATAAGGAAAGTGCAATTGCTGAGTAGGTGCTTCGTGGTGTATTATCTCCCTGTAAAGATGGGTTTGGGTTTGCATATAGACTTGAAAAGTAATCAGTTGCGATTGACAATATTTCATTTCTTCCTCGCACAGTAATTCCATTTTTTGTCAATTTTGTTATACATTGGGTGCCTTGTGATAGCTTTTTTTATTTCTTTTGTTGAACCTGTATTCTCCATCGCCTCCAAGATAGCTTTTTCTTCGTGTATAATTTTATCCCGCCTTATAGGTTTTCGGGCCAGTTGCTTGGTTTCGCTAAGCTGGGTTCTAATGTCTTCAGTTTTTATTTTTGTCGTTTCTAAGCGCGTTCTTTGTGTAATAATTTGTTTTGTATCTTCTGCCAAAATTGATGGTTTAATATATTTTTCTTTTCCGATACTTTGTGCAGCCTGACACATAATTGTTTCAATCCTATTATATAACTCTTGTACGTTCGTGTCTTTTACAATATTCATTTCTTTGTTGCTCTGTTCCAGTTTGTGTATAAGCGATTCTCCCTGTTCGATTATGGTTCTGCCTTTAGGAATTTGATAACATTTTTGTTTTCTAACGTCTTTCTTGGTGGTTTCATATGTAACTCTTATTAGTCTATGGTCTGTTATAAATTCAAAGTGGTTTAACACTTCTTCGTTTGGAATTGGTCTTATGTCTTTAGAGAGGAAAAACTCAGTCCCCTTTCTGTAGCCAGAAGGAGACGTACCTACTTTATTCCTACTTAATGTTACATCGCCTGCCAAATACTCATTTTCCTTGTACATTGCATTTGTCTTTGTCTGCGTGTGTGCCGCTAGCGTCTTTAATTGCTATGTGTTGTATCTGTGCGTGGTACTGCTTGTTGAAGGTTTAGTTCCACTATTTTGTGTTGCATTTAATACCTCTGAACTTTTTGGTGTTGGTAACGAGTTTGTTCTAACTCATTGAAAGAACTGCATGACATTGTTAGAAGTCCCCCTTTTTACATTTTGCTCTGTCATCAGAGGGCTATTCTTTGTTGTCTTCGCTGTATCTCCACCTTGAGCTTTGACTTGCATTGTCTTCTTCTACTGCGAGGCTTCTCTTCTTATTTGGTGGTTGTAGGCTTCTGATCTCTTCCGCATTAACTTCCTTGTGGTCCACAAACAGTTTGTCGTACATTAACACAGCATGGTGTCCCTCTTCTCTGCGTTGTTTCATTATTGGCACCAGTGCTTTCCTTTCCGCTCTTAGTGATTCGGGCAAATCTTCCCATATGTGTATTTTTGTGTCTCGTAGATTCTTACGGCTTGCAAGACTATCATATGTTTTTGAAAGAGAACGAAATTTTATGTGTATGAGTCTAGCTTTTTCCGGGTTTTTCGACCCCAATCTACGAATGTAGTCTATTTCAGGCATAGCTGTTTCTTCTTTTAAGACTGTATTGAACAAGCGTAAAACCGAATCCTCCAGTTCTCTCCTGTTGTTATCATTTTCTGGCAGTCCTTGTATTATTATGCTTTGTCTGCGATATTCTTTATCATAATTGGACAACTTTTCCTCGTGTATTGTTATTTTTGCCTCATTATCAGCGATTTTTGTTTCCAGATTAGTTGTTGTTTGTTTCACCTCTAGCCGCAATTCGTTAATATCTAGTCTTAAGTTAGTTATTACTTGAATTAATTCATCCATGTTCTGTTCCATCTTAGCCTGTTGATAAAGATACCTGTCGATTTTTGTGAGGCACGTGGCAAGTTTCGTATTTTGATTCGGAGATGGCGCTGTTGTTGCAAAGATTTGATGCGGTAGTGTGGATATTTGCGCGCTTTTCTCTTTTTGAGGTTATAATAATTAAATACCTTTTAATTGAATATGTATCCTATTCCGGCCTATTACAATACTTGCAGTTACTTCAAAATAGGAAAAATTAAAACTAGTTACTTAAACCTAAACTCAATCTATTTTCTTAAAAATGTACTCTTTCTAAACCCTTTGTGAAAATATCCGCTTCCTGTTTGTTACATGGTATATATTCTATTTTGATAACCCCTGTGTCTATTATCTCTGCTACAAAATTATATTTTATGTCTATGTGTTTAACCTTACGATTATTTTCAGAATTTTTTATTATTGATATGCATCCGTGATTATCTTTATTATCTCTTGCCTCTGCCTGTAGTCACAAAATCAGAATCTTCTCTGGAGCCTCCAGCCTCTTTCAACTCTTCAGTAGACTTCAATTTTGGGATGACTGCATCACCCAGTATAATAATAATAATAATAGTAATAATAATGTATTTATTGTCACCCAAATTTGCTAACTACATTCAAAAACTAAACGCAATGTATTGACAATTCTGCACGACAACCTGCTTTATATCGCTTAAGCTGGGTAGACTCTCACTTTCGATGGTGGAGTTCTCTGGGTCAACGCTTGCTAACTTCTTTATTAGCTTGTCGGAAATTTTGACGACATTCGGTGTAGAAATTGTGTGGTTCTCCAAAGGTTTCTTCCATTGCTCTGTGCTCTCCATGGAGGTGTCTGATATGGAGTGATCATCATCGGCTTTTGAGGATTTGTCTGAGCTGTAGGAGACGTGGCTTGAGTCACTCACGGTGCTGTTCCGTCTTGAGATATTTGTCGGAGTGGTTGTCAAACTACGTGCGTTTCCCTTCGGCGTTTTACGTCTGCCTAAGTTCAAACAAAGTTATACAATTAGCAAAAGATCTCTATGCAAATGAGGAAGTTTTATGAGGTGTTCATCAACTTTCCCGCAACACTAAAGTAATAATAATAACAATAAAAAATAATATTTCCTTTTCACACAATAAATCAACAAAGTAAATCAAATTACCATCCTAACAAACATAAATAATAAAACCCTTGCCTTCTTTTCTCTTTTTTTGAGTCCTGTTATCGCCACCTCCAGCAATGTCACCAGTAACTCGCTGAGGGTCCATTCCGGGGTGCCTTTCATCCTCTGATCCTCGCTGTTGAAGTCCACGACCAGAGATTGCCTCCTGGGGCATGGGCGCTCTAACAACCTGCGGTTGCGGAGCAGATTGCGCCCTTGGGCACCAAGTCGGTGCCGGTTGCTGCGGGGCTCCCGATGTCGTGGGCGCAGCTGTGGCTTACTGAGGGACGGGAGGTCCCCAGGCAGAAGGCCTTGGTACCTGCATTGAGAAAAATGTATAGGAATTATTGTAATATATATATATGAAATATATACGAAGTACCTCAATATGGCTAACAAACTAATTATCAACTAGTTAGACAAGATAGAAATATATTAACCTATCTTGCTTAATGCAACTTAACACATTTCCTTAAATATATATTTACTTTCATGCATATATTTATACATTTACGTCAACCTAAAAGTGGCATATAAATCATCATTAACTTTAGAAAATAACACAGGATAGGAATTTATTAATCTACTTTGCTTAGTACAACTTAACTCATTTGAAGTTCAGTCTTATAAGAATAGAAGTGATTATCAAAATGAAGTGTTTTAAACTTTTTGCAAACAAAATGTACATCCTTATATCCGTTGATAATTATTTCTTCTATAATTCCGAACACAGGAGATTCGCCACTTGCCACATCACGCAAATTAATCAATCCCATATTTTGCTGGTATTTAGTACCATGTACTGATGTTGCTTTAGAAATATTATGAAGTAGCCCTTGTGCTTCCATTAAATTTTGAACTTCCTGACGCATGTAAGTTTATTAAAACCATTATCGGAAAGTACAAAACATAAATTTTAGAATATCGTATTTTAATTTCAATAATTTAACATTTCCAATGTATGGTATTATACTGTATCATGAAAATTAATATACAGAATATTAATTTTTAAAATAAAAGCTCTGATACAGAGGTACAATACTCGTATTTTATCTATTACTATATAGAAGTTTTGTTTGTAACATACAGTTTCATTAAAACTAACATACAATTGGCTATAATACGTTTTTTACAATAAATTTTTCTCAGTGTGCTGCGGCGGTTGCAAGGGTGGACCTCTTGATTGCGGTGGACCCTGCTGTTGTCTGCCATAATAGTGCCTTTTGATCATTCGTTAAATACTCAACAATTCTGATATTCTCTTCCCCTTCCTGTCTCGCCTCTGGTGTTCCATTCCCAGTATGTCTGTTCTTCCTTCTATCATATCTAACCTTCCTCAATATCCTATCCTTAAATTTCTTTCATGTTAGTTGTACGTAAATCGGTGCAATTCCCACCCTGTTTATGTTGCTTGTCTTCACCCTATAAGCCACCTCTGTATCCTCCAAGGCAATCCCAACATCCAATCTCTTTATCTCATCGTGCATCAGCGTGCACCTTTCTATCGAGATACTCGATCTTGCGCTCCAATCCCTCTATTATTGCGCCCTTGCTTCCATTTCTCCGCTGCAGTTCTTCTATGGAGTTCTCAGTCGCTAGTATTTTTGAGCAATTCTCCAGTATAATCTGCTGTAGTTTATTTTCTAGGCTCTTAAGTATTTTATCGCTCTCACTCTGCTTGTCTTGGATCTCGCTTAATTGAGCTGATATTTTGATCAATCCGCGTTCCAGATCAAACTCCTTATCCGTGTCTCTCGTCTCCTGTGTTCTAGTTCTTGGTTTACAGTTTTCACACTTCCATTCTGTCTTCCTCCTTCTGGACATAGCATTCCATGTTGACGCCGCTATTGAGCAATCATGGTGGTATGATTCTGAACATTCATGACAGTGTACCAATAACCCATCATTGGGCAAATCTACCCTACATTTTTGATATTTAAACCCCCCACGTACATAAAACTTCAAAGTTCCATCTAGTGCAATTCAAGTCCAAAACGCCAAAACGATGAAAGTTTTTAAGTTGGGGAAAAAACTTTGAAGTTCAACAGGTAAACAACGAAAACTTTTCTAAGTGGAAAAATGTTTCAAAGTCCAAAACGTAAACAAACGAAAATTCTTCTATGTGGCAAAAATTTTCCAAAAGTAGTTCCAAAAATAGTCCAAAAACCGAACCGAAACCGAACGAGGAAGTCCGAAAAATTTTCAAAGTCCAAATCAAAAGTTAAATCCAAAAACAAACCAAAAAATCTCCATGCCAGGAGGGCGATGGTGTCCCACTGATAAGCACAACACACCACTAGATTAGAACGCACCTTTAACTAACCCGATGGGGCTTTTTGAGCTCAACCGGAATCGCTACTCTTTGTTCTCCATAAAACCCGAAATACCGCAAGTCTCGCCAAAGTTGCTTAAAATTCCTGTCCCCAGCTAACTGGTCAAGGTCCGGTCTTCTTTCCCTCTTAATGGCGGAAGCCGTGTAGTTGCGGAGTTCGGTATAGTAATTCCAATGCGCCTGTTCCCCGGAAGCCTTTGCCGTTTTATATGCCTGTTCCTTATCTTTATCATTGATTTTATTGTATCTATTATGTACGGGCAAGACCGCTTATCAAACAAAGCCACCATTGCCGACAAAAATAATCAATGTTATCATCTACCGAAGCATGGTCAAAGACCATGTTCCAGGGAGTATTTATCAGGTCAGAAAAAAACGTATCATGATCAAAAGACTTAAAGCTGCGACAGAGTTTAGACTCCCGAGATGGCGGCGTTACATCGAACCCCGCTGTGCAGAACGCAAGCGAATGATCGGACAGATGGTAGACACTGTGAACTCCTACGCTGTCTACGCTTATAGTATCCGACACGATGATAAAATCTATCAAGGGAGCACTGGTCTCCGTTGTTCTAGTTGGCTGATCAACGACCTGACAGAGTCCAAGCGCCACCAACACGTCCAGAAATCTCGACGAACATGAATTACCTCGGTTCAGGAGGTTAATATTAAAATCCCCTAAACACACAACAAAATCGCACATCAAGATAGCCTCAGAGAGAGCCTCCTCAAACAGTCCCAAAAATGAATCCAAATTTCCTCTAGGTGGACGATATACAGTACCAATCGCAAGACTAATAAATACCATCATTCATTCTGACGTTTATCCACACCTGTTCAAGGTTATCCGATATAGATCTGCTCAAAATACTAAACTGGTAGTGCTGCTTCACAAAAATGCCAACCCCTCCACCCCTGACCGTCCGCGAAACTCCAACAAATTCATAACAATCCACGCGCACCAACCGCTCAGACTGCCCATCTAACCACGTTTCCGTCATTCCAAAAACATCAAAATCGTCTCCAGCAAATTGCTCCGCCAGGTCAATACGCTTACCAGGAATTGGTCTCACATTTAAATGAGCAAATTTCATTAAACTAAAATTTACGAAAGAGTACTAAAATAAAACAAAACCGAAATATAAAAAATAGGTACAAAATAATAAACCGCAACCAACCTCTTTAAAAAGAAAATTCCTCTGCTGTGTCAAATCCTCCGAGAGCGAGATGCCCGAATCCCTAAGACGCGTCCTGTTTCCAAGAATATCTTACTTGGTCGCCTACGATTTCAGCTTGACGATGATCGGCCGACTACCATTGGTGGGTTTTCCCATGTTGTTACGTCTGGTGTATTGTTGTAGGGAATTCTCCTTCTTGTTTAGAGCTTGGATTTCCGTCTCGAGAGATTGGACTCAAACCCTCTAGCCTTGACGCAGTCTCAACCGCCTCACGTAGACCTCACGTAGCTGCAGAACTTTTTCCACAATACTCGCTAAGAGAGTATCGTCCTCGAATAATTCGACAAAGTTTCTCTTAGAATAGCTTGTATGTTGCCAATCTGATCTCTAGTGAGGGGATATACCATTATCGACTACATATAATTTGGCCTCTTTCATTTGTGATTCGTTATACGTTACACTCACCAACACATAACCCAAAGTAGGAATGCGGTGACCGTGGTATGCTTTTAAATTTATATCAGATGTGTGCAATTTACAATTTTTAAAACAGGTATTATAAAACTCCTTAGAAATAGCTGAAGTAGCGGGTCCTGTATCTAGTTCCATTAAAATCTTTGTTTTATCAATTACAATTAAAACATGGAACGGTTACTTTGTTGATGATTTCATATTAAATAGATTTAAACTTTTATTGCTATCACCTAAAGATTTACTCTCGATGTCTCCTTGCTGAATATATTTATTAGATTTCTTGAAAGGTTTAATTCTATTTAATTCAGGTTGCGATTTATTGTTACATATGCTACTAATATGACCCACCTTATGACATGTGTGCCGTTCTAAAGAAAAATTTTGCGTCGACATGATTTTCTTTTCCGCAATGACGACTGCTGGTTTGGCTGGTTTGTGACCGGTGTTCCCTCTTTGGCCGCGCGCTGTCGCTGACGTTCCACATTCGGAAAACCTCGCCGTGTTTTTCTTCGCCTCGTGGTGGATTTTATGAATTGCCGTGTAAGACTGCCCAACTACCATTTCTCCGTTAAATACCGCTGCTTCCAGATTGACGGATATGGTGTACGCCTTGCCACACAATAATTTATCTTCGATAAATAATCGCTTCCGAATATTTACATTTGCGAGTCCAAAAATTAAGTGGTCTCGCAAATTTTCTTCCAACGATTTACCGAAATTGCACTCCTTCGCCAATTTCTTCATCCTTATTATGAAATTGGCAATTGATTCGGCTTTACCTTGGATGCATTGACGAAATTTATACCGTTCCGCAATTTCGAATGGTTTCGGGTTGAAATAGTTTTTCATTTTGGACACTAGATCTTCTAAACTTTCATTTTCGGGTTCGTCCGGACTGCAAAAATCGACTATAACTTCAAATGCTTCCAGTCCGACCATGCTGATTAACATGGCGGTCTGCAGCTCTTCCTTGACTTGATTTGCCTTGAAGCATTGCTTTACTCTTGTGATGTACGATGTCCAATTTCCATTTCGTACGTCGAACTCTTCAATTTTACTAACACTCATTTTAATTAATTTTCACAGTTTACTCGTCGCCACTTGTAGTATCGTAGGTTGAAACCAAACAAGAATGATTTTATTTCATACGAGCACAAATATATATATATATATATATATATATATATATATATATATATATATATATATATATATATATATATATATATATATATATATATTATAACTCTAAATTTTAAACAACGAATACACAACTGTTTCAACCAATATAGTGAAACCAAATAGAAATATGCAATAACTGCAGTAACTAATATAACGAGTGGATAGCGGTACGGTTGCTCTCAACACATGGAGCCTACCCATCCGACTGATGGTTATTTTCCGCGTGGTGCAGCAACGCGTTCCCCACTCTGGTACGCTAGCGTCCCCCACTCTGGGTAGCTGGTGTGTACCCCTCTCATTTATTCGGTGACACGGCCATCCTGCAAGGTGTCACGCTCTCGGGATACCTGTCTCTGATCTGCTGTGCCTAGCAAAAAGAATACAACCGGACTAATTATCTAGTTTTTCTTTTACCAACAGTTTCAGGCACTCCATCGTTCTTAGCAAGCCCAGGAGCTACTTTCAACTTTAACATGCAAAGAGCATTCTCATTCATTCAAGTTCAGTGGCTGTTTCTATCAATCTACATCCAGTAACCACAGCTTAATTTCTTAACATAACTAACAGTCATCTAGTCAAATTTAGAGATCACCAACTACTTTAACATGATCTAACGCCGTAGTCAACCAAAGAATCTCGACTACTTTAACCAAGTTTAGAGTTATCACCAAAACTACTTTACCAAGGTGTAGAGCCGTATCAAACAACAAATCCCGACTGCTTAACCAAGTTTAGAGTTATCACCATAACTACTTTACCAAGGTTTAGAGCCGTATCAAACAACAAATCCCGACTGCTTTAACCAAGTTTAGAGTTATCTCACCATAACTACTTTACCAAGGTTTAGAGCCGTATCAAACAACAAATCCCGACTGCTTTAACCAAGTTTAGAGTTATCTCACCATAACTACTTTACCAAGGTTTAGAGCCGTATCAAACAACAATCCCGACTGCTTTAACCAAGTTTAGAGTTATCACCATAACTACTTTACCAAGGTTTAGAGCCGTATCAAACAACAATCCCGACTGCTTTAACCAAGTTTAGAGTTATCACCATAACTACTTTACCAAGGTTTAGAGCCGTATCAAACAACAATCCCGACTGCTTTAACCAAGTTTAGAGTTATCACCATAACTGCTTTACCAAGGTTTAGAGCCGTATCAAACAACAACACAAGAGTTCAGGGACTGTACAACGACCAGTTTAACTCAACAACCATCAACATTCTCGCATTCACAACAATAGTGACTTTTACAATTCATTTCTATATTTTCTCTTTTCCACTCCAAGCTCAGGAACTACATGTAGCTTATTTTACATCTTAAACTCAGGAACCGTAGTTTGGCTTACACAAAATGATGTTATATTTCTCTCAAAACTAACTATTACCACACATACCTTCTTCATCTGTCCCAATGTGCAAAGACCAGTTCACAACTATGAACAATTAATAATTAAATAAATTCAAAGCGTACAAATGATCCACTCCCTTTTTTATTGGGATACATAAACTAGAAAAACTTTTGAATTACATAACAACGTTCAACTTTCTTAACATGCCAACAAAACGAATTATCCTTTAATTCTGACATTATGACACATAACGATCCAGGACATCAATGTCTGCTATTATGATACTCGAAATACACAAACGTACAATTCTCACATTACGTTACGTAAACAGAATAAGGTATTTCAATCCTCAATTTATAACACACAAATTCCAATTCATTTAACAAATTATGTTAGACAAAACATAAGGGGTTTCCGTTTTCTAATTATAATACTTAAAGAACATAAACTTACGATTCATAAATTATGAATCACAAAACATTGAAACTACCAATACTCAATTTTTGATAGACAAGACTTTCCATTCTCAAATTATAACACACGAAGAACAGTATCTTACAAGTGTCTGGTTATTATACACCAAAACACATAAACTCCAAATTCTCAGATTCAGGTAGACAACTCTCTAATTATGATTCACGACGAACATTAATTTTCAATGTTCAAATCATAATACACAAACTCCAAAAGCTACACTCTCAAATTCAGCTACACAAAGCTAATAAATTTCAACTCTCCAATAATGATCGCAAGCATCAACCTTAAATTCGCAAATTAAGCCACACGGCATAAGATACTTCAATCGTCAATTTACAATTCATGAAGAACGTTTACCTTCAATTCACCAATAATGATTAGAAACGTAACCTTACTATTCTTAAACAAGTAACTTTCAATTTTGCATTATGAAATTACAAAACAAAAGATTTCCTATTTCCAATTTATAATATGCCACCTTCATATTTCTAAATATCAAATACGAGCGTAAGCTCTTCAAACGCGCCAATTACAGTACTCTTAGCAAAAGTACTTTCAATTTTTAAACAACAAATGATAAGGAGATTCCTGTTTTAAGTTAAGAAATGAATAAGTTTAAATCAGAAATTATACCGATTTTTCGTATTCTCAATGTTTTACCGCTAAAACACTTTTTAAAGGCTACAGTAGTTACCTACACTTATTATGGAAAACAATCAATCGTTAAATTATAAATCACAAACCATCGAGGCATTCCACTATTTCAACTATGATCTATTAATTATCAATAACAAAGCTTAAAAACATTGGTTTTGATCTTACTCCGTCTCGGCACTGGTACCAACAATGCATACGTTTCCAATGTTAAAACACTCTCTCCAACACGTCTCTAAGTGGCGTATAACAAGCATCAGCAAAAACTTTTACAAACCACTCGACCATTCTGACAAGTGTAAACAAATAAAAACAACACATTAAGATCATATTGAAAATTGATAATAGTGTTGTCGATCGTAAATTAAACAAACAAAAGTCGTAATCAAATTGAACGAAGCACAATGATACCAGAACAATACTACCGCGTCGATACCTGCCAACGATACCTGCGTCGTATCGTTGGCATCCACTGTCTAAAACCGGCGCCGCCGAGGCTATGCAAGGAACATTCGATAGTGTCGAACGCTCGGTACATGAAATAATAATCCACAATAGTAGAAAAACACTCCACCAGTTAGTCAGGTACCGGATTTAGTGGTTCTCCGGCATTTGCGATGACCCAGGGCTCGAGGTCGCTCTACAATAGGTTCCCAATTTGCAATTATGCACACCTGTACTTACATGATTTTCCTTTCAATGCAGTTCAAACAACAAAATCTCAACAAGTTATGACCCAACAAATTATAAAATCTCTTTTAACAATCACTATTAGTGTGCAACTCTCTTGGTATCAACACAAAGATAACAACAATTAAATTCATATCGAAAATAGACAATAGTTTTGCATACTGCAATTAAGCAGACCCGTACTTACATGATTTTCCATTCAATGCAGTACAAATAATTATTGTCAACAAGGTATGACGCAACAAATTACAAAATCTCTTTTAACAATCACTATTATTGTGCAACTCTCTTGGTATCAACACAAAGATAACACCAATTAAATTCATATCGAAAATAGACAATAGTTTTGCATACTGCAATTAAGCAGACCCGTACTTACATGATTTTGCATGCAGTACAAATAATTATTCTCAACAAGGTATGACTCACCAAAATTAAACGATCTCTTTTAAGCATCACTAATACCTTGAAAACAAACAATTTTGATCCCAAGTACCATAATCTCCATAATATGATCTCAAGTACTTCCGTCAGGCAGCGAGGGTTAACATTTTCAGCTGTTTCTTTGTTCTTGGATTTTGCACGCGAATTAGGTCCCACTTCTGATATTATAACTCTAAATTTTAAACAACGAATACACAACTGTTTCAACCAAATAGAAATATGCAATAACTGCAGTAACTAATATAACGAGTGGATAGCGGTACGGTTGCTCTCAACACATGGAGCCTACCCATCCGACTGATGGTTATTTTCCGCGTGGTGCAGCAACGCGTTCCCCACTCTGGTACGCTAGCGTCTCCCACTCTGGGTAGCTGGTGTGTACCCCTCTCATTTATTCGGTGACATATATATATATATATATATATATACATCAACATAACACATGCGCAATAATACATTTAGAATGTTTAAAGAAGCGTACCTATTTATATACAATATATTACAGTAATATAATTTTGTAACCATAACGCATCACATACAGCACTACATAAAGCAGTCCGTTCAGCCAAAGTGGATGATAAAGCAATACATTTCTGCTTTCTTGTAATACTTTTATTAATATACCAGAAACAGATTTTCGATCGTTCAAGTCACTTCCCCAATCAGAATCAACAAAAATGGTACTTCTGGCTTATTTGTTCTCTTGTAATACAACTTCTTTCCCCTTTTTTTGAGTCCCGTTATCGCCACCGCCAGCGATGTCACCGGTAACTTGCTGAGGCTCCATTCCCGGGTGCCTTTCATCCTCTGATCCTCGCTGTTGAAGTCCACGACCAGAGATTGCCTCCTGGGGCATGGGCGCTAGCTGTTTGCTTCTGGCATATGCGAGATGGAATACCCTGAATTCTTTTAGTCACAAAAACACTTTGGAGTTTCTGGGGAGGAGTCGGATGATATTTTGGGAATAGTTTGCTGGGTTGGTGTTTTGTCTTCTTTGGACTCTAGGTCATTTGTTAGTGTGGGATTTTTAGGGGTGGGATTGGACCTACTTGCATTTTGTGCAGTTTTGTGCAGCTCAGTGAAGACGGTCAACACGAAGTTCAAAATCTATCTAATCTCTTGGCCTCATGTGCCCCTACATCCGTGAAGCGAAGTAAACGTTCTGAAACTAACCAAAGGAATGAATAAACACCATACGATTTCAGCTTCACGATGATCGGCCGACTACCATTGGTGGGTTTTCACAGTCTGTTAAACCGATCAAACTATTCTACTCCAATCGGCAATTGCAGTTTGTCACCAATTAGCCGGACGACCACTGCATTCAAATCCTCAGGGTCCCGATCTGGTATTCCAAAAATTCGTATGTTGTTACGTCTGGTGTATTGTTTTAGGGAATTCTCATTCTTGTTTAGAGCTTGGATTTCCGTCTCGAGAGATTGGACTCAAACCCTCTAGCCTTGATGCAGTCTCAACCGCCTCACGTAGACCTCACGTAGCTGCAGAACTTTTTCCACGATACTCGCTAAGAGAGTATCGTCCTCGAATAATTCGACAAATTTTCTCTTATAATAGCTTTTATGGTCGCCAATCTGATCTCTAGTGAGGGGCATCTCGGTGCAACTATATTCACACACTTTGGTACAAACGATTCTCAAAAAACAATCCTGCAACAAGGACCACTTCTCTAGTAAAAAACCCTTAAATTACGGAGCGCACTAACACGTGTTATTCGCAAGACATGCTGTCTATCATAATCTATCAGAATGACTGTGTCTAGAGATACTAGCTGTTTGCTTCTGGCATATGCGACATGGACTACCCTGAATTCTTTTAATCAAAAAAACACTTTGGACACTTTGTCTATACGAATTATTTTTATATCCGTGTCCTTTCTAATTAGAGTATTCGCGTTCTGAACCCACTCATATTAATGACCAATTACCCTTGCCTTTTTTTCTCTTTTTCTTGAGTCCCGTTATCGCCACCGCCAGCAATGTCACTGTTAACTTGCTGAGGCTCCATTCCCGGGTGCCTTTCATCCTCTGATCCTCGCTGTTAAAGTCCACGACCAGAGATTGCCTCCTGGGGCATGGGCGCTAGCTGTTTGCTTCTGGCATATGCGAGATGGCATACCCTGAATTATTTTAGACACAAAAACACTTTGGACCGAAATTCGTATTATTTTAAATATTTTCTATTAATTTTGAACCTTTGAACAAAACAAGTCTTGTGAACTAAGCTCCCCCAACCCCACGCAATCATCGCTGGGGTTCGTGTTGAACTAATCTGGCAGCCCTGTATGTAAACCTAAACTAAGAGTGTTGTTCCTAACTGCAAATCTGCCTAAAACATTACTATTTCTGGACTTCTGAGTGGAAGGCATTCGCCTTATGCACTCGACCACCTCCGCTCCTTACAGTCATTGTAAATGAGGTCATTCCATTCAATTGTGACTTATTTGTTCTCTTGTAATACAACTTTGTTTCTCTTTTTTTGAGTCCCGTTATCGCCACCGCCAGCAATGTCACCGGTAACTTGCTGAGGCTCCATTCCCGGGTGGCTTTCATCCTCTGATCCTCGGTGTTGAAGTCCACGACCAGAGATTGCCTCCTGGGGCATGGGCGCTCTAACAGCCTGCGGTGGCGGAGCAGATTGCGCCCTTGGGCCCCAAGTCGGAGGCGGTTGCTGCGGGGCTCCCCATGCGGTGGGGAGCCCCGCATATACTGCTCCGCAATAACTGCCCCTGAATTCCTTTTCTTTCATATGCTTCAGACAAACTCTTCCACATTTGATGAGCAGTCTGCTTATTTTTTAATAATTCCAACTGCTTATCGGTCACACATTGAACAATCAGAGATCTACCCTTCACGTCTTTTTTCTTTGTCATATCTGACATATCTGTCACTTCATTTTCTATCACTTCTAATACTTACATCCTTCTCAAAAAATAGTACCAGCATTCTATCTTTCCAGCTTGAAAAATTGTGTCCATCGAACGGACAAATTGATCAAATTCAAATTTAATATCTAAGCATTAAAGTGAATTAAAGGTAACTTTTCCTTATAACATTTTACATTTATTTGTGAAACACTGATACTTTACTAAAGGGAACATTTCACTATTTCTTGTTTTCCAACCATTATGTATATGTAGCACTTTTGGACCAAAACTCATTATAATGACTTTTCTCGAAAAATAAACATTTTGGTCCATTATAAGCATAGTTCATGGAGATAGACTGTGCAACTATAATAACATATGGTTTTTTTTGATCGGCAATAAAATATCAACGGAATAAAGTAAAAGACCAAGTTCGTCACTGTTCAGGTTTATTTAGATTTTATTTGCGACTAGTTTAGCCTACAAATGTATTATCCAGCCCAACATGTAAAATTACATGTTTTACATTTTATTCCGATTTCTTGACCTGTTTTGTGTCCATACAACATCATAATAACAGATCAAGTTTTCACATAAAAATTGAAAATTAAGTGGGACAAAATATATTTTCCGATCAAAATAATATTTAAAGCGCTTCTTACTGACATGATTATACATTTGGCTCTACAGGCATATTGATTACCAAGAATTTTGTCTTTTTCACTCCACCCTGATACCTGATTGTCATGGTGTTTAGTTGAATGACGATTAAGCGTGATCACAAATTGTTTGGAAAAAGCGAGTTCATGGTGTTATATTTCCTAAGTATTGAAACAATGAGTTTTCTTCCAAGGTGGCTAACATCAAATTTCTTTGAAAAGAAGGGGGTGGTCGGCCAAAGTAGTTCGGCAAACTAACGTTTCATACCCGCATGTCCTCCTGTTGGTAATATATGAAAATCGTTTAATATCAATTGTTGAATCTCTTTTTCTGTTATGCATTGGGTACCTCTAATGATTGTCATTTTTATGCCGGTTTTCTTAATCTATTTTTTTAATTTCTTTACATCATTTAAAAGTACTGCGCAGTTACTTTTTATTATTGTTAATTCTGGAATATTCAACTTTTTACAAACTGTATTCAGGTTTCTCAATGACGTGTTTAAAACTGACGTTGACTGAGTTGCCTGTTTTATGTAAACGATTCCTTTCATTTCATCACATTATTCCACACATAACATTTTATAATATTTTGAGGATTTTCACTTTCATTTCATTTCGAGGTACATTGGAAAACCAATGGCGAATAAATGTAAAAAATGCAGTGGAGATTTGCCCAATGATGGGTTATTCGTACAATGTCATGAATGTTCAGAATCATACCACCATGATTGCCTCCCATCCCTCAGCAAACCGCAGCTGCGCCCACCTTATGGGGAGCCCCGCAGCAAGGCAATCTCTGGTCGTGGACTTCAACAGCGAGCATCAGAGGATGAAAGGCACCCGGGAATGGAGCCTCAGCAAGTTACCGTTGACGATTCTGGCGGTGGCGATAACAGGACTCAAAAGAAAGAGAAAATAAGGCAAGGGTAATGGGTCATAAGAATGAGTGGGTTCAGAACGCGAATATTCTAACTAGAAAGGACACGGATATAAAAATAATTCGTATAGCTAACGCGTCGGACGTGGAAAAGTTAAATTATGCAGCGATTATAATTCTAATTAGAGTGCTAAGTGAATTGAGGTGGAAACAATGAATGAACTAAGAATAAACGCAGTAAAATGGAAGCGGGCTATCTGGATGAGGAGATGGCGGCAGTTGGTGAAAAAAAAAAACAGTAGATAACATTACGGATTGGCTAAACAAGGGCCAAAGTTGACGGATATCGATTTATGAGTTTTTTTTATTCATTATTCATTATTTTTTTTTATTCATGTTTGTTAGGATGGTAATTTGATTTACTTTGTTGATTTATTGTGTGAAAGGAAATATTATTTTTTGTTTAATGTTGCGGGAAAGTTGATGAATACGTTAAATTCAGCACATAGGTTGTGACACATATTGCCACACTGACAAGCCATTTGGCCTAGTGTACCTAGTACCTAGATTATAAATGAGAATTTACTTCTGGTTGTAGTAAGATATAGACCATAGGTTCTGTGGAATGTGTATATGGGTTATGTAGGTTACGAATCTGAGTTTAAATATTGGCACAATAATAATTGTAGTATTATTATCTATCTCTTTTTCTGGTATAACCTTTAATTCGACTGGGTCTACAGATAACTCCACGGTCCCAGGGTAATTAAGCCTGTTTTCATTTGGAATATTATTAAAAGAATCCACAAAATCATCGATTTTTCTTTGTTGTGCTCGAGTTATCGCGCATATTTTTGCTGTTGAATTATCTCCTAGTTCTTTCAAATCATTACTGCCTATGATTACTCGTGATAATGTATCTGCAGTGATATTTTCTTTAACTTTCACATAATTAATTGTGAAATCATATTCTTCCAAAATTAATCGAAACTTGGGTTCTGGTGGTTTGGGATTGGTTGCTGACGAGCAAAATATATGATTGTGAATATGTATCGAGCAAATATTTAATCCTTAATTTAATTTAAACACAAATGCAATTGTATTTACGGCCAAGCTTTAACTACATACTAGCATCGCAATATTCGTAATTCCTCTACGTAGGCACTGCAAACAAAGTATGCTTGTGTTTGCCAAGCTCATCTTTATAGAAAATACAGCTGTCCATACCTTATTTTTACCGAGTAACTCCGATAATCGCTTTAATTCTTGTGCTCGCATCCATGTCAAATCTTCCTTTATCACAATTTTTGTACTCTTTAAACGGGATTTCGCACGAACCACACACTTGATTTTTATGCTTGTAACTTGCTAACTACACTATTATCGCACGTGTCGAACTACTAAATTTCTTTTCCATCCTTCTCCTCGATACCAAGAATTCGCTAATTTTGTCGTACACTTAGCCTTGTTTGTATACCACCATTGTTTCGATTGTTTACTGAAGGCTTGGGTTTTGTGATGCTTTGCCAAGATTGTTGAACTCCATTTCTTCGGTTGTCTTCCGATGGGATGGGTTTTTCTATATTCTGCCTAGTTTTGATGAAACCATTTCTTCAACTTGGTTCTGGTGGTTTGGGATTGGTTGCTGACGATTTTGACGCCATGGCGCTCTTCTTAGCCTCCTCCCTTGTTCTGATATTACATTCATGATTCTATGGCAATTTCTTCCTGCGCCCTCTTCGTTTGGGCTCAGGTTTGCTAATGACAGCCTCAATGAATTTCTTTTTTTTCTCCTCAATTTCCTTTGATATGGTTCATCTTCTCTTCCTGTCGACCCTATCGTTGGTGATGACATGGGGTTCGATAACCTGTAGCTTGTGGTACATTGATGTGTAAAAGGGGAAAAAAGAACGTCGACTGCTCTGCTATAATGGTAGACAGGATTTCTTCTGAGTATTTGCTGTCGTATTATTTTGTCAACCGTGTTGAGGGTACCCATTCAAACTTTCGAGTTGTTGTATGGTGTTGAATTCCTTATCACGGCTCTCCTTGTTAAGCGGCAGCTGTAAGGCTCTGTGTACCATAGTCCTAAAGGCTGACATCTTTTGGCTGTGGTGATGGTGTGAATCCGATAGGATGAGGGCTGAACATGTAGTTGTTTTGCGGCAAATCCCGAACTGGAATGAGTTACCATTACGGGTTATTTCCAGATCGAGGAAGTTAATGGTGTTGTTATTCTCGACTTCTTTGGTGAAACTGAGACTGTTGTGGCTCCCATTGTGATAATGAAGGAAATCATCGAGTTATTAGTTGTTACCGGTCCACAGACACAGGGTGTCATCAACATATCTGACACACCATTTAATTTGATCTCGGAACGGGTTCTTGTTGTTTAGGGTATATTCTTGCTCGACTTCCTTAAGGAAGACATCGGCAAGGAGGCCAGATATTTGGGAACCCATTGGGAGTCCTTCATCCATCTTGTATGTTTGTCCTTTGAAAGAGCAGAAGTTCTGTGTAACAAGGTGCTGAATCAACCTGTGGATATCCTCCGCGTCTCTATCACAGATGTCGGCATCATGAAGGATGTTTTTGAGACTGTAGAGTGTCATCACTGCGTACATTGGTATAAAGGTTTACGATGTCAAATGAGACCATTGTTGAATTATCGGCGCTTTGCTGCAGTATCTTGGAAGTGACGTCATATGAGTTGCGGACAAAGTGTTTCGGGAAGAAAATTTCTCCAAGGATTCTCAGTGCGAGCTTTGACAGGTTGTAGGTGGGAGTGTTGTAGAAGGCAACGACTCGTCTGATGGGGGTACCAGGTTTATGCAGTTTGGGCATACCGTAGAGCTGCGGGAGGATAGGATTCATTGGGATCAAGGGATGCTTACGAGGGTTGTACTTTGTAAAGGTTTCGGAGAGACCTTTTATGATTCGTTTTAGCTTGGTCATGGTGGAACTCAGGGGATTCTTTGGCATTTTGCTGAGTTGTCTCTTCGGAAATTCTCTACTTTTTCAGTGTATGATTACCATGCCCGAATTCTTATCGGCTTATACCACTATTGCATTATTCCTTCTTAGTTTGTTCTTAATGGACGAGATAGTACTGTGGAGTGAATTATTTCCAGGTGAGTTCTGTCTGGATATTCGTCGTTCTTCGTTTTTTAGTGCTTGCACACGTCACTTCTAATGGTATCCTCGGATTGCCATCTCCATTTCAATTGCGGTGATGTGCAGTTGAGGTTTAGATGGCCGAGGTGCAAATTTGTGGCCCTTGTTAAGAAAAATCTCCTCGTTCGGGCAGAAGCGGATGTTTGTTAGGTTTGTGACGTTACTGTCAAAATCATGGAATGCAAGTATTGGTCGAGATTGGTGTCCTCGGTAAATCTTAGTTCTACGGAGGGCTTCCAGTTTACGCCGCTTGTTGGTGTCTGGCAGAATGGTACGGAAAAATGTCAGCTCTTCGCCGGAGGTGATGAGAGACTGGATTTCGATATAGTGTAGTCGAGAGCAGAGCGCCACATATAGATTATATTTCCAATAGTGTCCTTCATTGGGTGTCCTCGGATTGCCACCTCCATTTCAATTGCGGTGATGTGCAGTTGTGGTTTAGATGGCTGAGGTGCAAATTTGTGGCCCTTGATAAGAAAAGTCTCCTCGTTCGGGCAGAAGCGGATGTTTGTTAGGTGTTGTGACGGTACAGCGGAATTCATGACTGGACCTCGATATAGTGTAGTGTAGTCGAGAGCAGAGCGCCACATATAGATTATATTTCTCAAAGTTGTTGCGATCCAGAATTGAATATTGTCGGTGTAATTCGTTCTTTAAGATTAAGTTGTTTGTTCTCTCCTCTTCTCTTCGTTATTTAGTGCTTGCACACAGTCACTTCTAATGGTGTCCTCCATTGGGTGTCCTCGGATTGCCACCTCCATTTCAATTGCGGTGATGTGCAGTTGTGGTTTAGATGGCTGAGCAGCAAATTTGTGGCGCTTGTTAAGAAAAGTCTCCTTGTTTGGGCAGAAGCGGATGTTTGTTAGGTTTTGTGACGGTACAGCGAAATTCATGACTGGGTCTCGATATAGTGTAGTCGAAAGCAGAGCGCCACATATAGATTATATTTCTCAAAGTTGTTGCGATCCAGAATTGAATATTGTCGGTGTAATTCGTTCTTTAAGATTAAGTTGTTAGTTCTCTCCTCTTCTCTTCGTTATTTAGTGCTTGCACACAGTCACTTCTAATGGTGTCCTCCATTGGGTGTCCTCGGATTTCCACCTCCATTTCAATTGCGGTGATGTGCAGTTCTGGTTTAGATGGCTGAGGTGCAAATTTGTGGCCCGTGTTAAGAAAAGTCTCCTCGTTCAGGCAGAAGGGGATGTTTGTTAGGTTTTGTGACGGTACAGCGAAATTCATGACTGGATCTCGATATAGTGTAGTCGAGAGCAGAGCGCCACATATAGATTATATTTCTCAAAGATGTTGCGATCCAGAATTGAATATTGTCGGTGTAATTCGTTCTTTAAGATTAAGTTGTTAGTTCTCTCCTCTTCTCTTCGTTATTTAGTGCTTGCACACAGTCACTTCTAATGGTGTCCTCCATTGGGTGTCTTCGGATTGCCACCTCCATTTCAATTGCGGTGATGTGCAGTTGTAGTTTAGATGGTTGAGGTGCAAATTTGTGGCCCTTGTTAAGAAAAGTCTCCTCGTTCGGGCAGAAGCAGATGTTTGTTAGGTGTTGTGACGGTACAGCGAAATTCATGACTGGATCTCGATATAGTGTAGTCGAGAGCAGAGCGCCACATATAGATAATATTTCTCAAAGTTGCTGCGATCCAGAATTGAATATGGTCAGTGTAATTCGTTCTTTAAGATTAAGTTGTTTGTTCTCTCCTCTTCTCTTTGTTATTTAGTGCTTGCACACAGTCACTTCTAATGGTGTCCTCCATTGGGTGTCCTCGGATTGCCACCTCCATTTCAATTGCGGTGATGTGCAGTTGTGGTTTAGATGGCTGAGCTGCAAATTTGTGGCCCTTGTTAAGAAAAGTCTCCTCGTTCGGGCAGAAGCGGATGTTTGTTAGGTTTTGTGACGGTACAGCGGAATTCATGACTGGATCTCGATATAGTGCAGTCGAGAGCAGAGCGCCACATATAGATTATATTTCTCAAAGTTGTTGCGATCCAGAATTGAATATTGTCGGTGTAATTCGTTCTTTAAGATTAAGTTGTTAGTTCTCTCCTCTTCTCTTCGTTATTTAGTGCTTGCACACAGTCACTTCTAATGGTGTCCTCCATTGGGTGTCCTCGGATTTCCACCTCCATTTCAATTGCGGTGATGTGCAGTTCTGGTTTAGATGGCTGAGGTGCAAATTTGTGGCCCGTGTTAAGAAAAGTCTCCTCGTTCGGGCAGAAGCGGATGTTTGTTAGGTTTTGTGACGGTACAGCGAAATTCATGACTGGATCTCGATATAGTGTAGTCGAGAGCAGAGCGCCACATATAGATTATATTTCTCAAAGATGTTGCGATCCAGAATTGAATATGGTCAGTGTAATTCGTTCTTTAAGATTAAGTTGTTAGTTCTCTCTTTCTGAGTGCTTGTTAGAAGGTATCGGGGTTTTGCAAAAGTTGGCGTAGTATTCTCTCGCATGCATGCCGTTATGAATCTGATGCTTTGTTGCGTCTTCACAATCTTTATGTTGATGTTGAGATTTTTTTATTTACTTGTATTAAGATTCTATTAGGATTGTATTTTTTTTGTTTACTAGTATTAAGAACCGTAAGAGGGCCACGTTCCGTGTGGAAAATGTCATTAAATTTAGCACAAATTCGTCGATTGATAGTTTTTCTTCCTTATTTGATCCATCTTTATTTAATGTTGTTAGCAATTTATCAATCCGACCAACTGAAATTTTTTTGTCTTTTTAAATGCACGTGCATCATAAATAGCAAACTTTTATAGTTTTGACAAATTTTTTTTTAATTGAATATCTCTATCATTTGTATTTAATATACTTACTGGTAATAATTAATTGCTTTTGTTAAAATTCTCGCAGTAAAAATGTCCTCGGAAATTTCTTTCGGTAAAACAACATAATCTGAGTCTAATTCCACGTTGAAATATGATATTGTCTCTCGGTGGAATGAGAGTTAAGGAGACCCTAAACGGTCAATCATTTTTATCAAATTTTGGTATCAATCGATTGAATCAAGCATGATTGACCAACCAGAAACTCGTTTGACGCTTGGGCCAAGCGTTGACAGTGATTGATAGAAAGTTTGAATGACTCCAGCGGTGGACGAGCGTGCTTGATCGTCTAGGCCAATATTCGTCAAGCATTGCGTCAGTCAGTCGCTGGCAGCCATAGAGGACATTTCGCTAGTGGAGACTGAAAGTCGTCAAATGACGCAGACTAATGATAAGTGTGAGCACGAGTTTATCAACTTGCTGATAGACCTGTACACAGATTGCCATGAGTTGTGGAAAGTAAAGAGCAAGGACTATTTTAACCGGAACAAAAAGTGTACAGCATTGAAAAAAATAGTGGAGGCGTTAAAACCGTTCAAAAAGACTTTACAGTTGCCCCATTAAAAAAAACCTCAGACAGAAGAAGACATAATAGCTAAGGGCTGGGCTATGAAATTAAAGAGGTTACATCCAGACCAAAAAAGCTTCGCAGAAAAGATTACGGATTAAGGATTAAGATTAAGGAGGACGTTTTGAAACGTACCAACGTTGGTCAGCTTCGCCAGGTTCATCGTCATCGACATCGTCTCATTCAAGTCATCCAGGTTATAATTGGCAATGCCACCCCAACGCCCAACTGACTCTCCCTTCTCGTCCAAGTCCAAGTGACCCTTCTTCTACTTCACCATACCAACTACCAATTCAACTGCCAGCCTCGGATAATGCTGCTGAGTTTTTGTCATCATTCACCTCACTGTGAAATTTGGAACCATATTTCGTGTAACGAGTGACGTGCATATATTTAAAACATTTATTTTCGTATGTATTATTTTGTTTTACTCAAAATGTAAAAAAATAAAGAGATGCCTGAATGTTATCTTGCAATGCCTTGATAATTGCTGAGCATGTTTCCATTATGATGAGTTCCAGAGTTTGGGGACCAATGGCGCACAAGAATTTCAGGTCTTCCAAATCCATGAAGCTAGATACATTAATGTGATGGAAAGTCTCTGAGTTTCCGGAATCGCTTCAGGCATATTTGTATGCTTCTTCTCTAGTTTGGGCCAAATTTACATTAGTAAAAAATCGAAACTCTCTTGGTCCATTCTGAGAAAGGTCCGATAGTCCTCCGGTTCCGTATCGCGCAGAACGTTCAATAAATGCTCATGAGTGAAGTGGTTTCTCATTTTGTACCACTCATTGGACCAGCGTCGTTTTCTTTTTACTGTTTTTTTTGCTTAAGGACAAGCAATGTTATAGCGAGAAAGGCTAAGTCTATATTCGTAGCCATCGACAAACACTTCTGCGTTGGAAAGTGAACTGAAATGAGTTTTGATCAAAAGATTGACGGGTTGATTGAAGGTTGATTGAAGCGCGTGTCAATCGATTGATGGAACCGTTTGATCAAGCAGCTTGACCGTCTAGGGTCTAACTAAAACATTCTTTTCTCGATTCAAGCGGTATGTATGTTTTCTTTCCCTTATACCAAAATGAAAACATGAATTTCTCATAATGTATTACCGAAAAATACTTCACAGGAAGTCAGCCCCAATAATTCCATGACATTCATTTGTTACATCGTTCATTATAAAAAAATGTGGTTCAATGGTTAAACAAATATTTGCTGACCCATTCGCTACTGTTGAACCTGATATACCCTCTATTTCTATTCGCTTTGTTGTGTCAACATATTCCAATTTATTTACACATGATGCGAAGAGAGCACTAATTGAAGCACCCGTGTCGATTAATAATTTCAATATATTATTTGAATATTTTACAGATAAATAATTTGAACCGCCAAAATTTAGAACTATCCCCTTCTTTGGGTAAGATTTTGGGTGTTGAATCAGAAGTCATATAGAGCCTTCTGTGTAATGAACCGTTAAAATTTCCTCGATCTCGTCGTACATTGTAATTGTTACTTTGGAATCTACCGTTATTTTGCCCTCTAGAATAATTTTGTCCTCTAAAATAATTTTGTTCTCTGATTTGATTTTGCCCTCTAAAATTATTTTGACATCTGGACTGAGTGTGTCCTCTAAAATAATTATATCTATAATTTTTATTCGAACCTCTATCATTTTTGCCGCACAGGTTGAATACCTTTGCAGATGAAGAGCGCATTTTTGTACATTTTCTTCGTCTATTGCCCCAGCATAGCGTCTTTGAATGTGGAATATTTTCTAGCTTTGACAATTGTTCGTAATTCGTGATTACGTAAACCGTTTGCAAAAACCTTTATAGCCAGCTTCTCGTTTGCCGGTCGTAACACTTTAGAAGTTTCGTTATTACCTTCTGACTGACTTATCGTTAGATTTACCATTAAACTTTCGATAGATCTTCCAAACTCATCAACAGATTTATCCCTTTGCATCGAGCTATGCAATTCAACTGATAGAGCTGCCGCGGATTTCTTCGACAACAAATGGAGTTTCATATCGTTAATCAATTATAAATTAGTTTCGCAGGACGTCTTTAACCTTTATTTAGCACTTTGCGATAATTTTGTTTTTAATACTACATTAGTTAAAAGTTTTTTCCCATCTTCATCTAATAAATAAACGTATAATTCGATGGAATCAATTAATTGCTTCGTTTTATCCTCTAAATAATCCATAGTTAGCAAAAGGCTTGCCGCCGTTCTTAAGTCGAATTTTTCTGCCATTGTTGCTCCGGAGCTTTATAAAATTTCTTCTTGATTAATACTAATTATTATATTTTCTAAACTATCACGAATTTCCCTAAACAATGCCTCTATTTTCGCTACGTATAGCTTAGCTTGCCTAAATACGTCTGGTTCTACTTTTCCAATACCTTTGTTAAATTCTAACCGTACGTTTGAAAATTCTTCTTCTGTTTCGGTTAACTTTGGTAAACTTAATCTACGGGCTTGATAATCTTTTAATAAATTTCTATTTATAATGGTAGGTGTGAAATACAACAAATATGTTTTATTGTAAACTAGATGTTTAGTAGTATATTATACTCGAGCGCTTTCGTCTTGTTCAGTCATCTTCAGGAGTTTAAACTAAAAGGATAAATAAATGTGTAAGATATAATATAGTGCACAAAATCGCAAGGCTGGTGCCATGCTGTCTGCGAGCAAAATGGTGGGGGGGGGGGTTTGTAGAGCGCAATATTTAAAATGTCGTTACGCGTTGGGGAGGGAGTTAATTAAATTGGATTGGATATTGTGGATGTCAAAAACCTTTCTGTGTGACCTGGTATGTGGAGATTAATGAATGAACTAAAGGAATGATTTAAAAATGTGGCATTCTGGAAATATGTGATCGTCCTTAATGATGTTTTTCTTTTTCTTTTTGTGCTTTAATATTTCAAATTTTTTTAGGATGGACAGTTTTAAAGATTTTGGACATTTATGCAAAAGCAATAGGTTTTCCCACGTGGTTTTATGGCCCTCTAGGAACAAATGTCTGCACAGAGCTGAGGAGGTATTATTTTTGATATGTTCCTTAAATCTGGTCTCAACTGATCTGCCGGTATCGCCAATGTATATTGCGCCACAGTCGCAACATGTTATTTTGTAGACGCCACTTTTGGATTTTTATTAGAGTTTAATATATTGTTTACTAATAATCTGGGGAACAATTTTTTTTTCATTCGCTGTTGCATGAGATTTTTTAACTGATTTTAGTAATATTTGCATTGCTGATTTCTAATTTGAAGTTCGTTTTTTGCGTCATGCTCTGGTTTCCATGCAATTTGATGTGGTACACCGGGTATCTCACGGAACATGAAGTACATGTATGGTATATGGGAAATCGGAAACCGTAAGAGATAAGAATTCGGTTAAAAAAACGTTTTTGGATTAGAAAAAATTAAAAAAATTCAAAAACTGCTTTGGATATCTTTTATGTTTAGGCAACTTTTGTCCCATTTAACCGAATTCGTATCTCTCATGTTCCGTGAAACACCCATTATAGTACATATCATATTAACTTAATATGCTAGGTTTGTTCGAGCAGACCAAAAAATTAGTTGGGTATTGGGGCGGAATTCCGTAACGCATGCGCAGAAGAATATTCAACTAATTTTGTGTAGGTGTCAATCGCTACAGCGTCAATTGGTGCAAAAGACGGCCCCAAGTTGATGGTCCCAAGCTTCCACCTTGCGGTTGAGCGGTATATTGTCATGATGTCGATATGCCGAAGTGCATCTTGGCTAGTATAATATGTAGATTGATGTAAGTATAGATTCATGTAAGTATAGATTCATATAAGTATTTTTGGTTCGTAAAATAAAGCCAGTTTCTCCTTGCGATCTAACCATGGCATCTTCAAGTAGATACAAATGTGTAAACAGTGTAAATGGATTTTGTTATGTATGCGGCTGTTACACTCTTTTTCGTCAAAGGCGCTACATTACATCATTTGTGCGACGTTGGCGACCAAGACAAAAAGTTGGCTCCTCATACTGTGTGTCATAACTGTGAGGAAATGCTACGTGACTGGACAAAAGGAAAACGTAAGAGTTTGCCTTTTGGAGTTCCCATTGTTTGGCGAGAACCAACACAACTAATTGTTATTTTTGCCTAGTCAACACAAAGGGTGTCTGTAAGAAAAATCGCCATAAGATCTCCTATCCTAGTATACCCTCCGCAATTCGACCCTCAGAAATTCAGTCTATCAGAATTGAGTGACTTAGTGCGTGATTTAGGGCTTTCTAAGAAAGCAGCGGAGGTATTAACATCAAGGCTACATGAAAAACACCTATTAGACAGCTCTGCAAAGGTTTAATTTTTCTGAAAACGGGAGGAGAGCTTTCTGGATTTTTTTTCCAGAACAGCAATCACTTGTTTATTGCCACAATATCCCAGGCCTTCTCAGGGAACTGGGTATCATGTCGTACAATCCAGCAGAATGGCGATTGTTTCTAGATAGCTCTAAACGAAGCCTCAAATGTGTTCTGTTGCATAATGGCAATGATTATGGAGCGGTTCCAATTGGCCATTTGCGCATTTGCGAGGAGAACGTAATGACATAAAACTGGTTATTGATTTACTTAAATATCACAAACACAACTGGATCATTTTTGTGGATCTGTAAATGGTGAGCTTTCTCCTAGGCCAACATAGGGGCTTTACAAAGTTTCCATGCTTTCTCTGCCAGCTCGAGATAAACACTGGACCCAGAAAAAGTGGCCCAACCGTGAAACTCTGGAAGTAGGAATGCCAAACATTGTAAATGATCCAATCGTCAGCCGAGAAAAAATTATTTTTCCTCCATTACATCTCAAGCTTGGCATAATGAAACAGTTTGTCAAGGCACTGAATGCCGAAGGTGAATGTTTTCGCCACATAGATTCGACTTTCCCGGCTCTAAGTTTCGAGAAAATTAAGGCAGGTGTATTTAACGGACCTCAAATACGTACCCTTTGTCAGGAAGATGAATGACAGGGAAAAGGCAGCGTGGCTATCTTTCGTGGCAGTTATACAGTTATCCTTGGCAACAAAAAAGCTCCTAACTATGAAGATCTGGTTACCACAATGCTGTTGGCTTTTCAAAATCTTGGTTGCAATATGAGTATCAAGCTCCATTTCCTGTATAGTCACATCGATCAGTTCCCAGAGAACCTTGGCGCTGTAAGTGATGAACAGGGGGAGCGTTTCCATCAAGATCTCATGACGATGGAAGAACGCTGTCAAGGGCGTTGGGATAGGCATATGATGGCAAACTACTGCCGGACCATCAAACGAGATTGCCCTAAGAAGGTCTACAGGCGCAAGAGCTACAAGCGTAAATTTTTGCGCGATTAGGAGCACCTATCCCCTTAAACCATTAGATGTTACTAATCACCTTGCGATCCCATTTATGCTGAAATATTAAAATGTGTATACGTTAATTTAAAGTAAAAATTGCTTGTTTGTACCTACCCATATTTTAATATATGTATTTTTCATGCAAAATTTGCTTCATTTTGTTCTCGTTGCATAATATACATTGATCAAAAGATTTTTTGCGGTCGTTTCATTATACGAACCGTCAAATTTCCCAAAAATGAAAATGTCGCATTGTAAAAAAACCTAGAGCTTGCAGAGCAAAACTACCTACAGATTTGAACTTAGAGGCTTCAAATTAGGTAAGAACAAGTGCTGTCATCAATGCACCAAAATTTCTGTTCCCCAGTGATTTTTCTATTGTATTATTTGCTGTTGTTGCCGAGTTTAGATTGTGTTTTTGAAAAATGTGTCCTATCTTATTGGAGGTTTGCGGTTTTGTATAGAATAGCATAGAATATGTTTATTGTTCTACACCACATTACAATTATTACTACAATTTCGCATAAAATGAAACAAACAACGATGCAAACAATCGTACGGCATAGGTTAACTCATAGTAACTCTTCCACTATGCCGCAAAAAAAGAGAAAGGTCATCTTAAAAATCATGTAAGATGCTACACAACAGGCATCCAATAAATAAATATAGTCAAAAATCACACAACCACTCAACCAATTACTACAGAGCAGTGGCGTAAATAGCAGGTGTGCGAGGTGTGCGGCGCACACGGGCCCACGAGCCAGGGGGGCCCATTGGAGCGGGCCGGGTGTTTGGGAGGTCTCGCGAAAAATATGAGATCGCCGGCTTAAAGGTAAAGTCACTAACTAAAATCTAATAAATACGAAAACCTGACTTTAAGAAGGAATACCAGTAAATATAATGTAATTTTCTAGAGATTTAATGGATTTTAGACAACTTAGAACACTTAGTCAGCGCCTCCTCGTATAAGATTCACATTTATGAGCATATGGCTACTATTAATTCCGGTTTCAATAAATTGTAAAAATTATAGTTAGTGACTTCTACTTTTAACTGGACCATATGTTGGCATTTCTTATAATTGTTCTAAAATTAACTGATAACCCCTCTGAGCGCGGGATACGATTACGAGCTAAGAAAAGAGATCAGAGCAGTTTCTGGGCCCCTGGGCTGCAATAAGATGCTAGCATAAGTCCAGCATTTCAAAAAGTAGGTACGCAGGCCTCCACGGATACCAATCTAAACTCGATGCCATATATATTTATTTATATATTTATATGTTTAGTTATTGTTACATAAAGAACAAAAAAGACTGCTTTCCAAGCTGTTTTGAAAAAACCAAGAAAATTAACTTTTTAATTATGGTCATAACTTCTTTATTTGTGATCCCTTCAAAAAAGCGTTTTAACATTATAAAGGCAGTTTTTCCCTACAATTTGAATACGTTGGTTTAAAAATTTTCGCCACTGAATTCGTCAGAAACAAACGCAACTTTTGTTTTTCTTATGGACGCCATATTGGCTTTATACATGTTTGGATTCAGAATTTTTTCTGAGTAATTTGGTATGCCACTTGCCGTATTTACAACACAACAAGCCGACAGAATTGGAGTTTTTCTTTAATATCTGAAAATCCCATGGTGTCATGAAAAGCACATTTGAGTGATACAGTATTTATGTGCCCATAATCAAGTTACAGTAAACTTTTGGAATGTATTTATTTGTATTAACTACACAACATAAAAAAGTAACAACATTTTAACAAACTAAATAATGTTTTCAAAAATCTCGCCATGTTTACGGAGGCATTTTTCACAGCATTTCGTAATGTGATGACGTTCTACCTTATCGTAAGGCCAACAGTATATCGTCCATTCTTTCTTCCACGTCTTCAGAGAGCAATATTGCCGATACATCTCCAAAGTTAGATTTTTGTTATACAAAATTGGTCCGGTTAATCGGTTGGCCACTATACCGCACCACGCCATACATTAAAACCAAACTACACCCGATTATGGCGCTGTACAAAAAGGTTTTATTTTTTGCGGCCCCACTGCGTTTCAGTTAAAAATACCGCAGTTAGAAAAATATGATTCATCGGACCATTATATTTTTTATACATTCTAGGTTTTCACCAATTTTTTTCAACAAATGGTTACAGATGGGTAGATATCACATTATTTCACAAAACATCTTCCATGGCACCATGCGATTTTCAGCAATTCTCGAAGTGTACAATTTTCAGCCTTAAATTTTTAGATTCTATTATCATAAGATAATAGAAACTAAAAATTTAATAATAATAATGTAACTAATAATAATGTACAATAATGTAATCAAAATATGGCATACCAAATTACTCAGAAAGAAATGATGAATCCAAACATGTATAAAACCAATATGACGTCCATAAGAAAAACAAAAGTTGCGACTTTCTGACGAATTCATTGACGAAAAATTTTTTAAATTGACGTAGTCAAATTGTAGGGAATACAGTGCCTTTATAATGTCAAAACGCTTTTTTGATGGGATCCCAAATGAAGAAGTTATAATCATAATTAAAAAATTAAATCTTTTGGTTTTTTAAAAATAGTTTGGAAACCATTTGGAATTCAACTGTTTTCTGAACAGATTATGAAAGAGCACATAAATATGCACTACTTTGTCTATTTAACCGACTTTCTATCTCCAATAATAACAAAAGTACCCATACAATCCAACGTCCCGTGAGACACACTGTGTAAAGTATAAAAAACGTATAAAAAGTATAAAAAGTCTTAGTGAGCAGCCAAATAAGGGTTTAAGAATGTCAAAGTATTAAATAAAGTGGGGGCCCATTGTTTCTGTTGGCACACGGGCCCACCGACTCCTAGTTACGCCACTGCTACAGAGTACCAACCACATTTCGTACGGTCGTATAATGTACAATTTAATTAAAATTAAACTGAGCCCGAACACCAGACCATGGTTATCACCGACCGCCAGACCTACGCACACTGCATCCTGAACAAAAAAGCTCTACACGATCTCCTAAAAGCACTAACAGACGCACATCCCCCTAACCCATAAATAATCAATATGACTTCCGTATAACGTAAAAAATACCAGATCAAGATCTAGGTTAGAAACTCAAAAGACCACAATAAATCAAAGCAGAACTTCAAACACTTAAAATACCACAATACACAATTGAAAAATAAAAAAAAAGTACTAGAGACAAAACTGACAAACAAAATATATGATTGTGAATATGTATCGAGCCGGTCCCACGGTCCCAGGGTGATCAAGCCTGTTTTCATTTGGAATATTATTATAAGGATCGCGCATATTTTTGCTGTTGAATTGTCTCCTAATTCTTTAAAATCATTACTGTCTATGATTATTCGTGATATTGGATCTGCAGTGATATTTTCTTTACCTTTCACATAATTAATTGTGAAATCATATTCTTCCAAAATTAGTCGACGCTTGGGTTCTGGTGGTTTCGGATTGGTTGCTGACGAACAAAATATATGATTGTGAATATGTATCGAGCAAATATTCAATCCTTAATTTAATTTAAACACAAATGCAATTGTATTCACGGCCAAGATTTAACTACATACTAGCATCACAATATTCGTAATTCCTCTAGGTAGACACTGCAAACTAAGTATGTTTGTGTTTGCCAAGCTCATCTTTATGGAAAATATTACCATCAACTGTCCATACCGTATTTTTACCGTGTAACTCCGTAATCGCTCTAATTCTTGTGCTCGAATTCATGTCAAACCTTGCTTTGCCACAATTGTTGTACCCTTTAAACGGGATATTGCAAGAAACACTTGATTTTTATGCTTGTAACTTGCAAACTTCACTATGATCGCACGTGCCGAACTTTGTGACAGTGGTCGACATTTGCAGACACGAGGGCAACTGCCATCCTCGTAGATACAAGGTCGAGCAACAGAGACCCCGTGTCTTCTCCATCCTTCTCCTCGACACCAAAAATTCGCAAATTTTGTCGTATACTTAGCTTTGTTTGTATACCACCATTGTTTCGATTGTTTACTGGAGGCTTGGGTTTTGTGATGCTTTGCCAAGATTGTTGAACTCCATTTCTTTGGTTGTCTTCCGATGGGATGGGTTTTTCTATATCCTGCCTAGTTTTGATGAAACCATTTCTTCAACTTGGTTCTGGTGGTTTGGGATTGGTTGCTGACGATTTTGACGCCATGGCGCTCTTATTGGCCTCCTCCCTTGTTCTGATATTACATTCATGATCCTATGGCAAATTCTTCCTTCGCCCATTTCGTTTAGGCTCAGGTTTGCTGATGACAGCCTCAATGAATTTCTTTTTTTTCCCTCAGTTTCCTTTGAGATGCTTCGTCTTCTCTTCCTGCCACCCCTATCTTTAGTGATGACATGGGGTTCGATAACCTCTGGCTTGTGGTACTTTGATGTGCGAACAAACAATCTCTCGACGACTGGCTTGGGTGGAACCACAGTTTCCTCATCACATCCTTCCCTTTCTTCTTCTTCTGAAATGTTTACCTAAAGATTTGATATGAAGGTCTCCATAACGTTAGTCAGAGATGAATATAATAAAAAGGATAAACCAGTTCACTAACTATGTATTTTTATTGTGGGTCTAATTGGCTAACATAACCTAAAAGAAGAATCTTTATGATGCACATTGTACCTCCAAATCAACAAATATGACAGATACCGAAGTTGACGCCAATGGACATAAATACAGCCTAGGAATGAGAAGACAGAACGTGGAAGAAGTAGCTATTGCAGAGATAGCAGCAGTTTAGCAGCAGGCCTGGTGTTCTTATGTGATGTTTAAATATTTGCATTTCCTCAAGTAGGTTCATCTTTCTGGATTTTCTGATTTCATGGAGTACCTTGCCACTATCATTGTTTATAGTATGTCTGATTTCTTGTATATGTCTATAAACATTAGAATTTCCATTTGAAAGTTGTTCCTTTAAGCGAGTCTTTAGATTACGTCTAGATTGGCCAATATAGAGCATATCACAATCATTGCACGAAACTTTATATACACCACTTTTTGGCATTATATCAGGTTTTTCCCTGTTATTAATTAGAAGGTTGCCAAGTTTATATTTGCTGCTGAAGACTGTACTTATATTATTCGTAGATAATTGGTTTTGTATTTTATGTGTTAGATTACCTTGGTAACGGAGTGCTATGAATCTATTTCTGGCAGTGGAATTAGAGCATAAAGACTTTATTATATTCTTATCCTGTATGTCATTGTATGTTTCACATCATATGTTTTTAATATCTCTGTCATAGTTAAAAACCTGAAGAATTTTACCAATTTTCTTTCATCTACGATCAATATATTATCATTAAATGTTAGTGAAGTGTAAAATAAATAGTAACCATTAAGGGTTCCAAATAAAAACAACTATTTAACGTTCAAAATAACAGTGCAACTATTACAATACAGATTAGTACAATAGTCCACCATTTAAGGTTTAGAAAACGAGTTTCATTTAATACCGCTTGTATATGCGGTAAAACTGATGTCTAACTTGATTCCTTTTTATCAGTACGCTTCCCTTCTACGTTACCTAGGGGCATTCCAATAGCAATAAGGTGTACACCACTCCATTCTCAGTTAAAAACTGTTTGAATGTCATCGAATTAAACGCACGATCAGCTATTATTTCATTTGGCTTTCCTATGTTTTCAAAAGCGTTTTCAAGTGCAATAATACTATTCTCAATTTTGTATTGCGTATTGGATAAAACATGCAAAATTTGGAGAATGCATCTACCATCACATTTATCCGATAAGACTAGTGGTCCTGCATGATCAATGTGCCATATTTCACATCGACGCGTTGCTTTCTCTCCTAGCTAATATAGCCCATACTTTTTACCGATTGGTGTCTTGCTTATTGTACACGTACGAAAATTTCGTATTTATTTTTTCATTGTTTGACCCATTTTCGGCCAATACAATTCCTGTCTAAGCTTATGCATTGCCTTATCACAAATGCGGTGTACTTCTTCGATTCTTCAACAACTTCAATTTGATGGAAACCAGCTTTCATGTCCAGAGTAGTGAAGTAGGTACTTAGCGCCTGCCAATGCATCCAGTTGGTCGTTAATATAAGGTAAAGGATACCGGTCTGTAACTGCCTTCTTATTAATTTCGCGATAGTCCACGCAAAGCCTTAAAGAACGGTTGCTTTATTTACTAGCACGATCGTACTAGCATAAGCAGATACTCTCTCACGAATGATGCCTTCTTGTAGCAATTCTTGTATAATCTTCTTAAGTTGTACACGCTGTGCATACGCTAGTCGTCGTGGTCGAAACGCAACTGGGATTTGGTCCAAAAGATTTATGTTCAGACGCCCTGTGGTTACCACGTCAGGAGAAGCATTGCGAGTTTTTCGAATATTTCTTCTAACTCTGTTGTTGTCGCTCGTCCAATCCTGACACCTTAACATTTGGAACCATACGCACCAATGGTGTAACAAATGTGCTCAAACAAATGTCAATACAATGATTGTGCCGAGCAGCTTCCAACCCAGGGCGATTAATTGTTTCTCTGGAATCGTGCCGTTAGGAACAACACAAAATTCTATCTTAATTTTAATCTCCTGTAGACTTATAAGTAAGCAGCATCTCCCCAATGTCCGAATGTTTTCGTTAGCTAGACCAGATAGAAACAAAGGATGCGGTACCAACTTTCCATTTACTTTATAAACTATGTGCTCGTGTATTAATGACAGATCAGCACCGGAATCAACCAAATAGAAAAAGTTTTTTTGCCCTCACATGGGACTTCTGCGATAGGCACAATTCGACAAATAAGAACATTTGAGAATCTTATCTTCGGCTTGCCATGTTTTTTTCAGCATGACGATTTTGCATGGCTTATGCGTTTACAAAAGTCAAATGTGACAATGTTTCCTGAACTGCTGCTGGATGTTTCTGATGTTCTAGATGTTGCTTCCCCGGATATTGTTGCCGTCCCTTCTCCTCCTGACCCGATGGCTGGAAAATGACATCGATTCCTCATGTGCCCAGCTCTTCTACAGTTGAAGCATTTCCCTGACAAAATTTTTTTGTATCTTCAATTCTAGGACGTTTGACCATCGTTTTGGTGTCCCCTTCATTTCTACTTCTTATTCTCGCCGCTTCCAGATGCCGTACCAACATCATTAACTCTGTTTGGCTTTTTTGGTGTTTACACACGAATACTTTCGTAGATCGATGTTGAGTCAATGCCACTTATGTGGCCCTTGCGATGTAAGCGGGTCATCAGGTAGTTCCGAACATGTAGTTGGTTTAGCTTTAAAGTTGGCTAATTCCGTTACTAAAGATTGTAGGGAACCCTGCATTGACATCAACGTAGTTTCCAGCAATTGCGAAACGTCTACCGTCGATGCCCTTGTTACGTCCTTATCAGTTACGTCCTTTTTAAGGGGTCTGTTCTTAATTTCAAAACCCAGCAAATGATTCGTCATCCATACCAGGTCATAACTTTTGTATTGAAACTTACATTACTTTACGCTATCTTTTATTTGTTTATTCAACTTGATCATTAGATTTTTGTTCAAAGTGAATATGTTATTGTCATTGAAAAAAGAACGTGTTTTGCTTACATATGTGTTTGTTAGGATGAACACCACACCTGCATTTTTATCTCCTAAAGTAACGGTTATGTCGTTTTCTTGTTTTTTAGTCTGGATGAGTGTGTCTTCTTCTCGTGTGTTCTGTCGTCTTCTCTTCGTGAGATCGTGGGACGTTTTTGTGGAAATGGTGGAAATGACATCATTTTCCAGAGTTTGGGATTGTGGGTCTGTCGCTAGTTGAGACTCGACGTAGCTACTTCTACTTCTTCTTCTCTCTGCAATAGCTACTTCTTCCACAATCTGTCTTCTCATTCCTAGGCTATATTTATGTCCCTTGTTTAGAAGTTCTAATTCATTGGCGTCAACTTCGGTATCTGTCCTATTTGTTGATTTTGAGGTACAATGTGCGTCATAAAGATTCCTCTTTTAGGTTATGTTAGCCAATTAGACCCACAATAAAAATACATTGTTGGTGAGCTGGTTTATCCCTTTTATTATATTCATCTCTGACTAAAAGTTATGGAGACCTTCATATCAAATCTTTAGGTAAACATTTCAGAAGAAGAAGAAAGGGAAGGATGTGATGAGGAAACTGTGGTTCCACTCAAGCCAGTCGTCGATAGATTGTTTGTTCGCACATCAAAGTACCACAAGCCAGAGGTTATCGAACCCCATGTCATCACTAAAGATAGGGTAGGCAGGAAGAGAAGACGAAACAACTCAAAGGAAATTGAGAAGAAAAAAAGAAATTTGTTGAGTCTCAACAGAAAACCTGAGCGTAAACGAAGAGGGCGAAGGAAGAAATTGCCAGAGAATCATGCATGCAATATCAGAACAAGGGAGGAGTCCAAGAAGAGCGCCACGGCGTCCAAAGCGTCAGTAACTAATCCCAAATAACCAGAACACAGTCGAAGAAATGGTTTCATCAACGCTAGGCGGAATATAGAAAAACCAATCCCATCGGAAGACAACCGAAGAAATGGAGTTCCACAATCTCTGCAAAGCACCACAAAACCCAGCCCCCCAGAAAACAATCGAAACAATGGTGTTATACAAACAACGCTAAGTATACGACACAATTTGCGAATTTTTGGTATCGAGAAGAAGGATGGAGAAGACACGGGGTCTCTGTTGCTCGACCTTGTGTATACGAGGATGGGAGTTACCCTCGTGTCTGCAAATGTCGACCGCTGTCACAGAGTTGGAAAGAAGTCTAGTAGTTCGGCACGTGCGATCATAGTGGTGAAGTTTGCAAGTTACAAACATAAAAATCAAGTGTTTCTTGCAACATCCCGTTTAAAGGGTACAACAATTGTGGCAAAGCAAGATTAGCATGGATTCGAGCAAAAGAATTAAAGCGATTACGGAGTTACTCGGTAAAAATACGGTATGGACAGTTGATGGTAATATTTTCTATAAAGATGAGCTTGGCAAACACAAACATACTTTGTTTCCAGTGTCTACCTAAAGGAATTACGAATATTGCGATGCTAGTATGTAGTTAAATCTTGGCCGTGAATACAATTGCATTTGTATTTAAGTTAAATTAGGGATGGAATTTTTGCTCGATACATATTCACAATCATATATTTTGTTTGCCAGTTTTGTTTCTAGTACTATTTTTTTTTAATTGTGTATTGTGGTATTTTAAGTGTTTGAAGTTCTGCTTCGATTTATTGTGGTATTTTGAGTTTCTAACCTCGATCTTGATCTGGTTTATTTTTTAGGTTATACGGAAGTCATATTGATTATTTATGGGTTAGGGGGATGTGCGTCTGTCAGTGCTGTTAGGAGATCGTGTAGAGCTTTTTTGTTCAGGATGCAGTGTGCGTAGGTCTGGCGGTCGGTGATAACCATGCTCTGGTGTTCGGGCTCAGTTTAATTTTAATTAAATTGTACATTATACGACTGTACGCAATGTGGTTGTAACTCTGTAGTAATTGGTTGAGTGGTTGTGTGATTTGTGACTGTATTTATTTATTGGATGGCTGTTGTGTAGCATCTTACATGATTTATAAGATGGGTTTTCTCTTTTTTGCGGCATAGTGGAAGGGTTTGTTTCATTTTATGCAAAGTTGTAGTAATAATTATAATGTGGTGTAGAACAATAAACATATTCTATTCTATTCTATTTATTTATTTATTTTATTTTATTCTATACAAAAACCCAAACCTCCAGAAAACAATCGAAACAATGTGTTGCACAAACGAGGCTAGGCATACAAAAACCCAAGCCTCCAGAAGATAATCCAAACAATGGTGTCATATAGGAGCGGAGGTGGCCTAGTGGATAAGGCAAATGCCTTCCACTAAGTAGTCCGGGTTTCAAGCCCAGGTTAGGCAGGGATTTTTGAAATACTCCGTCTTCTCCCCAGCTGCCGCACAGACAAGCCACTTGTGACAAGCCACCATGTGCACAAGGCTCTGTGCACATGACAACATAAAAAAATCAAACCAGGCTTAGCAACCGAGAACCCAACTCTCATATACACAGGGATCCACGTATTACGTCCCCATTAACGAATTTAGCTTCAACGCTCCAGGACCCACAGCCTTCCACCTCCTCTGCCTCCACTAACAGGCGGGATCGTTAGTGAACTGGTTTATCCGTTTTATTAAGTTTACCTAAAGTTTGAAAGTGTGACGGAAATGGGTTCATGTCTTGAAAAAAGTAAAATGTCTACAAACATATTTACTGAATATGGTATACCAACCAAGTGAACGCAATATACTATTATTTATTTTAATTTTATGTCATAGAAATGGCACTATTAGACTATAAATAACTGTTCAGTTTCAATACAATTTGATCTCCTTCTAAATATTATTTTGCAGACATTAATTTTTTTAAGACATAAACCCATTTCCGTGCTACTATAAAACTTTGGTAATTAACTGAAAACAGTATAAGCTATTATCTGATTTTGTCTTCAAAATGTTAAAAAATGAGTATTTTGAAATAATCCAAATTAACCTTTTAATTTTTAATTAAGAAAACAAAATTCCCACATATAAAATTGCACCTATACTATCTCGCTAAATTAAATATCCATAATTGCAAAACGGGATAACATATTATCATAAAATTTGGTATTTTGTCTATAACTACATGAAGACAACAATTGTACAAAATTTTATTAAAATCTAAGGTGGTGAGGAATAAAACTGTGTTGATTTGACATGGAATTACCCTTCAACGATATGAACAGAAACAGAAAGCATCGTTTCAATGTCTAATTAAGAATTTTAGTCAGATGCTCCTTGCTTATAATCTAGTGAATCTTGTAATTTTTACTGTTTATTACAGTGTTGTTGAGATTTTTTTTATCGGAGGACCGTTGTAAACATTCTCTCGGAACATGTCCAAGTTTCCAAGTTGGAAATACTACAGAGAAAAATCGACAAAAACAAATTAATAAACAATAGTCGTTTGGAATTTCGATCCACAGAAAATATACATTTTCGATTTCAAAAATGGTGGGTGCTGATTTGTAAGTATTAGTAGTGCCTGTATGCCGGTGGAGTCGCTCTGACTGGCACGGCGCGGCGCGGCACAAGCAATTTATATAAACTTTCGACAGCGGGCGTAATCGAAAAACTAAGTTTTTAAACGCGCGGAGGTTTATAAACGACTGTTAACGATTCCGTTCGATCAACAACCGATCTGCCCATCCCCGTTCTCATCCCTTTCTAGTTTATTTTATTCTCCCCACCGAACTTTATCCTCACGAAAATTACATCCAATTACGTCTGCAGTCATGCTTATCACAACAGTAGGTTTTGCTCGGTTACTACCATCAATATCTTTGAAAGTCTGTCGGTCAGATATATAGATAAATTACCCAGACAAAATGAAGCCTTTCCAACTGTCAACGCATCGGTATTACAGGCAAACGAAATACTAATGCGTCAGACAGAGTCCAAAGTTATATAAAGAAGATCGCCAACTGACATGGCGTGGTGTATGTATGGCGCCACGCCATCGCCACACCACCTCAATGGGTTATTTCCTAAGGCCGGTCGCCCATTTAGCTGGTATGGCGGAAGTGTGGTTGTGGCAGTGGCAAGTGATATTGGGGTGGTATTAGTGCTCGTGCACATTGGCGAGCGTTAAGCGGTGAGAGAAGACCGTTCATGATAACGGATCGGCTTGATCTTATTGTAAATATTTACACTTTGGATTGTATTTATTATGACAAACAGAAAAAGCATTCAGAAGTAGGATAAGAGGCCACTTAACAACAGGAAAAGAGGTCGTTAAGATTAATAAATTAAGATTTATTAAAGAATTCCTAATCTTCCAAGAACTGATACCTTCCCTTTGGAATGATAAGGATGGGATTATAAAAATAAGGACGTTACCGCCAAACTGGGATTTTTTTTATGGATTTCAGGCTATAATAAAATCACATACGTTTATACTTTTATTTAATTTATGTTATGTTTTTTTAAATATTTACATGTACTGTTGCGAGCTGTGTTTAGAAACTTAAAAAGTAATTATAAAATCTTACTATTATTTGTTCTGCTTGATTTTTTACACGTTGTGATATGCATCTACTACCCTTTGTGGAGTAGCAATCCAAATTCTGGATTGCCTTCACTTGACAATAATCAAGATCTGCATCAACTGTTGAACTGTTCTATTAGAAGTTATTGATATTCCACTATTTCTGTCACTTGCGTTCTACCGGTAGATGTTATTTTCAATAGAAACATAAATTTTATTACATTTTTTGTTTACAGGTATTAAAAATTGACACTCGTCGGGTTTTCCCATACGTTAATGCCACTAATTTTTACTGTAATAAATTTGGTCAAACCAAATAATGTTTAGTAAATTATTAGTCAAACTTTGCATATCTACGGAATCGTAGTCCGTAAAATCAGTGCTGAAATTCGCTATATCTGAGAAAAACTTGGTCATGAATTCTCTTTTACCCTCTTTCCAAAATTAATTTAATCAATCGTGGGGGTTTTCTTAATATACTTCTACGAACCGATGAACATCCTCGTTGCCGACCGCAGACTCACAAATTACCGCTTACCAATATGCACACAACACCGCGAGCGTTGCAACGCTCACCGCTCACCGCCCACCGCTCGCCGCTTAACGCACGCCAATGTGCACGAGCACTGTGTGGCTAGATTGTGAAATCATAGAAGACGTCTTCTGCGGTGAAATGACGAGTGCGCGATTCAACGCCCACTTAGGTGGCGCGCCGAGACGCAGCGCGTAGTAGCTTGTTCTTTCACTGCGTCAGTGTCTTATTCTGTAATATCAGAATAGGCCGCCAGATGGCATTGTTTCGCATGATGCTCATACTAATTTCACACATATGAAGAATTAAATCTTGCATTACGTACCCACTGCGAATAAATATCCGGTTAGTCGGATATGTATGTAAACTGTAATATTATAAAAGTGCGCGGTACGTCCGCTAGATGCCGCTAATTCCGACACTTGACAGTTATTGGAATAGTCAATAAGTCAATACTAATGTTGAAAATGTATGGAGATACGATCGTCATAAAAACAATTACTAATGTTACACATGTATTCAATAATTGTTTTGTTGAGAATAAAGTGATATTGGTACGTTTACCGGTACAAATATAAATAATAACAAAAATTATTAATTTTAACTAAAATAAACATTCTTTAATGAAAAGTGAGTATGTAAATTCTTATCCCACCTGTGGACGACTATTGTAACAGTAGCTTTTATTTTAAGAAAAACATAACTTTTATATATGCTTTTGTAGGAGTTTTTAATAAATTACTATAGTGGTTTCTGCTGGAACCCACTTAACTTAATCTTGTTAATTGTGCATTGTAGAACAAACAGTAAAATATATTCAAGTATGTGGCACATAATTATTTTTCTTCAACTTAACGAGTAATAACTTTGTTGATATCTTCTGCGGCAAACTTTTTATTGGAGGGTTATATTTTTCCTTTTACTTCGGACAGTCTCTGTCTCCGCTGCCGTTTCAACTTTTATTGAGAGGTTTGTAGAAATGAATTTTCTGAAAATAAAACTTGTTGAATGCTTCGTAAAATCTAACCTTGAAATAATAGAGGTTAAGAAAATAATTACTTGCGGCAAGCTTGGAAACATCAACACAAGAGCCGAGATCAAGATTTAGACACCAAAATGGCTTTTGGGATGTCTTTTGCGCTTTGTTCAATATCCAACCTATTGAACGTAGTGTATTTGTCATAGTCGTTGTCAAGCATGACTTCACTACACAATTTGCTATATTGAGAAAGTTCCAATATTTGCTTATTATTCCATATGTTAATATATTAATATATTCGGGTGACTTGAATGGAATCTGAAAATATACAGGTCATCAGAAGGTATAGGTTATGATTTTAATATTTACTCACCTATGAAAATATTTCTGTCGTTTATTACATACATTATTTCTTGCATTTATCTATTACTCATCGCACAACGATTTTTACATAAAACGATAAACAAAACAATTATAGTAAACAAACCGAAAGAGCAGACGGAGCTGAGCTTACGGTTATTGACACGAGCGGCGGCCGACGAGAGGCGCTTGCCATTCGAGATAAAACATCGAGTGAAATCTGATCCGTACCACGACAGTTACATAACACTGCCGCATCACCTTGGTGGGCGTTCATGCATTTGTTTACATTGGCCAATCCACCATATCACTGCCACGTCACTATCACAATTCCGCCACACCAGCTATATGGGCGACCGGCCTAAAATAACAGACTCTGTTCCAACCTTACGTATCGCCAATGCGTTGCTAAATTCTTTAAATAAAATCACAACAAACTTTCTGTTTCATCAACACGTGGAGTTGTTCCCATCGGAAATACAAATGGGCAAGCTGGTAAAAGTTTCATGGCTAAGCCTCAGCATAAACCTTGTTGTATAATTACGATCTAAAAATCGCATTGGTAGGAGGAAAGCGTGAGGGGGTCGTCCTGATAATTACAGGATTAAATATTGATGGGGTGTTGACATGTCGTGAGGAGCTTTGCTGAGGGGAGGGTTTGATGTATATTTAAGTTTAACGAGTGATTATTCTTTCTTGTCCTGCCTAGGCGATTAATAATCGAGAGGACGAGGGCTTTAATTACTTATTAATGGGGATTGGCACGCCCAGCTCCCTGCAGACTAACACGCCGTGACGAATTGCGGACGAAGAAAGCCGGAATGTCCGTCGTCCCCGTTCGGCATTGCAGTTAAAATTTCAAATCCCAGTCGCACGGATTGGCTCACGGGGACAATATCGTGTCTCCCCAGCTTCTCGACACTCCTCCCTCACCTGACACTATCCTTGCAAGATTTGATTTAATACTCACTGGATAGTAAGTATATCAGGTGCACCAAATTTGACACTTTGCTCTCGTAAACTGGTAACCCAGCCCAGGGACCCTATTCTCGTCATCTTTTTGAAGCGAATGAATATATCACCGGTTGCCCTCTGGTTCGTATCTAAGTTGTTGCTAAGAACAATAACGCACGCGCCACGCCCATACTTTTCAATCAAACGTATGGGAACGTATGGGCGTTGCGCGTGTTTTATTGTTCTTAGCAACAAGCAAACTTGCTCATAGATACGGGCAACAGGTGATATCCCTACTCCATTCGATAAGTCACGATTCGCTTCAAAAAGATAACGAGAATAGGGTCCCAGGTGTTGGCCAAAGGATGAGAGGAAGGATAGAAGGCAACTACTAACTCCGTCCAGAAATCGTCCTTCTATCATCCCTCTGGAAAACTTCGTAGCTTAGCTATTGTGATGTTTTCACGGTCGTCGAGCAACCTGGTGTGGTGTCCCACCTGCGAGTGAAGCTTATTTGGGTTATGCCTTTCGCCATGTCTTTTAGGCACATGTTTGTGGACAGTTGGTCTGCCAGCAGCCTGTGCTAATGTGATCAAGGGGCATCCAGTAAGGCTCTGATTAAAAAGGAGAATCTGAATATAATAATATTCAGTAATATATTGGTGGAATTAAATATTATTACCGATGGCGTCTTTTAGGAAGTGTCGTATTCGGCAGTGTTGAGAGATTATTGACCAGAGCAACGTTGAGAGTGCTGATCCAAACCGGGCCAAAATTGAATTGTGTACCGTCGGCGAGCGTCACCGAAACTCTATATAAATATTAACGACTAATTAGTTTTTCGGCGCCGAAACTTTCTTATTCAAAAAACGGGGGATTAATTACATTTCTAAAATATATGGCACTCCGCAAGACGGTATTAATTAAAAACTTTTTTCGACGAGCCAAACTTTATATAACAGGTTTTGTTCATTTTTACGCATTGTACAAACTTGTGGATAACTTTTTCGCAACTGCCACCCCGAAACTCCGCCGATATGAACCGAAAAGATGCCTCATTTATTTTTCCTTCTACTCGCTAACATGATATAAATAACCTGCGAGAATCTCCGCAATTATTCTTAGCAACACTTATCCTAGCCACTACTTCTGTCATCTAGCAAACGCATAAACACGCATTTCAAGAGTGTCGCGCCTACCACAACATCCGCAGATATTAATGCTCAGCCCAATTGAATCGATGACTGGCAGTTGTAGGTACTTAAATCCAAACAAAGTGATGTTTAGAATATTCGTTACTTTGTCGTCGCTACCTACTTTATAGTACCTGAAGTAGCAGATACTCTAGTATCTGCTCTCTTTGCACCTTAGCTTTGTGTCCAGAGTCAAGCTCAAATACTTTGCAGTGTTCGTATATAGAACTATGGCTTTGTTAATCTTGACATGAGGTATGTCGTTGATTCTTTTATTTGTAACGGTAATATCGACAGATTTCAGTTCGTTGAGCTTGGTCTTCCATTTTTTGCCCCGTTGATCTATTTTATTATTCGCTTGTTAAAGATTCGTAATAGATTCTCCAACAGTGGGTCCCACTGCCAATAGAGCCGTGTCATCTGCGAAGGTAACGCAGACTGGTACATTTTCCAACTGTGGTAGGTCACTTGTATATAGTAGATAGAGAATTGACCCCAATACACCACCCTGGGGTAGTCCGGCTTTTGCTTCTTTTAGTTCCGAGTATTCATCGATTTGCTTTTATCTGAATAGTCTATAGAACAAAACATCATTGTATTGTTTTTCTACTTTGGTTTCATAGTCACCCCATTGTAACACTGTTTTCGGTTTCATAATGGATGGACACCGCAACAACTCTCTACATTCAATCAACTTTCGATTGCTATCAACCTCATAACATCAAGCATGTCACACTAGAAAATCTAATCAGCGTAGATAGTAATAAATGGGTCGAAACACGTTGTAATATTATGTGCTTGATAATATGGAGATTGTTGACATGGGCGGGACATAACAAAGAGGGCCCCGAATTTGTGGAAGTTAGACGGGCGAGAGAGAACTGCAATTGCGGTAGTTGGCAATCAATTACCCGAAAATTGGTTGCGCTAATCATAATCGTATTACAATTATACAAATGGCCGTGAAATGGATTCCTGGGATGGGCGTTTGAAACCTCTCACACTGGCTGGAGTGTCCGGATTTCGGGGTTGTTGTCGTGGCGCAGCTGTTAAATATGTAATATTACACCTAAGCGGGTGTGACTTATACACCGTTGTCTGCACTGTTTGTGTTATATTAATATAACTTGCTGTTTCACCGGATACTAGTAAGGATTTACCACGTGTCATACCGAACAACAACTATTATCAGCATTTGCTCCTCATGGAAAGGATCTTGAAACTTTTTTGTTCTTCTTCAGCCTGCTGAACGTGGGTATCCCTTGATTTCTCCATTCCTTTATACTCTATGTAATACGGTGGCACAATCTTCAAACTGCCTCTTGGTTATCATCTATTCAGGTTCTGTACAGCTCCAACTTGGACGTCTGTCCATCTTCTTTAAACAGAACAAGGATTTTCTTTCTATCATATAACTCGCGAAACTAACTCTCGAACTTGAAGACGTATTTAAATCAAAACAAGGCCATGTTTAGGGCTTTCGGGACCGTTGTATTCGCTACTTTATACCCGAAGTAACGAATCTTGAGTTCTATAATACTCACAAAACTCATTGGAGAACAAACTGAACAAAATACTTTTTACTTAGAATGCCAGTAAATTTATTTTTTTTTTAATTTTTATTTTTTCTTCTTTTTCACATTGTTGGAAAATGAATTGTGGTAATTATTCTTCTTTTCATAGTTAATATTTAAAACGGTTGTAGCTTTTTGGTTGTGAATAATGGATGCGTTGAAAGTTTTGTGAAATCATCACGATGGCTTGACAGATAGGCAAATAATAATAATAATAATAATAATAATAATTACCTTTATTGTGAAAATACAAATTACACACACATTACAATACTGTACACAATTAATATTTATAAAGCCTTTCACAATGGGCGAAGTTCAGTTTGACATTATTGAAATGCCAACTGTTCTACTCAACCCTGAAATACTTAAACCTACTACCTATTAAACCTACCTATTTGTGGGTGTGAGAGTAGGTGTGAGAGAATCTTTCGTATTTACGTATCCCATGTATGAGCCTGAAACAACTATTTTGAACACGTTGTATTCGATGGGACGTATACTGAGTCAAGCAAGGTCCACACTGCATCAGCAGGATTAAAATAAGAAAGAACTAACGAATCGCATAACAGCTTTTTCATAGATTGCGCCAGATAATGTCTGTTAGGATAAATGCATCTAAGCGCACCATATGACTTTCGGATGCACTCACTGACGTGACTATCAAAACGGAGAGAGGTATCCACTAATAGACCAAGATTTCGTGTTTCCAACGACAGGCCAAGAGTCTCACCGTTCAGTCTCACCATCACCTCATCAACATTCACAGACCCAAACACAAGAACTTTAGACTTAGCTGGGTTGAGTGTGAGTGACAACTTATTTGAATATTGAAAAAGACAACTAAGATCAGAGTTTATTTTTTCGCATACGGAGGAAATATCGTCAGGATTGAATGAAATATAGATTTGGGTGTCGTCTGCGTACAAGTGTATTGAGCTGAATTTTATACAATTTGGAATCTGCGACGTATATAGCGAAAATAACAAGGGGCCCCGAATTGACCCTTGTGGGACACCAGTAGCTATATACAGAGGATCAGACAATTGCCCGTCAAGCGCGACCATCTGATGCCTATCTCGAAGATAGCTGGAGACAAGAGTGATTGCTTCATACGAAAATGATAGGTAATGCAGAATTGCTAAACGCATTGTATGATTGACTCTATCAAAGGCCTTGCTAATCCAATAAAACAAGGATGGAGCTTTTATTTTTATCTTTTGCTTGAATTATGTCAACAGTCACTTTCAATAGTGCAGTCGTGCAGCTAAACGACGGTCGAAACCGTACAGTTTTTTGAACAACATTCATATTATTTAAAGTTTGCCACATGTATCTTGGGTCTTTAGTATTTATAACTGATCGTAAAACGCCTTTTTTTCATTTCTTACTGCTGAAGTTGTCAAGTTACGCAGACTCTTGTAATATTCCCAGTGATGTATTAACTTAGTCCTGCGGAATTTTGTTAGCGCCTTATCGCGCAAGTATCTGTATTCAAAGTATCTGTCAACCACAGCGCAAGTGGCTTTGGAAATCGAAAAGTACGAAGCGGTGCATGTTGATTTAATAAATCAAACAAAGTTTCATCTAAATATTGTATTTTCATATCAATATCAGCAATATTATAAATATAGTGCAAAGGGAGTGATGACAAACCCGCAGCCAAATCATTGAATCGGGTACTGTAGCACCCGATGTACCGGGTGCTGGGGCATTTGCATATATAATTTATTAATTCAATAAACATCGAAAATGCACGAGTTGAAAACCTTCATTATGTTTTATTATGTTGGAAATATGTAAATGCAGTTACGCCGGCGAACTCGGGCGTGACCGGTAAATATGAATTGATGTAAATGAAAGAGAGATTACTTCTAAATACGGGGCCCGTACGTATTAAATTAAATGGTGTAATTAGCGACGCGCTTGGTTATGAGAACGGCCTAACGACTACGAGATGCAGGCGGCAGCGAAGTACACTAGAAAAAGTAGAAACAGAACACAAGCGCGACCGGACCATCCCCGCATTCGATTCGGGTGTATGCAAATTCGACTTCATAGGAGCGGCGACACGTGCTGCCCGCGCGCGAGCGCGTATATTCCAGAAAATAAACGTATTAACCCAGCCGCCTACGGTCGAAACAAAAGTTAAAAAGAAGAACGAGTCCCTTTCACCTGAAGCACGGTTGCTCACATGTCATTTAAGCCGTCTGTCTGTTGGAAACTTTCCTAATTTAAACTTTACCTCTAAACGACCGATTAATAACAAATGTACATGTTGTGAGCACGCTCATTTTAGCGTGAATATGCTAGTTCAACCCACAAAAATTTAAAGGCAATTACACATTTACCTCAACGGTACACGACTTCATGAAAATCTCAAATATCGCACCAAGAAATATAAAACATTCAAGTAAATATTAAGTGGCTTATATATGGTTAAATATTTATGTTTTACTCCAGTTATCTCTACGATGTAAAATATTTTATTTTATTGTGTAGACAGCAATAGAGCCATAGAGCAATAGAACTCTTCTCTCGGCCCGAAAAAAACACTTTCTCGGCTTGGTACACAAAATACTAGTAATATAGCAAACGATGCAAAATATATTATTTTCTTGTGTAAAGACAGCAATAGAGTAGAGCCATATGTATTGTTTCTAACCGTGTACACAATTCCGACATACATGTCTGATTTAAATACGTGCTATATTAACATGTACCTAATTCCGACACCCCTAAATTTGTAAATAATAGTGATTAAAAGAATAGTACATCGTATTATTATGAAAATATAAAGAGTTTTTGGTCCGTCTAAATAGATATTATTAGAATTTTCTTAATTACTGTTATCCTGTACCCACATAACAATTTGACCGGATGTTGTCAGCACGGCGGTAGCGCAACCGTGCAGAATACCTACACGCGTTCGGGCAAGAGCTTTGCGCTATGTAACCGCATTTGCGCCGCAAGCCCGGTCCACGTGTGCGGCAACACGGCGGCGCGCGCGTTTTAATGGTCTGATTTCATATATATTTTAATGTCATATATTTTTAAAGGAGTGGTGGGTGAAATATTGAAACTGATGGCAATTTTCTAGGTATTCATTATTGTATTGTAATCAACAACGAACAAAAATATTAATAACAGATTACAATATAAAAATTTTACTTTTTTATAAGGATCATAAAGGTTTTCACATATATACTCCCTGGCCATAATATTAGACACACTTCAGTTGTATTCTAGTGTTTACAGTGCGTCAAATAACATGGCCAGGGACAGAATATTATAAACGTATTTTTTTATTATACATGCAAACTTATCTGAAGAATAAAAAATGAAGATAATATTAAATAAGAAGCCTCTTTATTTGCATAAATTATTTATTAATTGCTTCAGACTAGTTTCGCCCATACGGGCATCATCAGTGTGAAAGCTGTAAACACAAAAAAATCAAACAATCATACAATTTGCACCTGGGGAACGAAAGACAACTTACAGTCAAAAAATTAGGAGAACAAGAGCTGTACTAACGACATCGTTACGAACATACACGTGGTCAGATGAGAACAAATCATGATCTAGACAAGAAAAAATGTTTGCAATAATATAAGTCAAAAGGAGGTTTTATAAAAGAACTTACATTGTTTCCCAGGCGCTTTAGACGAATTTTACAATTAAAACTTAGAATAAAAACATCTCAACACCGAATCAAATACACAACGACGTTTAAGCTGCTGCTCGGTGGATGGTCGACGGGAGAAGGAAGAGTTTCTGCGTTCGCTGAAGGCAAGCCGCATGAAACAGCGCTACCAACTTGAGCGGTAATATAAAGAACTAAAATTCACCGGAGGGAAAATTTCAAATTCAAATCTAAAAATATAATACAAGTTGGTGATAAGTTTTGAAAAATAGCAACCATTGAAGGGAAAAAATCGTTAAAAATGTAAAATGGTAAATACATAAAAAGGAGCATTACAAAGCGGTGAATATAAAATCAAAGTGTTAAAGAAGCTGTTGGGGAGGAAATTGGCAAAACTAAACGTAAGAAAAAAGGGGGTTAATCAAGAAATTAATTTGGTCATTAATTAGAGTGTAATTAGGGTTTTTGTTGTGTTTCATGATTTCATACTGTTCAAGTAAGTCAAGATGATAGCCCTTATTGCATTTGTGAAGAAGCTTAGCATTGGCATAGTCAATGCTATGGCCTGTTTCGATTCTATGCATATACAGATTACTGGTAGGTCGGGATTTATGTTCAGTTAAACGTTTTGCCAATTTCCTGCCCGTTTGTCCAATGTACACAGCGTCACAGTTTTTACAAGAAACGGAGTACACACCACTGCAATCAAAATCAGGTTTTAAAATTTGTCGATGTTTAGAAAAAATGTTTATAAGCTGAGTGCGGGTCCTAAATGCGGGAATTATGTTGTATGGTTCAAGCATGTTAACTAGTTTAAAACTATTATTGAAAAAGGAAATAGGTCTATAAAGAGGGGGGGTTTCGCGAAGGGTTGGATGTTTGAAAAGCGGGTCGAGTCTTATGAAGACATTGTGTAAAGTTTTATTTATTACGTTTTGTGGAAATTTATTATTTAAGGCAAGCTGATTGATAAATTTAAGTTCATTAATTTTGTTAAGTTGATCAAGGGGGTAAGTAAGTGCTCTGCGGAAGAAATAACGGAGAGAAGAAATACGATGTGAGAGTGAATGGAATGAATCGTAAGGGATGATGGTAGGGATGGAGGTGGGTTTACGGTAAATGTTAAAATCGAGAAGGGCGTCACGTCGACTAATAGTCAAATCAAGAAAATTAAGTTGCCTATCCTTTTCGATTTCAATTGTAAATTTGAGTAAAGGATGGATCTTGTTAATGAATAGAAGCATGCTGGCGAGTTCATCATGGTTACCATGCCAGAGACAAAAAATATCGTCAACATACCGGATCCACTCTTTGATATGACGCCTAAAAGGATCAACAAGGTTGAGGATATGGTTTGTCTCTATGTGATTAAGGTATATATCAGCTAAAACACCCGACAAATTCATTCCCATTGGAAGACCCTGTTCTATTTTGTAAAATTTATTGTTGAAAGAGCAAAAGTTTTGTTTAATCACGTGTTTTAGAATTGTATTTAAATGAGAGGTAATATTTTGGTAATTGAGGTCATTCAGGTTGCTTTTTAATCTCTTTTGACATCTCCAACCTCTATTCGAACGTCGATGTGGATATGACTCTTAAATTAATTAATGACCTCTTCCATTCCCATTTCAATGACCAAAATATTACCTCTCATTTAAATACAATTCTAAAACACGTGATTAAACAAAACTTTTGCTCTTTCAACAATAAATTTTACAAAATAGAACAGGGTCTTCCAATGGGAATGAATTTGTCGGGTGTTTTAGCTGATATATACCTTAATCACATAGAGACAAACCATATCCTCAACCTTGTTGATCCTTTTAGGCGTCATATCAAAGAGTGGATCCGGTATGTTGACGATATTTTTTGTCTCTGGCATGGTAACCATGATGAACTCGCCAGCATGCTTCTATTCATTAACAAGATCCATCCTTTACTCAAATTTACAATTGAAATCGAAAAGGATAGGCAACTTAATTTTCTTGATTTGACTATTAGTCGACGTGACGCCCTTCTCGATTTTAACATTTACCGTAAACCCACCTCCATCCCTACCATCATCCCTTACGATTCATTCCATTCACTCTCACATCGTATTTCTTCTCTCCGTTATTTCTTCCGCAGAGCACTTACTTACCCCCTTGATCAACTTAACAAAATTAATGAACTTAAATTTATCAATCAGCTTGCCTTAAATAATAAATTTCCACAAAACGTAATAAATAAAACTTTACACAATGTCTTCATAAGACTCGACCCGCTTTTCAAACATCCAACCCTTCGCGAAACCCCCCCTCTTTATAGACCTATTTCCTTTTTCAATAATAGTTTTAAACTAGTTAACATGCTTGAACCATACAACATAATTCCCGCATTTAGGACCCGCACTCAGCTTATAAACATTTTTTCTAAACATCGACAAATTTTAAAACCTGATTTTGATTGCAGTGGTGTGTACTCCGTTTCTTGTAAAAACTGTGACGCTGTGTACATTGGACAAACGGGCAGGAAATTGGCAAAACGTTTAACTGAACATAAATCCCGACCTACCAGTAATCTGTATATGCATAGAATCGAAACAGGCCATAGCATTGACTATGCCAATGCTAAGCTTCTTCACAAATGCAATAAGGGCTATCATCTTGACTTACTTGAACAGTATGAAATCATGAAACACAACAAAAACCCTAATTACACTCTAATTAATGACCAAATTAATTTCTTGATTAACCCCCTTTTTTCTTACGTTTAGTTTTGCCAATTTCCTCCCCAACAGCTTCTTTAACACTTTGATTTTATATTCACCGCTTTGTAATGCTCCTTTTTATGTATTTACCATTTTACATTTTTAACGATTTTTTCCCTTCAATGGTTGCTATTTTTCAAAACTTATCACCAACTTGTATTATATTTTTAGATTTGAATTTGAAATTTTCCCTCCGGTGAATTTTAGTTCTTTATATTACCGCTCAAGTTGGTAGCGCTGTTTCATGCGGCTTGCCTTCAGCGAACGCAGAAACTCTTCCTTCTCCCGTCGACCATCCACCGAGCAGCAGCTTAAACGTCGTTGTGTATTTGATTCGGTGTTGAGATGTTTTTATTCTAAGTTTTAATTGTAAAATTCGTCTAAAGCGCCTGGGAAACAATGTAAGTTCTTTTATAAAACCTCCTTTTGACTTATATTATTGCAAACATTTTTTCTTGTCTAGATCATGATTTGTTCTCATCTGACCACGTGTATGTTCGTAACGATGTCGTTAGTACAGCTCTTGTTCTCCTAATTTTTTGACTGTAAGTTGTCTTTCGTTCCCCAGGTGCAAATTGTATGATTGTTTGATTTTTTGTGTTTACAGCTTTCACACTGATGATGCCCGTATGGGCGAAACTAGTCTGAAGCAATTAATAAATAATTTATGCAAATAAAGAGGCTTCTTATTTAATATTATTACCAAATTTTGCATTATGGATCTACACTTAATCAAAAAATGAAGAGTTCTGAACTTCTAAAATCACGGACTAGTATACAAACCAAAAATACTATATATCATAGATCTTTTAGTTTACATTAAGCCGACAACTTATTTTTTTAATAGGAAACTAAACTTGCGAAAGTACATATAATATGAAAAAATTAGATCGCGTATTTTTCAAAATGTTGAAGCAAAATCAATTTTTGTAAAAGCATTCCGTATGATATGGCCTTGACATATTTTCGTTCTAAGTCTTGATTACAAAATTTGATATCTGTCATTTTTATTTCTTGAGAGATCAGTGGTGCGGGCCACTGCTAACCTGTGTGTGTTTACAAGTGTCCAACATTTTGGCAGTTTTATCTCTTAAACGCTAAAATATATATGGGGCATTCGTTCTGAAGGGTCCCAATCCAAAAATGTAAAGCATTCGGATATAGTTGAAACTTTGGAGAACTATTGTACTTAATAACAGTAACAAATACCTAAAATATTAGCTCATGAAAAAAAATATTGAGGAAATTACTAGGGGTTGAAGTTTGGTCGTTTTGAGTGACACGGTCATTTTTAGTGAGTATAGGAAAAAGTCTCAGCTTTCGAATGAAACTATTTTAAAAAATATTAAAAATACCCAAATGGGACGAAATCGAAATACAAAATTACTTGTTAAAAAAGCGTGTTAGATTTTTGTTTTTTTAATTTTGTTTTGTGAACATTAAAAACTTCATGAAAAATGCTTTAAAATGCACTAAATAAAAAATAAAATATATAAAGATTTATTGGAGTTACACTAATCTAAAAATGACCGTGTCACTCAAAACGACCAAACTTCAACCCCTAGTAATTTCCTCAATATTTTTTTTCATGAGCTAATATTTTAGGTATTTGTTACTGTTATTAAGTACAATAATTTTTCAAAATTTCAACTATATCCGAAAACTTTACATTTTTGGATTGGGACACTTCAGAAAGAATGCCCCATATGTAATCTGGACAACGGAAAGGGGGCATAATAGAGAAAAATATACACTTTCCAGTGAACGTAAACCTGCATTGGTAGCTATCTTTGCGTCTGAGTTATATATATGTGAAGTTTTGTGGAAGAATACAAATTTGTCCCCGTTTCCATACTCCAGGTCAGATATACTTACATCTATATATATTTAAAACTCCTATATAATTTTTATATTATGTATGCAAGTTATAAAAAAATAGAGATATAAATTAAAAATAGTAAATATTTTTAAATTAACACAGTTTGACAGCATATAGCTTGTTCCTACATAGGCTGCGTTGTCCAGGAATAAATTCCGTAATTCTCTAGAAAAAAGAGGCCTTGCTCAGGCACAAACCGCATCTTGTTTGTCTACGTTTGCACTAACATTTTGAGCACATTTTCATGGGGTGGAAATCTTGCAATCTCCTCTCGGACTACAGTAACGGTCTGCTGACCTTTGCAGTTTCCAGTTTTAACTGTTTCCAATTCTTCGGTGGTTTTCAGCCAGAGATGGTCCAAACAATGTTATTCCCATTTTCTCATTGTTCTTGTAGCGATATAAATCTAAGGTGAATTCATCCGTTTTGTTATCTATGTTTGTGAGGGTAAATATCTCAGTCAATTAAAAATTAAACATAATTCAGGAAGCTTAACTTACTGTAGACGGTGAAGAATATTATTTTATTAATAGCGTTCTATTTCACCATCTTCAAGATCTTCATCGAAACTGTGGCCATAATCGCGTACTTCAAGGTTTTTTGTCCAACGTCATGAATTTGTTTTCCGAGGGAGCATCATCTGCAATGTTCAAATGAACTGATGTTTCTACTTTCCTAATAACAATTTCCATTTCAATATTCAGTTGGGAAATGCTTCTTGTCTCAGTGAGCATGGCAGGTTCTATAAAAAATAATATATCCAAATTTTACAGTAGCCGACGCTACATAACCAACAAAAGTAAAAAATTTAAATAAAAATAAGTAGTAGGTACGTAAGTACGTATATAAACTCACCACACTATACGAGGAAATAAATTATATGGAATAACTAATAAAAACACTTGTAACACGCAGTTCTAAACTTCAAAACAACTTGCTTCGCGTAACAAAATGAAAGAAAAATGAAGACATGTCGAAAATGTCGAAACGTCACTCACGTGATCATATCCCTTCGTGCAAAGTGTACCCCGGACCGAGGTGACTTTAGCCGCCGCGAAAGCGCGCCATAATTTTGCCATGTATTTCAAATGGGTGACGACGATATCACAAAAAGAATACAGTTTGCCTCAGTCTGAGGGAGCCTTAAACGAACGAAAGAGAATTTCAAAACTACCATTACGAACGCATGCTCGACGAAAAATGTCTCGATTTCAAGTCCCTCGCTCTTTTATATCAATAATATAATTTTAACAGCAAAACGAAGCATTTTTATATTAGTTTACCAAAAGTCCAACCTGATAAATGTCATATATGTACCTTTTATTTTGCCGAACTGCACGGTAGCTCTATCGTGTTGCTGGTCACTATGCACGCGACACCTTGGTGGCGCGCCGGTGCTGCGCGTTTAGCATGCCCACCGCGATTTCAAACAACCGGCCAACAAGGTCTTGCCCTCACGGCTTGCGCTCGTGGTTTGCTAGACCTTTGCTAGCAAATCGTGGATTGTAGGGAATTGTTATGTGGGTAGCAATGTAAAAAGAAGTCGAATTGCAGTTACCTTATAAGTAAAAAATCAACTTTTAGCATAACGCTCAATTATCAAGATCACTCAAACTTTTAGGTTATATTCTGACCGTTAGAACATTGGTAGAATAAGAAACGATTGTGGGTTGATAAGTGTAATGTCAAATCAACAAACAGGTCCTAAAATAAAGTTCAAGCCGTTCCGCCTCACCGAGTAAGTAAAGAAGCGATGAACGCATAGACTCGTCGACGCTGAGTAGGAGGTCGATCAAGAGGTGAAGAGTGCGGAGCTCTCTTCACCCCTCCTGCCTTCGGTGTGTGATGCGGGCTTCCTCTAGGGGTGGTTGGATCACTACTCAGAGGAGTAGCACTGGTCCCGCTTAATTCTGGGAGTCTGGAAGGGGACGACAACTGCTTAGCAAGAAGGGCGAGAAGGGAAGAAGGGTGGGCAGATGTTGACGCCGTGGCAGCGGCGTATGTAGTTGGCGCAGAAGGGTGGGCCGTTGGCTTCTTGAATAGGGTTTCAGCTTTGGCCTTCACCTCCTTCTTAGCGATCTCCAAGTACTTTTGATATTCCTTCTTCTCGCGCCTGCTTCGGATCTGGTGGATACTCAGTCCCGTAGCTGTCGTCATTTCCCTGATAGAAATAGTTCCTCTTACACTTCTAGCTTCGATTTTAGCAATCTTAGACATCAGTTCGGCTTCTGGTAGAGGTAATTTACTAGATAAGGTCTGCGCGTAACCCGCTGGGTGTTCCCGGCGCTCGTGCTGACGCACGGCGGCATAAGAGTCAAGGACTCTCGCGCAAAATAGGCACTTCCTTCTTTCACTTTCTCCACAATCCTTGATGTGGCGGGCGTAAGACGCCTTAAGCGGGTATGATTTCCCGCATCTGGCACACGTGTGGGGTTGTGCCGTTGTGGCCGCAGCCACTTGGGTGTAATCTCCCGAGGCACCGGATACGGTCGCGGCCCTCTTTCTATGTGTAGCAGGGAGACTACTTCTAGATCCGGGTAAATTCCCGGGCTGGGCCTGAGTAGCTGGAGGTACAGTCCCAGACGGAATGTTCCGTGTCCTCGCCGGTTCGTTCCTATGGGGTCCTGAAATATTGGAGACACTCGAGCCCGTCGTGTCTCCAACCGAGGCTCTTCTATTACTGCTGCCCCCATAGATAAATAATCCACTTTGGGTAGGTAGCCCATCGCGGATACCATCGCTGCCTGTAGATACATCTTGGCGGGCAGCGGGCAAGACACTCCGAAGTCTTCACTAGCGCTGGTCGTGGTAATACCGTGGGTTTCCCCCCTAGCCCTTGGCTGGGATGGGATAGGGGTCGGGCCGCCGCATGTTTTAGTCCCCGCCCGAAGACGGGGTCCAGCGCCACCACAGGGAGGTTTGCGTACGGACCTTGGAAGACTGTAAACAGTCCCCCCCGGCGATGCCGCCTGGTTTTGACACCAGCAGAGGATTGCTCCCCCTGGCGCGCCTTTATGGACCCCCGAGTACCGCTGGCTTGCGGCCCCAGGAGTGGAGCACTAACATACCCTCTACCCCAGAGATAGTCATAGTTACTCCCGCCCAACATGGTCTCCCACTTATGCTACACCTCTCATGTCTCCTTACATTGCCAGACTAGAGTCAAGCTCAACAGGGTCTTCTTTCCCCGCTAATTTTTCCAAGCCCGTTCCCTTGGCAGTGGTTTCGCTAGATAGTAAGTAGGGACAGTGGGAATCTCGTTAATCCATTCATGCGCGTCACTAATTAGATGACGAGGCATTTGGCTATTTAAATCATTTATTGAGCAGAAATTTGTAAGTTACATATCAGTTACATCAGACAAGTTATAAAAGATCGAAAATGATTAAAGGTAACAGTAGTATAATACAAAGATAATTTTCAAACAACAAAATACATCTTGAAGAATAAAACTCTCTCTAACCCACGCGCACTGACACCGACGGCGACGCACCGGATATATGCGCCACCCGCAAAGGTCGTCATCACTTCACTGACACAAAACCACATTGGAGACTGCTGGCTCCTCCACAGGACAGGTGCTAGCCGATGCTCTCCCTCGGACGGTGTTGGCCCGCCGTCATCCGGTTCCACCGTGTCCAATTGGTGTGTGATCCTTGTAGTACTCTGGTCGTCCTTGGAGTCCCATTTAATAGGCCGTGTACTCCGCCAGGTCTCGGTGGGAGTTCGCGGACCAAACGCCTCCCCCATGATATCGTACAGGAAGTGGTCCGCACGGTGGCTCTCGGGACTTTCAGGTGTTCAGCAGACAGCAACGTTGGTGATTAGCTGCTCGTTGCCTCGGTAGTAGTTGACCTTGTTGTTGGGTGCCGTCTCTAGCGGGCCATGATGGAACTGCACGTAGTCCTTGCCCGGAATCAGGTGGGAGCGAGCGTGGATCCAGGATGTAGATAGACTGCTTGCCGGAGATTCTCGCAGTTCTCTGCCATCTACGGACTTGTGCAGGCGTTGTGTCCAGTAGCTTCGTATTGGGATGTTGTTCGTCCTTTCCGTGGGAATGTGAAGTCCTCGGAGCACCTTCCTGGCCCAGGATAGCTTCCTCTGGATCCTCCGGCACTCGTACGCAGCTCTTCCGGCGTTGAATTGGGATGTTGATAGGGCCTCCATTCTTCTAATCGTCATGGCTGTGAAAAATGTCGTCATGGAGGGGATTCCATGAAGGGGATTGAAGAGTAACACTCGTCACTCGCTCATTAAGAATAAAGATTAATTCACTCTTCACTGTGGCTATGAATTTCTCCATTACGTTGGTATATTAAATTAAGCAAAGATGTAGTAGAATTCCAACGTTTATTAGCTAATTTTTGTTCTTTTGGCTACATGTTTCGTGCTGTTAACACGTCTTCAGGTCAAGCTGAAAATACGAACGTCATTAAAACAAGAACAAATGAGTCGGACAATGAATGTGATACAAAGAACGATTACAGAATGTACAAATTTACACAAATATATCAAGTTACATAAGTCATGACATAAAATAACTAAAACGCACTAACAATATGCATTGACAAACAGAGATACAGTCTTAAAAACAAATCTTAAATATTATGAAAACCCGTGATAATTAGAAGAAAAAAAAACACATACCGTCGGGCGAAAATTACTGCGCATAAATTGACTCTTGGTTACGTCTCTCTCGGGGATCGTAGAACATTATCAATTTACTATCGGCAATCACAAAATGTGTTATTGGATGAGGGCAGTTGCAATTCTTCAATGTGTTCACTTCCAACAGTCAAATTAGTGCAAATAACATAATTGAACAGCTGCAACAAGATACCACTTTCATGCGGTGAAGCCAGGGATACAATAAATTCTACAGGTGGTGGTCTCTGTCATTGTTACAGGTACTTTCACTTGGCGGGAATTTTGAAAATGTTCCAATGAACAGTCGGAAGGGAGGAATGTCAGTCTGCTCGTTCAGAAGAAGGGTAGGATTATCCCTCTGAAGTCTATAAATTTCCAGTTCCTCGAGAAGGGACATTTTTCTAGATTTGGTGGCACTGTGGATAAGTCTTATGTTGGATGTGTCTATTTTATGTCCAGTCTCTAAAATGTGATTATGGACGCTGGAATTAGTGTTACTTAGGTGTTCTTTAAGTCGAATTTTAAGGTTTCTGCCTGTTTGTCCTACATAAAACCTATTGCAATCCTGACTATCAACTCTATAAATGCCACTCTTGTCTAGTTGGTCAATTTTCTCTTTATTGTTTTGTAGTTTATTGTATATTTTATTACTAGTTTTGAACATAGTGGCAATATGATGTTTATTTAAAGTGTCTTTAATTTTATAAGTGATCCTTCCGTGAAAATTGAGGGCTATATATTTAATTGCCAGTGGTACAATGTGGAAAAATGTTATAGACTTGGAAGTGAACTTGAAGTTTACTCTGGAATTCCTTTTCAAGTGTGAACTCAAGAACGCCCAGGTTATTAAGAATGTTGTGCAACTCGGAGATCTGTGCATTATTGCCATTGTATATTATAAATATATCATCCACATATCTGCCGTAGTAGGTAATATTTTTGTTGATGAAGTCATTTTTTTGAGAACAATTTTCGGTCAAGATAGTCGACATAGAAATCTGCCATTAAGCCCGATATAGGGGAGCCCATAGGCACTCTTCACTGGTCACTTGCCAGATACGCACATGATTGAATTACTCGCCAATTATCAATCATGAGTAATACGGAATTTTAATAAAAATCGGCAAAATTTATTGAAAAACATTAGATGATTCTTATCATTCTTATACTAAAAGGATCAAGTGACAACAGTGACATTATTTGTCGTTTTGTAATAGATCAGGTGCAAGAAACCTTAAGCGACTGAAACATATTCGATATATTTGAATAAACAGGACTATGACGAAGCCCTTAAAGGTTTCTATTTATTTTAAAGGTCATGTCATTTGACGTTGCCGCGTCCCGACATTTCTGGACACGTTGCGTAATACATGTAATTAGAAAAAAGCTATAGTTATATCAAGTTCCTTAACGGTGTTTTGTGTGTGTTGGAACAGTCAACAGACCTAAAATACACATTACGCTGAATGCTGATGCGAACTGAATCGGGTAGACAGACATGCGGTCGGTGTATTGAAGTACCTTTAAAACATCTTTTTACTGTCCCGTGGCCGTCAACGGAATATTCAACACGGACATATGGTTACTCGCTCAAAAATGATTGACGAGTAACGAGTAACGATTAACGAGTAACACTCATTTTGGTGATTGACGAGGAATGAGTGAAATATACTTTTATGATTGACGAATGATGAGTGACGATTAATTTCATTAATCTAGAGTGAAACTAATGAGTGATTTAATCAATTAACGCCCAACTCTGGTATCAAATGCTTTGGCGATATCGAGTGTGGCTAGGTGGTATTGCCTTAAGTCAGTTCTTGCTGAAGCTATGATCGCGTCGAGCGCGGCTGTGTTCTCCGCTGTATCATCTGCTGCAATATATGCAAAATATGCATTTTGCACTCTAGCAGCCAGTATCTTGTGCAGCTGTCGGACGGCCACAGACGCCATGGAAAGGGCCGGTATTCACCAGGGTTGTTGGGGGTTTCCTTCTTGGGAATGAATACCGTCCTTGGTGCACGAGTTCCTTCCATTTATCATAACAATATTTAGCACTAAAGCTCTGATGTTGGCTGGCACGGACATCCCCTTTGAGCTGGTGATACCATCGAGGCCTGGTGCAGTACTTGTTGAAAGTTTGTATTTGTCAAAGTTGTCGCTTGAAATTGGGTTCCAGACATCGTCTAATGTTTGGTCGGTTACTACTACATCCACTCTCGTATAGCGCTTAGAGGGTTCACCCATTCCATTAGACCAGAACAGTTTCATCTCAGCAAGGTCATGGCAGGTAGTTTTCTAGCCTCCGTCCATAATCTGTGCAGCGAGCAGGGTTTCGCCGCCAGGCCTGTTGTGTTTGAGCGTGTGCTCGTCTGCGTTTCCATATATTAGATAAAGCCTTTTCCGCCACGTTACCTGGACCCCGGTTAGGGTTCATCGTTTTTCATTTTGGCGAGTTGGGTCTGCTTGTCGCCTCGATGGAGAATGTTGTGAGAAACCTGCCAAATGGTCGGGTGTCGGTGTTAATGCCTTGAATTGCATCACTGGCTATACTAAGGAGGAGATCAGTCTGGTGCTGATGACTTCCTAATCTCCTGATGTCGATCAGTCTGCTTGTGATTGCTTGTCGGATAGCCGTGTCAAGGTGGTCATTAATCGGTGTGTGTGTGTCATATCATCAGGACGTTCTTGGAGACGTTCCTCGATTGTAGTCTCTGGCCTTTGAGAGTTCGGACAATCCACTATAGGCCGATTTACTCGTGACCTTGTTCTCCTAGTTATCGGGGAGTTATCGTTTCCCTCAGGAGGGGTTTGCAGATCAAGTAGGGCAACTCGGACGAGTTCTTTATAGTCAGCCCTTCGTCGCACACCTTTAATTGACTCTTGCGTTCTCCCAGGGTTTGATTTCATGGGGTAAAGATTCAAGAACTGGACTCCCTGTACAGTTGCCTTGGCCTCATCGATTGCCAGTAGTCTCAGTTCTTCGCCACTCCATCTGACTTTTGAGGACGGTACTTGGATTGCATTATTATGTTCTTCCGGATGTGCTTTTGATCTATGCACTCCTAGACCAATCTTCGTCTTAAAGGATTTTACATACAAACTGCATCGGAACAGTTCTAGTTCGTTTCGGGGCAGAGCACCCCCGGGCACCTCTCGGATTGTTTCAGCAGGGCCGCCGGGCTGTAGCCCTAGGCGGTTTCTGCTTATTTCTTCGTGTAGCCCTCGGAAGTGTACTTTAAAAAGAAATAAAGGTAATACAAATACTGTAAATTAATGCAGCATTAAGGGCAGCCGAACGGAATTGGACATCAAATTTTAGCATACACGTCCGTTTTCCGGATTTGTCGTAAATATCGCAGGCCGGCACCGGCGACCAGACCTAATCGAACAAAAACATAAACATTCACCGCACTTTATCGGCCATTGTCACGATGCAAAGGAAACAAACGAACATACCGATGGCAGTGTCCCGGAATTCATATGATCTAGAATAAGCGTAACAATATGTATTATTTAAAATATTCAGCGGTTGATTTGGAACTTTGGCAATTTGCCAGTATTTAATTCAGTCTACCAACCCGAGTCAATTAGTACTCAAACATACTACCTGTGTAATAATGATGTACCCAGTTTATAGAATAAGGTATGATTTATGACGCACATATAATATATAGCCATAAGCAATTACGACCCTGTTAATTGCAGTGCCATTCAAATAAGACAAGAAATACATCAAAAAAACTCAGGTAGACAAACTAAAACTATGTAATATTTAGTTCTAGCAAGATTATCGTTCTTTTCTAAACAAAGCAAACACCTAATTACGAACGTACATGTGGAATGAAAAAAGCCATCAATTTGTCGTTATCTGTTGAAAGATTCATGGTGGAGTGGATACTCTGAGTAAATATTTAGACGTGAATTATGTACGCCACCCCACCAACTCGGATAATGCTATTAATTCATCCTAATGACTTTTTGAAAAGTCGATAATCTAGGATAATTAAAATTAAGGGTTTGTGAAAATAAATTTTCATCATGCTATCCGTCATTTTACTACTGTAACGTTGTGAGCTAAGCATTCTATTATGCCGCTGTAAAGTCATCACTATATTATTATTTAAGTTTTATAAGACGTCAAATTGGCGCATGAATGAATTGGCCCTAAATGAACGAATGCGCCTCATTAATTTTATATAAATTTAGAAACTGTGGTTACTATATTTAGAATCTAGTGTCTTTTGCGGGTACCATGTTGTACTACTGGTCGTACTGTAGTAAACTGTCAAGTTCGTAAAGTTGGGATAAAATCACGACAAAATCTTACATCGTTACATAAACTAAGAAATCCTCAACACTTTAGATGTACTGTAGCTTGCTACGTGTAGGCTGATATTCAATAAACTACGCTGTAAAATTATACTCACAACAAATACTTTGGGTATTCAAAATTATTTCAAATTCAAATTATTTCAAAATAATTTAGGTATTCAAAAGGGTTACTAACTCCCTTCTACAGATATAATACACCAATAAACGACCGTTTCGTTGACAACATCAGATTTACTCCCATCAAATCTCGAGTTAATCTCACAATTATGTTCTGATTGTTCGATAACATCAAAGACTAATTTAATTACATACAGAATCGCGAATGTGGTTTAACTAGAAGCGATAATTTGCGGCTACAAATACGTAAGAGAAATATTAGAGAATAAGCCTAATTGTGAATTTGACAGCTCGATAATTGGCTATATATGGCGTTCGGAGGATTTATAATTACCCTCAACTTTGGTACGCCTAATCTGTTTAGCGAGGCATCCCTTCTAGGGCTGTTGATATGGAATTTTACCACAACATAAATCAGTAGCGATAAGTTGCGAATGTGTAAATTACATTTTTAGTTGGAGAGGTTTTGCCTATGCGAAGATTAATTTAGAAATTAAGGAAATTTCGATTTCCGGTCGACCGCAACCTTCGCGCCACCCCTTTCTTGATAGTACATTTTGTATAAGGGTGTATTATTATTCACGCTAGGGGCGCAAAGTCTTTGATTAAGGTTATCCTGCTTCGCATGCATGGCTCATTTAACACGAAATTTATGCCAAACAGAACAAAAAAACAGAAAAAATATCGGGCTTGTCCTGAAGAACGGTTACAAAATTGGTTTTGGAACTTCGATTTATATTTTCACCCTATCAAACATAATCAGCCCCAAAATCATTACCTTTTATTATGAATTTGGCATTATAAGTGATTGTATTTTCCTTTTAATTACATACTTGCAGTGAATTTGCAGTGCATTACCGTGAACGATGGTTCCTTTGAACTTAGAGAAGCCGTATGTCCTAGATAGCTCGTAAAGCTAAACTTTGGCATATATTTCGCTGCTATTTTAGCTAAGGGCTAGCCCCGTGCGTCCTGGGGTTGCCCAGACTGTAATCCTTAATTACAAGACAGCTGCACTGTCGCCCGGGGCGCGGTGCTTAACTGCAACTTCGTCAACTGATTTCTTCCTTTTATAATTCAGATTAACCGCATTAAATATGGATTTAATTGCAGATCCAATTACAACGTTGCCACTAACCACTCCAATGCTGGAGCTTGTATAATCATCTCGTTACACTTCTAGTTACACCTTCCATTGCGCATGCGTGTAATAATTGCTGAATAGTTGTATAAGGTACAGATGGTGCTGTTGTTCGAATAACCGTAATGTGTGTGCGTTTGGAGACAAATGACATTCCTTTTCTACTTTGGTTTCATAAAGAACTCATTGTGACACTGTTTTCGGTTTCATAATGGACAGTGGAGTGGTTGAGTGAACCAAATCAGCAAATAGCGAAACTCGCATAAAAAATATATTATTACGTAGACACTCACATATTTGGGACGTCGGTTGCTGTTGTTCGAATACACCTAATACACCAATAGCAATCTTTTTCTACTTTGGTTTCATAATGAACATTGTGACACTGTTTCCGGTTTCATAATGGACGGTTAAGTGGTTGTGTGACCCCAATGAATAAATTACGCAACTCGTATGGAAACAAATAACAAAATTTGTCTACTTTTGTTTTATAATGAACACATTGTGACACTGTTTTTGTCTTCATAATGGATGGTTAAGTGATTGAGTGAAAGAAACGAAGAAATCACGAAACACGTATGGAAACAAATAAAAAATTTTCTACTTTGGTTTCATATTGAACACATTGTGACACTGTTTTTGGTTTCATAATGGATGGTTGAGTGGTTGCGTGAACCAACTGAGCAAATAGCGTATATCGTATAAAAAGTATACTGCTATCAATGTAAAATCTCACACATTTGGGACGTCGATTGCTGTTGTTCCAATACACCTAATATGTATGCGTTTGGACATAACTAACAATCTTTTACTACTATGGTTTCATACTGAACCTCGCGAATCTCGTACAAAAAAAATATACGGTTATCGATTCAAATCTCACATGTTTTCGACGTCGGTTGCTTCGTTCGAATAAACCTAATATTGTACATTGTACGCGTTTGAACACAAATAACAATATTTTTCTAGTTTGGTTTCATAATGAATACATTGTGACACTGTTTTCGGTTTCGTAATGGACGGTTGAGGTGGTTTACTCAACACCATATGAACAAATCACGAAAGTCGTATGGAAAAAATAACAATCAAAGCCGTTTGGAGACAAATAATCTGTTTGTACTTTGGTTTTATAATTAAACACTGTTTTCTGTTTCATAATAACAATTTCCTTCTACTTTGGTTTCATAATGAACACATTGTGACACTGTTTTCATAATTGTTTCATAATTGACGGCTGACTAAAATCCCACATGTTTGGGACGTCGGTGGTGGGTTTTTGGGTGACCGCGTGGGCGTCAGTGGAAGTTGAGCTTAGGATCTGGGAGTACATGGAGGATATATCCTGAGCTCGCGTGATTTGATTGAAACAATGTCGGGCCTTTTAAATCACGATCCTCTCTTCCTTCCTTCCTATCAACTCGGACGTCGGCGTCGATTTGCAATTTGTCAGTGTCCTTCGGCGCGTCCCGACATCTGGACGGGCCTGCAAAAGGTAGACGCCGCGCCGCCGCCGCCCGCGGGAGACGATAAAATTTGGATGAAAGAGAGTCCAGCCAGCTCCTCTATTTAGCATAAAGAAGCCAAATTTCCCGCCTTATTAGATTTAAACTCCGGCCTTTTAACTTAAATGTTCGTTTCGCATCCAGGCGGGCGGCTAGCGGCCGGAGGCAGCGGACCCGGATTCTTACCCCCATATTTTATCCACCCGTCACAAAGATAATTTATTATTCATTATTGCAGATCCATTAGAACTTGTTCCCAATTTACTACCTGCGAATTATCATTTTAGCGCTTTTCCGACGGTTTTAGCCTGTTCGGTCTGGTATAAACCCTGCATAACCGAGGTGATGACAATCCATTAGTTTATGGGAACTTTTAAGGTATGCCATTTCTTCCTTAACAGTGTTCTTGTTTTTGCAGTATGCTAACGACTAACACCTCCCTGTCACGTTTCAAAAACTCTAGCCTGTATAACCACCAAAAAGACCCTTATCCCAGCAGTCACTGTAATTTAAGTTATAGCGGTTACACATCCCTTAAGGGACGAGTCATAAACTAGACATTAACTGATTAACTGATGCACCCCAAACGTATTCCAGCAGAAAAGAACTACCGTATTTGCCTGAATATAACCGCCGCTACATTTTCGCAGGATATTTGAAAAAAATAGCTGTATTTACTCTGAACAACCGACCCCGAATATAACGCGAGAGATATGATTTTGTGTCTAATGCTCTTGAAAAAAAAAAAACTCGCCTTATATTCGGGCAAAAACGGTAATACGCTTTCAAAATTTACATTTTATATCAGCGTACTCTACCCGATTTATTTGCAATTGCTTTATGCTTTAAAAACGAATGTAAGCGTTGTCAAAATTCAACATTTGAGTTAAAAACAAATAATATAATCCCTTATGTAACCCTTACAAAAATTCTACAAATAATATTAGCTCAAAAGGGTAGAGCTTGATGTTGGAACTGTTTTAGACAAATTTCAAAATGTTTGTTCAGCAATACCTGCCATAATAATCCTTTGATTCGCATATCAAGGGCTTCTTCCCCTTCATACATTATTTGCCGACCACAATCGCAATTATTGACCCTAACAAATTTTACAGCGACTTTCGGTTTCGCCTACATCAAAGAACTCAACCATTAATTGAAATGTTGATTTGGTTGGTGGGATCAAAGACAACTGACACGAGATTTAAAAAAAAGCCTGTTTGTATGGGATCGACAGGGTGTTAGTTTAGGTACGTGTCTTACTGATTGAAATGATGAATAAAAAGGTTTATCTAAACATAATGTTTTTTAAAGTGATCAGCATCACGTACCACTATAATTAGACTATGCTGTCCGACCTCACATTTTGATAAAAGAAGGCAATTGGGCACTTTGTATAAATTTATTTAGTTCGGAGAAATCACGAACTATAGGTGGCGTTGCGATAATTTAATACCCAGACTGCTCTGTCCAGCATCATGAGTAGAGTGTATACTGAGTTGAATGGGAAAAATATCGTTGCTAGCATAAATTGCGATCTGTCTAAAGCGTTTGACTTGGTTGATCATGCTATACTGCTGCAAAAGTTGGACTACTACGGTGTAAGGGGAAACGCGTTGCGGCTATTTCGATCGTATTTGGACGATAGAGAGCAAATAGTGGAAGTGAGATGTAGAGATACGGGCAGGGCCGTACTATCGCGGAGATTGGCTGTATCATGTGGAGTGCCGCAGGGTTCAATCCTGGGTCCTTTGTTGTTTTCTATTTTCATGAATGACATCCAGGCCAGCGTCTCTGCTCCGCTAACTTTGTACGCGGACGATACAAACGCATGCGTGGCGGCGGATGCTGTTGACACATTGAAGCCGCAGATAGAGAGAACAATTGGAGAACTAACGGATTGGTTTGTAGCCAATAAACTAAAGATCAACGTCGAGAAAACAAATATAATTATTTTCCCTGGTCTTGCTGGTGTTAGGATCGGTGTCGGGGAGCTTGGGGTTGGCTTGGAGTCGGTGGCCGAGGCCGGGCTTCTTGGTATTGTTGTTGACGCCGGTTTGTCATGGACGCCTCAGATGGAAAACATGTCCAAGAGACTGAATAGAGCAATTTTTGCGCTCAGACGTCTGAGGCCTTTTTGCAGTCTCAAAACACTGCTAACTGTGTATTACGCCTACTTTGACTCTGTTGCCCGATATGGAGTTTTAATATGGGGATCGAGTATTACAATGCGTACAGTACTTTTGATGCAGAAGCGGGCGGTGAGAGTGATGTTGGGTCTGGGCATGCGGGACTCTTGTAGGTCATCGTTTCAGGCTCTGAGTATACCAACCATTGTAAATACCTACATTTACCAGGCCGCTGTTTTTATACATGGTTCGCGCGACATCGGTCACGCTGGTTCTGATGTGCACACATACAATACACGCAACAGAGGTTTAATTCGATCGGACATCCCCACGGGTCAGCAGTATGCTAAGTGTTTTATTTTTGTTGGAGCGCGTATATTCAATGCTCTACCGGAGGATGTTAGAAGTTTGCGACCGCCGCGTGCATTTGCTCGTCGTTTGAAAGCGATTCTCAAAACCGAAACCTACTACTCGCTAGACGAATTTTATAAAAGCCGGCCCAAATAGGCATTTTGCGTCGACATTTTATTTGATTTGATTTGTTTTTATTTTCAGTGATTTATGTTTTAAAAATGTATGTACCTTATTAAAAAATACGTTGTATTTCTACACCATGACGGTATACGAATAAAATTATCTATCTATCTATCTATCTATGGCGGTTCTGTGATAGATACAATAAGTAAACATAACGTGCCATCACGGCACGTTATTGTTTACAAGTGTGTATGTTACTGGCTTTGACAAAATTATGGGCGATAGATCTTGCCAAGGCAGTATGATTGTTGTCTACCGCAGTGCACAACATATTATTCTAAAAATGTGTAATTCCACATGTTTCCTAATGATCAAATACTGCCAGTAAAGTGGATACATAAATCGAAAATTGCAAGAAAGTATCTCCATTCATGAGAGTTTGCAGCAAACACTTTTGAGACGAAGATTTTTTCTACAATAATGCCACTCTAGGTTTACGAAAAATCGAATTTTTTTTTGTTATATGATGTGTTGTGAACTTAGAAATATGCTACAATACGATTCATATTGGAAAATTATGTTTAAATGCTTATTTGATGAACATATGGCCAAGTGTCTAGCACAGCGTACATGCAAAAAGTTTAGCGTGAGAGTTTACAGCCTAGAGAGCTATACGCTCTTATCTTATTTGGAGGAATTACATCCGTGGTGTGAAATATAATATAAAATAATATAAATCACAAAGATTTTGCGGAAATATTGTTACGATGTATACTTTAATTACATTGTATAATTGAGGCCAGGTCATCCAACCCAAACGATGCTTGCAGACAATTGCTTGGCCAGAAATGCAGACGTCAGGCTTTTCAAATCGGACCAAAGACATTCCTTTGTGGCACGCGTTCAAAACGTGCAAATTAACATTAACTTATATCAAAAGCCGTCAGCAACCAAAAATCCTAACTAAGGATTTTTGGAGACCCGAAAGACGTCATGACGAAGACGATTTGGCAAGAGCCAAATTCATATAAAAGCCACGGCATGGGATGGGAAGAGAATCAATCACTAATTCGCAGCACCTGAGTGTTTCACGGACTCCAGTCAGCTGTAGTATTGGAATTCTGCGTGGTCAGCAATACACGACCTATGTAAACAACACTGCGATTTTTATTTACATCTACATCCTGACCTAGAGCCGTCCCCCATTAAGCGCTATGATATCATCGGTACGTTCGTTGAACTGACGCTAACCGCACAATGTTATAGCTGTCTGATGTAACGTGTGTTGTTCTTGAATAGTTGGTAAAAAATATCAGAAATAATAAGTGATATTCCAGGAGTACATCGCGGTCGAAAAGACTCGAAAAGAGCAGCAGATTTTCAAATAGAACTAATGACAAGTATTGAATCGTTTGGAACTAGAGTCACCTCTACCTGATAACGTATCCACTATCCACAGTCCACACCTGCAAAGTAATATCGGTTGAAAATTTTACAACGTTGAAGTGGATGACGTTTAATTATCATCTTTTGAACGTTATTGCTTTTGTGTTTTCTGCTATTTCATAAGTTGTAGTGTGTAAAACGTATAAGTTGTAGTGTGTAAAACGTGCAAATCAAATGCGAAATTGGCCGAAAGTGTTTTGAATTTTGAACAAACTTTCATTCCGAGTTGCCTATTTGTTTAAAAAAGATATCAAATGAATAGCAAAAGGATCCTCGCCATGCGCATAAGAATAGGTGTAGATGGAATTGAAAAGCTTTGCGCGATCAGGGACCTTCCTCGTCAGATTTTTCACTCATTTTACGATAAAGTTGTTCGCACTATTTTTGTCGCAACAGAAGCACTTAGTCAACAAAGTATGCAGAAAGCAGAAGAAGAAAAGAGGGCTAAAAGTCAACTGAAAATAATAAAAAAAAGAATGGCGTAGCATTCTCGGACGATGGAACATGGAGAAAACATAGCTTTTCTTCTCTATATGATTGGTGGTGCTTATAAGCTGGAGAAATGTTGTTGATATTTTCATAAAATCTAAATACTGCAAAGCTTGCAAATTTTTGAATAAATGAAATAAGAAAACGATAGATTACGTGCAAAAACTAATAGCACTCATCCACGCCATTTGACAAAAACCAGTTAGGGCAGCTAACCCAGAAGCCTATAAATGAGCTTTGAATTTATGATGGGCTAGCCATTCGTCGTAATCACGATTCAATTGATAAAATGAAGACAATAGATCTGGCCGACACTGCTGGATACATTCTGACCGATGCAATGCCGCAGCACGAAAATTGTCCACCTGGTGATTTCATTTTCACTTTCAAGTAGCAAAGTAATTGTGGATATTGCAGCAAGTATAGCCATGGAGGTATTATGTATGAGCATCGGGCCAAACTACTGTAATTTCTGCGCGAAGGCTGACGCACGGCGCATCATGTTTTCAGAGCCATCGCTCACTGATGCTGCAAAACAGGCCCGTCTGTCGTCCAAATTAATCAGACAGAAACAAGAGGAGGAGAATGTTAATTTGAAAAGATAATTATATGGTCCAGGCATCGTCGACTATAGTAAAATATAACAATTCTATACACCAAAGTTACATAATACTTTGAACCGTGTTTTCTCAACACCGCATTTTTCAAACTGGCCGGAAAGATAACTTCAACTGATCCCCGTCAATTCACTTGAAATTTTATATGCAGCTTCAGAACAACATTATCTAGAGAAATACGTCCGGATTTTATGATAAGTTCGAAACTTTTTTTGTTGTAAACAATTTTTAACCTATATGTGTGCCTAAAAGTGGTAATTTGTGTTCAAACGTTCGCCATTTTGTTTTAGAGCGGAATTGTCGTATGTACTTCCCGAGATAATCTTATATAGAATCAATTTCTTTTTTGTTTTTATGGCGAAGTGAAAAACTGCGTGCAAAATCTTTCCGGCCGTGCAACCCTGTCCGCCGGAAGAGGTTGATGTCTTTTAACGCTTCAATTATTTATTTATTTTGTTTTTTTCTTTATTGTGAATATTACTCATTAATATAGTAATTTTTTACTATATTGTAAAAATATACCTACGATATATTGACCGCGGGAGTCTACAATCTAGATATGCTTATGAAGAATTTGACCAATTTGTGAAATTTAAAACCAATTATAATTATATAATTATATAAAAAACTATTATAATTAGACACGTCCACGTCAAGATTGAGTTGTAAGAAGTTAATATTGTTGACGTTAATGCGTATTAAATTATATATATACCATTTACTGCCCTTAGTGCATTATTTAATATCAACGCCGCCTCAACACAGGCATCTTAAAAAACAGTTACACATTTGGCACGTTATCTAAATCTTAGTACTATTGCGTTTTGATAAATTTTCTAACACTAGACTTGTACTAGATTGTTGGGTGTTTATATTCCCTCTTTTGCCCAAAAAAAAATTCGCTTCTGGTTATCACGGCCACCGTATTTATAAACAACAAACGCAACCATTAATAAATAAATAAATAAATAAAAAGGGTTTATTGGGCCTCTAAATGAAATAAAACAAAAACTCTTCTCAATAAATAATAAACTCTTGTTACAAAATATCAATCAGTGATCATAATAAACAACAAAAAACATACAATAAAAAACAGAACAAGTGTTCATTCAAAAAGAAAAAGAAAAACATAACCACGTAACTGTCAAGCATCAGAAGCCCACTCCTCAACATCTTCCCAGGACGGACCATCTATGAAAAGTGCTGTATCATCCGTATAAGATATCAGTTGCCCATTAAAATTAATCTGCAGCAAATCGTTAAGATACAGCAAGAATAGGAGTGAGTGGTCCCAGTGGCACTCACTCCACAGTCCACAGTGCCCTGTGGCACTCCACACTCGACCATCAATTTACGGCCCAAAAAGTTACCCACCCGCGCAACCTGCGAGCGCTGCGAGAGATATAACCTCAGCAACCTCCACGGTGTACCCCTGACGCCGTAAATCTCAAGCTTTCTTAATAATAGTTCGTAAGTCACGGTGTCAAAGGCCTTAGCCAAATCAGGGAAAACTGTCACACATGGATCAGATTTCTCCAAGGACGAATTAATTAATGAGGAAGGAGAAGCAACAGCGTCCGTCGTCGACATTCCGCCTCGAAAGCCAAATTGGCTGCTCGACAAGACGCCGTTTGAATTTATAAAAGATAGAAGCCTTTTTTTATTACCTTCTCCAAACTCTTTGCAATATTGCTGATGAGTGATATGTGCCTGTAATTTTTTATATCGTTCTTATCATCGGATTTATGTATTGGTACCACTATAGCATCTTCAAAATACCAATGCCAAAAATAAGATTACTATGTTCTAAAACTAAAGTAGCACCGTTGAAGATGATATCCATACCAAGGTTGGAATTGTGTGGTGCATTAACTTTGGCAAAACTGGCAAACAAAGTACAAACTGCGTTTTATATTAATTTTGATCGTATTATATTCTGGACTGACAGCAACATAGTGCTTGGTCGGTTGAAGATGCCACAAAGACAGTTACAAACATTTGTTGGAAATCGAGTGTCGGAAATACATAAGTTAATTGTAGATTGTCGTTGGCGTCATGTACGTACAAAAGATAATCCAGCAGATTTACTTTCACGAGGAGTATGTGCAACTAAGATAATCAATTTAGGATTATGGTGGTATGGCCCTGAGTAGTTGAATCAAAGTGATGGACACTGGCCTAAATGTGAAGAAATAATGTCAACTAACCATTTACCAGACATAAAAAAGGTCCAAAAGTTGTCTTTAGTAACAAATGAACAAAACAAATGAACTAAAACGGATAACATCATCGGACATCTAAAGAGGATCGCAAACTAGGATGTTTAAATATGCAAGAATTAAATGATGCACATAATTTGCTAATTAGGATCGCCCAACAACAAACTTACGCATCCATAATGAATAAAATTTCTTCAGGACAAACTATACACCCAAAATCTAATCTTACAAATTTAAACCCCTTTTGGACAAATATGGTATTTTAAGAGTTGGAGGAAGACTCACTAATTCTGATTATGAATTTAACAAAAAGCATCCAATAGTTCTTGATGGCAAACATTATTTATCCAAGTTAATTGTTGATGAGTATCATCGCAAGTTGCATCATGCAGGACCCCAACTTTTATTAGCAGTTATACGTGAAGAGTTTCGGCTGGTAGCAGGAAGAAGTTTAGTTAAAAAGGTTCTTCAAACCTGCATTGTGTGTTTCCGAAATAAACCTTTGGAGAAATTAGCCATTGTGGGAAATCTACCACAAGAGAGAATAACGCCATCAGCGCCATTCTATAATACTGGAGTAGATTACGCAGGTCCTATCATTATAAAAGATCGGAAGGGACGAGGATGTAAATTGTTGAAATGCTACATCAGTATATATTTATTTGTTTTTCGACAAAGGCATTACACATTGATTTAGTTTCTGACCTAACAAAAGACGCCTTTATATTAGCAGTTCGTAGATTTGTATCAAGAAGAGGCAAACCTGCAAAGATATTTTCTGACAACGGCAGCAATTTTGTTCGTGCTAATTCGGAACTACAACAACTAAGTAAATTTATTGACGAAAATGAAGACGATATAAAAACGGCATGTACACAAGAGGATATTTGTTGGAAATTTATTCCTCCACATTCTCCTCACTTCGGAGGCTTGTGGGAATCAGGAGTAAAATCTATAAAATATCATCTGCGAAGGGTGGCAGGCAATGCACACCTGACCTACGAAGAATTGTACACATTGCTGGTACAAATAGAAGCAATCCTAAATTCTAGACCGCTATCACCACTCTCCTCACACCCGCTTGACTTCAATCCACTTACTCCACCTCATTTTCTGATAGGCAGACCATTAATAGCCATACCGGATGCTAATTATACTAATATTGCTGAAAATCGACTGAATGTTTACCAGCATATCCAAATGCTAATGAAACATTTTTGGGAAAGATGGAGGAAAGCGTATATTGGCGAGTTACAACAACGACTAAAATGGAAAACAGCACAAAAGGAATTGAAGCTTTGCACCTTGGTTTTGCTACGCTCTTGAACTGCGTGTTAGAGCGGATCTTTCGCAAATTGGAGTGGAGTCATTATGGATTGATGGTGCAAGGCCAACATCTAACGAATCTTCGGTTTGCTGATGATATTGTGTTGTTTGCCAACACAGCAGAGGAACTAGAAAGAATGATGAATGACCTCTACACCATCAGCCTACAGTCAGGCCTAAAGATAAGCTTTCCAAAAACAAAAATAATGACCAACAGACAGCACAAGAACATTAAAATGAACGAAACAACTATCGAGTACATCAATGAGTTTATGTACTTGGGCCAAACGGTATCATACCAGAACCGTGGGTATAAAGAGATCCAGCGTAGAACGGCCAGCGCATGGAAAAGGTTTTGGAGTCTCAAAGATGTTATGTGTGGCAAGCTACCCATAAAAATCAAAAGAAAAACTTTCAACGTTTGTATTATACCTATACTGACATACGGCTGTCAGGCTTGGTCGATGACTTCAAAACAACTACAGAAATTAAAAACATGCCAGTTCGAAATGGAACGACTCATGACAGGCATACGTAGCATACATCATGTAAGAAATACCCAAAAGTGGGATTTTATTTGACATTGTGCTCATATTATCATAATATACATAAAATGTAATTTATTTTAAACCTATTTTGCAGAATTGAATTTAACGTTAATGATGTTTCGTTCGTGTATCGACCATTTTATGAATATCAACCTAATGGGTTAGAGCGGCTTGAAAGAGTAGCTAGTATATGTACTACGTCGGTATTGATTATGCATTATGTACAAACCAGTAGAGTCTATGATATCCATATTCTTTTGTGAAGAAAAATTGAAAGCATTGACAGAGGTTCACCGGCGTATAACATATGAATGTCGATGTCAACTCGCCGCAGAGCAGATATGAAAAATAAATCGTAATAGCTATGAAAACATAGCTCTCCCGATCTCTAGGGGGAGATGTCAACGGATGGTACAAAGGGGATTGATTTTTCAGGAACTGCAAGTTTCACAACTCGAATATATTTTATCGTGTAGTTGGAGTGATTGTACGTACGGTTCCATCGCTTTATAGCGAAGAGAGGAGTTAAGTGGCGTCCGTTAATCTATCCTCGTCCAGTTTAGCTAGATGAACAAATTAACACAAACCGATTAGGGAATCTAATTGATATTGTTCAACGTCGTAAAAAGACGAACAAGAAACGAAACGAGGAATTCAATTTAAAACTAAAACAATTACGGGGGCGCTCTGCCTCTGTTAGAATTATTTGTACCATTAGCTCTGAATTAGTTAACCGGTACCAGGTACGATAGCACTGTTGACGACTACAGCTTTGACAAATCAATGCACATTTACTTCCCAGTAAACCCTTCTCCGTATTTGAGAACATACATATTTGATTACAACTTTCTCTATATGTGGTTGTGTGACACCGGAGACTAAAGCCTAATGGTATTAGGTCCTAATGCACGTGCTATGTGGGACAGACATGACAAGGAATTCACTGATGAGTGGAAGAATAAAGAAAGATTTTTCTTATAAGGAGATTCGACTTCTTTTTACATCGCTATAGGATAGCAGTAATTAATAAAATACTAATAATACCTATTTAGGCTGACTAAAAATGCTTTATATTTTCATAATAATACGGTGTACTACTCGTTTAACTACTATCAATTACAAATTTAGGGTATCGGAGTTAGGTACATGTAAATATAGCACGTCCTTAAATCAGACATTTGTGTCGTCGTGTGAATTGTGTACATGGTTAGAAGTAATACACATGGCTCTATTGCTGTCTTTACACAAGAAAATAACATATTTTACATCGCTTGCGATATTACAATTAATAGTACGCATATTGTCCTAATTCCGACAACAGCGTCGGTCGGACAAGAGTACGGACATCAATAATCCCTAATTATTACACTAGCAGCAGAGAGTAACGATTTTGGTTTATTATTATTTATATATATTTATATATATTTATTATTATTTATATATATATATATATATATATATATATATATATATATATATATATATATATATATATATATATATATATATATATATATATATATATACTAGACACCTACCACAAGAACAAGTAAATGTGCTTTTCTGCTGATACTTTTTCTCTACCTCTCATCCAGGCACCGGATTCATAGAATCTTGAGTTTTTATACCCTTCCACGACGTCCACTACCTACTGAGGCTTTATTAAGTCGAAAATTCTTCTTAAACTAAAACGTATAGGTCTCTTTAAAATAGTCCTGGATTACCTCAAACCATGGCATTGCATCCAGTTCATTGCATAATAGTTCGAACAACTTAACCTTATTACCTTCCGCCATGGCTACCAGAAAATAAATGATTTGAATTTGTTTTGTGTCTAGTTTCTAGGAAAGGTTATTGTAAGTTTTTTAAACCATCCAAAAATTGCTTGAATTCAAACACGCCTTCAAACTTACAAAAAGAAATAAAAATCCCCACAAAAGTAACTAGTTCCTAACCTAAAATACGCGACTTTCAAAGGCTCTTACGAAACTATTTATGATTATATTTAGCTTTCCGGGTGTTATTCTTATATATTCTATCTCTATTTATCATCTAATATCTAAATACAAAAAGTAGTAACATATTCATCAATTTTATAAGCCTCCCCTGTCAGCTATACTTTAACCGAAAAATTTTAAGGAATGTGCTCTGTGGAAAGTGGAAAAGCCGAACACTCAAACCCGCACCAGCAGGATGCTAGTGCAGCCGAGTGCAGTAAATCGAAAACGCTATTAATATTTACTTGAATGTTTATATTTGTTGGAATAATGTACTACAAGTGTCTGATTTAAGAGCAGTGTCTGAATTAGGTTCACTGAGGTGTCGGATGTCGGATTAAAATATAGGCTTAGTGTCGGAATTAGGGACAATTGTTTAACTTAAGAAATGTAATATAAATTACAATTTACATATTATCAATTTTCTTAAAAAATAAATAGCCACTTATCTTTAGAAGGAAATAAGTGTTTAAAAAGTTGACATAGTCATTATCACCACATAACTATAAATTCTACAGTTACAAATGTAACAAAAATTCCTAACCTGTCTGAGTTTGGGGCGTTTACCTTAGTAACCACTGTCACGTAACGGCACAGAAGATTGCCTTTGATGACAAGAATATGAAGACAAAGGTGAATTGATTGGGGGTTGACGACTGTGGTTGTGTTGAAGAGGAAGAGAATTAAAACGCTTATTTTCAGTGTTTGGGTTGTGGTGTTTTAATGGTCTCCAAACTTACAAACACTGCCGCCGCAAATACGACCCCTGAGACACGTTTTAATGTTATAGATTGTAAGTCATCAATTTCCATGTTTTTTGTAGTTCATCGTTCTGGTAACTCTTTCATTTGTATGCTTAATAAAGTCCTTTAATTACCCCCATGCCCTGATGAAGCTGAAGAACCGCAGCGAAACGTAGGCTAATGTGAGACCATTAAAACACCACAACCCAAAGACTGCGCACACATCGAGTCAACGATGTGTACGGTCCGTACTTGATACATAACCAAGTAAATATGATTGTCATGTCATATTTGCTTTATATATTTTTTTCTTTAGGACGGTAGAGTTCCTTATTGTAGCTTACTAGGTTTCTCGGCATATACATACATATATGCACGCTTTTTGTTGGGTTGGGTTGGGTTGGGTTGGGTTCGGTTGACGTCATAGAGGCTCAGGAAACTAATTTACGCAACATAAAAATACCTGACGCATCTAACAGTGTTGATTTCCACTATATACCGAAAGCAGTGATAACTGCATGGGGGTGGAATTTATAACCAGAACTAAGGTCGTGTGTGGTATCATGGGATGCAACAAATCTGTCTATTCCCTTAAAAGATCCCCTATAAGGCTGAGAGTCTTTCACTATTTTTCCGCCTATCTACCACGTAGCAAATAATGGATGTATATAAATGTCTTGAAACCAAAACACCAAATGAAAACGTCGAAATGATTGGCTTTTGAAACGCACACTCAATGAACCGATTTAATTATAACATAAATAATTGCCAATATAATTGTCAAAGTAAGCCAAATCGTAGAGAATCCAAAAAGGGGGATTAAGCACCTGCTAGTTGTTTCCCTAATTCTCGTTAAGGCGCATTATCCGTCGTACCACAAAGGGAGGAAAGGTGGGCGCTCTAGAATGAATTAGCTTCGTCGAGGAATTAATTTTGGAATACATGAATATCCTCATCATTTCGCATTAATTAAAATAACATGTTGATTTTTGCCGGCGGCGGTGAATTTCAATTAACCTTCGAGACCCTCAACGATTCATTATCCCAGCATCGCGGCGGCACGTAGAAAGAAACAAATGAACCGGAACAAGAGCTTAATTAGGCAACTTGACGAATCGCCGTCCAAATTGTTGCGGTCTAATCGAGTTTGATGATACGATTCAAGTCGGCAGGCGGCATAACGTCGCCGTTTGGTTGCTGCCACCGGTGCTAAAGGTGCTAAGGGGCGGGCTCTGACACCCATTGTGTTTACCCACGGGAACAGAATATTCACGAATGGATACAGCCACTAATTATACAACGCAATGCTACACCCTCAATAATGTTAAGTATTGTTACGTAGCTCTTATTGGGGGACGGCTCTAGGTCAGGATGGAGATTTAATTCAAAGTCGCAGTGTTGTTTACATAGGTCGTGTATTGCTGACCACGCAGAGTTCCAATACTACAGCTGACTGGAGTCCGTGAAACACGATAGGTGAGCTTATACTATACTCAAGTGCTGCAAAATTACTGATTGATCCTCTTCCCAAACGCTATGCCATGGCGTTTATATGAATTTGGCAAGACGTCATGACCTGTTTCGGGGCCCCAAAAAACCTTAGTTAGGATTTTTGGTTGCATACGGCTTTTGATGTTAATGTTAATTTGCACGTTTTGAAGGCGTGCCACAAAGGAATATCTTTGTGCTGATTTGAAAAGTCTGACGTCTGCATTTCTGGCCAAGCAACTGTCTGCAGGTTAGATGGGTTCGATGGCCTCAATTATACAATGTAATCAAACCATCTTTCGCAACAACCCTCCACGCAAACAATGCTCGACCAAGAGCAATCAAAAGAAAAAATTGAACAGCCACGGGACAGGATAGAAAAGAACGCACCACATGTAGTTTTATTTGACTACCATAAAAAATACCAATACAAAAAATACAACAAAAAATATCCTTAGAAAACAGTGCAATGTACAAGTCCTCATACTGCTGTAAAATGTCTGTGTTGATTTGGGCTGTCATCGACCCCTCACCGGCACTGTATGAAGGGAGTTGACTTTCCTTTTATTTGTATCTGCGAAAAGTTAGAATGGTGGGTCGGTTATGGTGTAGGGAGGGATTGCAAATTCTCATTAAACCTTTCACCAGTCCTTCTCCACACTATTTTTCTTTCATCCACCATGTTAAGGCAAAACCTTGACCCATCCGTAAATAAGACATTCGACCATTCAGGAATAGTCCAGTCTCCATAATTGTCAGCAAAATTTCTTCTAACAGGCAATACGATGTACAGGCAATACTTCAGGCATTTTGTAGGTCTCCTACATTTTAAATTAACATCTCATGGACGTCTACATACCATTTGTTTATTTACGTCATCAACAGGAATTTGTTTTTAAAGGTTTTTTAAAATTTCAGTTAGTTTATTTCACTGAGCAATGAGAAAATAACCACACACCGGACAATACATTCGAAAACCGGACGGTTGGCTGGCAACTCTAGTAGGTTGATCTGTTTTATATAACAAACATGATGACGAAAGTTTGGTTTTACTTAAAAAGTTACATAATAATTTATTAATATTTTAAAACTAAACAAACACTTTATTTTGTTATTAAATAAGTTTTCTGGTTAGTTCAGTTGTCGTAAAATTATCTTCTTTGTGAGTATATGGAGTTTAAATTTTTAAAATTACTTATAAATCACCATGTATTTCAAGATTTAGTTTTCATAAAACATTTTTTGGGTGTTGTCAGTCGTTCATTATGTTTTAAACCGAATTTGTTGGTCATAATTTATTCCAGCTTGTAAATTACTGTTTTCGACCTTAATAATACGTTTAATAAATTATTAATTTAATTAATAAACCACCTGCCAGATAGGCAACTCTATAACTAATAACAAATACCGACTTGTGAAATGTTTAAAAGTGGAATATATGAAATAACGTGTCCAATATATAGGACATACTGGCCGAAACATCGGCATTAGATTTCGAGAACACACACACACAAACGCGAATCATATGTCTATAAACACATTCAGGGCACAGATCATAAAATAGAAATTACTAACTTAAGACTACTCCATGAAATAAAAAAATCAAAAAGACTGAACATCTACGACGAATAGGAGATCTTTAAACGATATGTGAGAGCACTAGATCTGCTATTAAATCAGGCTATCGGAATTAATCACAATAGATTATTTTTTTAAATGTTTAAAATTGCCACCATTTATAATGCGCCACCTCGCGACAACTGATAAATTTTCATTAATGTGACAATAAACTTAGGTTAGACACAATCGTTAACGACATGAATAATAACGTAGAGAGCTATTTTAATCATATACAATTGTTTTAAAGTATAGTGTTTCGTTTGTTGTTGTATTTTACTGTAATTGTATAGTGGAGGATTCTGTTTTACCGACTTGAACGCGGTATTCGCTAAAACGAACGAAAGAGTCGCCCCCTGGTGGTAAAAAAGTGAGTTACTCAAAACGGGATATGTCAGGACACGTATTGAACGAAAACATGGAAAGGGCAATGAAAATAAGCAATAAGAGCAACAATTATTGTTATTGTTATTGTCATTCCACAAATTCTCCAGATAAACCGTTACAAAACGAGTGGCGCCGTGTATTAAAAATTGGAAATACGATATCAAGCCTCATGTTGTGCTCAAAACATTTTAAAAACGAGGACTATTTTTCAAACGAGGTGAGTACTTGGCACCACTTTGGTTCTGCATATTACTTATTCAAATTCAGTATTATTTTGATATTGCAGTCCTAATCTAACAAAATCGGAAGCTGAAGAGAGGAACAATACCATCTTGTACCTTCCAAAAACGTCGTTTGGAATAAAGCGGAATGCACTTTTGGTAGAAAGCAGAGAAAGAACACTAAAAAATCGTTGAGGTAGATAAGTAACTATATTTTGTGAAGTCAAATTAAATAATTAATGGTGTAGAGATCGTAATAGACAAATAGAAGAAACAACCGAATTTTATGTCAACAGTTTTAATGAAGAAAGGTACACACAAAAAATCAAGTAGGATTATAACAATTCACGATTATCAGAGTTAATCGGGGCAGGTGCCGGCTTTACATAAACAAAATCTTGGCTATGTATATGTAGATATGGACGGTGGAAGCCGTCTTGCATAACCAATTTGTCCAATTTTACAATCCCTGTTTGACTGATTCTCCAACCATTTTCTTTAAAAAAATATTACGTTTTATGTAATAATATTCATCAATAATATTCATTTTTCTGAATTAATAAAATAAAAACAAACTTAATAGAGGTTTTATTTAAACTGTATAAAGTTTACATTACTACTAGACATATGTACGCTACGAACATTTTTCAGTGGACGTTTAAATAAATTTTTTACATTTGCTACATTTCTAAAGGAGTTACGTTTCGAAACAATCGAAAATGTTCAATTCTTTGAATGACTCCTTCGACATGGACTTTTGCTCTAGCAATTTCAACTGTCTACTTCAGATTCATTTAATTGGTTTTTCCTTCTTAGAAAAGGGGGTCAAATTAATTTTATATTTTGTTGTGCACACTCAATTTACAATCCTTTGTCAATACGAACGTTTCCATTTTTCCCCAAACTTGTTTCACGTCTGTATAACGTAACTTATCAGGTTATCGAAGCTGTAAACAATTTTATGAATAATAGTTGCTTTACTCTACAATGTTTAAATACTTGTAAATATATATGAAGGTAGCCCCATTATGCTTGCATTTATGGCCTGCACCCGATTTGCAGGAGCATCTGCATTTCCACTGCTTGTGATCTAAAACCCAGTAACATGTACATAAAAATTATTACGATTATTATTATAATTACATACCACTTGCATTTAAAAATAGAAACAATATGCCGCTCAACTGCTAACTTTGAGGTTAGTCACTTCGCGATTTTCGCCAATACAACAGCAATCAATAGTATGTCCAGCCGCAAACAGTTTTTGCCTTCTTCAAGGTACTTTTTTTGAGTCTTTCTAGTTTTGTAAATAACTAAAAATGCTGCTAAAGACTGATTAAAGTTATATGGACTATTGTATGTAGGTACTAAGACCACCCAAGACTTATCCCGTCTAGAGCGGCCATAACTATTTTTTGCGGCGCCCTCTACATTTGGTCGTTCAGGCGGATTGGCTCTAAACACATAACCTCTCTCACCACATGTTTTCATGATAGCAAAACTGACGGTAATTTCTTTGTCTAATGTTTTATTTTATGATTATTTGATTTCTAATTGCACACTATAATTCACTGAGCCGAAATTGTTTTGCAGCAAGGCCTGAGGACGAAACGAATTGTTTCGAAACATGTAGCCGAATAGTAGTACATTTATAAATTAACATCCGATGCGCACTCTTAGAGTTAAACTAAAAATTTAATTAAAGATTTAAAGCTTTTGTTCGAGCTTGGGTTTTAGCTAAACTATCGATCGAAACGTGGCCGACCCTTCCCCCGCCCCAAAAAAAAAAACGCCTTTGCGGCGGAGAGCGGATAGATTATATTTATAAACACGCGGTAAGGATGTTAAAGTTTGACATCTCATTTTTTAAGACGCGATTGGCATCGCTTTCGCAACCTCAGCTCGCAAGGCGAGCGCGAGCTTCGGGAAAATAACAAACTTTTCAGCCATAAAGTCCTGCCGTGCAAGGCGCCTGCCTCCCCTTTCGGATGTCTGAATACATTTCCGAGATTTATATCTAAATTCTTTATCGCCCGCCAGGGCGCAATCAAATTCGCAGCGCATCTGTCACGGATAATCGGCGCTGCTGATTGTTAGATTTGAAAATATTGAAATGGTGGTCGTCATTTTGTGGATATTCTTTCACCATTTATAACCATAATAATAATAATAATAATCTTTGTTTCACCCATTTTCGTAATTACATTATTATAATTGTGTAACTCAAATATTGCAATGTACAACAAATAAATTTTTAGATTGATGTATGTAATATCAGATTGCATATATAAAATAAAATGTAACTCAATTGAAATACCAATTTATAAAAAAAAACATCCTTTCGGATCAAGGTCTCTCCCATTTCCTTCCATTTCGTCCTGTCCCTGGCAATTCTTGCCCATGTTAGTCCCGCCACCTCCAACAGCTCATCCACCCATCTCTTCCTTTGTCGGCCTTGTGATTTTAACGTTTTCTAGTAGTATCCATTTCGTAGTTTTTTTCCCAATTGTTTTCTATTCGCCCAATGTGTTCGGGCCAGCTCCACTTCAACCATTGCGTGGTACCAATCACATCAGATATTTTTGTTTTGACTTTTATTTCTGTTATTGGCATTTTGTGTTACCAAGTAATCTTTAATATGTTGCGCTTCATTTTGTGGTTGCATGTTCTGATTGTTTTTGTTTGTTTTTTTGTAAGTGCCCATGTTAGGCTGCCGTATGTTAACAACGGGCTTATGTACATATCAAAAAATTGTCTTTTTGTGGATATGTCAACACTCCCTTTAAATGAGTGCCTGGATATGAAAAGGAACCAGTTGACCGAAATTGAGTTATGAGTGTTTTTAGATAGAATAAGTTATAGCAAAGAAACTCCAACATTTTAAGCCGAACACTATATAAAGAAATTGAAAAAAAATTTAAGTTGCTGATGCGTAAAGTAAACTTTTGCGCTATGACGCTTCAAACTGTTACAAACTTTAAAAGTTAATTAACTTCGCGCATATTTGGAAGTTACGTTGACTCCAACATTTTTGGAACAATTTCGATATTAGTTTCAAGATTTTTAATAGAATTTATTATTTCATTATTCATTCCGTTCTATAGCGCCATTGGCCTGGGGCTACAAAATAGTGTCACCTAGTTGACACTAGTAATAAAGTATCGGCTTCATTTAACAATTAAAATATGTGATGTATGATAGTTTCGGAATCCAAATCTGTTGTCAGATGTATAAAATTCGAAATGTTTATAATTCAAAATGGCACCGAGTGCAATCTGGCAACCATAATAAATTAACGAGAATTTGCAACTTTTCTTTTCATATTACCTGTAACAAAATTATTCAGCTGTCAGATTTTGACACTTATGTCAGTCAAAATTTGCAAATTCAATCTCACGACGTATAAAATACAAATAAATCATAACCAGGTGCACAAAACATGGAAATACAATCACAATAAATATATATAAATAGCACATTTTTAAAAACCAGGTTTTTCTTAAAATTTTCCTTTTTTAATTTTTATTTTATTTTTTTTTTTTAAACATTACCGCCGGAAGTCTGTTCACATACAAATTTCAACTTGATTGCACACATTTTTTCCAAATTTTGGAAAACTTTCCAATTTTTTTATTGATCATGTCGTTGTTTCCGGAAATCTGTCCACATGCAAAATCAACTCAATTGGCCTAATTTTCAAGTCGAAATTTAATATTGTTTCATGATTTATTTTTTCATGATTGTCACCGGACATGTGTCCACATGCAAAATTTTAACTCGATTGGACACTGGGAAGTAGGAAAAATATCGATTACAGGATTTGAACGTCACAAACAAATAGACAAGCAACCAAAAAGTCAAACAAACAACCAACAAGTGTAGTTAATATAAGCGTAGTAATAGCCCTAGAATATTATATAACTTTGTAATTATATTTTGTACAAACAAGTTTAAAAATTGCTACCATACGGACATTTGTTTGTGTATGCGGCGACACCGTAACGCGCTGGAGCGTAGCGTGATATCGACAACTAGTCCCTTTTTCTTTTGCAATAAAACCTCATTTTTTCATGCCTTTCCAACCGCAGACGGGATTCAGACGAATACATCTGACAAACAACACATTAAAGAGGCTAATTACCGAATAAAACAAAAATGTGTATTTTGAACCAGTTTAACTTTATTTGCGATTATCTGCGTAACTAGAAACGGACAACTGGTCCCTTTTCACATCCACGCACACAAATATACGTTTGAAGGACCAGTAGTTTCTCCATGGTTGTATTGTACGCATTTGTACTTCTTTTTCAAGTCGACCCTCAACAGACGTGGTTTGACCCAAATAAATGTAGTCATCCACACTTTCTATTAGTACATGTTTAATTTTTATGTGTGGGATTTTATCGGCGTTTGTGAGGATTTTGGTCTTGTTAAAGTTTATTTTTAGTCCCACTTCTTTACACACTTGTTCGACTTCGTTAATTAGTTGACTCAGTTCCTCTTCGGAAGAGCAGAAATGGGCCACGTCATCCGCAAACCGCAAATTGAATAAACTCCTTCCGTTGACGTTTATTCCACATCGAGACCGTAATCTGGCCAGGGCGAAGTGAAGGACGCAGTTGAAAAGGTCGGGTGAAAGTGGATCGCCTTGTCTTGCTCCTTTTTGTATTCTACATGTTCTTCCGGGCCTTTCAGTTTTAATATTTGCCACATTGTCCTTATAAAGATTTTTATAAATTTTTCTTCTGTACAGGGTATCTCATCAGTGCCATCTCGGAAGATTGTGCCTCTGTTAATGAAGATATTTTAAAACTGATTTCACTCATATAAACAGAACGCCGAGGCGCACATTTTAAAGCTATTAGCGTGTATACAGGGTGTTCCATAAGGTAGTACCAACCCAAACATATGTTTTTTTTTTAATGGAACCACCTATATTTCGGCACAATTTTGAATTCCTCGCTATATTTTACGCAAATGAAACATAACACTACCTACACTAAATTTATACTTTTTGATTTATTGGCATTTTTATGGATAAACAGTAGTAGATGGTCATAATCTGCAGCAAAATAAAGCAAAGCGTTTTTCATAAGAAAGTAAATTTTTTTAATGGAACACCCTGTATCTAATTATTTTTTTGAATTCTACGCATCGTTTTGCACAAAAAAGTACTAGTACACACTAGTGCAAAAATAAACAATTGCTGAGATAACTAGTCTTCTTAATAAGAAAATCGATTTTTCTATGAATAAGTGCTTCTACACCTACATTAACTGCGAAACCAGTTAAGTATTTACCTAAAGCACTGTTTTCTCGCATAATTTCATCTTTTTTAATACAATAAAATATTTTATCAAATCTGCAATTTACTTATTCCTTTTAGGCTGTGAAAAACTGTGCTAAAGAAGCTATGAAGGTATCTGTCAGTGGTCTCTGTCAACTCTACTTGCCAATAAAGTATTTTTGTTCGCTAAAAACCAACACTATGTCAATTAGTTCCTCCTGGGAAAAGTTCGCCATATTTCCCAAAATTATGCAATGCTAACTTAACAACCAGAACAATATCACCACCACTGACCGTACTCCTGAAAAGACACAATGGGTAAATGTGCGAAATGGTTCAGTGAGCACAACCTAAAGCTAAATGTTGAAAAGACAAAACAACTTGAATTTAGCATAAGAAATGTACTGCCCATAATTGTAGACTACAATGGCGTATTACTAACATCTGCTGATACTTCGACTTTTCTTGCTCTGATAATAGATGCGTCTCTGACCTGGAAACCGCGCATAGATACTCTGACAAAGTAACTAGCACAACATGTTTATGCCACTGTTAGTGAAGAAACGGCCATTTTGGCATATTATGGACTAGTACAATCAATTATCTCTGACGGTATAATTTTATGGGGAACTTGGTCAGATTCAAACAGAGCCCTCAGACTTCAAAAGTCGTGTATTAGGAGTATATACAAATTGAAAAAAAAGACTCTTGTAGAGAAATTCTTAAATAAAAAAAATACTTACCGTCTACGCATTGTACATCAGTAAAAGCAATGTCATTCCTACTCTACACGATCAACAGAGTCAACATTTCTGAAAATACCCCAACCAAAGGTGGACAAAGTATACAAAGCTGTTGTGGTGCAGCTACCAAATTTTCTTAGAATGTTACCAGATTATCTGGTGAAGTTACCATGTAACAAATTTAAGCATGAACTTACACGTTTACTAGTTGAAAGACCACTTTACACCATCAGTGAATTTTACTCAACAATGTAATTTGAACTGTTCTTTTATAAGTAATATTTTCTTTCTCATTTCTTTTTTTGACAATTTCTTTGCTTGTATGGCTTCCTGAATAATTAAAGTAGTAAATAAAGTATAAATAAAACACATTTAGGGGGACTATAAATTAGAATTAAAAATACAGGTGGTCTAATCTTGCATGACAAGCTTCCATCATGCGTGTAACATTTCACCGCAACATTTCCGTCCCTTTTAAGTTTGTCTTAATTATGAATAATGCATGAAACGAGGTGAAATTTATCATTGAAATTAGCGTCATACTACGACTGACGATAGAATGTGTTGTGCAGTTGGTTGAGTGATGGAGCATACCGTTTGACACAGCGGGTAATTTGATATTCGACCTGGCGAACAAATCTCGCATTCAGAGAAAAATGTTGCGCCGTTGCTGGACTCATTGAGCCGGAAGAGTTATTTAAGTGGAAACTTAATGCAGGACGCTTTAAACAGTTTGCCGGAATACATGTAGTGGGCGGTCCGTCACGGACCTTTCATATTCACCGACAAATAGGGCAGCCACCAACCCGACAGCTAAAATATCCCGGAACATTCAAAATAATGTTGCCCCGTTACGAAATACTCAGTTTTACATTGCAGCGATCTTAGATGGACTTTCTGGCACAACTGAATACATAAAACATTTTGACGGACAGATTTCCTCCGTAAAATACATTGCTGCTTCTCACATTGCCCCAGAAAGCCAAAAATAAAGAATTTAGTCTCAATAATTGATACGTCACTTCAAAATGTGATTCTTAGTTTTGTGTTTTTCTTTTCTTTCTTTTCGTTTGTTATTTTAATTATGCTGATGATGAACTCCGGGCTAACTCCGGGCCCCACATAGAAGCTAATCTGCCTAATTCGTCCTTGGCCGCTCCATATAAGTTCATACTGATACATCAAAACGTCCAATGTTTGACCACGTTTCTGAACACTCTACAACATACTATCGACCACACTGTTTCTTGCACTTTTATCTGCTTCACCGAACACTGGCTTTCCATGGAACAGATACTACTTGGCTGCAACAAAGGGCTACAAACTACTACACTAACACTGTCGGCCTTTGAACCATCATGGCGGATCCGCAGTCTACGACCGTCACATCACAGGCAGTTCTTGTAAAAAGATCAGCAGTCTATCAAAGCCGTAAACCTTCGACTGCCCACAACTATAGTTTCCATCTACAGACCTCCCACTGGAGACATGGACATTTTTCTCACGACCCTTGCCTGTATCCTTGATCTTGTGTCTCGAGGCGGCCAGCCTTTTATCATTGCTGGTGGTCTCAATATTAACACCCTACTTTCAACTGAACCTTCTCGTGACGTTTGTCTTTTATTACAAACATACAATCTCAGACCTCTATCTCAACAAAGTACTCGTGTTACTGCCACCTCTCAGACTTGTCTTGATAACTTTATCTCCAACATTACTGATTGCCAAATTCAAATTGCTGAACACCACATATCTGACCATACTACTCAGTTTTTCACATTCAAGGATTTTTTGGATAAATCCGTTGAAGTGAAACAGTCACGGCATTACTCAACTACCAATATCAACCCTCCGCGACGAGACCTGGTTCTATGGTTTCACAGCTGAGGATGCCAACACCAAATGGAGCTCTTTTATCAACTCTCTGAAATTCCATCTTGACCAGCAGATTCCCCTCACCAAAATCAAAAGGCATCAACGCTTTCCAAGAACTAGTACCAACGTTGACATTGAAAAATGCAAAAACACTCTCAATGCACCCTACATACTTAAGCGCTATTTCCACCATGCCAATATTCTCTTCAAAGAACAAAAGAAACAATACCAACAACTCTTGAAGCTTCAAATGCAAAAACACCCTCAATACACTCTACATACTTAAGCGCTATTTCCTCCATGCCAATTCTTTAAAGAACAAAAGAAATAATACCAACTATTGAAGCTTCAAATGGTACAACAATACGAAGACATAGTTAATATAACCGACAACAAATCCAAGACCCTTTGGAGCATTGTCAAGAAATGCATCAACACAAAAGTCGCCTCCCACCAACGGTCTGCCTCCCCTTCAGCAGATGAACTAAATACCTATTTTGCCACAGCTCCTCAAGAGCTAATTTCCCAACATCTTCCTCCCACTACCGGGGGTCAGAAGTCCAACTTTTCGCCCAACAAGCCGCCAAACTAACCAGAGACAACCTTCTCAACAATCAATGCTCTGAAAAATAAGAAAAGTGCAGGAGCCAAAAACATTTCTCCATGGCTCCTCAAACAAATCTCGGAACAAATCCTTGAACCCCTTTTCCATGTTGCAGATGCCCCCTTCAATTATGAAAACTTCAATTATGGAACCGTTCCGGATATCCTGAAGGATGCAATTATAAAAATCATTTTCAAGAAAACTGATCCTTTATCTCCCAATAACTACCATCCCATTAGTCTTCTATCCACATTCTCCAAGCTTCTGGAGAGCATCCTCCTCAAAGAACTTTATACCTTCTTTGCAGAGAACAATTACTGGCCCCCAGCCAACACGGTTTTGTCCCTGGTTGATTCACCACGACACCAGGTTGTTCGCCTACAGCATGAGTCCGGTGAGACTCTTTCACGCAGTCTTGCGATCACTATGGGTGTTCCTCAGGGAGCCACGCTTTCGAGTCACCTGTTACGTTTATGACCTGCCATCCACGGCACCTAATCACGATACAGGCACTCTCCTTAGCTACGCTGATGACACCACCTTGCTTATTCTTTGAGAAAACATTGAAAATATCGAGCACACTTATGCCAGCACCACGGATGACCTAAAATTCGCATTCGTTTTCCTTGGTCTAATCAGTAAGCCTTGTCCAGGCAACCAAGTCCATTGCAACAGTTCTTAGAATGTCTTCCTGCAAAGTTTTTGTGAACACATAGCTGCTTGTAGATGCAAGAAGATCTCTACAATACATAATAGGTTTGTTCGTTCAGCACCAAAATAAGTGTATAAAGCACTTACTATTTCTCATGAGCATGCGTAATGGGGTTTTGCTTTTCTAAACCCTCCATTGCGCATGCGTAGAAGTACATATATCCAATTGTTTTTACTGCTGATCGAACAAATCTATTGATTCTAATAGTTCTACATTAAAATGAATGTGTATCAAATTCTTTTCGTGTGTACATTGGAAATAATGGTAGTAGAGTCTGCGATGTATTTAGAACAAGGAAATAAAATGGGGTTTAAGGAGAGACAGTTCTGTGTTAATTATCCGGAGTCAGCAAGCAAAGCGATAGTACATTAGTCAGGCAAGGCCACATGAAATAGGCCGGACTGTGAAGCTGAAGGCTTGCTGCCTGTGTCGCGGTAATGAGGCCGGAGGTAAACTACATCGCAATTATATCATTGTCAGGTGCATAATATAGTTGTGTTTTAAATTAAACTTGAGCCAGCGGTTGTGTCGCGGTTGTTCTTCATCGCATTTACATAAATTGACCTTTTTTTCGTCACATTTCCCTTGCCGCAGCATAATGTGGAACAAGTAAGAAAGACCACCATTACGACAGACGTTTACGTACTCTGATATTCACGCTCCAAAGGTGTGCAAAGATGCACACCTTTGGTTGTCGGTTTGAAAGGCGTTTATTAAGATATCACAAAACCGTTATGTACGCTCTTTGCACTATATTTAGGCAGTAAATGAAGTTAATTACTTACGTGAACTAACCGTATATTATTATACAAGATTTATAAGACGTCTAATTGGGGCATGAGTTGTTTGGAGCACGAAGAGCGTCAGCGAAGAGTGCCCTAAACGAACGAATGCGCCAATATGTCTTATAAAACGAGTGTATATGGTATTATTTGCTATTATTTCTACTTTGCGTCATTCATTTTATATAAATTTAGTAATTGGGGTTACTGTATACAGAATCTAGGATATTTTGCGGCTGATATAGATATAGAAACATAACCTACAAAGTTAACTTTAAAATAGTGCTCTCAACTACTGTAAGTTATGTGCCCTATTGTCTTCATCAACCGACGTTGGCAGTGTTGTCGCGTGATACGCTAGTTTCTATAGACCTATGCCTAATTTTTGCTGACACAATCTGTATACATAACTGTATACATAACGATCACTTACCAGAGTCGCAAAACATCGCCGAAAACGTCATGCTGGCGTATTTTGATGAACAGAGCAAACTACGAAAGCCTCAACCCTTTGGCCGTACTATAGCATGCTACACGCATGTTTAAACCTGTAGAGAGGATAGATATTTCGCAGTTTATGCTAATGCAAGCAAATCTCAAAAGGCAGTAGTTTTGTGTAGTTACGTTCGACACATGTCATTTGATATCAATGGGACCAATCTTGGAAAAAAGTTACTAAAAACGGTGTTACAATTTTTTAATTGTAACACCGCAAACCGTGCTACAATGTGTGTATTGTGAATGCGATGGAGTAATTTTTTGTTGTTGTAGCACAGTACAAATTTGCTTGCTACAACAAACTATTTATTTTTAAGTTAATAGTAAAATTGGAATCTAGTTTGTATATTTATATTATGCTATCGCATAATTTCTTTAGGGTCTCTTTAGGTTTTGTTAACTAATGTAGTGATAATATATGGCAAATGAAATATTAACATTGTTGAATTAACGATGCCGGTCTCGTAGCAAAAGTCAAATTACTGATAATGCAATAAACCGGAACATCGTTTCCAATCAGTCCAAGGACTGAAAGTAGCTGAAAGTAGAATTTCAGTTTTAAGTGCTTGCAAAATAGATTTGAAAAATTGAGTTTCAATATCCCGGTGGAAGCGGTTGAATTATTGAGTAAGTAATACCTCGACGGCGTCCATTTTGATAATTGGAATCAAAAATTCGCTCGGAAGGTGCATTAAAACATTAACAGTCTGCGTTGGCCGAATGGCAAACGAAAGAGAATCCGACAGGGTGTGGGTGGGGGGAATAAACTGAGGACTAGGTTAATAATATCATACAGCGTCCAGATGGGAATTTGAGCACATGTTGGCGCCGTTGCGTGAAACACGCAGGAACCGCCTTTAGCGGCGCGTTTTGATTTTGCGAACAGCTGATATCGGATATCTGCGCGTCCCGGGGCGCTGTTTACCGCTTTATCTGCCATTGTATAATATTCTCAACGTCACGGCCCGGAACACGCCCCACGGCTTTTTTGATCGTGCGAGAGACACCAGCTTTTAATCTTCCGGTGTCTCGTGCAGGTTACTTGCTGGCGCAACAGCCAAACACAATATAATCACGTAAACACGGCTGTCGTCCTCCGGCATCCGCGGCTTGACACACCAATACTAGATCAATATTAGGCGTGCCAACTCCAATAATTATATCGCCGATTCTATGTTCTCACAACAGATTAACGTGTTGTTCAGGGCTAATGATCAAAGCGTATCCCTCAATAAACATTGACACTCGCATTGTTAATCCAACTAAATTCTGTCAACCGCAGGCATAATTTAGCTTACTACTCTTCTATTCAAAGATACACGCCATAGTGACACGTGTTCTCGCCATGTGTTTGATCTCCGGCTGTTTGCAGTAAAGTTCCGGCTCCTCCACCATATTAGACTTTCCGTAAAATTACCACTTCGCTATGATGTTTTCGTCCAAATTCAAGTCTTCGACCTTTAAATGTTGTTTCTTGCACTTGATCAACCCATATTCTTATTACTGTAATTAAAATTAACAGTAAAAAGTAATTATAAAGCACTAATAAGACCAACATACTTAAGGGAGATTCCGGTTTTTTCAAGCAAAAAAATCTTGCAGGGTGTGGTTTATTATTCTGTAAAATTCTCTCGTGAACAGTCATGGATAAGAAACACTCAAGAGAAACTTCTACACATGCGGATAGATAACAAAAAGAAAATTTTCTGGGCATTCACACTCGTGAAAGAGAAGCATTTTTACCGATAAATTGGTTTTTGGAGACGGGATATGGAAGAAGACAGGTCACACTTCCGTTGTATGGGATCACAGTACTTATGGAGAAATATACTAACAAAGTGGTTGAGGTTGTCGTGAAATCTTTCTGTTGTCATGCCTGTAAGTTTTGGGAATCATAATCTGGCAACATCACAGTTGTAACGATGTCCATACAGGCAAATTATGCGAATTATGATGGCTCAGCAGGGGAAATAGAGTATTCTATCAAAGACATAATCCGACGATCTTGGGAATTACATGAGTACACTGGTGACGGGGGCACAAAAACCTTCAAGGCCTTATTAAAATAAAAAACTTGGAGGCAAAAGAAAATTGACAGATCAATAGTATATATAAAGGCGCTTACGTGGTATAGCTGTCTGTTTGTTCAGGTGCTCTAGAGAAAAGGGTTAACCGCAGCCCTGGGACTACTATACTGTATACGTGGAGGTCTGGGTCCGATGCGGCTTGTACATTGCAAAAAATAGACAACTTTCTATGGTTTACCAATAAGAAGACATCCAGACTGTTGGTAACATTTACAATGCTGTGTGGACCACATTCTATCATAAGATCTAGACGAATAAAAACCCCCAGCATATGAGCTACCCTGTGAAATCACAGAGTTGCTGCAAATGCGAAAACCCAAAGCCAAGAAAACTCTGGATGAACTCAATACCCCTTGATAAAATAATCGAAAAAACCATCAAGCCGATTTATTGAGTCGAGAGAGTTGCTAGAACGGTGTTTGGGTGGTGAAATTCACAACAACAACTAAGGCGTCAATGCTGCTGTCTGACGCCTCGCAGCCCAAACATCTTTACCATGGCTCAAAACCTATAAAATTTGCGGCTTATGCAGCAGCAGGAATTTATAATAAATTCTGGTGAGGTCGTCGAGACGTGCACTCGAGGCTGCAAAAGTAAGCTTCAACAAGGCGCAGAAATAAGCAAACGTCACAAAATATATTATACGATGTGGAGGAAGTAATAAAGTATGGTCCTGGTATAGCACATTAGCAGAAAAATACTGTAAGTAGTTGATGTCACGTTATGAACTGTACTTGAAAGTTTAAATGTGGGGGTTTTTCTCGTAACAGTTGGCATGATATTTCAAAAACTATTTGACCGATTGTCTTCAAACTTTAACTGGATGTTCAATAGAGAGTTTATCGTTTGATAAACCAGAATTGCAATAAGTTATGTACTTTTCTTTTCATAGAGAAAACATTGTCATTGAGAAAATTTGATATTTTGACTTTGACAAGACACCATTTCCTCAAATATAAATATTTTTATTTTCTGGTTCATCAAACGGTTAACTACTCACGCTATTAGATATTTTTATTTCAGATTACCTGGAGTGGCCCAATGTCATGGTCGCGGGTGGATAAATTCATAATATTTCTTTAATATTTCTTTTTGTAAATACTTGAAAAGCTAATAAAAATTTCATATATTTGCGCCAATATTTGTGCCAAATTTGGAATCGATTTATTGCATAGTCTCGCCAGTAAAAATTCTAAAACCGCAGTAATTTTAGAGGAAAAAAACGGAATCCCCCTCACGGGGAGGTTTTCATGCAGAAATCTAAAAAGTAGCTCAACTTCGGGACACTTCAAGGTTTCGAAATATGAAAGAAAAATTTATGATTTATTCCACCCATTACATGAAAACCTCGCCTTAAGGCATGCTGATATTAACACTTCTTAATTGCTTTGTGGTAAATTTCGCCATTCTTCAACAAGGACGTTAGCTTCTAAAGATGTTTTTCAAAAAAATCCCGGCTCCTCCACCACATTGGATTTTTTTGCAAAATAACCACTTTGTTATGTTTTTTGTCAAAATTCTTTTTTTTTGCTTTTAAATATTGTATTATGAACAGGTCTGGCTCAATGTTCTACAGTATAAATGAAAAGAAGCATTAAAAACAAGCACTAAACGCAGTGCCAGCACTAAACCCAATGCCGTAGGCATCCTGCGAATAAGTTTGCCTTGGTAATTTCCACATTCTTCTCTGTGATAAGCAAATGACGCAAACTAGACGTAGGCGTAGAATAAACAAGCAAACACTCTAGAAAATAGAATACTTCCATTGAATTGAAAAAGAAAATATGTAGATAGACAATGAGAAGCGAAATATTGAACAGCTTTATCCGACACTGTTTTTATTTGTATAAGCGGCATTATTTAGGTTATTTATCACGGGCAGACAAGGTGAATGCCGGAGCAAAATACATTTTTATGGAAAGATTTATCTTCCTTACAATATAAGCGAGGTGTGTATTTCAGGATGGAAAAACGTCTGTCCGGGTGAATTTTCGCCAGACAACCGGCTAATATATACAGTCGCCTGATGTAGGAGGTACGCGACGGAGATAGACGCTAAACATAGGCGTCGTGCGGATATGTGCAAATGTCCGACTTAATTCGCACCGTCATTTCGGGCGGAACACTGTCGGGGGCTCCGTCTTATGGTTTGATCAATTCCATCTTTAAGGAGCACCTTTTAAAGGCCACGCTGTATGCAGCGCCGTACGTACCTCTCAACTGTGCCGGCCCCATTTGTCAAATAGTAACGCCTATATTCCCCTGTCAGCCTTTACTATTCCATCTTCTCACGACGGGACTACTAAAATACATCTAAACACTAACGCCTCCCCTATGTTCGCATGTATATAATAAATTTCACCTGTGATCTACGACGTCCATCCAACTTTTATCAAACTGACATACAGCCGTCTTACACTTTAACTTACCACTTTTACACTCTTTTAACAACCAGGTGCGTTTCAGCAATAAATTTTAAATAACTTCTGAACTCTTCCATATTAGAATATGAGTATATATGACCTATGTTCTTACAAATCTGCTGTTGAATTATTACCCTAGTCGTTAGTAGTTTGTTTGCTGCCGAATCTAACCATCTTTTTTGTTGCTAAACCTCTGCAAAAACTCATTATAGTTTGTTTTCTACACATGAGTTTAAAACACAGAAAATAATTCAGGGTTTCGAACCGTAACTCAACCGAAAACTCAGAAAACCGATATTTTTCTCGGAACGATAACCGTAACCGAACCGAAAAAATATCGGTTTTTATTTCGGTTCGAACCGTGTAGCGTATTTTGCCTACAATCGATGCTTGTTCAAGCGCGCTTGTTTTCACAATCCTTCATTAATAGTATATTACATTACAAGAGCTGTAACAATTTCAATAAATAGTATCAAAAATGTCAAATAAATGAAGGTAAGGATATTTGACGGTTGACGATATTTAACGGTATTCGCGCGACATCTATTGCAACTACCGAGAACTTTGTCTGAAGTTTCGATAGAAAATTCCAATACAAATTCAACATAAATCTTCAGGAGCATGTAGTATATGTTAGTGATGGGACATCGATGCAAAATATCGATGTTGACCATCGATGTTACCATCGATAGCAACTATCGATGGTATAAAAACATCGGCTATAAAACATCGATGTTTGAAAACATCGATGTTTTCAGCGGACAGCGTTTTCGTCTATAATTTTCTATAATAATACATCATAATATCTTCTGTTTATTGAGCTTATTTTATTTAGCTTTGTTTTATTTTCTAATTGTAAACACAAAATGAGAAGGAATAGAAAAAAAACTAAAACACGCCTAGATTTCTTTTTTTGATAGTTCCATATTAATATTCAACATAAAATGTATTCAAACTTTAAAGCGGTATCTAATCTAACTAACTAATCGCTATAAAAGTTTTACATTTAGTGTTTTGTTCTTTTTTTACTTACATAAAGGGTAAATCAACGTGCTTAGTATATACGTAACACTGAATTTTTCAACAAGATAATTGTAGCACCTAAATTTTCACCCTTACACAACATACCGTTGTGTAAGGGTGAAAATTTAGGTATACCGCCTTACACAACTAATGTATTTCTAAATTTGCAGAGTAAAGTAAAAAAATCACTAGTCTAAGTAAACACGAACAGCAGCAACTCATGTCGGCGCGACCTAAACGCCCGGATCCTATATCTCATTTTTGCTCGATGTTTTGCTGCACGATGTTTGCAAAACATCGATGTCAGCATCGATGTTTAAAAAGAATAACATCGATGGCAAAAACATCGACCATCGAACCATAACATCGATGTTTCTAAAACATCGATAAACATCGCCCACCACTAGTATATGTTACAGCTCGAGTATTGCACTTACCTACGACCGAAAATTTCAATAAATATAAATTGTATCAAAAATGACAAATAATTAATAAATATATTCCCGCGACGTCTGTCATTATGACATTATGTCGTGCGTAAAAAACACAAACGCACACGTTTGTTATAAGCAATATACGAGCGAAGCAGTCCGTGACGTAAGGAACGTTTACACATACGGTCGTAGGTAAAACTTATAAAGTAATTGCAATTCGACCGTGCGTTAGGTTATGTTTTCGTGTTGATGTACCTACCGTCTGGCCGTCACCTTTATTACTAAATATTGTATACTTATCTTCATATACAGATCACATAAGTAACATTTAATTTTTATTTATTTGGTTAGTATAAGTTAAAGGTAAAACTGACATTTCTTCATCTCAAGGGATTATATACCTCCACACTCTTCAAAGAATATTTGTTTTTTCAGTTTTTATTATTATTCTCCATTCTTTTACTAACATTTTTAAAACACAAATTATTAAAAATAGCTGTTAAAACGAAACTATGACAATACATGTCACCGACACAGTACACCGAGAGACTTAGGCGCGGAGGTCCATGCCCTGGACCCTGTGGAATTCGTATAGTTACTTGACAGATTAGTTCATCGATAAAATACAAAATGAGATAATATATTTTAGTGTGGACCAGGAATGGCGGAGTAGAAGTATTTTATCTATAAAAAGAGCAAAGCAGTATATTCGCTAGTTTATTCAAGATTTTGTTCTTTTAACTTCAAACAGCTTTTCAAAACAGTGCCTTTTTTCTGCACGGTGGGCACGATAACTCGAAAAGTTTTAAGTATTTTTAGATCATTTCTTTTTTCAGATTTACGAAAAGCTTTGTATCTATAGTCTGTCGACCGCATGTTTAAAAATTTGTAGCTTAGTTTTTATCTACAATAATTGAACAAAAATGGGTTTTAACTGTACTTAATTTACTTAATCGGGCTTTAACTTCTTAAATTGATAGTAACTTTATAGGATTGTTTTTAACTTTTGTTTATGGTTGGTCTTTGGTCTTCTTTCTTTTAAGAATGGGGAGAAATAGGAAAAACACCACCATTTCACATACAACAAATAATAGAAATGAAAACCATTTCTACTATCTGTGATATTTCTGTAAAAGGCGTATCTTCAATAATAACCAAGATATTCACACTGTCCCAATGTGCCCCATGCCAACCATGCGGATGTCAAAATCCGTCCCAATGTGCCCCGGTCTCCCCTACTTATGTTATAGTATAATGAGTTATAATGAGGTAAACGTAATATCTAGATGTATTGACTACGCGATTCTAGAATTGACCTAATTTTTAAAAGTTTCAAAATCATGATGTCAATGTGGTATGCGACCTGAGGTGGACAAAGCTTCACCCTTGAAAGTCGGGTACAACTTGTTCTAACTTTCCGCTGTCTTGTCTTAATTCGTGGGCTGCTTTGGAATTCGATGGAAGGAGAGGCTAAAATATCTTATTGTCAGTGATGTGCGCAGATTTTCGCTGTACAACCTAGCGTTTTCGGTAGTTTATGTGTGTTAGTACCAGAAAAAGCCAGGAGTAACAAATGGGATTCACATATTTATTTGTGGAATTTTAAAGTTTTCGTTTCATCATCAATTTGGGTATTATAATTAATATAATGTATAGGATCACATATAAACATCACTGTTTCCGGGATGTACCCCAATCCGTTTTTATCTTTTCAATATTACAGAAACAGGAACTATTAGCTCGAAAAGACAAACAGCTGGGATATATATTAAATTCTGTTTATCCTACGTTACTTCTAACGGTTGTATTTATATAATACTGGTTTCGATATTTCTCTAGAGCAGTGTACTCGTATTTGCAGATATTCCTGAGGGGTATGCAAACAATTCACTGTAGGTCAGCGTTTCCCAGTTTACTTGCGCATGCCAACACGGTACAACATACAGCTAGTCCAATACTAAACAGCTGTGCATATTTGCTTTTATTGAATACCTATAGCCTACGTCTCATAGTTACTTTTCATCGATAACAGTATGAAGTTTCATCCTTCCCGCTGTTTCTCCTGTCTCTCATTATCTCTAAGCCCTTTGTTGATATTAATCATTCGACTAATTAATACAGGAAGCAAATTTCTAAACTTCCATGCATCTTTTGGAATGTGTCCATGTCAACAAAGGTATCATCTTACTTTATAATAAACCGCTAACGTGGTTATTGTCTGTTCAGGTTCCCTAGTCGACTGTTTTCTGTAAACGTTTTACATTAATTTTACTTGGCGTCTAGTGGGGGTAGATTTGATCGGCTAATGATGGATCTGAGATCCGAAACTAGTACCAAGTAAAACAATAAACATATGCAAAAGCCAAGAGGCTCTCTTTTTCAAAAGTTTCTTCCGGTTTGACAACATAAACAGCATCACATTAGAGCATTTTTTCACACATGGCACACTTTGTCGCCAGTGTTTTTATTTACCTGACTGTAAGTTATATGTCAAATGATTTATTTTATTACCACCACTGTTCTTATGGTAGATTTACGCTGATTATGTTGAGAAACGAAACCGATCTTTTATTCACGATTTTAAGCAATTGAATCGCCGAGTTCGAAAATTATTAATTACATATGAATTCAATATAAAAACATTGTAGTTTATTCTTGGCTCTTTTCCTGTTGAATCTTAATTGCGAAATAGAACGAATCAACAGCATCCCTGTCTCTAACAGACAATTCGGAGGAGAAAAAAGCTTCGGTGAGCGGAGTTCGGTAAAAACAATGGAGTTTCGACCTTTCCTCGCCGTGAAAAAAGGACCCTATTCTTTCACGGCAACCCGTGAAGAACCACTAGGTCATTCATTCTGTCCTCCATGCGGTTCAAATAACGATACAAAAATACCCCTCCTGCATTTGTTCTGTGGGTGTTGGTACAGTCAGATGCAAAAATTTTAAAAGCAGGAAGTATGCACAAAAATAAAGAAAGGATATATCACCTTACAACGAGGGCCGTGGCTCAGATCATTGCTTATCTAGCCTTGACGAAGAAATTCCTTTAGACTGCTTACACACATAGACGCTGTATGCGTATACAGCATCCGTGATACGGAATTCGGGTGAGAACCGACGCAAATACTGTTGGATACTGTATACGAGGCGGTCATATTTGTTGATAGCTATCTTGTGTCATTTGCGACTACAGTGCCGTGCGCGATAGATAAGGATGTGGAGGAATGCATAATGTTTTAAAGGCTTGCAAAGAAGAAATAAAAAACAAAAGGAGAACCATGTGGGTTCATTCAATATTAAAAGTAAGATGAATGAATGTCAATAAAGTCATTTGATCAACTGTATATCTTAGAGAGCAACTTGCGTAAGACACGAACACATACCCTTACCCTCACCTACCCTTGCCCCATTTCCCCGCGGCTATGCTATGACTAATAACTTTGCGCGGCAGTATGCGCGTCTGAACGGCTCCATATACTACAATGTAAAACGTTATACCTTCACGAATTCCGCAGCCGGCAGCTGAAAAGTTCAAATTCGAAAATTCGTAGCCGTATGAAAGGCTCCATTTGAACACATATATTAGCTGTATCTCATCGGCGCGCGTCTCGCATACAGCGTCTACGTGTGTAAGCAGTCTTACGGTTAGCGGTTATTTCAGAGAGGCCAATATAGACTGCAATTTTGTGATAAATTTCAATGGACGAAATCGTAAAAAACGATGGTCCGAGTGTGAATTTTCTGGAAAGGTTCAATTGATTGGGGAATACAAACAACCGGGGTGGTGCCGCTTGTTGGGACTATTACTTTTCTGTAGGCGGTATCGCCATTTAGATCGTCGGCCACTACAAAACCAATAACACTTTGACAGAATCAACGAGCATGCAGGCTGTCGATGTTTGAAGATATATCGTAGCGAGGAATGGCCGAGTACATTGTTTGGTCGTTTCATAAAATCTGTGCCGACGAGCACTGTCAACCGATCGTGCCCCTTCACGTGTACACGAATAAATATACAGAGATGGCAGGAGAACCTCGCGTCATCAGACAATGAAGGCGTTTTATTGCGCCAAGAAATTTACTGGCAGAAGATAACCTCCAATTCTAGAACGGCAGTACTACACCGGATGCAAATCGATGACGAATACATTATATAAATTATTCAAGAACATAACAAACTGCAAACATAAGCAACCACAATCCAGGCCAAACAAGACTTATGTAAATAATGTTGGATGACGCAGGACGAAATGGATTTTCCAATTACTGTACCGGCAATGTATCGTCAGTCGTTATTATTCATACGTTTTCATACGCTTTATTCGTCCCACTATACCCCCAGGGTATCAGAATACGAGCGATTTCTTTATTTAGGACTTTTGTCAAACTTCGGATAATTTTTTAATTGCATTGTACTAGATTTTGTAAATATGGGTAAGACAGACATTAATCTTGCCTTGTGGTGGAAATTATAGCAGTCCAACCAACCCATCTGTGTGACAAAGACCAGATTTTGCTGTACCGATCTGATACACCTTATTCCATATGACATTTTATCATGAAAACATGCCTTGACCAAGTAAAATGGTTTCCAAATACCTCTGAATTTATGGGGAAGACACACATCAGTCTTGCCTTGTGGTGAAAATTATAGCCGTCCAACCAACCCACCTTTGTGGCAAAGACCAGATTTTGCTGTACTGATACAGCTCTTTCCATATGATACATTGTCACGCGAAAATGCCTTGAATAAGTAAAATGGTTTCCAAATACCTCTGTATTTATGGGGGAGACACATCAGTCTTGCCTTGTGGTAAAAATTATAGCCGTCCAACCAACCCACCTTTGTGGCAAAGGTCAGATTTTGCTGTACTGATACAGCTCATTCCATATATTTGGCACGAGAAAATACCTTGAACAAGTATAATGGTTTCCAAATACCTCACAAAAAAATGCTTTGAATAAATAAAATGGTTTCTAAATAACTCTGTATTTCTGGCGAAGACATACTCACTCTTGCCTAGTGGTGGAAATTATAGCCGTCTAACCATCCCACCTTTGTGGCAAAGAGCAGATTTTGCTGTACTGATACAGCTCATTCCACATGACATTTTATCACAAAAAAAACTTTGAACAAGTAAAATGATTTCCAAATACCTTTATATTTATTGGGAAAACATACGTCAGTCTTGCCTTGTAGTGAAAATTATAGCCGTCTAATCAACCCACCTTTGTGGCAAAGAGCAGATTTTGCTGTACTCATACAGCTCATTCTGTACGACATTTTATCACACAAAAATGCATTGAATATTAAGCTGGTTTCTAAATACCTCTATATTTATGGGGAAGACATACTCGGTCTTGCCTTGTGGTGAAAATTATAGCCGTCCAACCAACCCACCTTTGTGGCAAAGAGCAGATTTTGCTGTACTGATCCAGCTCATTCAATGTGTCATTTTATCGCGTAAAAATACATTGAACAAGTAAAATGGCTTCCAAATACTTCTGTATTTATGGGGAAAACATACGTCAGTCTTGCCTTGTGGTGGAAATTATAGCCGTCCAACCAACCCACGTTTGTGGGAAAGATCAGATTTTGCTGTACTGATACAGCTCATTCCATATGACATTCTATCAGAAAAAAATGCTTTGAATAAATAAAATGGTTTCTAAATACCTCTAGATTTATAAGAAAAACATTCTGTCTTGCGTTGTCGTGAAAATTATAGCCGGCTAACCAACCCACCTTTGTGGGTAAAGTAAAGTAAAATGGTTTCCAAATAACTGAGGAAAATAAATTTTATAGAAACCGCACCACCAGATAAAAAATATCGGTTGAACGAAAATTGTCAATGAGCCAGGGTAAGTTTCGCAAAAAGCCCGCTTTATTAATAGTCAGTTGCGCGGGAAAACAATTTACTGTGCGGTCCGTTGGCGCAGCGGAAATTCCTCTAGTGTATATCTTTTTTTTTAGTTTTCCCTAGTTTCACCTCTCGCCGGACGGCGACATTTTTAATTAAACGTGTTTAAAGCCCGCAACACCGCCCCCGTCCCGTCCATATATCACAATTAATTCAATTCCAACTTCGCTGGCCGATCCAAACCCACCAGGGGTATAAACGTTCGCAAAAATTGACAAGACACGCACGACGTGTAATTTATTAGTTTTCGACAGTTTCGCCGAAATAAATTAGCGGCATAATTCGATCTGAAACCACACAGCACCTGCACTACAAAAAGGGTAGCCAACCCCAAAAAACCGCAGCGCATCTGGATTAAATTGTCATTCTGAAAGTTCCCAACGCTCTCAGCCCATTCTCGTTTCACATCGACGTGATAATTCACCCGCCAACGGAGCTGTCTGATTTATTTGTTGTCAGTTCCTTCGATTATGTCCCATATACAGGGTGTTAAAAAATACTGTTTATTGTATACTACACACACTACACACTACCGAAATGAACAAAGTGTACACATTACACAGCAGCTAGATAATAGATACTGTTAATTATAGCGCGTTGAGCTGCCAATGGACGCTTAGCTTAGCAACCAAACGTTTGTTTACTTCCTTTACATCTTTCCATAAGAAGTTTCACTTCAATAAGAGTAAAATATTTGAAGGGTATAAAGAGGAGTCATAGTAGACCATCTTTAAAAGTTAAGTAAAAGTTAGGAGATCTAAGTGAGAGAAAGTTCATAATTTTTACCCAAACTTAAGATTTATCCTGCTTTTAAGAGCAGTCCCACCATTTGCTAACTACTTTTAAAGGTAGAAACCCCAAAATCAGTTATGGATGAGTCTGGAGTCTACTCTACTCAGTCAAATGTCCTAATTGTGATGCTGTTCATAGGTCAAACTGGAGGGAGTTTGTCAAAACGGATACTGGAACATAAAGCTAGAACTACTAACATTTATCGACATAAAATTTCAACCGATTATTGTATAAAATACAATGAACCTAGAAAGAGTACTTCACAAATGCAATAAAAACTAAAAACTACAAATTAGAGATATTTATGCTTTTAGGGCAACTGGCTTGTCATCTACACATTTCATTTAACTCGTCCTGGGGTCCGTTTTCTCCTAATATGAAGTCAAGGAGGGGGAAGTTTTAATAAATACGTGAGGCGTAGATTAGTTGGCATTCCGAAGAGATAGAGAATGGTTTGAGATGTAAAACAAACCAGTTGCAAGCATTCCGCTTGTTTAATATTAAATGTAGATTTTTAGTGTGTGTTTTGTAAATGGTAAGCCGATCATTACATGTGTAGTCCTGACTAGTCTTTATGACTGAACTACAGTAGCACGTAGAGAAATCTCTAGGAAGATTTGGTGCAAACTACGTGCAGTACAATTGTGGGAAATTGAATTCCTGGCTAACTCTATTATTATACATATAAGTGCGGCATGTTAAATTAGAGCTGCATATGTAACCAGCTTTCCTCGCTACCAACCAGGCAGCGATTTCCCGCTAAAAGCAGAGATGGAAGTTACAATATCCGTTCACACATCATAACTACGTTTCCCTTTTAAGTTATTAACCGTTTTACAGTTAAATGCAATATCAGAATGACCTATTGACATCAACCATTGTAATTTCTACCAACATGTGATCATTCCTCGATCTCGCAGTAACTTTAGCGGCGATAAAAGAGGGGTTGAATTTTTGGCAGTGTCCGAAGCTCCGAGGTGGGGTCGGGCGAGGTGACATTCGGGATTTTTCTGCTGACCAAAGTTAGCGGATTCACCGCCCCCCTGGGGCGAAGCGTGGTCGCTTTAAACTATGGAATGGAAAATACAGTGGCTAATATATGCTGAACCTTAGCCGTGAATTTGGCCAGGGGACCAGAGCCAGTCAACTCGGTCACGTACTGGAATTTCAGCCCGACCAGCCGCGTCATTTGTTATGCTATCTTTTGTTCATCTCTACCACATCCGTTCCATCATGTTCCAATATTTTATTCAATTTATTTCGGTGGTATCTGCCAACATCTGAACTGCACGAATTTTAGTCTTTGTACCTGTTCCATTTCTTACATCACGAGCTTTCTGGAAGGATCTATTCATTTATTCTTTATACTGATTAAAGGGAGTTGCAATCTAGCAACTTCTAATGTTATGGTCCGACTGATAACTAAGAAAGGTGTTTTTAGGACACAGAAGTTTTATTTTCTTTTTCCCAATACTCCTCGAGTGAGGGGGAGCGTTTATAGAAAGGTACATAAAGTAAAGTCACAAAATTTAAATTGCCTTTATTGGTAGAGCTACCTTTAAAACATGCTGTATGCGGTGAGTGGTGGAATGAAATGGTATTTAGACATCGAGCAGTCAGCGAGAGGGGTTTCAGTGGGCCATTTGGTGGAGAGGTGAGTGCGGGGTATAAAAATTCATGACCAATCGCGAAATGACGGATGGTACGCACCAGATAGGACATGCACATTGCACACCCTGCGCGGTGCGACTCTGTGCAGGGACCTGCAGCATGGCGAGAGCCCTAACCCACCACTCGTTGACAGCTGGCGTAAACAAGATAATGCATTTGAATTATTGCATTACGTTTTCAAGTGTTGCAATGTCGGCGTTATATTAATACTCGTGGAAATTACTCGGCCGGAATTCCAACGCCGCCGCTGGGGGTTGTTTTCGCAAATTTTCATTACGTAATCACCCCGATGCGGTTCTAACGCCAATTAGGGCATTATATGGCCAAACGCACGACAAGGCATCTCCATCAGCAGCTTTACAGAACCATTCTTAATCCATTATTGTCTTGTGACATAGGTCACACAATAATTAATAAGTTTTTCCACACATCACTACTCATTCTTGGTACATGACCTTCAGATACCTCTTAGCCATTACGGTATTGTCTGGTTGATGAGTCTATTTCCTCTTTAGCAGACTTTGAGCGTCGATTCCTTGGTTTCATATCTTCTACCCGCTGATACCAATGTCTGTCTGCCTTCTTCCTTAATGGCAACCTTCCATCTCTGGAGGAGTGGTATCTGTCCGTCTTGTTCTGACTTATCTGACAGTATGATCTACCCATGTTCCATCCTTCATTCTGATCCATAAGCCATAATCCAAGCATGAGTCTACTGTCAGGCACGGGCAATGTGGATATAACGTCAACAGGCTGTTGCTCATGCTCCATGTAAGGACTAAAATATACACTCCTCAAAAAATCTAGATTCCCCTAATTTATTATTTCGAAACCTGTAACTTTTTAAATATTAGTTCTAGGCAAATCATTGGGTATACTTCAACGGCATATATTTAACTTACGAAAATTACAAAAACAATGTTACAACTCTTAGTTACTTCTAAGTTACACTTAAAAATGTAAAAATGAAAAACAACACGGAAATGACTATCATAGTATCGATGACAGTCGGGTTTATGCCTCCACGATCACGAATCTCTTCCTCACACCTGCGTGGAATGCTTCGCACTAGTCTGCGACGAAATTCTTGGGGTATGCTTTCCCGTTCCTCAATCAGGCCTTGTGTCAGTTACTGTATGGTTAGTGGTGGATTAGGGCGCTTGCGAATATGTCGGGCAAGCTGATCCCACACGTGTTCAATAGGATTCAGGCCAGGATTTAACGCCTGCCATTCCATAACCTGAATTCCACCTTCTTATAAACATTTCTGGCTTTGCATTGTACTAAATTTTGACCAACACCATATGCAGCAGGCACCACATGGTCCTCCAAGATGTTTTCGATGTAATTCATGGCATTTAGTCTACCAGGAACCACAATAAATTCCGTTCTGTTGTCTATACTGATTCCAGACCAAACCATCACAGATCCACGACCAAATCTATCCACTTCCTGTATAGCAGCGCCTGCGTAGCGTTTACCAGGACGTCTATATACACGTACTCGACCATCGCAACGAGTTAACCGAAATCTGTAAACAGTACAGGCGTGTCCAGAGACGAAGTTGCCAATCTCTGTGATCCAGAGCAAACCTCATTTGTTCTGCTTTGGAATGCTGTGTAAGGCGTGGTGCGCGGAGAGGTCTTCTTGGTTTCAAATTCGTTTAGTTTAATCTGTTTGACCAGAAACATGACAGTTTGATCAGAAATTTCTATTTCATCTGCTCGTCGGACGAGAAATCGGTATTGATTTTGAGTAGTTTTTCGATATCGACCTTGTCCAGCTCTTCCAAGATATTGGCCAGTCTCCCGAAACCGATTCCATAAACGCTGAATAACACAAGGGGAAACTCGAAGGTCCCTGCTAACATGTCGAATAAAGTGGTCATGCTGAACAAAGGCGACAGCACGAGCAACTTCCAATTCACTAAGATGCCTCATTTTACTTCTAATGACTGAATTCATTTGTCATCTTTAGTAGGCTTTCATACGTGAATTCAAATCATACTTGACACACTTGCATCCCAAAAATTTGAATTTAATAGATCAATTGGGTTTATCTAATGGAATGCTATTCCACTTCATTTGGGTTGAATGTGAATACACAGTGGATTACAATAAACTTTAAGGAAATATTTCTGGAAGTGTCACTAAATAACATCGGAGTTTGCAGGAAATGATGGTTGAAGTTCGATGAACCTGAGCGTAGGATTTCTTCAGGCCAATTATATTCAATGAGTAATTTGAATTAATTTATGGGTCCTCACGGCCCTTAAACCGCTAACAGGCCGCTTAATTTGGAGTGCATTTATCCGCTATGGGAAAATAAGTTGTTATCGTTAGGTAGTAAATGGTTCCGGAGTCGTGGCGAGGGAAAACAAGTGATTGGGGAATGTCACGTAACGGGGTTAGTTGTTGGCCGAGTCTCCCCCAGGTTACCGTAGGTCTAGGACGACGACGGATTTTCCGGCGGCGTAACTTGCAACTGACTAAGCAACTCTCCAGGATTGTGGCACGGGCGTGTCCCCTAATTCAGACATCATCGATCCAACGTTAGAAGGGGGGCACTCATGCGTGAACAACACACACACCCGGATTTCAATAAATAATCCCACAGAAGAATATAGCAATTCAGACAAACCACCTGCGTCACTCAAAGTTCGCTCGCAGCATTACCAGCTCGACGAGAAACTAATTATAAAGCAACTTTTAAATGCATCAAGGACGACGCCTGAGATTTCTATTAAAAGTTTGCCGGAGAAATAAAATAAAGAGACCGTGCTTAAAATCTAATTGACCAATCCTTCTAGTATGAGCATTCTCATTTGTCAAATAACGTATGGTGCAACTGAACGCATGTGGAACCTGTGTTTGTGTAGTAATTAGTACCAGAGTCCGACGGCGCACAGTTAAACTGAAACAAAAGTAATATGGTATCCTATCGACTGCGCCAAATCTAAACTAGGATTAAACGGTCCTGTTTTCAACACTATTCCGGAAAAATGTAATTTTGTAGATTGCCAGCGAAGACATGCGTCCATATTTATTAATCATAGAGAGCCGTCAAACTTTTACGAGAACTAAAAATAAGCTGGCGAATAAGTTTCACTTAAGCGACCTAATTACGAGAGCGGGTTTTATATCGTCGCCGTGATTTATATCCTCTTATTTTGCGTCGTAGAGAACTTTTGTGTCGGTGCTCGAGGACTTTAAATTATCTATTCCGGCGGCGACGATCGATAACATTACTTTTGTTATGTTAAAATGGCATTGTCTAGCGTACGTATCTTGAGGTGTCCCACAATACGCTCTAAGGCGTCCGAGCCACCCGCTTCCGGTCGTATTTTTGACTCCCGGTTTACGTCAACAATGGAAATCATCCCTAAAATATCCACAGTAAGTTACACAACCCCTTTCTTGCCGCATCGACCGTAACACTCCGGTCTCTCAAACAAACATTTCGCAGACAATGGCTAACTTACGCAAACTGATACGCCGGACAATTATTCATTATAAATAATACACCGCACGTGATATTATATCGCCCCATTGCCAACGGACCTGCTTGCTTCAATTGTTGACCACTACAGTATCCATTATTACCCAAACTGATACACCGTTAGTCACATTCCACAATGTCGACGCTCTAAAGGCACCACGGCGATATGCCCATACACGAAAACCTACCAAATACGTTTAATTAAGTTTTGACAGCCTTCAAATTTAAGCCTTTCGGAGCACAATGGACACACACGCATTGGCCTCTCATACCCCATATACACAATTACCATATATCTCCTCCACAGGACTTCTAGGCTAACAATTTACTGCATATCGATTGCTGTCTATACTGATCAAAACTATCTCAAATCTGTACTGTGTGGAGGGTTACAATAATATTTGCAGTATACTACGTATGAAGCCAAATTTAAATTAATTTATAATCCTCTATTGTCTTCAAACTATGCATGTGGTGGCCAATGCCCACAGGTACCTACCCTAGTTGAACATTATTTTGTCTCTGCTGATTTATAACATTTGACTCCTTTAGATCAACATACACTAATACTGAGCCCAGTAGTACTGCTGTTATGGGCCAGGGACAGATTCAGAAAGAGATTACCGGAAGACGTGACAGAGGACAAGTCTGTGAGAGAAAGATGGTCAAGACTATGTGAGAAGAAGACAATAATAATAATAATAGTTTATTGTATCAAAAACACAAGTACAAATAGCAGACAAAGAAAAGAGAAGTACTAATGTGCAGTGATAAGGTCATAGTGATAATAATAATAATGATGTTAGGTGGGTCCCGTGAACTCGTTCACCGAATATAATGTCGTTTTAAGGAGCATTTGCTTTGATCTCTGTTTAATTTTTCCTGCCTGTAGAGCCCTCGACTCCTCCGGAACCTTGTTAAGGAGCTCCAGGTGTCGGTGCTGGGAAGCCGTCGTTTCAGTCGTGTGTATCTGTATATTTACTTTTTGACAGGTACTTGTATTGACTGTCGTTACCTCATCTCTGGTTTGTAGTTTTGGTACTTCTGTGTGCTCCAATGAGTTGACTAAGGATGTACGTCGAGGGAACGGTTAAAATGCCTAGTTGTTGAAATATTTGTCTACAATGGTGTTTTCCAGGTACCCCCAGTATGGATCTGATGGCTCTCTTCTGTAGAATTCAATTAGTTGCTTCCTCCCCTCAATGGCAAAAATAATTTTTTGTTTTTCCCGTGTTCAGGTTAAGCAAGTTTGCTCTAAACCAGTGGAAGTTGTGCCATCATGACGACTTAACGATCTGATATCTAGTATATCCGAATAGAGATTAAGGCAAGTGCGGATAGACGCTATAGCCCACATGACGTCTATACCCTTCTCGATATGGAGCTACCCTATCCCGCGTATGGCGAAATTCAAGGCTGTGGGATGCACTAACTCTTTGAGGTACGCCCCTCGAACCACCGGAGGCTGCCCTGTACCATGGGTTCTAGGTGTGGGTCAATGGCCGCCCTACAGTGTGTACAGTTGTTGAGTAGAGGTTTGCGCAAGTGGTCTCGCCGGCGACTCGTCCAACGGTGTCGGGGAAGCCCGACTAACACGAGTACCGAGGGGAAGGAGGGCCCCATGGCTGGTCTGTGCTTACGAAGTCTTATTTGTATCATGTGAGCCTGCGTGTGATGGTACTGCTGATGCACAACAACTTACTTTAGGGATTTACAAAAGCCAGCCATGGCCTCTTTCAACTGGAGACGGATTCTCGGGGGCAGACACGCTTCCTGGGTGGTGTACCATGGATGCTGTATGGCGAAAGCTGGGTCAGCGAGCCGACCCCTATGGGGCGGCGGTCCTTATGCATGCCTTCCAAGTAGGATACCATTAATTGCAGCGGAACTCCTCTGATGCCGTAATGGTTTCGCTTGGTTAGGAAGGTAGTGTGTTGCATGGAATCTGTCTTTACCACGCTCCATCGCATCCCAGGTGAAATTTAACAGAAAGAACTGCATCCACAGTGTTTTGTCCCTTTCTAAACCCAAACTGATTTGGGATCAGGATGAATAGTGCTCCATAGGAAGTCCAACGTCAGCTGACCAAAGCAGATTCCAGTATTTTCGAAAAAAATAGCTAGAATTGTTGTGGGTCTGTAATTTTCCACATTTGTAGGATCACCTTTTTTGAAGATAGGTACCACTTAGAGAGAGTGTTTTGGCTTCAGCTTTGCAGTTATGCTCTCAATCTCGTCTCGTGTCACCGGAGTAAGGAAAATGGAGGCTGACTCAGATGGATGTGCCCGGAGGCACTCTGCTGACGAGATTGTGGTTACTGGGATATTCTCGATCGCAAATATTGCAACATTACAAAAAAAGCTGTTGAGGTCGGAGCTAGATGGGCCCTGTATTTGGTGTATTTCGTGCCGATCCTCATACTGGAAGGCAATGGCGGAAAATGCCAAAATCTGCAGTGGATTGTAGACCTAGTAGAAGAAGACGGATTTCCGTTGGAGTGACGTGTTAGCACTGTAACAAATGCTAACGAAATAAACCTGTGGTAGATACGATAGACCGCATGATTAGCAAAACAAAGAGAGAGGTTCAGTTAGGTTCAGTTAGCGTTAGATAAACGCGTGCTCGGCTCGTCGACGGCATTAATTTGGCGGCAAACAAAGTAAACGTTTGACCGTGTAGCTATTATATGTTTATTTAGCACACCGGCAAAGGACTCAATAAATTCGAGGCGAAGGGCATTGCTGGGGTTCGTGAGGTGCAATGCATACGTGATGCACCGGGTCCGTCCCCCTGGGCCTGCATACCTGAATGTACACCAGAACTAGACGGCGCTGCTACACCTAGTTAGGCCTCCGTGGACCACTACACCCTGTCTATTTATTTTAACAGGCTACATTTTCAGTGTAATAATTTTAAAACAGAGGCAAATTGTGTTCTCTTTTCTTCATAAGTCCTTTGCAGGCATGTTCAGGAGGATTATTATGTTCCATATTATCCTATGTTGTTAATACCCACCCGGTTGATGGGGTGGGATTGAGAGGGGGAATATCGGATATTAAACAAATACTCGGATATAGCTAAGTATCGCAGAACGTTAGGCTTGAGCAAGTATTCAAGGAGACGTAGGAGAGAATTAATGGTACATCCTTATTATATTCCTAGCTTACTGAAGAGCTTAGCGCTCCATGACATAGGTGTCGCTGCTACAGCCTTTGTCAGAGGATGTTTACATACATAAACCTGAAATTGTATTTAACTGACTGCAGCAGATGGTCTGAGAAGGCTCCAGCCATATTTCGGTATATACGGCCCCAGGTTGTCAGCTATTATTGCAGCAAATATTTCGCCATTCCGGTTATAATGCTTCTTTTACTGACATTACGGACGCAGGGGCGAAAGGATTTATTATCCTCCGACGAAATAATATCACGAAAGGCTCCACTTTCGTTTTTTTTTTGCTCGATACATTCAAAGGGCGGGAGTTTCCACCCCTCAGATCCGTAACTAACGTGGAATAGATTTACATTCTTTCATTCCGTGTGCGTTACATATAAAAATATAAATATATCCCCTGATTTTTGTTTAACCTCGGATTTTATTATGGCGCGATAACCCGACGGGGGTGCTCGATATTTCGTAACCCACTTAGAAAGGTCCCTATTTACCGATCTTGATGATCTACCGACATCGAAACTCGATTTAAAACAAATCGCCGTTTAAGCGGATTATAAAATATATAACTCCAGTATTTTGGCTGTGTATGACGGCAACGTTTCTCGTTGCGTGTGGAGGCATATTGCTCAAAATTTGATATATTACCCCGTTGTTTCTTAAAATAACCCAAGCAAATTAATTTCCCATACACCGGCGATGTCATATGTTGACAGATTCAATCAGATACTTGTCATTTCCTATCACGAATACCTTGAAGAAAAACGAAACGGGAACAACCAAATTATTCCGGTTCGTGACGCGAATATAGGTTTCAGAATGCTCGCTTTGTTGATCAGTAAATAATTTCCTACTGTCTCAACCTATAAAACTTACAAACGATGTGTTATTACAATATTATTCTGTGGTGGAAGAGTAGTTTTAGCTGTTGGTTGGTTTATCTACAACAAGAATCTTTTAGATTGTGGGTGATGTTTTATATTTTAGAATGTGGGAATGTGTAGTGATTTTTGTAGTACCAGAGATAAACGGATAGCAAATGTATGCGACGGATGACTCGTGTGCGAAATAACTTTAATCGACCGCGGCGCGCAGTTGCGGCGCTAAGTCACTTTGTTTTGTCTGACAGAATTCTGCTCTTTGCTTGACTAGGTACGCACCAATCTAATTTTCCAATTGATATATGTTCATACGTAAGTTCGCAATCGTTAACTCAACTTCGACGATGAGCCCACTCGATATGTGGAGTTGGCCCTACGTCAGAACAGATAAGTCTGACATACGGGATGCTACACCAACAAAAAAAACACTTGAAAGAAATATATGATACGGAGGCATAGAAACGCGGTGGCATTCATTCAAATATAAACGCTATATCGATCTGGACCTCGATGGAAACGTTAAGTGGATGTAAAAGTGAGTGTAGTCGTTATTTAAAAACGAGTCGTGGGTCGCGAGAACAATATTTCATCGGTTTCCATTAAAGAGTGGTGCCCATTGAATGCAGCCTGTTACTTTTGCCGCATATTAAATTTTTAGATCTCATTATTCACTCCTCATATTTATTGACAACTACTGAGTGCCGCTTCTCCGGCACGACCCTCTTATCGAGCCACCTACCGGAGATAACGTTTTATGAACAGAGGGCTTTAATAGAGTTAAAATAGGATACCCTTATCGCTTCGCGAACCCACATATATCTTCCGACGGACGAAAACTAAGAAAAAGAGTAGTTCGGATTCACGTTTTCCCAGATTCTGCTATCGATTTTTCTTTTATGGAACAGAAAGGCAAGAAACCTAATTGAAAATCATCAGACAGTTATTGCAGGTAGATGGTGCGCTTTGGCAGCAATAAGATAAAAGACAGGAGCATAATGTAACGGAATAAAAGTTTGGAAAGAAATACAGTGAAACAAACTTGGAAGAAGTGAAGACAGCCTCAAAATTGTTGATACGAACCTACCTCTTGAAGTGAGTAGGTCGTAGATGTGCTGCTGGATGTTGATGAGTGGTGAAAATTTAAGATCCAACGTGGAAACCACGCTAATCCTGTCGAAGGGAACTGAACAGTAAATAAAACGAGGCGAACTCTTCTAAAAAGTAACGGCGTTATAAAAACCGGTCCGAATGAGGATGCTGCGAGAATAAAGAAAACGGAGGATATATTGGAAACGGCTAGCAAGCCCAGCGGAAAATTTTTATGTTTACAAATGGACTTTTGAAAAAATACGAGTCCGTCTCGATTTATGTCACCGGAGGGCCCGAAATAGTCCGGGTAATTTTCTTGTAAACGCGGCGTCTTCTGCCAACAAATATTATATATGACAGCAGTCGCCAGACCACACACACACACACGAAATACTAGCGAGTCGAAGTAGACGAAAATTGATGATCCGATTTCATAATTTATTTTTTGTAGTATAAATTATGTGGTAGGTTTTGTCAAAAATCTGGAATCTAGATATTGAAATTCACAGTTTATAAAGCCTTTCAATTATCTTCTATCGTATGCCTTTTGGCTCACTCAGTCCTTGTACAACCCTGCTCGTATCGCTGGTCCTTGCTCATTCTAGAACGCCCACAAGGCCATCACATATCGCAGCATTTTGTTGTCTTTCCACGTGACCAAGCATCTCGTTATCGGCCCCATAATGTACCGCAAATCATAGATCTTCACATATTTGGAATGGTTTCAAAGTAGCATCGTTGATTTTGACCCTACTTTTCCATGGCCATCATCATCAGCATTAGTATTTTCTGGGGAACTTAATTGTGTGAATGATTTTGTGTTTCCTCAATTTTTTCCATTTATTTCCAAGTTCCTTACTCCATCTTCTTTTAGATCTCTGGTCATATCTTTTAACCGTCTACTTCTCGGGTGGCCACAATAAGACTAAGAAGGCTATTGCATCAACTGAAGTATATTCTTCATTTGACTTAATTTTTCCATGGCCATCATCATCAGCATTAGTATTATATGGGGAACTTAATTGTTAATGATGTTGTCTTTCCTCAATCTTTTTCCTTCTATTTCCAAGTTCCTTACTCCTTCTTCTTCCAGGTGGTCATATCTGTGGACATATCTTTCAAGCGTCTACTTCTTGGTTGGCAACAATGAGAGTAAGAAGACTATCGCATTAACTAAAACATGTTCGCTATGCGCTCGTTGTTCCTTCATTTCAATTGACCAATCCAGCTAATTCTATACACTAGCATGTACAGCAGATATGTCGGTAACCATTTGGAGATTATGAAAATGATTGGAGAGAGTCCTTCTCATAGATCTTCACAAATTTGGAATGGTTTGGAAGTAGCACCGTTGATTTTGACCCTCTTTTTCCATGGCCATCTTCATCAGCATTAGTATTTTATAAGAATTTTAATTGTGTTAATAATGTGGTCCTTCGTCAATTTTTGCCATTTATTTCCAAATTTCTTACTCTGTCTTCTTCCAGATCTCTGGTCTTATCTTTTGACCGTCTGCTTCTTCGGTGGCAACAATAAGACTAAAAACGCTATTGCATCAACTGAAGCATATTCGCTATGTGCTTATTGTTCCTTCATTCCACTTGACCAAGCTTATTCTATATACTATAATGTATTGTAAATATGTCTAATACCATTTGGCGATGTTGAAAATGGCTGGAGAGAGTCCGTCTCATAGATCTTCACACATTTGGAATGGTTTGGTTGGGTTGGTTTGGTGAATTTTTCCATGGCCATCATCGTCAGCATTAGTATTATATGGGGAATTTAATTGTTAATGATGTTGTTTTTCCTCCATCTTCTTCCTTCAATTTCCAAGTTCCTTACGCCTTCTTCTTCCAGATCTCAGCGCATATCTGTCAACCAATCATATCATCAACAATATGTCGATAATATCGTTTCTTACGGACTAATTGATCAATCGAACAGATTGTTCAATCAGTTAATTAGTTAATAAAGTATAAATTTACTTTTTTGTTCTATGGAGAAGATTCACGCGTTTATTCACTTTCATAGCTCTAGATTTGATATCCGATTGAAACTGAATAACCGATAGTGTTTAGGAATTTTCCGGTCCCAGCTTCCGGGAAATTTAACGTCAAGCATATTCAAGCTCATCCATTCCTCTATTATGATAGACTTCAAACTTTACTCGCTAAACTTCGAAAGTTATAATTAATGGACGTTTTCACGGATGTTCCTCAACTCTTTCGGCGGACCAAGAGACCCTAACAGTAGAGTATTTACGCAAAATACTAAAGCCGGGAAATATTTAAAGAATGTGTCAAAGACCATGCAATAACAGTCATTAACATTCCTCCAACAAAGCAGCGAGTTTAACAACTTACAAACACTAACAGATTTGATTTTCGTCTTCACCATGAGTGGTAAAAATCATCCCCTTGATCAGTTTGATGGAGATGTAGCAAACACTGAATAACAAAAGCTTCAATAATATGACATACCTTTTAATAAAATTGTCTTTGTCTAATAAAGCTAACAATGTATTAAATATTACTAACAAGGGGTTAAATGTGTGGACTGAGCACTGAAGAGATAACGGATATATGGGTCATGAACTGGGATGTTCCGGTCGGTTGCGCTTGGATGTTCTGACCCCCGCAGGAAAATTGCCGGCAATGCTAAGTGAAAGTAATCAATAGGCAGGGTTGAACATCAGGGTTGCGGATCGGACAACTTATAAAGGAGGTTCCCGAATGAATCTTTTGTTTCAGATCGGAGGCTAGCGCCTTTTTGAGGGACGGGGGAGGGCGCAGATAGTCACGATTTAATCCAGATGAATAGTGACCTATCCCTCTATTGTCCCAGCCGCGTTTCTCGTTATAATAGAGAGAGCGACAGAAAAGGCGACGAGAGAAAGAACCCCCACCACCGCTTAGTGATAATTATCTTGTAATTGCACTGAAGGAAATGTCACTCCTGATTGGATAGCATGATCGTTCTAAAGTTTTGAACAAGTACATTATTTTGTGCTGGTAGTGTAGTATTTGGCCAAAATGCATAACATATTGTTTATACTAGAATTTGACTACGTAAACTTAAAAACGTTGGAAGTAACTGATTAACTGATTGATCAATCTGGTCGGTCGATCATTTACTCCGTAGGACACGATTATTGATGATATGATTGGTTGAAAGATATGACCAGAGATCTGGAAGAAGAAGGAGTAAGGAACTTGGAAATTAAAGGAAAAAGATAGAGGAAAGACAACATCATTGACAATTAAGTTCCCCATATAATACTAATGCTGATGACGATGGCCCTGGTAAAAAAATAGGCCAAAAGATACTATGCTGCTTCCAAACCAGTCCAAATATGTGAAGATCTATGAGAAGGACTCTCTCCAGCCATCCTTGAAGCGTTAACACCATACATAATGGTGTTCCTTGGGGCCTTGGGGAAAAGCTTTATAACAGAAAAGTCGCAGAGTCGTAAGTTCTGTGCACGAATCGTTGCCGCGTCAGATATTAGATATTTGTCGGAGATTTGGCGGAACGGTAGCTACCGTTGGAGGTTTTTGGTGTTTCTTTGCCCGTTTCTGGTGAAAGGTGACGCCTGAATATTTTCGCGGTAGACTTATTGAATTTGAAAAATGCGTTAGATGGTAAAGAGCGACTTCTAATCCACTCCGGTGACGGCGCGGAATGTATATTGCACGTTATATGCAAACGCGCCATATATTATATGCTACTGAGCCCGCAAGCGTGCTGTGTATGTAGTATCAGCATTTGCAACGGGCCGAACCTGCCCGAAAGGCTTTACGGCAACGGATTATCCCCTTCATTTATTAGATCTATCCCATAGCAAACCCTGTCTTCACTATCGTACACATATAATCCAACTACTTTTTATAAACTCTGTTGCGTTTGAATCAAGAATTATTCTCCTTGATATATACCCGACGGACCATAAATGAAATGCGACCTCTCACAAATAATTATTTATTTTGAATGAAGTTTTATAAAAATAACATTATCATGTTTCTATGGTATGAACTAAAAATGGATACTTGATAAAATATAAAATCTATACGAAATGTTTACATGGAAACACTAAACAAACTCCATCCAACATAAATTGTCATACAACCTAAAAAGACATCGGCGAAGATAAAATCTCTGTAGACGACGCCAGAAGAATACGATCGACGAAAAAATGTTGTAACCAACTCGAATATTAAACGGCGATTAATGATCTCGACAATTAACGCACTCTCTATCCGCACGTGCGTTAAATAGTCTCGATCATTGATCACTCTTTTTAATATACTTGTTGGTTAAATAACTATTAACGAATGAAACATTCGATATATTTAAATAAACGAGACTATGACAAAGCCCTTGAAGGTTTGTATTATTTTTGACAGTTATGTTACTTCTCACTTGACGGTATCCTTGACGTTGTCGCGTTCTCAGTGCGTTCCCATTACGATGCCGAACGGGCCAGCGCTATTTGCCCCAGCTCACGGTAGAGTTAAACGTAGCGAGTGCGTAATATTGTAATTGGAAAACAGCTATGGTATGGTAGAGCAGTGGTGCCAAACTCACAAAATAACGCAATGACGTTTGTTGTCATAACATTAAAAGATGTTTCATGACATTCGTGATATTTCTTCTATTTTTCTTCTTGAATTTTGACAAACAAAAATGGATTTAGTATTACCAAGTATTTTTTTAACGGAAAGCGAGACAAACAGCTAAATAATATATCTGTATGACATATCCTATAACTCTTAACCTTAAAGCTTATTTATTTGTGGTTTTCCAAAAATGACTAGATATGAATATACGGATATCCCGTATCTTTCCGGACTTACCGTAATGATCAATTGTATACATAGAAAAATAAAAAATAATTATAATGAAATGATGTTTTGAGGTGCCGCAAACCATGCTAAAATTTGGATCTTTATCAATTTAAGAAACGTTTTTATTCTTTATGTGCTATTTTAAATAAGGAGTTTTATCGATGATTGTGGTCTTACTGTAATAATATGACAAGGTTTAGAATGAAACTGAAGCATGTAGTCAATACAAGTTTTAATTAAACATTTGAAAACAATGTTAAATAATATAAAATAAGTTATGACTTTCAAATACAAAATAGATGTAAACGTTTCTGAAAAATATCAATAACTGAGTACGTCGAAAACTATTCAAAAAAAGTAGTAATTTACCAAACCTTAAAGTGTTTTTTGTTTCAAAACATGGCATAATTTTGTGTGACTCCAATTTTGACAAGATGACGCCGTCGCGCGCTGATTTCCCACAAACCGCGGACGAAGCTCGCCAATCTAGCTCCACCAGTCTGTCGACAGCTTGAGTGTGGCATGGTAATCTCAGAACTGTCATTAGTGGTAAATCCCCAGAGCTGCATTTTATCATAGTAACAAGGTTGGTTCGGGCTTTGACAATACGTCGTAACCCCCAATTCTTGGATGCGTTTACGTTCATCTGTCAACATTGCCAGAAGAAGATTTTCAGGTGCTGTATAGTACCCGTTTCGCTGTAAGTACGGGGAAGGTACCGCGATAACTTGATCAGCAGCGATAGGTGTCGTGAGCCATCGCTGCAGTAGGGCTTGAGCTTGATGTTGACCCAGACCGGGGCATACACTTTAACTAAATATTCCACTAGTATGCGTAGGTTTTCTGATGGTTGCTTGCGATGTAAACCCTAGAGACCCTGTTTGCCATCGTGATCCACCGGGAATGGGCAAGTTTTCCTGGGTTTCTATTAGCCAGATCAGATGAACCCATACCATTTGAAATTGCATGAACCATTTCAAGAAGGTCTTTTTAGTCACTACTTAGGTCACTGAATGCAGTCAAACCAGTGGGTAAAGGTCCTTTGATTGGTTGGAATTCCACCACGGGAAACTGTTCGCAAGGTTCTAGCTCTTTGCTGATACCACCTAAAAACGAATTAGGTCCCGAAGTTGTGCCTTCTAGAAACTGGACCAAATGTCGCAAAGGATCTCATTCGAGTGCATAAGGCAAATAACCCATTGAAGAGGCCTTCCAAACTCTTTTTCGAGGGCGGAGCCTAAGCGGTAAGCGCGCATACACCACAATAGCTGCGCTCGCCGCTCAGGCTGCGTCAAGGGGTTTGCGGCACCTCAAGATGATTTTCTTATCGAGCCCCAACTTTGACCGATTGATTTTGATGGCAAAAGGCAAGGTTTACCCACTATTACGAGACGATTTGACAAAATTAATTTTTTTCGTTCCACCCTAATGTTCGACTAATTTTTTATACATTCCACTTTTTTTATTTTACATTGTTATTTTAATAAAAAATTTTAGGCTCCCGGATGGAGAGTTTGACATCACTTGAATGTGAGCATATATCATTTGTGCATTTTGCTTTGCTTTTTCGCGATATCTTTGAGATTAACGATGTATGTATGTATGTATGGTAGGTCAAATCACCGTAAGTGATACGACCTTTAACACTTTCATCCCACCGGGTTTGCCACATCATTCTCACTGTTTCAGTGACCTTACCCTTTTCGAGCTCAAAGGCTTTTATATTCCCCTGAGGAATCGGTTCCGATGTTATCCTACTGAGCTCTTTAGAGATACCTTTCCTGCTCTAGTGTGTTAGGTATATCCTCATGACTTCGAGATCTATCGACATCTGTCCAGCGAACACCTGCAACGCGTCGGTTGAACCCGTTCTGCAAATAGGTATCATGGCCAGCAACATGGCCCGCTGTATGGAGACCAGCTTTCTCCTAAAGTGGACGTTTCGGATTCGGTGACCCCATACTGACACGCCGTAGAGCACTGTTCCCAGAAAATATCGTCTATAAATGACGGACAGCGCCCGCATTTCCAGGCCCCAGTCGTTACGCATTATCCTCCTCAGTCTACCAATATCCACAATGGTTTTATTCTTAACATATTCTAGATGCTTCATGAATGTGCTCTAATCCAATATAAGCCCTAGGTATTTAACCTCACTGCTATAATTAATATTTACGCCATTATAGGGTGTCTAATCATCTTACCTTTCAACAATATCATTTGCGAGCGATCGCCATTTTCACCTTCGCAACCCAGTCGCAGACCATCTTCATCGCTAAAGCCCCTTTCCTCTCTATCTCCAGGCGGCTGTTACCTGAGATCAACAGAAGTAGATCGCCCGCATAAGCGACCATCTCTACATCTTTGCACCGCTTGCGGACAGCTCTTGGTCACACCCTTTTCCACGCAACCCGCATCCGTCTGCGCTATCACTTTCCTGTCTTTAAAGTAATCCTATACAGCTCTGTAGAACTGTCCTGAGACATTCGCCATGCGAAGCCGCTTTAGGATCATTGGCCACCACAAGTTGTGGAAGGCACCAGCTATATCTATGAACACTCCCAGAACGTACTTTGATGTCGAAGTTTCAACAATGTTGAACACTTCCCTCAGCGCGTCTGTCGTGCACTTGCCGTTCTTAAACCCGAACTGCCTGCCCTGCTCTAGGCCAGCTAAAGTGTACCTCATTTCAATCCTTCTCCAAATGAGTTTCTCATAGACCTTGCCAAGGACCGCCAACAGCGAGATGAGTCGGTAGGCCTTGGGATTATTGGACTTCTTAGATTTGTCCGTAATGAGCATCACCGCACGTGCTGATTTCCAGGCAGTCGGAAATCTGCCCTCTCTCATGCATCTGTTATACAGGTCTAGTAAGACCTTGTGGTTGTGTTTCCACAAGCACTGCACGTGTTCCGCTCTGATACCATCCTCTCCAGGGGCGTTCTTCCGTTTGACAGTTTCGAGTGCACTCTGCACCTCGTCTTTATCAAACTCCGGCTCCCTTCGTGGATTATCATAATTCACCTCGGCGACTCCCGAGGATAGCGTCGTCTTCGATATCTGGCACTAGCACTTCGGTCATGGTTGAGCTCCAATCCGATGTTTTAACGTGACCCCCACTCACTAAAACACTTCTAAATACGTCTTCAACTCTAAGTTTATCTCTTGCTATCTTATACGGTATGCCCCATGGATTTTGGTCAGCTGCTTTCGAACAAATTGGTTCCAATCGTTCAGTTTGGATTCATATACATGTCTTATAAGCAGCCCTTGCGTCCGTGTAAGTCTCTTTCAACCGCTCGAGCAACTCGTCGGTGAAACCGTGTCTTCTACCATACTGCAAAACTTTACGCGTACGTCTGGACCTTCGCACGTTCGTCGCGGAGGTCTCGTCACCACCACTGCGGTTTGACTTTCCGTCTCTTCGACGGAGTGACGGCCTTCGTTGACTGTTCTAAAGTAACAGCGATTCTTTCTTAGCTCATCGAGACTGCACCTAAGAGATATCTCTCTCCTGACCGGACCGGGGAATTTGTCTTTGACAAGACGTTCGAACTCTACCCAGTCGGTCTTCTTAATATCTAAGAACTCGGTTTGCCCGTCATCGTCTGCTCTGCCGTTGTTGTCACCAGTGCGGAAGAGAACACATCGGTGATCCGACGATGTCTCCTCACGCACGGTCCATTCCGACACACAACTAAGCGTTCTGCTGTTCACAATCGTCAGATCAATATTGGACTCACCGTTCAACGTGGAGAATGTATAGAGATTACCCGGCTCGTTAATCATATAAACGTCACTATTAAGAATGTATTCCTGACGGACCTGTCCGCTCCTGTCAAGAGTAGGGATGTTACGGAGGTGACATTTCGGTGACGGAGGCGAAGGCGGAGGCGGAGGCGGAGGTTATGAAAAATATATAGATATCAAAATTATAAAAAAATATATGAAAATAAAATACAAACTCATAGTAAAATATACATATATAATATAAAAACACAAATACATATAAATGTAAATAAAAATACATATAAAATACAAACTCTGTGAAATAAATATAATTTGGGAACAAATTAAAATAAACTCTAAAACAAAAACTTAAATTCTAATATTCAAAGTTCAATAATAGCAAATACAGTCATTGTTGCAGTCTTGGCACGCTTAGTAATATCCTCCTCCAATTTGCAAAATTCAGCAAATATTTCAGAATGCATTGATTTTAAATGACCCTTTAATGGCCTCGTAGTGCAGCCTCGTCTGGAATATATTTTGTTGCATATCTTGCACTTTGCTGTGTTTGCATCTATAATGTCAAAATAATTCCACAATGGGCTTTTTGGCTTCATGTTGATTTTTCATTCAAAGGAGCACACAGTTAGAATACTACCACTTGCTGTGACTTTTAGGTTTAAAATCGTTATATTTTTCCTTGCAGCGTTCCTTAAATAGCGTCCTAAGCCTAGCGGAAACCGCGCAGTTCTTTGTCGGATCGACCGTGGTGCCGACAATTGACCTGCCGACAAACAGTGCGTTTTGCTGCCCGGTTTCCTCCGACCTAGACATAGGCTAAATGGTCTCGAAACTAAACCTGCAACTGCAAAAAGCAGCCGAAAATAACAAAAACCGACAGCCAATTAGGTGTCAAACGAAAGCGTCATGTCGGCAATGTTTTAACTTTTTGTCATCGTATGGCGGGCGGCGCCGGCGGCACCGTAGCAATCGGTGTACGGCCTCACGTCGCGCCGTAGTGAGCGGCGTGTATTCATGCCTTCGCCTCCGCTATACCTCCGCCAACAAAAATGCGAAGGCGGAGGCGGAGCCGGAGGTTGAAAAACACACCAAAGTTCCGTCTTTACGGAGGCGGAGGCGGACCTCCGTTACATCCCTAGTCAAGAGTCTCATCATACCACATCGGGGACCTCGCAATCTTGCCAATGGCAACCTCATTCTCAACACCAAATCTACTATACACAGACGCCAGACACCACTTTTCACCGCAATATTCCATTACCGCACAAGCACAGCACTCATCCGTGGTAGATGTTACCTGAGTGACAACCACATCATCATTTAGCACCACAATAGCTGCCGCGAACACCCCCGCCTCAGCACGAACAGTTCGGGCTCTAGCACCCAGTCCTCTAATGGCACCCATCGCTACATGAGGTTCTTGAAGCAACATTACATTGACATCAAGCCTTAGAGCAACCTCTAGCAGTTCAACCATCACAGTCTTAGACCGTGCACAATTTAATTGCAATATGTTAAGATTAACCATCGTAGTCAATCTTATCAACAAGCTGCTGTACCGCTCGCCTGTATTCTGGACATGCCTTACTGGTGGTAGGATGGCTATAATCTCTGTTCCACCTCTTGCAATTAGCACATATGTCCTCTTTGGCTTGTGACTTGCAGTCACTGGCCCTGTGCCCCACAGCAGCACACTTCGTGCATGTTGGCTCTGCATTCAAGAGAACCTTACGTATGGCTCCGGTAACTTCAATTATTACGTTGCCTTTGTCGCAACCTTTCTTTTTAAAGCGTGTGCGCCTTCTCATACTCCTCATCAGTTACCCTGTTGGGCACGTCAAAGGCTTGTAACATCGGTCCCCGTTTCTTTGTAGTCTCGACTTCCAGCCCGACTTCTGCAAAGTCCTTGCTGTTCTTAAGCAGTTCTATATCTTTGACTGTCTCAGTCTCAACTAAAAGCCGATTATCGCCGATCTTACGAACTCGGACTTTCACAGTCTTTAAACACTTTTTGACAATGTCGCAGACACTGTCCTTTATAGCCTCATTGGTCTTCAGAGAACTCTTCTCCGTCGACTTAATGAAGACTACATTCCCGCCTTGGTTTGGTCGCGGGACACTCACGCTTGCGCTCTTTGTCACAGACGGACTCGCGGCCATACTTGCATACGACACCTGAGGTGTCGGTTTACCCTTCCGGGAGCTCGCTAATAATAGGTCGACTCTTTTCAAGCTCCGACACCGTATCCCTCAATGTGTCTTCAAGCACATTCCAATTTCGCCAGAGCATTGCCTTAGCCGCCTTCGTGATTTTCGAGCTGTCATTCGACAAGAGCTTCTGCATCTCATCGCGTGCACTCCTCACGATTCCGATAGCACTCGTGTCCCGGACACCCGCATCGTTCAACATGCTATCACTGGAACTTCTAGCCTGTTCCGCATTCCTTCCCGGTATGACCGGCGTTTCCACCGATTTAGCCGGTGTCTTGAGGCAGGACTCCTCACTTTCTGACGCCGACAGCTTACCACTGTGGCTCACACTTTCGACAGGAGAGTTCTGTCTACTACATCTTCTCTCACTTTCTTTCCTCTGGACCTGAGTCCACTTACCACTTGCTTTCTGTTCTGATTTTTCTTGATGATCCATAAATTAAATACATTCTTCATCTTCTCCCGCGGACTCGCCTCCATGGTCGGTCAAATGCACCATGACACCATGCAGGTGGACGTAACACCTTGCAGATTCCTCCTCGCTCAGGGCGCTATGCCCCAGCCGATTGATGGGGGTCAGCTACACCCTCCACCGCCCGTCTAGTTGAAGCCAAGGACAAAGAGGCGTGTTGATCCACCGAAGCCGCAGCAACAGCTTCACTCAACCTCCAGCACTCCCATTTCCAACGCACTGGTTGCCGGGGCCCACGGTTTTTCGTCTCTTCCGAAAGACGGCGGACGAATTTTCGGCTGGTCCTGGGTGTGAACTCCGGACCTCCTAGTCAGTAGACCAACGCTCTACCACTAGAGCCATTCGCCCCTAACGATGTAGTTTACAGGAACTGTTTCGTAGATTGGAAATCCTGCCGTTAATACGCCTTTTATTGACATGAATTTTTACAGTGGATTTCTGATGTAGTATTGCACGCTGGAAAGTATATAAAAGTAATAAAAGATTAATTAACGTAATTATTTTTTTTTAGTAAACATTATTATTGTATTGAAAGGATTTTCCAAAGTAGAACATCGAAAAATAGAAAGACTTCCCCGTTTATTTCATGTTTTTACGTCCCATACCACTTGTGGTTAGTTTCCATTGCAAATAGTTTTTCTCTGAACTCTCACAACAATTTTCATTAGTGGGGTATACTTGCTCCGTAGGTGTGCGGCCAGTAAATTATATTTGATTTAATAACTACTGCATACGGTGGCTTCGCGTTTTCTTGTAGAATAAATTAGAAACAACGCCGGCATTTATTTAAACGGGAACGTTGATAGATAACGGTGTTTATTTATGCCGGTACTAAATATTGCAATTCGTACCGTTAATTGCTCCTTTAGCTCGTTAAAGTAATTATTTCGCCTGGGGATGGGTCATTCCTTTTCCTTGGCCGCGTGCGCGGTCTCCGTGCGGCGGGAAGGGAGCGAGAGAGGTGATAAAATCTTAGAATTATGTGGCTTTCTTAGATTTTACGGCTCAGGTTCAGTTGTAACGTGATATATTTTTACAGCTGCACACAGTGGCGAAAATACCCGAAAAGCTGGCCAACCTAATTTAATGAAAATGCTGATATTGATTCCGCCAGTTTGAATTTATACATTCTGATATAAGATTAAGAATCAGGAGAATTGTAATATTGCAGGAAATCGCCATGTTGGTTTCGCCATTCTGAGTTTTGAAAATATGATATCAGATTTGGAATCAGAAGTCTTGTACAATTGTAGGATATAAGTTTCATGCAATTCGGAAATTGTTTATATTTTCGGTCGCCATATTGATTCCGCCATTTTGAATTTTTAAAATCTGTTATCAGATTATGAATCAGAAGTCTGGAAATAGTGCAGGAAATGAGTTTCATGCACATCGGATATATTTTATCATTTCTGGTCGCCATATTGGTTCCGTAATTTCTAATTTTTATCATATTTGAAATCAGAGCCACAAAAACCTCTTATGAACTTGTTTAACACCTGTGTTTCAAAAGCCCAAGCATATTACGAGTTTCGGCCAGGTTTTCGGGACTTCTCGCCACTGTGCGGCAGTAAATAAAATTACCCATGTCGTGGGAGACAGCCGCATGTGGGTATCCAGCGCTGGTTGAGTGACCGGTCTGGGACTTCACGTTAACAGTGTATTATACAAAAAGCGGGGTCCCGTGCGCGAAAACTGTGGGTCCCCGCGGACGGAAGGTATCGATTTATTTCCGGTTAGCCCACAGGAGCAGTTCCGAACAGACGTTTCTTGCCAAATCCCAAATGGGTAGTACACGAAACCGGGAAATATATTTTCGATTTCCACCGAAATTAGTCTTTTGGTAAATATAAGATATTTCAATAACCTTTGCTTCCTCCCATCGGCCCAACCGCCAAACCAAAACGTTATCAATTTAAGAGAGAAATTGCTATCTCCAGACACACCTATTTCCACTTTACTATGGCTCAAGATAATGTTATATCCCCCTCTTGGCTTGTTGAAGTCTTTCTAATGCAATACGTTTGGTCATCTTATTGAAAATGTTTTTTAGCAAAGTATTCGCATACGAATAATCAGTCCCATACAAATGGCATCCGCACTTTTCTGAAACAAAAATCACTACACAAACACACGCATACTAAATAAATAAAATAAATAATGTTTATTTGTCACTTGATCCGTAGTAGACATGGACAATTGTCAGAGAATATTACAAAAGTACAATCAGAATACAATACAAAAATACACAGTCAAATATTCATCAACACTATAGAATGCTCGAGCAATAAGATATTCCCCCAAATTTTAAATAAATTAAAAATTACACCCACAACCTGGATTTGAACCAGGGACCTTTGTGTCGCTAGCACAATGCTCTAACCAACTTCCAACATCCATTAAACGAAAATGGCGCGAAATTCAAATCCTAAAGCCTAATTTGGATCACGAGGTCTTGCAATCTAACCCCACTAGACTTGTTCCTGGTTATTTGAAGGAAAGGGTCTATGTCAATAATACTGCTACGATTCAAGAACTAAAGGAGATTATCCGACGTGCAATTGCTGAAATCGAACCGCATTTATTGGAATAAGTTACGGAAAACTTTGGTAAAAGAATGGTATCATGTCAGCTGTCATGGAGGGCACTTGGTCCACATCACATTTCTCACAAAAAATTTGCCAAGTCTATACTTTACACTAGTAACAATAAAATTCGTATTTTTCAATTATCTTGACTTTTATTAAAAGAACAAATGCTAAAGCCCAATTTTGATCAACCTATTTTACACCGTGTTACAGTGAAAATATACATAATGGCATATACGAAATTTTACAAACACCCCCAAAACATCGATTTTTTCAAAAAAATTGTTTTAGGGTACTTGCATGTGTATAAAAATGCAAAACCCACATCATTTTCTGAATTTGAACGTCCATAACTTTTCTACTTTGTATTGGATCTGATCGAACAGATCTCTACCAGCTCAACAACTTTGTAACACAGTGTTATTAATAGTGGAACGAATGTGTTCCTTGTTCATAAATTATATTATGTATATCCAGGGTTGCCCCTGAAGATTGACGTAATCTGAGATTAGTCTGACTGAATTCAGACAGGCAGGGTAATTCATCAAGTTACGTCTAGCTTTATGTAGTTGTGGTACGTCAATACCGTTGGGTAACATCTTTATTTCGTCATGCGATAGCGGAATTACTGCACAGGGGGGCGTAATCAGTTGGAGCCTGGCGGCTATGCAGGAAATATCCTTTTTATTTATTACCGGCAGGATCAATAAAACGGCGTGTTTTCGTGTAGACCGAACATTAAAATTAGTCATTAGGACACGTTTATATGGGTAGCGCTTTTCTGCCAGGCGCACAAGTACTTTTATCAGTTATAAGTTATTTACGGTGCTAACATCGCGACCCGGAAAAAGGTATCCATTTATTATACCCGGAATTACGCATAAATAACAAATTGCGACAAATACCGACTTAAATAATGTTGTTCTGTCAAAATTTCACCGCATAATAAAACCGTACTAACCCGTTATACTTTGCTCTCTGTCCTACATTTCCCCGAATTTAATAATATTTTGTTTCATATGTCGTACCTATGTTAATCTAGAGCAGCGGTTCTCAAAGTGGGGTCCGCACGGTGGGGCCGAATCGGAAAAACGTGGTCAAAACCCCAAAAATGACCATTTATATTTTGTACCGTAAATTGTCTAGTTGTGTTCGGGGATTGACCCAGCAGTAATTTCCAGAAAGGCACGTTTGTACCTGATTACATCGCGTTAGTAGGAAAGTACGAAGTTGGCCTTCATTTCCAGAGCAAGCAACGTATTGCGGAGTCCGAAAATTAGCCGCCTATAAAGTGATATAGTAATCTTAATAATAGTTCGATTAACATTTCTCAAAATGGAAAGTCTTCCTGGAGGATATGTATCGTATGGTTTTACACATACTTAGTTTCAATTTCACGTTTATGTTATTAAATAACGGTGTATTAGAACCTATAAAAATAATACATGTTTCACGTAAAACCTATTTTTCGAACTTGTTTTAAAAAAAACTTCTGCAACATTCTGATTTCATTCAACCTGAGACTCGTACTTTATGCTATTATTTATGATATATTTTAAGTGTAGCTGCCTCAAGGTGCCTCAAGGTGCCTCAAACAGTAGTGTTGACAAATTAGTGGAATACATTTTTAATCAATTAATAGTCCCGCATAAGAGATACGGCAACGCCGAGTGTCTGAGAGTTTAGAATTGATTGTATTTTGATTTATGGGGGGGGGAGCGTGGGGGTCGTGTGGGAGGGGTGTGGAGTCAAATAGATGGATTTGGGGTGAGGGGTCCAGGCGGAGGGGAGGGGTGTGTAGTCAAGGGTGAAGGAAACGAGGTGCGGGGTCGAGGGGAGGGTATGGGTGAGGGCGTAACGGGTTGAGGGGAGGTTGGAGCGGAGGGTGGAGGGGAGGGTTAGGGTTTGAAGGGGGTAAGGAGTATTAATGATTAATAAAGATTAATGACTTATTAAGTACACATTTGTCACGACAAACGTATGCGCAAGATTAGTCATTAGACTTCGACTAAAATTTATTCGACTAAAAATGTGCGTCACTGATTGTAGCACTATTGTTTGTTTGGGCACGATATATAGAAACGATATATAGATTATAGAAAAATGTTCCGCCATATTGGATCTGCCATTTTGTTTATTCATTTTATCTTCGGATTCGTAATCAGCGACCCCCAAAACTCCCGAGTAGTGAGTTTCAGCTAAAATGAAGGTATTTATAGAAAAAATTTCCGCCATATTGGATCCGCCATTTTGTTTTTTGCACTTTTGACTTCGGATTCGTAATCAGCGACCTCAAACACTCCCGAATAGTGAGTTTCAGCGGAAGTGAAAGTATTTATAGAAAAAGTTCCGCCATTATGGATTCGCCATTTTTTCTCTCTCTCTTTTGTTTTGGCATCGTAATCAGCGAACTCAAAAACTTCTCAATATGTGAGTTTCAGCTAAATTCGAAACCGCTTTCGTATTTTGACCAGCGTTTTAGGTAGCTGCTCCACTGTGGTGTCCGCGGTTCCCTAGGGGACCGCCAAGCGGTTTCGGTAGGACCGGGAAAAACAAACGAACATTTATTTATATTATACCGTATGGAACCGTCATCGCGCAACGACTCTTCGAAAGTATACTTCGAAAATATCGATAGAGTGGGAACTGAACTCCGCCGTTACCCCCACTGCTAAAGTATTACTTGGTGGCGCCATCTTACGGTGTCCTGGAGTATTAGTTCCGAGGGTATGACTACAACCCTAGAACTATACTAGAACTAAGCGTCGTACATGGCGGACTTTCGATGCGCGAAAACAATGCGAGAGGAGTAATCCTTATGTACTTCCGTTTCATATTTAAAATATGGTTTTACTGTAATAAAGTCGAACGGGGCAATAGAAACCACAGTGTGTTTTGTGTTCTGATGTGCTGGCACCCTCATCTCTACAACGGAGCAAGTTTAATAGACACTTAGAAACAAAGCATCACAGCTCAATAACTAAAGATGTCGACGTCTTTAAACGCCAAGCCGAACGACTACACAACTCCAGGATTGATGACACAGTAATCTGGTCGCAGAGCATTAAGGCTGGGCTGAGAGCCTCCTATAAGGTTTCAAGAAAAATAGCTGCAGCCAAAAAAACCCACAATATCGGAGAAGAGTTGATATTACCTTGCTGCAAAGATATCATTTCAAATGTGCTGGGAAGTTCTGAACTTAACAAGCTAAGGTATGTTTGCCTATCAAACGATACTGTAAGGAGGCGAATATCGGAGATTTCTGATAACACTGGTGGTGTCTAAGATTCAGAATTCAATGTTCAACTTCTTTTCAATCCAGCTTGATGAAACGACGCATGTCGCCAACTTAGCACAACTTCACGTTTACGTACTATTGTATATATGTCAAACATCTGGAAGATGAATTTTTGTTCCTTTAAACTCTCAGTACCAGAACAACTGCAAAAGAATTCTTTGGTAAAGTGGACAGATTCCTTGAGGCGCATGATATCAAATGGGAACATCTTATTGGCGTGTGTACTGACGGCGCTCCAGCAATGCTTGGTTGACGTTCTGGATTTCAAACTTTAGTTAAGCAAAATTTCCCACACAGTATTGGTACACACTGTATTATTCATCGCGAAGCCTTAATGGCGAAAACCATGCCTGACGACTTGAAAAATGTTCTCAATCATGTGATTACAGCAGCAAACTTCATTAAATCAAACGCACTTAACTCTCGTTTGTTTTCCTAGTTATGCAAAGAAAGCGATTCCGAATTGGAAACACTCTTGTTGCACTCACACGTGCGGTGGCTTTCCAAAGAGAAAGTTTTAAAGCGAGTTTTTATACTACATAAAGAAATTCAGCACTTTTTGAAAGATACCAAACCAGACATGCACGCAAAATTCTCAGATGTTCGTTTTCTTATTTCCCTGTCATTTTTGGTAGACATATCTGTCAATCTGGCGCTGCAAGGAAAATATATCACAGTGCTCCATTATCACGAAAAATTGACAGCGTTCAAAATGAAACTCGAACTATGGATTGTAAAGTTAGAGAATAGGAGTTTTGCCCCATTTCCACAGCTGAACACATATATTGATGAAAACGAGCTTCAAGTCGATGGCGATATCCTTGAGCTGATGAAACAGCATGTATTCGTCCTTAGCAAAGAACTTTCTTACTATTTTCCTGAGCTACGAGAAATTTACAAACACCATGGTTTTATCAGTAACCCATTTGAAATTCCATTAGTGATCTGCCTTCGGAGGACAATTTAGTTCAAGAACAGTTTATTGATTTGATAAATGATGGGGTACAAAACATGTTTACAGTAAAACGTGTTGTACTGATTTTTGGATTGAAATGGCACAGTCCTATCCTGGTGTTGCAAAGATGGCTCTAAGAGTCCTGATTCCATTTGCAACCACCTATGAGTGTGAGTCGGCTTTTTCTACACTACTTACTATCAAGACAAAAATGGGAAATAGATTATTTGCGACAAATGACATGCGAGTTGCACTGGCCAAGACAAAGCATAGAAGAACTACATACTTCAGGCACAGCAAATGCATCCATGCCATTAAAATTGTTATTTACATAACCTGTAATATTTTCTAAATACATAATGTTTGTAAAGAAGTGTTTTATTTACTACACTTCTCTTTTTTTATTAAAGGAGTCCGCCAGCTATCGAACAATTTTTAAAGTGGCCCTGACGCAGGAAATTTTAAAAGGTTTGAGAACCGCTGGTCTAGAGCCTAAATTCAACGTCCGGTGCGCCGTATAAACAGGACGACGCGTAATCACTAATCGTATCATTGTAGTTGACATTGACATTTTGATTTTGACCGAGCATAGCTAGGAGGGCTAGCAATTGGTAGGAGAGAGACAGATCGAGAGGGAAGAGTAAATAAAGGGCGTATAGTTAGGACGAGGGAGCGAGAGGCCTGTAGAAAACGGCAATAAGGATAATAACCAGTGCGGATAGGAATATTTTTCGTGTCCCTTTACTGTTTGCGACAGAACAGGTAATGGTCATTCCTGTGTTTACGGCGAACCGTCTCCTTGGCGGAGAGGCCCTCTCTCCGTGCTCGTGACATCTCTAATGAAACTGTTAACGTCCCCCTGGCCTCCCTTCGCCCCAGCACGGCTAGATCGCATCGCGTCCCTTTGTCGTACTTAATGAAATTTTGATCCGATATGGGCATTCATCTGAAAACCGACTCTTGTCAAATCTGATATCAGATGCTTAGGTTTGCTATTCCATCCCGAAAAAGCTCGAGATTAGGCGGACTTAGACGTGGTAGGCACATATAATATATATAATGTGGTATATAAGACCGGAAGCGCTCTTCGAATCGTCGGTTATGATTTATTCGCCCCATCTGTTTCTAAATTATGATTAATAGCGCAGGCCATGAGCGTATCGTAGGGCAAGGGGGCAGCTCCCCCCCCCCCCCCCCTTCCGTCTTTTGTGGTTATGTTTATTGCATAGCACTCTTACCCATACCCCCCATAATATGTTTATTATTGTAGTTAAAAAGTACCAAACAAAATTATAAATTACTCATCAGTGACACTTATATACCAGAATAAGTTATAATAATAAGTTAAGATTAATAATAATAAAAAGTTAATGTTGGTTACTTTGTCAAAATCCAATACTCTCGCTGAATGACTATAAACTCCACATTCCATTTGTACGTGGCGATTTGGTTAAAAAGCCAGGCGTAGCAATTTAGTAAAATTAGCAAAAATAGCTGAACAAAACTGTAATAATACACATGCAGTATTCCAAGAATATGGTTTCCAATTTTTAATTTATCGTTTTAATTTGTGCTATTTAGTAATTTAGGTTATAATAATTTACGTTAATAATCTAAAAAATAATAATATCGTGCTTCTTTTTGCAATTTGCACAATGTTTTCTCTTATCTCACAAAAACACAGCCGACTCCGTTTCCATATCACTTCTTTGCTTTGATAGTGTTTGTGAAAGAAGTAGCATTCAGAGGCAAATAAATTGCGCAGTCTTGCTAGCATAATTTTTCTGCCAGTCTTATTGACATATTAAGTTGAAGAAAATCTACGGTTGTAATACTATACCTATAAAAACAATTTATTGACTTATTTTTATTGTTATCCTGTCCTAGATTAAAATCAAAGTAAAATTGCGGGATAATGTGTAAAAAAATTTAAACTATTATTGTAGAATTTTTGAAGTTTTCATGTTTTGTTTTTAATCTGTAATGGAATCTGACAAAAGGATTTGCTATTTTTAGGCTGTACTTCTCATTTTGGCATATTTTGTTGTATTATTAAAATCCAGCGAATTACAACATTTCTTTAGCATCTCCTTGGAATTTAAAATATTTGTTAGTGTTTTGTCATACCTCCACTAAAAATTTTACATTTAGGTGTTTCCTTAATAGGCAATCTTATATTGGGGCGATATTTTGTATAATTAAAATAAATAAGTTACTTCATGAGAGGCAACAATATATTTATTTCTGGTTAAAAATGTATATACATATTCAGTAAATCTATTTGGTACAAAAACCGAATATTTGATGAAATTATAGAAAGAAAACCAGTTAAAAATTACTACGTGTATTATTTAAAAAAAGATTGATGAAAGCTAATTAAACATACACATTTTTTAAATTAGTATTCAAAAAGTTAACAATGAATTATAAAATTGAAGTTTTTTTAAATAAAATGACTTATCAAAAATTTGATATAATGTTGTCTTTGGGGACTTTGACTTTGGAGCACAAAAATAGTTACACAATTTTAAAAAAATATGTTTACCGCAAAGGGCTTAACATTTAGAATTGTCTTCAAAAGATATATTCGAAACATTTATCTAATTTAAACAATATAGAACGAAGAATGTCTAGAATTTTTGGTGTAAAATAATTAGATATGTTTAGATCAACATCACATTAACGTAAAATTATATGTGTGAATCCAACCCAACTCAAAATTATATCGATACACACATATTTTCGAATGCATCGATTTTAGACTTTTACCACAAGGCAAGTATTTTGTTTTAATTGGTTTTATAGTACGCGGTTGGCATATTGCCCTTGGGCAGTTTTAGCACATATTTTGCTGTGCATTTAGATCTCCTGATTTGAGGTTCTGCTTATCTCTAAGCGCATCGATTGTTGTATCTTTTTAGCAGATCCTGAATATTGGTTAATACCTCTTATCCTTGTGACTTCTGCTATGGACCCATTGTATTGTAGGTGTACAACCACTAATTTGTATATGTGAAAACCCATCCATGATTCTGGGTAAAAGTAAAAAATAGTTTTAAAAAACTATGAACCAAGGAACCGAAGGCCATCTTCCAAAACAAGGTTGTTTCTTTAGTAGAGATGGATCGCAAGAACATTAATCGTGGGCACTGCTTTGACGACATTTGGCCCAGGTAATCGAGCGTAATGATAGGCATAATAATGCGGGCGCATCAGAATTTCTCACAGTATGTTTCGCAAAGGAACGATACGGAGATATGGAGATACAGGCAGACCGACGGGTAGCATAATTATAAGAAATGGGGAGAAAATCTTTTGAAGCACTCGTAACACAGGTGCAATGAGAACAGGCAAAATTGTTCAGACACGCTTTGGATAATCATGTATAAACAAAGCCACGTGGAGCGGGTTCTTTTGTAGGTCCTTTGTGACTGCGCGATGTGGCGCGACATTTACACGCTGGGTTGGGAAAAACTGGCGCCCCAATAAATCAAGCCGACTGTAACTGATACATTTCGCGTAACATTTTATTGAATCGCAATATATAAACGTCAAGTGCAGACAAATATTATTAATAAGCCGAGGACTGGTGAGCGGGAAAAGAAACGGACAAACTCCCGATTTGATTCAGTGACCCCGGCGTTGACTCTAATACACCCTCCGGGGGAGAGATTTGTTTCAGTGATGCCCGGATCGGAAAGATATCACTTGAATTTTTTACCCGCCGATACATTTATTCGACGTATATTTCACGCCGATTTCTACCGAGATTTATTGCACTAATTCACATAGTCGTTGCCATGCCAACGCTGATGCAGAGGCACGTACATCGTTTCAGTACGACTATGCCCTACCCAGCTATCCGCGCGATAGGGAAGAAAGGCCGCTGGACCCCGGCAGGCCATAACACAAATGAAGGACTGCGGCTAGCCGCAGATCAAGATCGTAACGCCGAGACGTCCTGGGAGTCCGTAAAAAGGATATAGGCTCGCCAAGAAAGCATTCCGCAGGATAACTGGCAAAAAGTAGATTGCTCACTGACGTCACATCCCCACTATATTTCAATTATTTATCAGCTTTTATATCCACAATACGGTTTGCCATTGGTTCAAACGTATATACACTAGTGGGTCGATTCTGTGTTTGCACTCTTAAGATTCTTTGACGTTCTAGATCTATAGCATATACGTTTCGATAAGAAATCCTTATAGAACTCTATAACTCGCCAATAACTGTCTTATAGAAAATGCTATTCTGAGTACATCTCTTACCGGGGGCAACATGGAGTCGCCCAATCAGCTGATTGTATTTACTAAAGCGTCGCCCTGTTTGAGTTCAGCGGTTGAGAAGTTTAGGATGTGTTATTAGTGCTATAAAATAGATGACCCGGATACGCTGCAATAACTTGTATGAATAACTACACTCCAAATCTAATTTACAGTTGGTAATAATGTTGGAAGTCATATTCATATTTCACAGTTTTGAGGTTAGAACTCTAGCAATGAGACGGATATACACAAGCATTCAATCGTTAAAAATAATCCATATATGTATGATCCACATATAAGAACTACCAAAGTACAAGGTACGGTTTCACTTGGTTTCAGAGGGAATTGTATGCTATCGAGAAAGGGCAATTTGCAATGCAAAAAGCAATCAAAACATTTGTTTGAAGAAGGTATGATAATCAATCAATGTTCCTCATTGTGAATTGATTGTAGCTAGGGGAATGAATCAATCACGATAATTGCACCTGGCGACTCTTATTTATGATGTGATCTAGGATTGAAACGTATGCCAATTACATACAGACAAACGTTAATAATATCAAGGGGCGATGCAAGTTTCTGAACACTTGACAATCTATTGAATCGTTGAGATTTAATATGAAGAAGATGTTCTACGCAAAATATTGTGATTCTGTGCTTCGGGGCTAGATAACGAGCACCATTCACAAGCTTCTCGAGATTTTATTTACGGTACTACTATTTTGCTCAGTAACTTCAAGCATAGTACATTTGCAAGCCCCTACGTGCCCTTTGATATGAATGATTTTTCTTCTGTTCTACACGCATGTCTATGAGAAAGGCTATGGACGGATTAGAAGTACCCGTACAATTTTTTGGAGCAGCTCCAATCAATAATAGACTACATTCTTAATAAAGGGCCATTATAAATGTTTGTAGTCGAGGTAGGCCATGCCCATGTTAGTACATTTCTGCCGCTTAGCACAAACAAATATCAGTTCATATGAAGCGGCAAACACAAATTTTTACATTGGGTGTCAGCGCCTACTTTGACTACAATCATTTATAATGTATTTTGATGTATAGGGATAAACAGCAAATACCTAGTTTCTTGGAATATAAACGTTGTCGAAAAAGATTTAACTTGTTTAAACGGCACCATACGCTCTATTTGTCTATTACCACTTATCTTATAGCGTTCACAAAATTGATGATAATAACATTGTTATTCGTTATTATTATTAGTTAATTTTATTCATTAAATGATTATTGTTAAGTTTACACCAGTTTTGCAAATGGCAAAACAACAATTTTAAAACAATTTAACGCGGAATTTTTTTCTTGCTACATGCCTCTTTTTTTTAATTTGTCCTGTACCATTTTGTTCATGGACTTTGAATGTATCAAATAATGTAAAGACAGGTTCAAGAAAAACCAATGTGATAAAATTTATTTATTTCTATTTGTTATTTATTTATTTTTTATAGTGTTGTTTTAGTGCCTTATGTATTTTTTTGTTTATTTGTTCACAGATATCACGTCAATTATTTTAAATATAATAAAATCATAATATTTATTTATAATCCTGATTAAAAAATAAACAAAAAAATTTTAAAAACAGTTTTTCTTAAATAGTAGATTTACACAAAAATGCCTTTTCAAAAGAAAAGAACCAGAACCTTTGCCTCCCAGGTCTTTTTGTTATATATGTCATCTCTTTGTATCACCTGAACACAAAAAATGCCAATATTTTCAACAGCTGCAAAATTCACAAAAACTTAACAACCCAAAATTCATAGGAAAAGAACCAAACGCTTTGCCTTTTTGTTGAAAAACATTATACTACAAATAATTGCTACTGCTTTATTTATTTACACAATAGTATGTTTCACAAAGCCAGTGTGGTCACGTGACTTTCAGACATTGCACATGGATACGTATCTACTTGATTACAAAAGAAAATCCCTAAATATTTACAGAAATCGTCACATTTTTTATTTATTTTGTTATCGATGTGGTCAATTAACAAAAGATCGATATATTCAATATGATCGATCATGATCAATCGATTGATGTTCGTTTTGTGATTGAGAATCCTTCACTGTTCACATCTCCAATGCTTACAGTTTCTATAGGAAGTTACAGCCACCGTCGGACCACACGTAAATTTAGGAGTATCTATAGGGGATCTATAGTCTATTGGGGCTCACAGAATCGCATATTACTTAACAGCTTACAGGTTTTGCCATCGAAATGCTTAGAATCGCCCAGAATACCCAATAAGCATATTTAAGAGTATCTATAGGGACTCACAGAATCGCACTATTCCTTATATAACAACTTATAGGTTTGACCTTATAGACGTTATAGATAAGCACAGAATCGACCCATACATGATTATCTGCCTAGCGGTATGCATTTGTTTTTTTTTATAGAAACAACTGCGGAAGTAACGATTGAAGTTCTGATTCAGCCCCTAATAGCTCGGTGTTCAGGTAATGTTAGCATTTTCCTGCGCATTTGCGAGAGTTAACAACCCCAATGCAACAAAGCACAACTACGCTGACCTCAATTATAGTGCCACTCCATCCAGTCACCAGTAGGCCTGAGTTGAATAACAGGAATGCCATTACATACAAACAATGAAGCTCGCCTATATTGAGTATTTCTCCAGGAAATATCTACATAATGCTACTTTGCAAGCTTAATATAGGATTTAATGTATAAATTATCTTGTCGTTCTTGATTTTTTGTTCAATAAATATAGGTTTCCGTTTGAGTCTGATGGTGGGAAGATTTACAGGGTTTATCATACCGCAAATTTTCGGTACTCACCTAATTAGGTAACGTGACTAATGCAGAAGTGGGCTAGTGGTATGGAATGATGATGATGATGAGACTATATGCATGTGTATAAGAAATTTTGTGGTGTAGGGTTCAGATTCGGTCACTACAATCATACCGGATGTAGGATATTCATGCTCGTATGAATTTTCAATGAGGAGGGTGGTTTAGTTTATAAGGGTGGGAGTACCTCAGTGGTCGGGCAGTGATTTAGTTAAAATTTCATAGTAACGAGGATTTAGAGGTATCCCAGGACTTTGAGAAGTATCCAGTGGGACGAAAAAGGTATGGAAGAAAGGGTATCCGGCGCGCCCCTTTCGGAGGAAGTCAGGGGTATTTTTTAACGTAATACGACGTAACGGAAAGGACGCCCTTTATTATTTCCCCCTTTATCGTTGCCGGTGCGCGGCGTGCCCGTTTTTTATTGTCCTGCATACATTTTACATATTTCCTTAAGCCCACTTCCCAGTTCATTGGTGCCGGGAAGCGATATTTGGGAAACAAATCATAGGGTTTTTTTTTTTCGAGCAGCGAAAACAAACACACTGTTTGTGGACGTGATTACAGGAGTATCGTATTGGAAAGTAAAGCCCCAGTTGAAGGGCGTAAGCCTGGCAATAATCTATAATTACCTCTAGCAATGTACGTGCCTTTTTGCCGGTAACAGCGTACTAAATTGTAGGGCCCGCATATATTCCCAAGCCGGATCAACCTCTGTCACTCAATCCGCTGATAATGCCTATTTTCAGCACCTTTTCTTGCACACTTTCGCGCCAGGAATAACTCCCCTGTCTTACTTTTTTTGATATATCGCGCCTGGGAAGAATTTACGTCCGTTTTCATTATGGGGACCATTAAAGGACCCTTTGCTACCTCTTCAACTCCACTTCCAGTACCCTTACAACAAGAGCCAACGACGCACCAACAAATAATTGATTATACATGAAAACTCGAACGTATGGATATGTATTAATACCTCCAGGCTGATTTATACTAGTTATAATACACTGCTCAAAAACAATTGGGGAACACGTTTTTCGAAACCTGTAACTTTTTAAATAATAGTTCTAGGCAAATCAAATTTGGTGTACTCCAACGGCATATATTTAACTAAAGAAAATAACAAAAACAATGTTACAACTCTTAGTTACTTCTAAGTTACACTTAGACGTAAATTAATAACGCAAAACAAACTGGACGGCATCTTAGTGAAGTGCAAGTAGCTCGTGCTGTCGCCCTTATTCAGTATGGCCACTCTATTCGACATGTCAGCTGGGACCTTCGAGTTTCCCCTTCTGTAATTTAACGTTTATGGAATCGGTTTCAGGAGACTGGCCAATATGTTAGAAGAGTTGGACAAGGTCGAAATCTAAAAACTACTCAAAATTAAGACCCATGACTTGTTCTTTTGTCTCGACGTCAGCGTACTGCCCCACAGCAAGAGACCTCCTAAACGACCTAAGACTAGCACATGGAATGGATATTTCTGATCAAACTGTTAGAAACAGATTAAAAGAAGCGCATTTGAAACCAAGAAGACCTGTCCGCGCTACATGCCTTGCGCAGCATCACAAAGCTGTGCGAATGAGGTTTGCTCTGATTCAAACAGATTGGCAACTTCCTGACTGGACGGCTGTACTGTTTACAGACGAGTACAGATTTCGTTTAACTCGTTGCGACGGTAGAGTACGTATATATAGACCTCCTGGTGAACGCAACTTTGCCGCTACTATACAGAAAGTGGATATGTGATGGTTTGGGCTGGAATCAGTATAGACAACAGAACTGATCTTTTTGTGGTTCCTGGTAGACTAAATGCCATGAATTACATCGAAAACATTTTGGACGACCATGTGGTGTATGCTGCATATGGTGTCGGCCAAAATTTTATCCTAATGCAGGACAATGCAGTCACATACCGCCGGCATCACCAGAAACACTTACATGAACGCGGAATTCAGGTCATGGAATGGCAGGCGTTAAGTCCTGACCTGAATCCTGTTGAACACGTGTGGGATCAGCTTGACCGACGTATTCCCAAGGAATACGGAGGAACTGACACAAGCGCTGATTGAGGAATGAGAAAGCATATCCCAAGAATCTGTTCGCAGACTAGTGCGAAGCATGCCACCCAGGTGTGACGAAGTGACTACACTGTATTAAATCTCACCAATCCACAGAAAACCCGACTGTCATCGATGCTATGATAGCCATTTGCCAGTCATAACGGACTTAAATAAGATGAAAATAAGATTAATGTAACGCTAGTTAATAAGTAAGTTACTGTTCAGATCAGGCACTTGAGTTGATAAAGCGACAGTTGAAATGCAAAATCCTTTACTAAAACTCTTCAAACATAGTGTTTGGAGAAATCGAATCGATATCAAGAAAATTACTTATCGTCCAATTGAAGTGGATTGATTTTTGAGCATGGGTGAATTGGACACTATCATTTCCGGGTTGGGCCGCAATATGGGGGGCATTTTTCATGTGCGACCAGGGCAATAATTTACGCGCTTCGGCGAAATGCGAGGATCCGAACTATTTTTTGTCAACGTGAAGTAAGACAGATCTGAGCGCGCGGCATTCGTTAATTTATACTTGAAATGACTCCGGGAAGGTTACAAATCTCCGCGCCCGGCACTGGGAATTGTATTGGAATCGCGCGCGCCACCCTGGTATGATTTATACATAATTTCTTTCCCCCGCATTCGCGTTAATGTAATAACGCCGGTATTCGCATTCAATATAAACAAATTCCCTTATTTATAGACCATTTCTCGCCACATAAATTCGCGAAATTGCGCGTCATTTTTTTAACCGACGCACCGCTCAGACTCGCGGACGCTCCCGTCAATAATTGAATACGTTCACGCCAAAAGGTGCCCGAATTATTGATATTAATGTCACCCTGAGGGATCTTACTTTGTAGCATCCACACCGTAACTTATCAAGACCACCACTAAAAAACTTTTCACATTTTTAGTCATCAAAAATTCATCGTAATACTGCACAGTTCATCTCTGCTCCATTCCATAATAAGACACTCATCAGATAGTTATCAAACTTCTATAAATACAAACACAAAATAGTATTGTGGCTGTTATAAAGCATCATTATGAATGATTGTAGTCGAAGTAGTTAATGCCCATGTTACTACATTTCTGCCGTTTTACACAAACAAGTACCAAACTTACATTAGGTTATGCAACCAATTTAACAGTTGGGTATAGAACAGTAGTGAATTCTGCTTTATAGCGTACTACACCATAAATGCTTCACTAGTCCATCTCCACACGGTACCCTTTAGCTTCATGGGCACTCTTGCTTTACTTCTCTTCACTGTTCTACTTTTATTCTGCGCTTAGTGGCCAACTAAATATACTTCTTATGCCATATTTTTAGCTTTTTGGCTAATCTCTTTGGAAGTATCGCTATGTTTACTTACTGTCTTGTATATCTAGTGATTTGCCTGGCTTCATTCTCTTCTCTCATTTATTCATATTCTTTAACACCATATCCACCAATTCTGCCCTACTCTTCGTTTTGTTGTTATTCTGCATTCCAGCACTTTTCCAGCATAGCTCCATTGGCCTTCTTTCACAATTTTCGGCATATTGTGTTCCTACCAACTCATCTTCCTGGTCCCAAGAGAATCCACAACAAAGTCTTCATTATCTTATCCCCTCTATTCACTTTACTTGAGCTATTTATGTTCTTCGAAAAGTTAATCTTAGTTGACTTCTTGTCTTCCTGAAAATTTCTCGTTGCGTTTTCCGTGGTGAAACCACATACAAGTATTTCATCTACCATAAGCATGGTAGCTCGAAGGGCCATGCTGGAATGGCAAAGTGGTAAATCCGGCGCTTTGATGTTCCATGTCAGTTTTTAATCAAAGGGCAACGTGGGCATACATTGCAGGACCGGTATTATACTTTTCTAGGTGTTGAGGTGGGTGGATATTCCCTGGGCGTGATGCATAGTGCCACCTTACGCTCGATATAAGAAGCTTTTCTGCCGAAGGTTCGTGCGTCCGAGGAAATCCACCTGCTTCCATACAGCGTTTCAATCCTATTCATAAACAGAAATAGTGAGGGGCTGTAAATTATGAAAATCCCTAAAACCTGTGTGGTATTTAAATTCCTTACTTGGAGAATACCTCAAATCGTACAATATTTTATAGGGAAAATAAAGCCCAGCTTTATCCCTGGCGCGACGGAGAGCGCAAGAAAAACTTCCTGCGATTTCTCTGAATTCATTTATTATTGTTTGGTTGCTTGAAGTTCGACATACCGGATTCCAGATGTTTTCTCCAGATTCAGCTAAAGTAATAAATAGGAAAATAAGTTAGAACTGAATTTATAATTAAGCAAATTTTGACATTAAATTGGAATTCAATAATAACATAATAACGTTTATTAACTTCCCGGTGTTTAATTGGAAATCGAGTAAATAATATTTGATGAAGATTATCGTGCATTGAAAATTTATGGAGCAATTTATGCAGATCAATACAGGAAACTTTGCATTCAACACCATAATAGTTACACGGAGCTTAGTGGGAATATTAATTAAAACGTCGGCAAACTTCACGACAATTTGTCACTCGCAGTGATGTATTTAAATAAATTGAGCTGAAAAATAAACTACGACTAGATGGTGCGAATATTCCGCCATTTGCAATTATAATTGGAGAGCGGAGTGAATGTAGGGGTGAAATGCTATTAAAAGCTTCGCACCTTTCTAAGCTCCGAGGAAAGTGTGTGTACCATGTTCCGCTTAAGTTGCCAGATAAGGAACCACCGTTCGTTCTAATTTAGTGGAAGCGCCTGCTGAGTTAATTTACCGGATTTGATGGGGCCTGCCTTTGCCATAAACAATCATCTTTATGGCAGTCACATATTTTTCGCGACGACAGCTTTTGTATAATGTATAAGCCAATTTACATGTTCTCTCCAGTTGTTTAACATCGTTCAACCTCCGGAATTAATTAATACTACGATGTTAATAAATATTTATGTACCATCAAGCCAGCCAGCCCAATAACAAAATATGGAAGGCACTGGTTGAACTTCTAGGCACTTCTCTTCTTCTTGAAACTTTAGGCCAATGTATTCCGAAAGAGATTGGAAAATTGTGGTATGGCATTAGAAGAGTAGACCAAGGAAACGCTTAAAAGTGTGGTAATTATGGTGAAGTGAGATAAAACATAGAAGACAATGAACACAGAGATTGGTCATGAAGCTAAAAGGAACTGCATGGAGATGGGCATAATGAGAATCTTGAAAAGCAGGAAGAAGGAAGAAGGAAGAAAGAAGAAGACGGAAGAAGGAAGAAGTTCCCAAACCCAAGCAACAATGCACAGGTCCCTCAGAGAAGTCAGTGGAATACTTAAAGATGGATTGGAGTTTAGGCATGGCACATGAAGAAGAAAATTACCGTTGGGTTGGTGGAAACACATACAACGAATACAAAGGTAGCTGCCATATCCCCAACTGATACAGAAGCCAATAACTAGTAGCTAATTGGGGTGTGTTTATCGAAAAACGTGTGGAATGCCTGGTAGTTTCGGTTTACCCGTTCTCAAATAAATATTGAGCGTGCTGCTGCGGGCTGGCCGCAGGCTTCGGTCGCCGTTGAGATGTCATCAATATCGTGCTCACCGTTAACAATTTCATTATTATCGACCGCTGACAAATTTATATTGCAACTACGCTAAACCGATTACCTGAATGCCAATGTGCGCAGTTCTGCGTGCCGATCCTGTTTCGTATATAACGGACCGATAATTGCCCTTCAACTATGGTTACCAGATTTTTATCTGGCGGCCAAAACGGACATTGTCAATTTGTCATCATTTTGAAATATTTTATCACATCGCCCCTCTGTTTTAGTTGTTTGTTTTAGAGGCTTTGCATATAACTGCCAATTGCCAACGCAGCGGAATGCTTTAATTTCAAAACTGAAAGTTGAGATAGCATCTCAACTTCTTCGCTTAGCTTCTCAACTCTCTGTCGGCATTATTAGAACAACCTGATCTAAGCCCGGTTTCTAACCCCAAATTAAAGGAATAACATTTGGTTTCCTTTGATTGTTCTACAAGCATTTATTGCTTCCCTCGTTCTCTGCTAAATTTCATCATTTCGAGTTTTTTTGTTGATACGAAAATATGAATACGTCGGTGAATACGCCCGTCGCCCATTTTACCATTACATTACATCATTTAATGTATGTACAAAAAGCTGTGTTTTTGTTATTGCACATTCAGTTCCCAATAATAATATTTTTCATCGATGGAATGCAGAAAATTTGTTTAGTAATCCCATGTGCGGTCGACGACAAAATAAAAAAAAATAGACAGAATTGGATTTTCCGACCATCAAATTACACTAGCGCTCCCTTGTGTAACTTGGCGCTCCCGAATGAGATTTATTCTGGTCAGCTAAAATGTGTACATAAAAGTTCTCTCGTTTGCATTGCTACTAAGCTCATATACATTATTCGACAGAAGCGACAAAATTAACGTACTCACCCTCATGAAATGTAATTGACTTGAACGTTGACTGTAAAATTAGGGGAGCAGTTTTTTCACAACCTGTAACTTTTTAAATAATAGTTCTTTGCAAATCACATACTTCAACGGCACATATTTAACTAAAGACAATTACAAAAACAATGTTACAACTCTTAGTTACTTCTAAGTTACAATTGTAGTAAGTGAGATTTCGCGCGAGATTTGAATATGCACACTGGTGTATTTTGTTTTAATGTCCAATCGAGGATGGTATTTCCAAGCGTCTGTAGCGTTTTGGGCGCGAACTGTACAGGGATGAAAGAGGGAACACAACCATTCATTCTCTTGTGTATCGGTTTTTGAGCGAGGCGGACGTGTGTCGACGTCCGCCTCAAAGCCCCAATATGAGGGCTGTTTTATAAGAATTGTGCTGTCTTGTGTTTCTCGTTCCCAGTTATTTTAACGCATAAGTTATTAAGAGTTTACTGTATTATATTGTGACCATCTCTGCCAAAAGTTTATTATCATTGTTTAGAGTTAACGTTCATATCGTTTGTAAGCGGTTCTGCATTGTTCATGTTATTTGTTAATAGACGTTAAGTGTTTTGTTGGATTTGTGTTTTATTACGATAGATTAATTTAAATCAGTCCCTTTTGTGGAGAAGCATTTTGGCTTCTATAAAAAGTGTTAAGTAATTTGTGGTTCATCTTTCTCTGACAAAGTCTCAGAGAAAGAACCTACAATTTTAGAGCCTCCGGAAGAGAGATATTTAATTCACGCTACCATAAGAATTAAAGTAAGTAGAGCTTTAGAAAGTCAGCTTAGATTTCAAATAAAGTTTGTATATTTAAAATGGCGGGAAGCGTCCCCTTCAGTAAGTAGGTAATAATAAGTGAGAGGGCCCCCCTTACAATTTGTTGGCTAGCGGTTGGGATTATTTAAGACATTTCAAGTGATTATTCGAGTAGATTGTGAAGAAAGCACTCCAGTTAGATTTGTTGTGAATTTTAGAAGCAAATTATGTGACGCATTTTAACTATGCATTGTTGAGACTATAGTTGAAGCAAAGATAGGCACACGACCCTTTAGAGAAAGAGGTATAAAGAAAGGGCTGGCTTTAGGCGCCCGATGTGGGATTTGCGCGTAGGCATTCCAAGAATTTGTTTGTTGCCTTTGAGGTGGACATTGTGTGTGATACATGTCGATATAGATAAATATAGTCGTGAATTTGTGTTGGGAAATGTACTGCATGGTGGCAGCATAATAATTAAATATTTGCAGTATAGTTTCTTTTGAGTGTTGGAATTGTTTTTGAAAGAAATGTCTTAATTCTCGAGACCGTTCGTTGGAGAAAGTTTGAACCAAATTGTGTTAGACAGGACTTGAGTTGAGATTTATGGCGATAGGCAGTACAGGTAGTTTGAAATTGAATTCTGAGGAATTTTTTTTATTGAGAGAAAAAATGGCATAGTAGAGATGGCGACAGTAAACAATAAACATAAAAAAAATCGAACCGTCACTGCTCGATTTAGTGAAAGTAAAGGATAGGATATAAACAAAGCGCAAGTTCTTTGTTTGGTAAAATTTTGAGGAAATTGAATTAGAAGTTTGAAACACGTTGAGTTTTTTTATGTAAGCATTTTTGAAAATGGCGGCTTTGAGGGGAGAAGCACAAGACAGACACGCGGTAATTAATTAATAATTAATTAAAGTTAAGGGGTATACTTTTGCAACTGTATTTTGTAAGTTAAAATAACGCAGTATTAAGGGAATTAATTAATAGGGAAGTTGCAAAGTAGTTTGATTCATTTTATTGTTTATTTCGCGTAAACAATGGGTCGAAACACAATTGAGAAGCAGGTACCTAGTTAGGCAGATGTTCCGAAGATATAGTTCCGTATCCGACAGCCGATGTGAACGGAAGATCCAAGCTTAGGTACTCGAAATTTTCATCCAGAAGTCCCGAGGTCATGCAACGTGGTCATTGTGAAAACAGCTGGTCGTCCCGTTATCGTTCGAAGCAAGAAATCGTCTAGAGATGGATGTGGCCGCAAAAGTCGCCCGCGAGAGGCGCAAAAGGCCAAGGAAAAATTTCAAAGTTTCAGGCAAATATACTGAACTTTGGACGTCGAAATTAGTGCCGGTAGATTTACAAAGCGTTGTAATCTACAGCAAGCGAAGCCCCGTGTGCTTCAAAAAAATGGTGTGACCGCAGAAAAAACGCCCAAAGGGAGGCGTTTGGTCAAAAAATTACAAAGTGGCAGATGACAAAATACCTGCACTTTGACGTCGAAGGTGTTAGGAAAAAATGACTACATGGACAACGCAAAGGGATGTACAGCCGGGCCTCAGTGTCGCTGGACAACATCCACACGTCGTGTAGGTCATCTATGAGGTAGAACGATAGCTTTCGAAGGAACGACGGACGCCGCTGGATATTAAGGACCACCGATGACGCGAGGAAAATGGACGGAGGGAAAAACCGAGGCGAGGAGCGAGGGAAGTCATTTCACGATAGCGGCTGTATTTGAAGATGGACAAGAGATAATGTAAGTTATGATGTAATCGGACTGCTATGATACTGCTTCAATGTTGTTTTTCCTTTTGTTTCATGTGACCAATGGCCCAGAGGAACGAGACATTCGCTTGGGACTTTGGAAGATTCGAAACCGAATTAGCATCGTCGGACTTCAGGACCAAGGCCGAATTCTTTTGGGTTTTTATTGTGTCAGATCTGTATTTTTATTTCAGGAAATCAAAAAAATCTACGAGAAGAAAAATGTTTGTCAGATATTGTAAATAGCAATTAAGAGAATTGTTTTGTGAGGGGAGATGGTACAATTAGCAATTTATTTGTTTGGTTTTGTTTTGTTGTGAGATAAATAATTGGTCAAATAATTGTTTATCTTAACGTGGAAGGGATGTAGTAAGTGAGATTTCGCGCGAGATTTGAATATGCACACTGGTGTATTTTGTTTTAATGTCCAATCGAGGATGGTATTTCCAAGCGTCTGTAGCGTTTTGGGCGCGAACTGTACAGGGATGAAAGAGGGAACACAACCATTCATTCTCTTGTGTATCGGTTTTTGAGCGAGGCGGACGTGTGTCGACGTCCGCCTCAAAGCCCCAATATGAGGGCTGTTTTATAAGAATTGTGCTGTCTTGTGTTTCTCGTTCCCAGTTATTTTAACGCGTAAGTTATTAAGAGTTTACTGTATTATATTGTGACCATCTCTGCCAAAAGTTTATTATCATTGTTTAGAGTTAACGTTCATATCGTTTGTAAGTGGTTCTGCATTGTTCATGTTATTTGTTAATAGACATTAAGTGTTTTGTTGGATTTGTGTTTTATTACGATAGATTAATTTAAATCAGTCCCTTTTGTGGAGAAGCATTTTGGCTTCTATAAAAAGTGTTAAGTAATTTGTGGTTCATCTTTCTCTGACAAAGTCTCAGAGAAAGAACCTACAATTTTAGAGCCTCCGGAAGAGAGATATTTAATTCACGCTACCATAAGAATTAAAGTAAGTAGAGCTTTAGAAAGTCAGCTTAGATTTCAAATAAAGTTTGTATATTTAAAATGGCGGGAAGCGTCCCCTTCAGTAAGTAAGTAATAATAAGTGAGAGGGCCCCCCTTACACAATTAAAAATGTAAATCAATAACACAAAACAAAATGGAAATGACTGTCATAGTATCGATGACCGTATTTCTGACTTTCAGTGGGTTAGTGTGGTTTAATAGTGTATTCCCTCCACGAGCACGAATCACTTCGTCACACCTTCGTGGCATGTCTGCGAAGAGAGTCTTGGCGTATTCTTTCCAGTTCCTCAATCAAGGCTTGTGTCAGTTCCTGTATGGTTAGTGGTGGATTAGGGCGCTTGCGAACACGTCGGTTAAGCTGATCCCACACGTGTTCAATAGGATTCAGGTCAGGACTTAACGCCAACCATTCCATGACCTGAATTCCACGTTCTTGTAAAAAGTTTCTGGTGATGCCGGCGGTATGTGGCTTTGCATTGTCCTGCATTAGGATGAAATTTTGACCGACGCCATATGCAGGAGGCACCACATGGTCCTCCAAGATGTTTTAGATGTAATTAATGGCATTTAGTCTACCAGGAACCACAACAACATCAGTTCTGTTGCCTATTCTTATTCTAGCCCAAACCATCACAAATTCTAGACCAAATCTATCCACTTCCTATATAGTAGCGGCTGCGTAGCGTTTACCAGGTCGTCTATATGCATGTACTCGACAGTCGCAACGAGTTAAACGAAATCTGGGAGTTACTGTCATCATCTTTTTGCAACGAATGCGAGACTTCTCGAATGGTTAGGGAGACGGAGTGGGGATATCGGCGATTGCCCTGGGTTAGGAACGTATGGGCGTGACGTGTGCTTTATTGTTCTTAGCGACAAGCAAACTGGCTCAAAGATACGTTCCAAACTATTCTATTCCATGTGCTCGTCTTAGGTCGTTTAGGAGGTCTCGTGCTGTGGCAGTACGCTGACGTAGAGAGGAAAGGACAAGAAATCGGTCTTCATTATGACTAGTTTTACTATTTCGACCTTGTCCAGCTCTTCTAACATATTGGCCAGTCCCCCGAAACCGATTCCATAAACGCTGAATAACAGAAGGGGAACACGAAGCTCCTGGCTAACATGTCGCATAGAGTGGCCATGCTGAATAAGGATGAAAGAACGAGCAACTTGCACTTCAGTAAGAAGCCTCATTTTATTTCTAATGACGCTTTTAATCAACGAAAATTGACAATTGAATTTATTTGTCATCTTGAGTAGGCTTACATATGGGAATTCAAAGAATACTTGACATTTTTTCCACATTATTTTGCGTTATTAATTTATATTTTTATGTGTAACTTAGAAGTAACTAAGAGTTGTAACATTGTTTTTGTAATTTTCTTTTGTTAAATATATGCCCTTAAAGCATACCAAACTTGATTTGCCTAGAACTATTATCTAAAAAGTTACAGGTTTCGCTACAACGTGTTCCCCTATTTTTTTAGCAGTGTATTTTGCACAAGGGACAAATTGTACTACTTATTACACTCCTCGTCAGGTCCGCATTTTTTTATTTTATTCTGTCAGCCTAAAACATATTTGTAATACAACTAAACCAGTATTTTGCGAGGTGGAATTTTCTGTATCATTTATTTGTAACTGCAAAAGGTTATAAACACTGTGACCGGTTGTAACGGTGTTTTGTAGCCCCAAAATTATGGCACCCGAATCGGGAAGCAAACAAAACACGGAGGGTTCTAAATATCTGTAAATTAAATACGCGAAATGTTCAAAATAAAATAAACTAAATACCCGCCGCTGCCCATGATAAACGCTGTTAATATTTGCTCTGTGTGTTCACATATGCAGGTACGTTAGTATACGCAATTCAGCAACATAAAACATTGGCCAGGCACAGGGATATTTCAAAAAACGAAAAAATGCGATAAATGGATTATTATGCATTGCACGCTAATAAGTGAAGTTGGCGCACCATGAATAGTGGCCGGCAAAATTGCGTTTATCTATACCAATATACAGAGTGTTTCCGAAATTAAGGCCAACCTTGCAGGAACTTATTCCTCAGGGTCAAAGAAACATTTTGTTTTATCAAATAACGAATACTATACGTGATTTGATGCATTTCCGATAAAATAAAAAAGGAGCGGTTCGGTCCTGTTCCCCGTTTATCACACGACCGCAGGCTACCGAAGTAGGGTGTCGACTAATCAGTCTTAAAGCCACCCCCACTCTCTACGATGACATGGACCTAGAATTATTCTCCTCTCGCTCCACCGCACCATATTTGACGTATGGTATAACGTAAAGAAATTAATGTATTGCTTTCTATTTGTACAACTATTTAAACTCGACTGTATTTGAGTTTTCTAGTCGATGATATAGTACTTTCACAATCGTCGCTATTTCCAACTTATTACAAACAAGCACTACAATACTACAGAGTGCAAGTCTAGAGACGTTCAGAAGAAAATAAGTTGTGCTCTCATATTTAACTACTGCAGACAATAAAATCAGATACAACTGCCATCGGAAATCATTTCTATATTTTTAGTCCACACCAAAATTTTCATAAATAATTTTAATAAATATTGAAATTCCTTTCCGATGACAGTTGCATAAGGACCTTCAGAGTCGAATGGTAGCAAGCATTTCGCGAGCGGCGCATTAATTATGACGTGGTTTATTTTCGCGTATTCAAGGTCCTTGAGCCTTAATATATTCCTTTCGGAAAATCTGGCATTTTCTATTCGGGTCTGTACTTAGTTATCGAGCATATGAACAATGAAAATACAAAATCCCGATACACAGCGGTATATTTCCCCGTTAAGACTACTTTATATCGTAAATCCGTAAAAATATTTTCACCGCTAAGTGCGGGTTTTAAATCACCACAAAGCGTCTGTGATTTATCGAAATATTGCCGAATTTGGCTACTAAAAATCTTTTCCTCTTGCAGAGGAGATGGTGATGAAAGGGGCGCTGCAGGCGCCGGGACGTCACATAGGGTACAATTCCCTATCCGAATCGGAGACAGCCTCCACAATCGAGTCTACCCCAGCGCCAGTTGGAAAAAATGAACCCTACTTCGACCTTGAGACTCCAGACAACTTGACAGGGATCGTTGGCAGGACATCGTACTTGAGCTGCCGTGTACGAAGCATTGGCAACAAGACGGTAAGTAGCTAACTAACACTTTGCATCAAGTGTGTTTACTCAACCTTTAACCAACAGTCCTCATCTCCAAACCGACCAAGACATATATCCAGAATGTTGCCTTTCTGATGGTGAACCCACAGATTCTCCAATTCTAACAGATTACCTTTTGATATATCCTTCAGGGTGTTTAATATAATGGGGTGTTGGATTTCTGGTGAAGACCAAACATGGTAAATATCTATTTGACACCACAAGTTAGTGGAGTGCTGGAGCTGAGTACATCACAGAAATACAATATTAGTATTCGCCAGTAATCTTACGTAAATCATAAATCAACAATAGAATGTGAGTTGACAGATCTGTACTGTCACGAACGGATGATAAATTAGCAATAAACCTTTAAAAATATGGTCGTGAATCCAATTCATTGGCATTCTTTTGCCTCGCCGAATAAAACTCGTTTTAACAGGCAAGAGTGAGCTTTATAGCAACCGATTATGCATACGTGGCTCATGTCTGCCCCGTACGGGTTCTCGCTTTTCAGTTCACTTTATGACTAATTCCCTGGCGTAATCCGTAGAGAGAAAGGGAGAAAGAGTGAATGGGGACGTCACTACGGGCACACATATTTCTTTGAGCAGCACTAAGAGGCTTTTTCCTGGGCGTAAAGTTCTGTACCGCTAACAATGCGAAACAATTTGTAAGCTGCGCGTCCGCTCCATGTCCGATGGCAACCATCCCTAATTGGGTCATACTTTTGCCGTTTAGAAGCGGCCCAAAATTCGTTTGTTACCCCCTACCCGAAAAGGCGTTCAAAGGGGAAGAAATCTCGTTCAGGCAGCGTAACGCGGAAAATGTTAGGACTCAACAGCTCCACGAGCAACGCACGCGTTGCTAATATGAAACCAACGGGAAAATCGACGCGTGCAGAATAATTAAATAATACACGCGGGACTAAATTAATTTTAGGGGGTAAACTAATCAAGTTGTCCGATTACGGCCACTTTTCCAGCCAACACACTCTATACGCTTTAGGTATTGTTGCGGAATATGACAAAGTTGTATAGTTAACCTTATAAATGAGTTGGCATCTTTGTGTTCTCTGTCCAATATGCTAGGGCGAGGAGTGGTTGCTCATATGGGCGAAAACCGCCACGCCATCACCACACTTTTGCCGCGCCACCTAAGTGGGCAATCCCCCTTAGGAGGGCCGCTCACATAAGCGACGTGGTGAAAGTGTGGCGAGTGGTTTCATGTAAAAGAAGCAAAGTCTATCATGTTTGGTTGTTGTCAAAATAATCTATACTTAAAACCATCTTTTAGTTTCTGTCACACCCTGTAGAGAGCAGCGCGTAAGTTCTACGTTGTAATCATGTGGTTATTACGCAGATAAAGGGTAATATCTCTATTAGGGTAGGTGTGCACATCGGAGGAAATCGGAAGGGGTGCGTCATGATAAATTAGCCCGAAAATAATTATTAACTCGATCAGTTGACTATCAGTTCTAAGTAAATTGAGTGAAATTGGGACCAGTCCGTAATGGTATTGCTGAGCAGCGAACGATTCGGTCAATATTAATGACTGCGGGGGTGGGGGTGCGGCGTCTGGAATCGAATCCGGAGGACCCGATCCCGGAACGGTACGTGTCTTAGATACATCCCCCATCGCCTTGCCATCAGATAAAGGAAGTCAAGACGGGCCGTTTTAATTGTTTCCAACTCCCCCCAATGGTTATGTTGTTTATCACACCCGACAAACAGCTACATGGGACAACGTTTGCCGCCATATTTAATCCGACCCTTAACAATCCTTAACCCAAATTTGAAGCCGAAATGAGCCAATAAAATGTCCAATGTTATAAACAGGCCAGACAATTTTCGACAGCCTTTGAGCTATATTTTACGACGATGCTTTAGGATCAAAAGTGAGGGAAGCATAAATTACCTATATGGAACGTAGATCATCAAAGCGATAAAAACTTCAAGCGCGTTATCAGGAAGTCCAAAGTGAGCCTTTATAAGACTAATATAAGACCATCTGTACCCTATGTGAGCCAAACCAGGGAACTATCCAATCCCAATACATAAAAACTACGTAACTGCATGACTTTCATCGTCAAGGACGTAATGACCAACATGGTTGCTAGAAGATCTCTCCCACCACAAAACTGTGGCCATCAAACCCTTTGTGCATTCATGGAGTTTTGCTAAGAAGTCCTGTGCTCATGACTAGGCTCAAGGCTTTTTGGAAATCCATAGCGTATTAGGTCAGGATATGATTTACCTTAAGACCATTGAAGCTCTAGGCGAGCCAAACCAGGAAACTAATAATCAATCCCAAAACACAAAAACTACATAGGAACATAAAAGAAAAGCAAAAAAAATGATGCAATATGAAGACGCCAGATGAATTATGAACTGGATGATATGCAGAAGGCGCCAGCATCATATGGGAGCAAACGGCGTTGAGACTTGGATATGTAGAGTGTTCAAATCCTGAAACCGTGCACATCAGTATCGAATGGTAGCGGGCATTTCGCAATTGGCGCAGTAATTATGACGTGGGTTACTCTCGCGTTTTGGGGGTCGGAGATGGGACCCTTTATTGGTGCTTGAGGCTACATGTTTCGAGGACCGATGTTCTCGTCTTCAGGCCACGTTACGACAAAACGAATTAGATACATTAGAAAAAACAATCAAAAAACATCTGTATACATGTCAATAAACACAAGTAGTATTTACCGTCAGATGCTGAAATCAAACGAAAAGGGGTCGGTCATGTGGTTGAAATAGGTTATGTGTAACAACTGTTTGGAGGTTACAAAAGTCAATCTAGAATATACAAAGGTCACAATCAGTATAAGCACATGAACGCACGAACATGAATTACCTCCCAGGTGTGAGTAAATAATGAATATGTTGACATATCGGCCATAAAAGAGGATATTACTTGAAGAGGAGGAGATTGAACGCTTTTTTCAGTCTAGGGATTGTAATAATTTAAGTATCTTACATTAGCCTACGTTTCGCTGATGTTCCTCAGCTTCATCAGGACCTGGGGGTAATTAGAAAGCTTTATTTAGCATACAAATGTAGGAACCAATAAAATAACGAACTATAAAAAACATGGATGTTAATTACTTACTATTGCGATGTTAAAACGAATCACAGGAGTTACATGTGTGGCGACTGTCTCTAATAGTATTTGGTGCGGCAGGTTCAAAATACAAGAGTCGTGAATTCAAATCAAGCAGTACAAAACGGAACATTTCACCAGACTTCTACAATTAAAACGCGTTGGACGCCATCATCTTGAGGGTGGGGCTAGCAGTGTCATCTAGCGGATGTTATGCGTGTTAAAATGAACGGCCGGCAAGTAGAACACCTACGCAAGATTCGACGGTGCTGGGATGACATTTATGTTAACCTAAAACGTAAATACTACAAGTAAACAAACTAAGCTAGCCAATGTGGTAGTTGTCATCATTGGTGTATTTTCCATAGAAGGTGGGCGTAAACTGTTTTTACCAAGTGGTCCTGAACGTCAGTTTGAAGGTTGATGTTATTTGGAGTCAATAATATGTGAACTGCCACGCGGAAAAGACGTTTGTGATACTGTTGCTTACTGTCTATGACCTCGTCGTACCAGAACCTATGGGTAAACCATCATGCATTCTGTAATATTTCTCATTGAAGATCATAAAGTTTTGTTTATTGATAACACGCAACACGTCAACAAGGTTAGATACGTCAAAATAATCAATATGTGGGAGTTTGTGGAAGTTATCTAAGAGGAAATTTATTATTTTTGTGGTGTCGATATGGGTGTTATATTCGTGATGTTATATTCATGTTTATAGCGGCCTTCTCATATTTAATAGAAGAGGCCTATATTAGCGAGTTATTGATGAAAGCTTGTCTTCACCGAGATTGTGGTGGATGGCATAAATTCGCCCCTGGAACGGTTAGGAAGTGCATGAATTTCAGCAGTGACATTTCAGCGTATGCAGTTTTAAACATGTCCAGGGCGCAGTACTGTCACGGATATTGTTTCCCTGTGTAAATAAGTAAGGACCGGTGCTGCCCAATAGCAGTTGCGCCCGCTTCCATTTCATAGATTCCAACTCTATTATTTACTCCACGGAGGGACCCTTGCACGTGATTTATGGTGTAGAATCTTCCGCGGCCGTCATTGTCCTTGGAATCATGGAATAGCTACTTTAGCTCATTTCACATGTGAAGGCGACGCCTGTTTATGGCATTGCTTTTTTGCCGGGGCGCCCGTAAAAATTTCACATATATTCCCGTTTACCCGCTACTTTACCTTGCGTATTAAGATTTACACGTGCTCCCTACCTCGCCGCATAGCGGAAAAATGACCTAATCAGCGTACATCATTCGCTTACGCTTACGGATTTTATGGATCATAACGTTCGTCTGCCCAGTAATATTTGTAAAATTTTACGTCACACGCTACGTCTTTTCAAGGAAATATTACACTCCTGAAAACGACAGTAATGTTCACTTTTTAGGCTCATCCATTGCAGTAACTGACTGTTATGAGTTATGCCAGTTTTCTTGTGTACGTTATTTGATTTTTCCTAGAAAGTGGACAAAAGATACCGCTAGTAGTTTTTGTAACTATTCTATTCCAAAATACTGGAGCATATAACTCTTACGAGAATCACTGTCCACTTCTCCAGAAACCCATTGCTCACAAAGGCACAACTTGCATATCAAAAGCATACAGGAACCGAGGATGCAATGAAGTCACTAATATCCAAAATACACAAAAACTTTGAAGATAAAAAAAGTGCAAGATTCAGCTTTGTGATCTAACCAGAGCATTTGACCTGATGCCACACGGAACGTTGCTGCAGAAGATGCATCGGTTTGGACTAATAGGAATCGCCCTGAATCTGACACTACCCTAATTACTGCTGCCCAATCGGATGCTGAGCTGTTATCTGTATCAGAGTTGCACATGGAAAAAGCAAGAAATTGGTTTGAGCGCAAAGCTCTCCACTTAAACGAGACAAAAACCGAAGGGCTGGTCTTTCAAATGGACATATCGCAACAACCTGCAAACCCTGTACGTTTTCTGGGAATCACCATCGAGTCGCGCCTGACGTGGTGTGAACAGATACAGCTACTAGGGAAAACATCAAGCAGAGCAACCTACGCCATCCGGAAAAAACGGAAAACCGCTGGACAACAAACCGCAAGAGTAGCTTACATGGCCCTCTTCCAGTCCAGAATGGCGGATGGCATCGAAATGTGGGGTGTCAGCACTCATATGAGCTCCATACTAACAACACAAAAAGGAGCCATCAGAGCCCTGGTAGCCGAGGGCTCCTACTGCCATGCGAAACGCATCTTTGCGGAACAGAAAATTCTCACGGTGCATGCCATCTTCCTCATAAAGAGCCTCACTGCAATACGCAAGAAGAATTCCACTCTCTTACGGAGACAAGACTGCCATGAATATGACACCCGCAACAAAAACTTCCTGGTTGCTGATTTTACACGACTTAGCACCACAGGAAGCACCTCAAAAATGGTACAGATGTACAACGCCCTACCCACCACCTGGAAAACAAAAACCAATAACGCTTTCAAAACAGCGCCGCACAAATACCTTCTAAGGAATTTAAGAATAGATTATTGTGGTATACTCTGCAATTTTGACGTTATATTGACGTGTGTTTAAATAAATACTATTATTATTATTGAACTAAGCAACCTTACGCAATTTGATATTTTACACTGTATCTAAATCAAATAATAAAGTATTGACTTTGTCTCTAAAGTACTATAGTAAGTGTGTTGAAAGAAGGTCCCACGCTTTAAAGTGGAAGTTGTCTATTTTTATAATAACTGTCCTTAGACCTTGCAGATAAACTGAAACCCTGAGATAAATCTTGGAAGTATATTATGTATCTTTTCGAGACATATCGATTATTTTACTTGCTACAGTAAACCGAACAGCGTTCTCCACATTTCTATTTCTCAATTGCATTTTTCTTTTCAATCTCTTGTAATGACGGAGTCGGTACAAGGTTTTCTGTGTTGAAGAATCGATGGAAAATCGCTCGGATGTTTTGACGCATCCACGACCATCTAAGCTTAAAGTCAGATCGCAATATATTACCTTTTTTACATTTATACGGTGAAAGAATGAGATTAAAGGTTAGAGCCTGACATATAAATCTCTCGAGTGCACATTAAAAGAAGTATCAGTATTATTTACCCAGATGATTTATCTATTCCTTTTCGAATCCACTGTTGACCACTCATAGTTACAACTAGAACCACAACACGTACAATTTGAAAAGACATTTAGGACACACGTATATTCGTAATCTATACATTTGAACAGTGTTAACTAAAAACTAATGCAATGGAACGACTGCAGAGATACTTGTTTCCAGTAAATGATTAGTTGATGTTCAGTTTAATTAAATAAAACCACTTTTCTTTAGTTTTGCCTTTTTTATTTGTGGAATTTGCAAAATATTCCTGTATAAATGGTATACAGGTATGTAAACAGTCGCTTTTTGTAAAACTGCAACTGATCATGAATTAGCATAACTTGTGGATCATAACATGGTATGGTAGGGTTGGGTCTGATGGCATCTGTGCTTGTCGATATACTTTGACCTTTTGTATTTCCCTCATACATTCGAGTCCTTCGATGTTGAGCCTTTTCACGAAGTCAGGACTAAGTTGTGTCAAGGAATAAGTTGTGTCAGCTCTGCTGGTTCCATTATGGCGGCTCCCAAGTGGTTTTGTCTTGTCTGCATTATTATGTTGTCTTGTCACATTCGCACAATAGGTGTACAGCTGTCTCGGGGGACCCCCCGCAGAATCTACAGTTTGTGTTGTTTGCTGGTCCAATCTTTGTTAGATGATATCTCAGTGGACAGTGTCCTGTAAAGACACATGTAACCAGGCGACAGTGAAAACTTGTTTTATTTTGCAAGTAATCTGCCTGGATTATTTTTATGGCGTCGAGAGCAGCCTCTCTTTTAACATGCATGTGCAGAGGTGTGAGTTTAACATTGCCTCCATTGCGCCAGTAGGGCATGTTTGTTGTAAAATAATAAATAAATAATAAATAATAATACTTTATTTCAAATAGGAAACCTAATACAATACAATACAATTTACTCTATATTAACCATATTTAACTTAACTAGCTTAAATATTTCATCAGTTCCGCCTTAAATAACTTTAAATTCATGATTCCTCTCAGATTATTGTTGTGCCTCTTTATTTCAACTTGCTCAAGTATGTCCATTCTAAATCCTTTGTTCCACTTGTGCAGTAGCTTGAAATGTTTTTAATTTATTTTATGGCCCGTTCATTAGTAATTACAGTCGATACCCAGGTTTAATTAAGCAAATTTCGTGGATAATGATTATAGTATAATATTTCGCCAAACAATAACAAGACACTGTAATCAGGATATTGGAGTGCTCTTAACCCAACTCTAAATACACCCTCAGTTGGAGCACCTGATACGAACGGTCCCTGGTGGTAGCAGCAGCAATTGTTGTATTTTAATTATAACTCCTTGGCAGAATCGGAGAAATGGGAGTTCGATATTATATCGAATTGAGTGGAGCGCCTTTCTATCGTCTGTACAGACGGCGTAATAACCAAGCCTCGGGTAGACCTACAGTTAACTTTTATGCCGGGATAACTTTTGACAATTGAATTCCCTACCCTGCCGCTTTCGTAGCACCCCTTTAATAGGCCAAGTTATATTATTATCCTCTGTATTTATTTCTCAATCGCTATAGTATACATCATTATATCTTAAACTAGTTCAGTTAGCCTTAACTGATATTGGAAAAACAACCATATCGTCGAGTGATTGGCTTCGCATTCCTTTGTTTGCTTTACTTTTCCTCCTATTCCGTCTATTCCCTTCCCCACCATCTCATTCGTGTCTTTTCAGTCCAGAATCCACGACAAAGGCGGATCGGAAAAATAGTTGTTTCGCGTTGTTTTCTTTAGAATTAAATGCCGAGTATGCATATTAAAATCTCTATAATAACTTGTGTAATGGGGTATCAGTAGTAAATAATTGGGCACTCTAAAGGAAATGCGAGAATTTAGGTATGTTGATAGATACGTTGTAATTAGGTACCTGTAAAGAGGTAACGCAAGGAGTGCTTCCATTAAGATGGATCGCGAATGCTGAGCCGGATCAGGCTTAATTGATTGTTATACTGCTATGTCGTAAAGGGCATAATTGATAGCATAGCTGATGCTAATCGCATATCGCACGACCAGGCTGTGGTCGTGTTTCATGCCGATATTGGCCGAGGAGCAACCTCAGTGACGTCGAGCGAAGAATTTATTACTGCTCAATTTATTCTGTCTGTATCAATATCGGTACGAAAATTCACGTACACAATATCTCCGGTTTCGGGAAAATAGTTTTGCGCCCTGCATTCACGTTCGCAATATTAAAGTTTCCTTCGCAGCGCCATAATTGCATTAAATGCATCCTGGCTCGTCCACCGGAATCCTTTGCTTGTGATATTTCCCCGTTTGCTCGCAAATTTCAGACACATGGTGAATATGTAAAAGATATCGTGAGTAGCGATTACCTCCATGACTAGAGAACCCACAAGTAGCTTGTTACAGACGCTTAGTAGTGGCCCATGACTACCGAAGATAACGATTTACTTCAGCACGTAGCTTATGTTACTAGAACAGACAGATTTTCCTGAAGTTTCGATTGAGAGAGCTATTGAAAAATAATCCTGACCACTTAAGGATTTATTATGGTGTTCCAAGTCAATTCTTTAAGAAACACCTTCAACGTCATTCAATCGTCAGCGTAGAACATCATTGGAGTTTCAGCTTTCAGCATCGTTCGATCATCCACTGCTGGTTCGCAGGTGACAAAGCAACTTGTTCTTTCGCCTGGCGTTGTTCTACCATTGCCTAAAGCAAAACCTTGAAACATGTAATTATAAATTGATTTCCGGGTGGAAACCACGTTGATGACTTTGAAGCAGTCGACGTTTCGCACTCTGTTGCAAGAGGTATCTTCAGGACTTAGTATGAAACGAAGTGCTAAGAAGATCATCTTCGAAACGTCGACTGCTACAGTCATCAACGCGGTTGCCACTCGGAAATCGGTTTATCATTGACTCAGGTCGAGGAGGTCTACAATCTAGATATGAAACATGTGTTGCAAATAGGGCACAAAATATTTATTGTGTTTGTAACTATTGTGATTCTGATTCCCGTTAAAGCAATTATTGGATGTTTTTAAGATTCTTTCATTAAACGATATTATATAGCCAAAAGTTCGGTTTGTAAATGTGGGTTCTTTTTAATCCATATACTTTCGAAAATATAACTTCAAATGTCAAAAATGGACCTTTCAGCCCTCCCTACCATATGTTACAATACTTGCAGAAAGGACAAACATAATAATAATAACCTTTGTTTAAAATCCTTGAACAATTTCATTGTCGTGTGAGATGGAGGTGTCACGTAATGCGACCCTTTCAATGAGGTGTAAACCAAATAGCCGCCAATATATCACCGTGGAGAGAATTGGAATGAAAAGTAAACCGAAAAAGTACCAGTGTGGGGTCGAAACCTTTGGAGAGATTCCGGTTCTGTATCCCAGCGACAGTTCCAGGGCGTAAAGTTTTTAAAACTTTAATTTTATTTGATTCAAAAGCTCATTACTCAAAGGGGTTGTCCGTGTGCCTAGGACCGGAAGTGCACGATAAAAGTAATCCCACCCCTACGAGGAAAATGCATGCAGAACTGGCGCAGCAACCGGCCTCAGCACGCGGTTGCTTAGTGATCCGACCAAAGTATCGATGGTAGATTTCGATACTGGGACTCGCCATTTTTTTACAATCTACTTTTATGATTCATAACCCCGATCTGGGGCGCGGTTTGTTACTTGCCAGTCCCTTTTTATCACGCGTCATCCCGACTTTTACGCCTTTACGTACTCGGGGACACAATATAAATACGGCCGACCCGTCTGCCCGGCATATTTATTAGATGCGCTTGTTGAAGCGTCATGATTTGTTGGGACATCAGACCTGCGTCTTTTCGCTATCCCTCAACGGCTTAACGTACTAGAAAACAATACATACCCCCTTTCTCCGACTCGCCTCTAACCTCCTAGTTAGAAACACCAGAAAACCTTTTACCGCCTAAACCAATTATAGATAACTTCTTTTTCGTTTCTTAATAAGTTTACTGTACCTTATTTGATCATATTACAAACGTATCTATATTGTGTGTACTTATAGAAGAAAGTCAACTTAACATCTTTAGACATCTTTAGAACTCAATGTTAATAATAGGTTTAAAATTAAACGTATTTATTAACTTTGAGTTCTAAAGTAGTCATCGTCCGATAAGTAAGCTGTTTTAAAAAGATCCAACCAAAGAGCACACCACCATCCCCAACACAAGAGAACTATTATTAACACTCTGTTCAACGGAGTCGAGAAGGTATTCGACTCCAGTATTCGGGGTGCCACACAAAGAAAACCGCAAGTCCAACAGGAACCGCAACAGTCAAAAGGGGTTGCTTGTTTACCATCTGTACATGGGGTATTGGAAAAAATTGGTAGACTACTAAAGAAATCTGGCATTACGATAAGGTATAGAGCACCAGCTAAGATACAGGATGTTTTGCCCAACCCAAAAGATATCACACCAGTCCTGAAGAACGAAGGCAGTGAATAACGTGAGTGTGGAACGTGCTATGTGGGACAGGACGAAGCATCGAATGTCGACTGTCGAGTCAAAGAACACAGTAGAGACACCCGGTTACGCGAAATTCAACAGTCCGCTATTGCTGAACACTCCCGTGAGTCGGGGCACAAAAAGGACTTTTATGACGCGAAGATGTTGACAAGGGTGAGAAGCCATCGAAATTTACAACCCAACAACATCAATTGTGAGGACGGCACTGACATCAGTAGGATCTGGAAATCGATCATAACGCGGTCAGGTGGAAAGCACGTGTAACGGTAACTCCAAATGTGTGCAGTGAGATGAAAATCTAGATACATAATAAGGTGGTGTTCTGTGGTAGGTGTTGAGTACTTACTTCAGTTACTTCAGTTAGCTCTGAAGAAGCGACCAGGTTTTTGAGTCAACGTGGTATCTAAACGGTTTGGTCTCCCCTACAATTATTAACAGTTTATTGCACAGCCAGTATATGATATTTGATATTTCGTATGGAAGTATATATTTCTTTTTATAGAGAAGACAAATTCAAGAAAGAGTGATGAATATTAAAGATTCTTAAGACTATCCCATATGAAGCTTTCTATGAAAATATTATTGCTTCTTGAATATTCTTCTAAGTGGTGGTATAATGAAATAAATAATATTCGCCAAAACTCGAACACGTGGATGGGATACCCCAAGGCCTCTAAGCTACTATTCAGAACCACATCAGAAACCTGGACGCACTTTTAATGAATATGTACCATCGCAATGGAAAATTGCGATTTGAATTGTGAAGTAAATGAAGTAAATCGATGGAGGTGTTGATGATTACATCGCACGTGAAAAAGGAGTATTGAAAGAGCCTCATTCCTCTTCATTCAAATCGCCCTGGACTGGCTGCATGAGTCCATTCCATTGAATGGAACACCGATGTGAATATTTCTTGATGGCGTCGCGTCCGTTCGACCGGACGAGGCGTCCGGACGGCGACAGCGTCACGTGAGCGTGGAGGGAAGGCGACGGGCTTCTAATCACCGTTACTCGCATGAGTTCTTGATAAGAATCGCTCCTCCGAGCATATGCGCTCGGGGTTGTCGCTGAATATTTAAACGTCCCATAGTAATAACCACCGCTCATGTTAATTACGGCAACGTCCTTGGGATTACGCGGCTCCGAATGGATGACATACGTCACTCCAACAAGATATAAGATACTCGCGGGGCGGCCTAACTAATATAAATGATAACCTTTCGTAGATATATAATCTTAAAACTTATACACCAATGTACCTGTCGGTGACACTATTAAAATCATGAATAACTTTATGCTTGATAACATGCACAAACATAATGATGTCGATTTCTTTTGATGTCTCTAACCTCACGGACATTCTACATGTTATCACGAAACAAAACTAGTTCTATTTCAATCAGAAGTACTACTTTATGAAAGATGGAGTGCCGATGGGTTCACCCATATCAGGACTGATGCCCGATTTCTACGTTCTGACTTTAAAAGACAATAACATCAACAGCACACGAACTTGTGATTATGTCTATCCGATCCATAGACTGTTACTGAAAAGAATCCAAACTATATGTGTTTAAAAGTCTTTAATATTTTTTCTGAAAACAAAAAGAATAGATATGAGATGAATGAATAAAATGAAAACTAAGAAATTGTTGCTGGACCTCAAAACATATAGTTTGAATGATTACTTTACTTAACTGTGGTATTATAACACTTAATTAAGTGTTAATTATTTCTTATAGTCACGCAATTTCATTTGGGTGTAGAGAGTTGTGTTTTTTGTAACATGCACACATGTGAAATAAATTTCATTTTAATTGTGATTTGATTTTGATTTGAAATATAATTTTTTTTTTGTAAAATACTAATTCGACCTTTAAAACACCCGGCCTAACGATAGTGTTCATCCATTGATGATATCAAAAAGAAGGAATCGTTAGAAAATTGGAGTTTAAAATGCCTTCCTTAAAAAAACTCTTATTATTTGCTCGAGGTGAATTCGGATATTTATTTTATCTTTGACGATTTCTACTTCATCCTCTGCAATCCCCTACAAACTCCGATGTCGTAAATATGGTTGTCACTGCGTAGGACGTCGGAATAAAAAGTTTCGCCCCGGCAACAAAAAACAAAGTAAAATTCGCGTTGTTTTCCGAACTGATAAAAAAAAGTGTGCGCCGTCTTTTGTTTATGACATTTGCGGGGACAATTTCCCAGCGCGTTTCACTTTTCACGGCCCGGCCTCGCCTGCCTAAGGTCACTTTAAATGTTTCATACGTGTACAGCAGCGACACGGTTATTTGCTGTGCGCTATACAGGCCATTTATTTTTACAGCCCCACGGTTTTACGCTAAATTCGGCCGCCCGATTGGTGGCACCGTTAAACCCGACCCATCAATTCACAATATCAAATAGTCGCGAACTAGTCGCGCTTGGCCGAGGTTACACAGGAATAATTAAGTTTGTACCATGAGTTCGTCATTTTGTGCCGCGTTTTAATCAAATTTGTACTCATCAGTAAATTAATTAAGAAGAAAGACTTCAGAAGAAACTTATTTGACTTTAAAAGAGCAACCCTACTATACCTCACACGGACTACTTTCTTACAAACATACCTGTCCCATATCGACTCTGCTTTCCCTCTGACATGCTCAACAACAAGAAGGAAGACGAAGCAAAATTTATCGCCAGTGCTACAACAGGTTAAAGAGACCCTATCTTTAATACGAGATAGCTATGAGGCCTTGGGAGGACAAGACCTACAAAATATCTTCAAACCCTACAAAGACTTTTACATTAAACTAGCAAGAGAAGGAAAAACGAACAACTATCGCCAACAGCTAAGACAATCCGGCAATTATAACGCAGACATTTGGAAGATCGTAAATAAAGAAACCTCCCAGAGTAAGTCATCTCAGTCAAATTCCCCAGATGGTAAAAAGCTGAACAACTTCTTTGTAAATATAACTACCCCAGCTCCAAAGGAAAACTTTGATCAAACTCCTATAAAAATGGTCCAACGTGTACCGCAGAGTATCTTCCTGTCACCTGTGACACCTATAGAAGTCGAAACCACCATCAAGAACATGAAAACCAGTACACCAGCGACGTTAACTTTCTATGTACCAAAATTCTGAAAATGGGAAGCAAGTACATCAGCGCACCATTAGCAAATATCATAAATGGTTGCTTTTTGGAAGGAGTTATGCCGTGCTCTATGAAGGTTGCAAAGGTGACACCAATTCTTAAAAAGGCAACCCACACGTTTCTTCAAACTACAGACCAATATCCATTCTGCCGGTCTTCTCAAAAGTCATGGAGTCCCTTGTTCTTTCACGATTAATACCATTCTTGGACAAACACAGCATCCTAAACGACCAACAGTTTGGCTTTCGAAAAAGAAGAAGTACCATAGAGGCAGTACAATCACTGTTGGGGTATTTCTGGGAAGCAATGGAGGATGATCAAGATGCCGTAGCCCTGATGTGTGACCTAAGAGGTAACGCTCATCGTCTGTTTCAATCACATTTTTCAACCAGAGGGAGGCGGTCAGTCTATTCCGCGGATGGAGTTAGTAATTACCTCCCTAACACATGTGGCGTGGCACAGGGATCGTTGGTCGGGCCCCTCATGTTCAGCTTGTTTGTAAAAGATCTGCCTATGAACATATCAGGAAAACCAATAATGTTTGCGGATGATACCACAATCTTTGTGCGAGATTCTGATCTAAACAGGCTCCAAACAAAGACCAGAGCAGTTATGCTTGAAGCCAAACACTGGTTTGACGTCAACAGACTCAGGCTAAATGAGGACAAGACGCAGACAATCATATTCACCAGCAGACGGAATACTACCATAGGGGCAACAACTGCTAAGTTTCTTGGAATTACCCTCGATACCAGGCTGACATGGCGGCCCCATACCACTGACTTGTGCTCCAGGTTGGCATCAGCTGTATATGCTGTAAGAAGGGAGTGAAGATGTGGGGTGAATCTTGTCATACAGGTAGCGTCTTCCGCCAGCAGAAGAAGGCCATTAGAGTAATAGCGCAGGTGCCCGGAACAACCCACTGCCGAGCATTTTTGCAGCATTTTGTCTCTCGTCCAATGATTTGCATTTGCATTTTAATAGGTATCTGCTTGCGTCAGTCGTTCCTTTCCCTGGTTGGTATGCATATTGACGTTGTGACAATAGATTGTTTGTCGTTAAATACTTCATAATCCTCATTTGTAGTATTTGCTCGAATATCTTAGAGAGAGCTGGTAGGATTGCTATAGGGTGGTAATTTCTGCGCTCTGACGGGTCTCCTTTTTTGTATATCGCAGTTATTCTTGGTATTTTTAGTTTTCCTGGGAAAGTTTCTTCTGAGGTAGCTTGATTGTCTGTATCAGTGCTGTGAGGTTGAAGTGCTTGTACTCCTCCTCAGCATAGTTCTATAGTTCTTCTGGTACCGATTTAGTATATGGAGTGTTTCTTCGTTTGCTCTTTGTTCTTGCAATCTTTGCATTACGTTTATTGTCTCTTTAATCTCCCGCAGTTCCAATAAAGGTTTCCAACAGCGTCTGCTGGTTGATGGTGGTGCTAGGGGGCAAACGTTTTTATAATGGGCCAGGAGTACATACATAAACGTGTCCATCTTCTTCTACGCTGTATTTTGCTGTTCGACTCGTCCCAAGATTCAAGTTGTAGGCTTTTTTTAGTCTTGCCTTATTTCTTGCTGTCTATTGACTCCTTCGTGGATTGGATGTTGTTTGGTTTCTTGTGATGGTTGCAATAAGAGCTTTTTGGTCGCTATATCCTGGGTTTATTACCTTTTTAGAGTCTCCTGGGATATTCATTAAGATGTTGTTGATGCATGATGTACGTTGAGTTCTTCAATCAAACATTGTGAAATTCGTGAAAAGTGGGTGCCCTCCGAATGCTGATGCCAGATTCAGCAGTTAATTATTTTCCTTACTTTCCATTTTAAGTCGATGTTTATGTCCCCTGCCGGTATTATTTTTGTTGTGCCTTTGTTTTTTGTTGCTATAGTTGTCAGTGCTGCCTCTAAGTTCTCGATAAATGCATGGACGTTTCCTACTGGCGATCTGTAGATGGATATAACTGCCACGTCATGTTGTTTTATGTATATGCTCACCATTTCACACTCTCTCTCAATTGATCGTTCTTCAACATATTTTAGGTCTTCTGTTTCCATGTTTTCATCAATAAGACTTTCTACAAAACCACGCGGCAGACTTATATCCATGAAGGTTGTACATATGTTTTTCTTTTTCTACAAGCCAGTGTTCTGATATGCAGATAAAGTTAGGTTTTTCTGCTTCTGCTACTATTTGCAAGGGCCTCAATTTGTTCCTTAGGCATTGCACATGGGTGGATAGTACTGTTATTTGTATGTTCTTTGTTTCCCTGTGCCTGTTGCTGTTTTGCCAGTTTCCGGTACTGGTGGACCGTCCCTTATAAAAAGCCAATGCGTTACTCCTTATAAATGCTTGGTGTCTTCTGAAATCAAATCGTTTAATACCAATGTTTTGAGGCCAAAATTCAGGATCGTATAGCTCATCCTTCCTTTTATATGGCGCGGTTACTACAAACCTCTTTAGTTGGTCTTCTTTTCCTGGCATCTCTTTAATTGTTATTGCTTCATTCTTAAAGTTGTCTTTGGTTTTTATGTATGCCATTATTTTCTCTTCATTTGCTTGGTTCTTAATTCGGTTTATGTATAACCACAGCGGTGTCTGCGGACTTATGAAGTCTTGGTTTTCTACCACTGCACTACCGAATCGTTTTTCCTCTCAATATTTATTATATCATTTGCTACCGCCTTTGTTTTCGCCTCGTGTATTGCGTATTTCACCTGTTGCTGTGAGATACTCTGAGTATTGTTAGTTGGATTCTCTCTATACAGCTTCCCTTCTGTATTTTGGTGCATGACTTTGGCATTTCTTATGTTTTCTATCTTGGCTCTTTCAGCAAGCTCATTCTTTTATAAAGTTTAGTAATTGTGCCTTTACTGCGATTACTTCATTATTCGCTCTACGTTCTCCGTTTTCGCCTCAAAAGTAGTTTTATTACTTCTGTCGAGGTTATGTGTTCGATTTTGGTTTTCTCATTTTGCTCCTTACAGTATGTCACTTTACACCTTACTTTAGTTCTTCTGCATCTTTCCAGCTTCTCTCCTTACAGCTTGTGTGGTATGCCTCACCACAGGATATGCAGATAACCGTTTTTAGCTCTTTCTTTATGCAGCACTTATAAACACCTTCTACATCTTCCGCCATCTTTTATTCAAAATATTCAATAATATAAAAATAATATACACAATACACATACATAATTAATAATAATATCAAAATATAAGAAAATTACATCTTAAACAAATAAAGTTAATACAGTAGTTACAGTACTATTGTCGTGTTTTTTCCGGTACATTGCATTTAATGTCGCCGGGGTAGCCCCGACAACACCACAAGTAAACTGTCGCGTCGCCAACCAGTCGCCAGAATGGCGTATGTCCGCCTTGCGTCAGATACGTGTTAGTGCACGAGGTACAATATAGCCAAATGCCTACATACAACATACGTATATGTGACTATCTGTGAACACGTAAATAACGGTCGTAGTTTTAATATATGTACGCGGAATTATGTCTTATTTCTTAACAAAAGAAACAAACGTCAAACGTCAAAACGTCAAACAAACGTGCAAACGTCGGTATGAGGCTTTCGAACCTCCATTCCCGAAACATAGCATTTAATGAATTCATTTATTTCAAAAGATCATTTGTTCAGGTAGATAGTATATGTAATTTCCATAACACGCTGTCACAATCCAACCGGAACACTGTACAGACTACCACAAACTGCACGAACAACCATTACAAGATAAGCACTGGGTCGCGTGGGGTTGTCACTGTGGGGGTAGATGTCTAAATTTTCTTTAGATTCATTTGAATATACCGGATTCTTACCTCAACATTGAATATACATATTCTTCAATTTACTCCTATAGATTTCTTGAATTGACGCTGTAGACACAAAGATTCTATAGTTTCTCTGCGACATTATGATCTGTTGTGTATGACTAAATCTAATTTTAGTGAAAATAATCGATATAGTCTACATACTTGAATAAATGAACTGTTTAAAACAAGAAACACAAATCTTAAATCTATTATATAAATTGATAAACTATTATTCTTGTAGGAATAAACCTGTCTTATTTGAAACCGATCGAAACCTCGTGGTGGAACCATACGTATATTCCAATATATATTTCTGAATAAATATATACATTTGAATTGAGCATTAGTTTTTTACTGTGTAATGTAATTAGTTCTCAGGGGTTGTGCTCTATTGTAGTGCAAAATGTGCCGGGAACTGGGTTACATGCATAGCATTTCTTAATTTATTAAATGGTTTAGACCGGGACACAGCCGGTAGCGTCGACTACGAGGGTACAATGGATGGTAACAGGTATATATACATATGTAGGCATTGCGCATTTACTTTGATGGATGGAACAACTCCTCACATGTCCATGTAAAGTAACGGGTCATTGAATGATTGTAGTCGAAGTAGGTCATGATATAAAATGTAAATATTTCGGGTTGCCGCTCTGTTTGAATTGTATACCACTATTCTACAAGCAAAAGTTAATTTGGTTGCATAACCTATTTCTAGTTTTATAGTTACTAATTTACTAATTTTTCAAAAATCGACAAAAGAATTACAAATGCGCCATATATAATAATATATTATGTTAGTTTGAAGTATTATTGCCACGTTTAGTGTACAATAATTGCTCACATTTGGATTTCCGGGTAGACTTGAGTCCTGAATCGCTGTTCGGCACCAAATTGGAACTGGAGGTCTCTTCGATTTTTTTAATAAATCCAATGTAATCGCAGATAATAATCATTGTGTTTCGTTGGCGCAGAATGAGAGCGGAAACTTCATCCGCCAATCCATTATCGGTTTATATCCGGGTTTTAATGAATAGTTAGGTTATGAAATTTACGGTATATACTGCGACGATAATGGGCTACACGGTAGTTACTTTTCAGTCGTTTTGTTACCTCAACGCTGCATCCAGATCGGCTTTCAATTATCTCGGAAATTACTTACTTGCCGGATAAAAAATAACCAATTTCGTATACGCTCATCTCTTTTAATTAAGTTGTATTTAAGCACGAAAATTCTGTAGTTGCAGCGTTGTTCATACATTGCAATATAAGAATTGTCCCATTTTCATATTGCACAACACCCAAAGTGGCAAAGTGTAATACTGCCTTTATTCACTTCGAGAAAATACTTGAAAGCTTTGAAAGTACATTTTTATTCTACTATAATGGAAACAGAGGCTCAGAATAAAATCACAATACCATACATATCAAATGACCTCAAGTCAGACTTCAAGTGTTTTTCCGGCCTCTACCATCACCTTTACTGGTAAAAGGTTTGTCACTAACACCTACTAGTAGATGCATACATTTTCTAACGTGCTTTAGTAGAAGTGTACGCAAAATAATACACCAATATGCACAAATATGAATTTCAAATCAATAAATTGGTAATATAAAATATATTGACAACGCGTTATATGCAACGAAAATATACATAAAACTTATTAGCTTTTAATAATCTAATTTCGCAAAGTTTGCATGAAAATTCAATTAACGTTGATAATATCGTAATACACAATACTATTTATAAATTACCGATTTTAACCTACTTTTTAACAGTAGTTTTTGTTATACAAATGACCATAACCGACAGAGAGGAAGGAAGAGAGACCCCATTAATTGATGACTCTACAGATTTCTCTACCCGTTTTTATATACAAAATGCTACTTGCCTAACAACGGCGTGGGCAAATACATTTTCCTAGGCAAATAAACATATAAATGCAGAGACAATATCTATTTGCCTAGGCAAAAACCTTTTGCCACAAATAACCATTTGCCTACGACACATGCATTTATTGGTTTGTAACTAATTCACAACCAATTGATACGGTTCACGCTTTTACTCTAACATTTGATGAAATTTAGGACTGTATGAATCGTCATGGTCAGCAGTAAGTAAAACGCAGTGTTTGTGGAAAGGAAGTTAGTAAAGAGTTGAAACTTCTTAATTGTATGGAAAGATTGATTAGCAGCTCTTTGGGGTAGAATTGTGAGAGCAAAATGTTTCCGTAATTACTTTTGGTTTATTTTAAAAATTCAGTCAGCAGAAAACTGGTCTACTTGGGATTGAGTCTGCGGCGGATGCAGCGGTGGTGGGGCTGGGGTGGGGCCTGGTGCCGGCGAAATGAATAAATTTCTGTCGCCCTGGGAATTGGCGAGACTTTCTGCGAAATGGACCAACGGGGAGTAAAGTCAGATAATTAATTGTTGAGGTAATTTTCGGATGAAACGGCACTGGCTAAATCAAAAGCGCCCTCTACCTTTTTGTAGCCCCACGAACCAAAACAATAATAAGTGCGAACGCTTAATTTCGTATGCATGTAATTAAAAATTTCCCGAGGCGAAGCTCCGCCAGAAGAAGAATTGGTTTTTAATTAACACCACGTTAATTTGTAATAGTACGTACGCTCCTCCCCCCACGTTGCTGTTTTCACATTATTACAAAGAATAACAACGTTCGACCTTTTATGTTTGCACTGGTAAAGAGCTTGAATGCCTTTTCGCGGGCGTAATTAAAATTCACAGCATGATTTCGGAAAAGAATCACGCGCAGGCCAGACGACCAGTGGCGTACTCTCAGCGACATAACGGACGTTCCATCAAAGAACCTTTGTTTTCCTCCTATACGCTCTCAAAGGAAAATCGAGCTTTTTAAGTTAATCAGCGACCAGAGCACTGTTTACATCGGTTTAAGGGTCTGTCAATCAATATCAGCACTACGCAAATTTAGAAGGACGTCAATCTTATCTCCTTGATGTTTTGATCGATTATCTTCACATAGCTTATTTCAATTGACAGTAATATTCAGAAGTGCTACTCGGATCGAATGTTTGCAAGTACGACAACTAAACCTGCTTAAAATTCAAGGGAGGTGGTCCAAAGATGCATGTATATCCTCATCTCTAATTTCATGGCTTGAAGGAGATATACGGTTTATGTATTCCGTATATTTAATATTCACCTCTAAGACATGATAACCGGCAGAATATAAACTAATATTACACTAACATTGTTATATTATATCCAATGCAGTTTATAGTCAAGTAGAATGTAGGAAGTAGCTACTAACTTGTTTAACGTTACATTGAACAATATAAAGGCCATTTTGCACTGCTTTGGTCTTTTTCTAAACTTCCTTTTAGTAACTGGAAAAAGAAGTAAAGATATGGTCTAGGTAGACTTATTGATCTATCACAGAATAGCCAACTTGGTGCAACCAAAAGCAGTTAACGTTATGTTTGTTATACCGATGCCCAATTTTAGACAATTGCTGCTCAAAGATAGACGTATAATTGGAAGTCATGATTTCACCCATACGCGTGATTGACGATAGCGAGGATCAACGTATTTGTGACTTTATGTTGACATTATAATATAATATTAGTAGCTATATAATATTATAAAGGTAATGTTGTGTAATTGTCTTTTATAAATAATATATGAATTACAAGTTGGTATATAAAGAATAACTTATTAATTGTTTTTTTCTTATACGTTATCAGATACCTGTGCTGTTGATGTACATACGTATGTGTAATATATATATACTTGTCCTTTTCATTAGCTAGGCATAAGTGTATTATCAGCTGAGAAAAGAGTGCATAATCTGTCATACCAAGAGAAAGTAATCTGTGACCAAAGGTATTGGTACGGGTTTTGCGATAGATCACACGTATTTCTTCACACACACAATCCTGCGTATTTTAGGTATAAATGGGCACATAACTTTACACTTTCAAATATTCCACATATTCATAGTTCGTGTGCGTGTTCATATTACGTGTTTTTGCAGATAACACTTGATAAACCGAATTTAAATTCTTAACATAGGTTATGTGAATAATTTATCGCAGTAAGTTTTAGAGTTACCATGTTATGTTGGTAAGCATTATAAGGATCACTAGGCACAGACTTGATTACGTGTGCAAAAATAAATTGAAACATCGTTACTGACGTTAGATCGTATAGTCTATCTTGTTCCAAACTAGCTTTAACGAAAACGTTGACATCCCCGCTCAAGGACCAATTCTCAACTGATTTTCCTAACTTATCAAAAACAAAACAGCTGCTGTCGATCAGCTGTCAGACTCCCCTCTTAAGGCTCCTGTCTCCGACCTTGAAAACGCAAAAATAACCCTCGTCATAATTATTGCGCCAATCGCGAAATGCTCGCTATCATTCGATTCTGAAGGTCCTTATGCAACTGCCATCGGAAAGGAATTTCAGTTGCGTCTGATTATTGTCTGCTTTAATTTTTGATGAACCAGGATTATTGGGGGAGCAGCCAATGGGACGATTAATAAAATGCTCTCCTTTGCAAGGCCCTAAGCTTTCGGCTGTTTATTTATGCCTTCTTCAGAGGGAAATCTAAAAGCAACGTGCTACAATCTTCACAAGCACAAACAACAAATGACAACACTTACAGTCAGAAGCGTACATCAAGTCAAACAAAGACATCGGAAAGTGCTCTACGGACACCCGGCGAACATTCACTCAAGCAAGCAACGTACATTGGGACACCTCAGTGTTCTCCACACCTTTACAGTTCTAAAAACTAAACATACACTGAAAAGGATAAAATTCTTTTCATTCACACCTGCTAGTCCGAGCAGCTTTTCTCAAGTTATTAAAACAGCAGTGCATTGGTGGCCCATTATATGAACACAGGACACAGGTTAAACTTTGATTCCAACGATACTATCAATCAGTTTAGAAAGAAACGATAGTAGTGTAGTGTAAAATAGCCTTAACAACCTTCTTGGGATAAAGAATATAATCCGGTAGAGTTTTGTTAGGCGATGTAGTGGGTTATGGTTGGATTAGATAGTAAGTACAATGAAGATAAAGAAGGGAAATATGGAAACTGGAGAGGGTTAGGGATGTAAATTCGGGTCGGCGAGATAATAATGGGGTAGGTCGGCAGGAGAGGGTTGGTAATTGGTTTTTGAGTTGAAACCCATAGAAGTTCGAATTCGTGAAGGGCACAAAACGCGGAAGTCCTCGAGGGAGGGGTGCTCGGCATGCACTTCCGGGGGCGAATCTTGCCCCAATTTGAATAACGTACTCCGGTTATTGTTTAACTAAGATAACTAAGAAATTATTTAAATCCGGACAAAAAGGGCGCACAAATCCGACTGCCGCGGGGAACCTGGTGTCGCCGCCGCGGCCGCAGCAATTATTTTCGGCATTGCGAGGGGTGAAAATCTAATAAAAACTTCAAACCGCCGCGCGCCAGCCGAAACTGAATAAGTAAGCATTCATAATTGTGTTTTATACTACATTTTGCCAGGGTATAAAGGTAACTTTAAACTTTAAACTAATTTCTTGAATTACAACTTCCCCAACTTTCAAATTATCGACCTACCCGCACTGCACTACTTGCCCTTAAAAGCACTATATTCAAACTTTCCCGAATATTTATCCGCAATTACTAGTTCTGCCCATACCTTTAAGGCTAAGCATTATTTACCTCCTACGAGAAAACTAACTTAACAAAAATATAACTAAGGGCGGGTTTTTCAATAGCAGTTTATTTCTCAATTCTACCGAACGCCGTGCTATTCTTGATCGCCGTTCACTGGGTTTTTCGATACCGTTTCGGTGGATCTGACAAGATTGGAACGGGCAAATATATTAAAGAATTAATATCTCTAATTGTTTTGTAGATATAACATAAAGTTGTGTTTGTTTAAATGGAAACCATAGCTGGCTATGACTGCAATAAATGGAGCCTTTTTTCCCCTTTTCGACGATATATAACATGCCGGTCCAAAATATTCCAAAAGTAATCTTTAATTGAATAACATGAAATTAGTATATATCAGAGAAATTATAATTATTGTCTTCGAGATTTCTCCGAGAAGGCGTAGGTCACTATAGTGGTTTTGACACTACTAATCAGTGACTTAAGTATCCAATTTGCATTCTTTTGAATATTTATTTCAATTAAAAGTTACGAAATGCCGTATACATCATATGAAAAATACGCAATGATCGAATGCTTTATTCAAAGTAATAACAATGCTGAAATTGCATCCGAAACATACTTCAATCGTTATCCAGAAAGAACACAACCTCGCAAATCTATTTTTGAGAGATTAAAAGAAAATCTCATCAATCACGGGTCATTTAGTATGCCAAGACCCAAACATTACCATATTGAAAATGCTGAAGAAGCTGCCACCAACACAGTTGCAGCCGCAGTTGCAAATCCCTCAACTTCCAGTCGTGAAATAGAAACTGAATCTGGGGTATCACGACGTCGAGCTTTGAGAATCCTCAAGAAGCATAAATTTAGGCCATATGCTTTAAGAAAACAACATCATTTGCAACCAACAGACCCTCAGCAACGAATGGAGTTTTGCCAGTGGTACCGTGAAAATCTTCAGCAGAATCCATTAATTTTAAAAAAAGTTATTTGGACTGATGAAGCCTACATCAGCAGTGCCGGAATTTTTAATAGGCACAATGAGCACTATTGGTCTGATGCCAATCCTCACCGTACCGTCAACGTGCATAACCAAGGACGTTTTCGTTTTAGTGTTTGGTGTGCCGTGCTTGGCGAGCGTATTTTAGCATACCATATTTACGAAGGAACATCTTAATGGCGACCGGTACTACGATATTGTAAACCATCATATTGTGAATGAATTTTTGGACAATTTGCCACTAATGGAGAGGGGAACTATATACTTCCAGCACGACGGTGCACCACCTCACAAAATAAGAAGGGTAAAGAAATTATTGAATATAAATTTAAAAAATGGTAATTATCTAATTATTTTACTTCGAATAAAATAATATATCCTGCATGTTTAACCTTTCAGTTATACCCTCGACATGCCGATATAAAGTGAACATTGATGACTGGAAATTGTAGGATCACGGCTACATACTTTCACGACAGTTTCTTCAGCATACCACTTCCATATCACCATGTGCGGCTTTTGGCATAGTAATCAACCCGTAATTGATGACATGTGCTTTTAATCCCAGAAACAAGTTTGTGCGGTCGTGCACTACCTGGATAACAACTGAATTATGTTTCGGATGTTACATCACAATTATTGTTATTACTTTGAATAAAGCATTCGATTATTGCGCATTTTTTATATTATTCAAACGGCATTCCGTAATTTTCAATTAAAATACAAGAATGAAATTTTACTAATTTCACTGATTAGTAGTGTCAAACTACTAGTGACATACGCCTACTCAAAAAAAATCTCGAAAACAAAAATCATAGTGCCTCTGATATATACTAATTTCATGTTATTCAATAAAACGTTACTTTTTGAATATTTTGGACCTGCATGTTGTTGAAAAGAGGAAAAACGGCTCTATTTATTTCAGTCATAGCCAGCTATGGTTTCCATTAAAAAAACACAACTTTATATTATATCTACAAAACTATTAGAGATATTAATTCTTATTAGTAACATCGAATTTTGCCCACCCTGTACAACTTCACACCATAACGCCAGGGTTCGGTGCACAAATCTTTCAACAACAAATTGAAGATAGCGTGCTTCCAATACTCGCATAAGTAACAAAGTTATCATTTCAAGTTTGATCATTGCGCAGACCATAGATCCAGTAGAATAAATTTCGGGTGATAACTTGAACTTTATGTATTATTTAGGTGATGTAACAAGTAGCTCGATAAATTATGGAGTTCGTGATGGGTATGGCACGCGCCGATCTCCAATATTGTTAGAGACTTCGTCAGTAAGTTACGCTTAAAAGCTAATTTGGTAAACTTTCGGAAAAAGATACCTCCCCAACGAACCCTTACCGTCTCGCTTCAGCCTCGTTCGTTGTATTTGCATCTCCTGGAATACTTCTATATCTCTGCGGACATTCCAGCAAATGTATTTCAACTGAACAAAACGCGCCGCTGAATATTTGCCGGTTTCTTTTTAATCAAGTCTTTCAGCGCCCGCGGGAAGGGCTGCCCCAAGTGCCAATTAAACTTAAAGGGTATAATTTTAGATAAGGAGCCGTTTAGTCATCTCTACGTTGAAAGCGCCGACCTCCTGACGGCCCAATTAACGTTCTGATCTCTTAAATTATTATATCGTTGCTGAATAGTCGAAGATATTGCTTAATGTAAATTTTAATAAAACATGATTTGGACAATCTTCTTTTACTAGTTTCAGGAAAAAACACAACTTATAGACATTTAATCCACCACGTTGGTCTTGTCCTGGTCATGCCTCTGAATGAAGTCAAATTCCTGCACACATGTGATTCCAGAAAATTTGCTTTGCTTTTATGGGGTCATGTTATACATCCATGGAAACTCCTCAACCTCTTTTCATCATCCAGGTGCCTCTTAAATTGTATGAATTCGTTTCGTTGCAGGTGTCTTGGATCCGACATCGAGACATCCACATCTTGACCGTAGGCTCCTACACCTACACAAGCGACCAGCGTTTTCAGGCTGTCCACCGCGATGATCTTGACGACTGGATATTAGCAGTTAAGTGGGCCCAGAAGCGGGACTCAGGGATTTATGAGTGCCAGATCAGCACTCAACCTGTGAAGAGCTTCTTCGTCACCCTGACTGTTGTTGGTGAGTCCGACCAAACAAATCTGCAAGCAGCGAGGTCAGGTCTTAAGCCTAGCCAGAGCAACAGACGGCGACAGCAACAAGCAATAACATTGCACCAGATACATATATTGCTGTTGTTTACTGTTGACAATGCCGTCGACCAGATCAAGTCGATCACAAAAAAAATCATGATACTACGTGTTGCCCACTGTTGGCCAGGTGTAAATGAGACTTTACAGTTTATGTTTGCAACTTCCGTGGTATGATACCAGCGAGATTATTGCAAAAGATACTAAGACTCAACCAGCTGTTTCATGACCATATCGGTTCTCAATATTGGATATTCCTCCTATGTGTCATATGGGCACATTTGGCCATTACGCTTTATTACCGTAATTATAATGTTTGGGTTAAAATCCTATTTAAATAAAAAATCTATTTTTGTATCATGCGTCGTTATTTATCTAAGAAGTTACACTAAAAATTTCATAAACTTTGAACAATAAATAACTGGGTCTTAAATTTCGGCGAGGTAGTAATGACAGATTTTATTGATAAAATTTGCAAAGTACAGTCCCCACTCGTAGGTAGTCTTGTGAATTTAAAAAAAAACAACCCCGTTTACTCAATCGCTGTAGGCGTTACCCTGAGAATACTTTCAACGAGTTAATAAAAACGAACCACAGCCTGTGAGGGGTGAACCTTTTATACGGGTAAAGTACGCATTGTTTCAAAATTGCTTCAAGCAGCGCGAGAATATGATTCGTATGAACCATATTCTACCTATTGCTTGTATTGCCATAACCGTTTCATGTTCTTAATTTATTCATCTATTCAAGAAACCCCATCCTGGTATCACATCGTGACATAGCTGCTCGCCTAAATGTCCAAAATTCCTTTTATAATCAGGGATGATCCATTTCTTAATAGGTCCAAATTATTTTACCAACCACTAACAAAATTCGTCGCACCATCCAATGTGTATCTTAATTATCGGGTTTTTTTCAGAGGAGGGTGAGCTGAACTCAGCGGCGGGTTACCAACACATGATGCTAAATGATCGAGGTCCATATGAGTGTTTTCTGATTTTTCGATTTTGCAACCTAACTAACCAACACCTTGCTCGGTCAGAAATGATCCCGTAACCCCTGGCTAAATAAAATACTGTCCATGTTAATACAAATGTGAATATTTATGTGATAAGTAGAAATAAAACCTCTTTTCCTTTGTTGTGTATAATTTTTAATGGGTACTAGTTTCGCCGTTTAGACATCTTCAGCCCAAATCTACAAATAGAATAAATAGCATCACACGGGATTAAAATTTACATGGTATCTTACGGTCAGTTTATAAAAATTACAGGTAAACATACATTTTGATTTAAATTTGATGAATTTGAAAGAATATACAGGAAGAAGGACATCACATTAAACCACATATATTTTATAAACACGTGTTTAAAGGAAGACTTAACCCCAAATTTCGCCAAGATTTATTGAAAGAACATAAATAGCAAGACAAAACTACAGCTGCAACGTAAAAACTTAACTGACCAGAAGAGGAAACACCACAAAACGCTTGTACAATTGGACACAAGACTATGCCTGCTCCACAGAAAACTAAGAGACAATTATCACAATCCAGAACTTGAAGAAATCATCATAACTTCAAGAGAAAATGCATTTTTTTTCAGTGCTGAGGATAAACGAAAAAAAAATAACAAACTGAATAAATAGACTAAGACATAACAAAAAAGCGGCCAAACACTCACATACATACACAAGGACTAACAGGTACCAAAAATGTACAGTTATTTAATAACCGCAGTAAAATTGTTTTTGATGAAAATGAAGAACGCTGGGTAAACAAGGCTTGTAAATATGCTTTACAGAACAGAAAAACTGATGTCACTACAAGTTCAATAGAATTAGAATTAGCAATTTATAAACATCCGGATTTCAGGCAAATTAAAAATAAGGTAATATCTTTTTTACAAAATGAAGTCGAACGTAATAACAAATACACCATAATGGCTCCTCAGATCTTACAGAATGGAATACAGTTAAAAGAATTAAGAAGAAGTTAACTGATAATGACGCAATTGTAGTAAAAGCAGATAAAAACGCGGGTTTAGTCATTATGAATAGGACAGATTATATTAGCAAAACTTTACTGGTTTTGACTGAAAACAATTATATAGACCTTCAGAAAAACCCATTCAACGAAATGATTACAAAAGCATCAATATAAGAGCACGTTGGCAGAGTTGACCCCACACTACTATTCCTATATTCCTATGAATCCACACCAAGTTAAACAAAAAGGATTGTCCTATTCGCCCCATCACCGCATATTACGATTCACCGACCTACAACTTAAGAAAGATTATGCTAGATATCTTCAGAGAAATAGATTTTCAACCTAAATTTTCTATCAAGAATTCGTCACAATTCATAACCAAAAATGGAACCAAAAATATCAGTTTAGAAGACACTATCATGGTATCGTTCGATGTAACCAATCTGTACACAAATGTTTCAATAGACCTCACTCTCCAACTTGTATCACAACTTTTCCAAAATCACTTCAAAGATAAACAAAAGATAGATCATTTAAACTTAATCATGAAACACACACTAAGACAGAATGTTTGTACTTTCAACAATAAATTTGTCCCCCCTGTTGAGCAAACAGACAACACTTCACCTTTCCCCCAAAACTGTTTAACGATAATTTTTTCATATCTTCCCTGAGACCATTGTATATGTGCCTGACCTGGTAAGAGAATGACCGTTTATACAGCTCAGCGCAATGGGCAGGGACCCAAAAAGACCTATTTCCGCTAAAACCTCATTTTTTTCGACACGATTACAATACTTCATCATACTGCGTATGATAAAGTAAAACATCCACAAATGGAAAAAAGTTATAAGATGAACCTTTTAGAACAACTAGAGATAGAACGAAATAAAAGAAATAGAAATGTCACTTTACTAAACGATCAATTAATCTTCAATAACAGACCTCTATTTATGTATACTTTATTTCCCTAAACTTGCTAACTGTAATTTTACCTGTAATTTTTATAAAATGACCGTAAGATAACAAGTAAATTTTAATCCAGTGTATTATATTTGTAGATTTGGCCTGAAGCTGTCTAAACGACGAAACAGTACCCACTAAAATTTATACACAACAAAGGAAAAGAGGTTTTATTTCTAATTATCACAAAATACTTGTAGTATAATAATTAATGTCAACCCTATGTTTTATAATCAATAGTGACAATTGCGGTTGAACATAGAGTTGGGGCGTCTTAAATGTTTCAATTTTTGATCATTTCTGCCCGAGCTAGTAGTCAACCAACGCGCGATGTAGATGTCAGCAGCTGACGAGACAGAGGACATTAGCTGGCCAGCAACTAGAACATTCCATTTAGCTGATGACAGTAGCTTCCTGGTCACCAGCTGGTGACGTCTACATCACGCCTAAAACTAATGTACCCTTTTTGATGATTTCTTTTTGAACAAACAGTGCGATGCGATTGTTTGGTAGTGATACTAAAATCTGGTTGTTATTCTAGTTCCTACCGCAACGATATTGGGTGGTCCTGAGTTGCATTTCGACCAGGGCAGTACTATCAACATAACATGCGCTGTTTCGGACAGTGCGGAACCTCCGGCATATATATTTTGGTACCACCATGATGATGTAAGTAAATTCTTAGAAAGTAGTAGTAACACTTGAGAGTACTATTTTATTTTTGGCTTTTTTAGTCACAGATATTTCGTTCTTTTGTAGATTTTCTTGAGAATTAATTACACCTCTGAGACCAGTTTCGTAAGTAATGAATGATAGCATGCGCAATAACATGTTACAACATGTTAACTAAATTTGCTCAGACTTTTTCATAGTCGTCAAGCCCAAGCTAATCTTTACGAAGTATTAACTAACAATATTAATGCAATTAGATAATGAAAAAATAGATACAATTGTATAAGCTCAAATTCCACGATAGAGCTCCCGAGGTTCCTGGTTAAAATCCGAGCTGAGCTTATGTTTCCAAAAAGATATATTCTCACCTGGATTAATTATCATTCGCATCCTAATTCTCTCAATAGTAAAAATATACAATTATATTACACGAGAATAGTGCATGTTTCCATTATTTTTCTTTTTAGTATTTATATTTATTTGCCATAGATATGCGTTTATTATTATATTTTTATGTATGCGTATCGTCTTAAAATCTATCGTCAAAAACTAGTAAAACTAGAAAAGCCTCGAGTGGTTGTCATTATGTGTTATGTCTTTTTTGGCAGTTGAATTATCATAATAATATAATTATCGACTAACCTAAAATATTTGGCTTAGTATGATAGATGTAGGCAAAACCGGGTTGGACTGTTGCGATTCTGAAGTGATTCTGTTTCTAGGTGATCAGTTATGACTCGAACAGGGGCGGAGTGAGCGTAATCTTAGACAAGGGGCCATTGACAACAAGCTACTTGCTAATACAAAATGCGAAAGTCAGCGACGAAGGAAAATATTCTTGCAGTCCATCGAATGCAGACGTGGCCAGTGCTATTGTCCATGTTCTAAAGGGTAAGAGTAAGAGCCAAACCGAAGTTAATATGTCGCCCCTATATAGTAAAAACCTCTCTTCACGGCTGCATATGTGGCTATGTGAAGAAAGTTTTTTGTGGTTTTCAATATCTCACATAGAACAAGCATCTTGTAGAAAACCAAGAACTTGCGTAACTTCAGTTTCTTAAATAACGCATTTCGAGCATCAGCAATGATGATCTCTTGCTCACAGTGCAGAGTTCTCAGAGATAAAGTTAATGATGGTGGTTTCACACTAAACTAGAGTTGTTTAATGCTTGTGAGAGCAGTAAGACAAAAAGCTATAAGATAGACACCCCTATCAAAACTTTTATTTGACATGCAGATCGTCACCTTGTATAACAAGTTGAGTTGGGTTGACTGGCGTTCTCCAATTATGAATTTCAAACGCAATGATTTGCTTGGCAATTGTATCGTACATAATACATACACCATTCATACAGCAAACTCGACAGCTAGGGTGGTTGATATCAGTTCGTTTGCTTTAATTTTGAACTGAATGATACAATTGTATGAATTGTATGAATGTTTATTTATCGGGTAAACTTGAAATTCCAAATACACCCTCCTGCAAAAAAAAAACACCCATCCAAAATGTACGTCAACTTTAAACTTGACAGACCTTTGGAACCCAAAGCGTACCGAGCAGTAGTGGGCTTTGGGAAAATAAAAGGAATGATGAGCTACATACAGCGTTCTGTGATATTCTTGATAACAATGATATTGTTTGTTGACAACGAAGGAAGAAATTCTAATGAATGAATACTACACCCAAAGTAGCTTCACAAATTGTTGTCTTACGCCCACAAGGTTTAAATCAGGTTAAGTGGCTCAACAATTCAATGTAAGCAGGGTTCATTTCGAAGGGTCTACCAGAGATACGACCAGCGACCAGGAGTTTCCAGTACATTTACTACTTCATGAGATCCTGTTAATGTTATCATTAACTTAATGCATTCAACCGCATGACAGCTATTCTTATAGCACCAGGAGGTCACACATATGTTATTAAGGGGGGATTCCGGTTTCCAGATAAAAAAATTTTTGGCGATGACTTGACTGTGATAAAGAAATGCGTAAGACATGTTGAGAAAAGAATATGGGTCAACGACTGAGCAATATAAAAAAAAAACTAATAAAAATTTGAAGAAGAGGTTAATTTACAATTCAATACTATATATACACCGTTTACGTGGTATGGCTGTCTGTCTGTTCACGTTCTCTAGCCCTTAACACATTGCATTACGTTCTTTTTTATTTCCTGCAGCTCACTAGTGGCCGGTACGTGTTTTAACCCTTTCGCGCCATGCCATTGCTGTTCTTGATGTTACTTCTTTATTGGAGGGGCAAATGATGTAAAAGTAAATCATTAAAATCATATTGTTCAGAAAATATCGGGCTATTGTTTTATTCCAGTTGATTATTAAACTCTGTGTCTACCGCAGCGCTGTTGTTGAGGAGATAGGGTTCAATTAAAGGAAATACTCATCAAATTTGGATAATTGGTTCATAAGACATCTCACTTTAAAGTTGACGTACATTTGAGGTGAGCCGAAATGTAATTGAATGAATGAAAGCAACCCAACTTTTGATTTGGTTTGAAGGTTGGTGTCTATGTGGATGTTGGCGTATACAGGATGAGTCATTAGAGCTATATCTCACTTAAGGTAACGAGTGGAAGGTGGTTGATTTTGCGGTAAAGACGGCAAACTAATTGTCCCCTGAATTTGATCAGGGCCCAACGAAACCGGTCGTCTGCGGTGCGACCTCGAAAAGTCTTAAATAAGATACAACTTATTTGATCCGCATCGATTATTCTCATGGTAATGCAGCGTATAATCCGGCCGATTGGAGCCGTTCCGGGTTGAATGTCGGATTTTCTCGCTACACCCCAAACTGTCGAATTTGTTCACTCGATGTAATTCGACTCTAGCCCCGCACGACGCGGACTTTATCAAACGGGGTAATACGCAAACATGCCGGACTTTTTTCCCAACTAATTCCCCTTTAATCCGAATAAATGAGTCCCAACCGGTCGGTGTCTAATATTGGCGTCGTTCACGAATTCCACCCCCATGCCTCGCAAAAACAACCCCCTCCATGAACTTTTCAACGCCGTCGGTACACAATTATTTCTATTTTCCCTCTCCTAAACGCTCCAGCGTTACTGGATGAAATAATTAGTCGCCCAACTCAATTAAATTAAATCTTCAGCAATGGTGAAGGTAATTCTAGAAATTTACTGTCATAACAACTGGCGAATTTAGAGGTAGTCTCTGGACACTCATTTCACTCTTATATAAAACAATTCTAATAATGCAACTGTTTAACCAACTCCAAGAAGCCATGATCTATTACTATCAGTCTTTTAAGAAATCTCGTCTTGAAAACGACACAAGGTTGTCTGGTTAAACTTTTTATTTCTTGACATTGACACATCTTGACAATATTATGCAAAACACTCAAAATATAGTGTTAATTAATTGTTAGGGATTGCAAAACCCAACCCAGTGGCCTAGCAACACAAAGAGTTGGGCCAAAAACTACAGGTGGCAAGATGAGGTGGAGGATGATATCAGATGCAAGTCAGCAACGAAGTGATATAAAGCAGAATAGAAAGTATAAAGAAATAGGTGAAAACAGAGAACCCTCACGGTATATGATGTACTGATGTTTGTAAATTCCTATATAAATAAACACGTAATGATATCGTAGCATGATATATTGATTTCCGGGTGGAAACCGCGTTGAGGACTTTGAAGCAGTCGACGTCCCGTCGTACCGTATCCTTAGTCGTGATCCTACTTCCCGCCTATCCCGCCAGATTACTGATCTCATCAAACAATCTCCCATCCAAAAAGATACACAACAAGCCCTAATTCCTAGAGACTCCCAACCTCCTAGACGGTATGGTTTACCTAAGATCCACAAACCTAATATTCTGCTACGTTAGTTCAATTGCCAGTCCTACCTATGCTCTTTCCAAGTTTCTTGCTAACATCCTACACAAATATACCGGTAACACGGACGCCTTCATCGTCAATTCCCAACATTTTGTGCAAATAACCCAAAACCCTCTCAGAAACAAGCAGTGATCAACGCCCTTGTGAAAAGATCAATTTCTATAACCTACCCCACATACCTCCAAAATGAACTTGACCACTTAACCAAAGTTTTATCCCAAAACAACTATCCCAAGTCCTCGATAATTAAAACCATTTCCCGACACCTAAACCCAACCGACCACACCTCATCAGCATCACGACGTCCCAATCGCAACAGCTTTTCTTCCTTACGTCCAGGGTACGACAGATCGTATTGGACGTATCCTCCGCAAGTATAACATAAAACCGATATTCAAACCCTTTTACAAACTATCGGACTTACTTCCTTCTACAAAGGACAAAGTCCCTCCTTTTCTTTCCCCTGGTGTGTACCGGATTCCATGTGCTTGTGGAAGTGTCTATATTGGCGAGACGAAGCGATCAGTTAGCGTCCGAGTATCTGAAGCACGAGCGCTGCACTAGATTGCGACACATCGCTGGGTCAGCTCTCGCTGAACACAGATATAATACGGGACATGAGGATCTGTTTGCACAAACCAAAATCCTAGTGACACCACTCCACCCATATATAAGGACCCGCCCTAACAGACGACAGTGTCAGCATTTGGTTTGATAACTTAGCCCTGAAGATGCCTCTTGCAACAGAGCGCGAAACGTCGACTGCTTCAAAGTCCTCAACGCGGTTTTCACCCGGAAATCCATATATCATTGACTCAGACCGCGGAAGTCTACAATCTAGATATCGTAGAATGGTCCCATGGTAGAGACATGTCTACTATGAGGCCTTGATCTCATGGACCTTTGCCCTTCCATCAAACTTTTCTCTTCTGATAAAAAAAAATATCAAATTAAATTTTAAGAAAATATCTTCTGCTTCATGGCTTTGGTAAATTCGACACAGATAGCGTTTTTATGTTTAAAAGTCGTTAGGAACTAAATAAGTACGACGGCTACCACGGCTAAGTATTATTTAGAACTTAAATTGCTTCCAAGTTATGCCGTGCGTCAAAAGTCGTATTTGCTGACGTTTCGCGAACCTTGTGTTCTTAGTGAGGCGGTCGAAGGCCTTTGCATAGCATTGGCCCACTAGGTCTACCATGGGATGTATCGTATCTTGTAGTGTACTGTCACTCGACCGCGTACTTCAAATAGTTATGTATGTGAAGGTAGCGGGTGCAGCCATGGGATCACCTCTTTCAGTGGTAATCGTCAATTTTGTCATGGAATTGTTTGAAGAAGAAGCCATTAAGTCCCTATAAACCCAAACATTGGGGTAGATATGTCGATGATACTGTTGTGGTTTCGCCACATGGTAGAAAAAACTTCGAGTTCCTTATTCACCTGAACTATGTTAGTCCTTCCATCATATTCATGGAAATAGAAGAGTCAGCTGCCATCTTGGATATGCTGGCATATAGCAGGCCAACCCGTAGGCTTGGCACATACCGATCGGTTCGTGCACTCCAAATCACACCACCATCCCTAACAGAAGAGTGTTATTAACACTCTGTTCAACAGAGGTGAGAAGGTATGCGACTCCAGTTCCTTGGACATTGGACAACAAACGGAGACACTTCGAGTGGGCCTTATGTCAGAATGTATACAGCAAGTCAGACAAACGGGGTGAATTCTTGGTGGATTTCGCTGCGCAGTACTGCACTACACTATCCAAGTGGACGGGGCTGTGCAATGCGCTTTACGACATCCAGAAGCAAATATCTGGCCTCCACACCCTTCGCCTTCCAAAAATTAGGCAAAGTCCCTAAACAATAAAGGTCGCTGAGCCCAACAACAAACCACCCGCCAAAAACAAATACCCTGAAGACGTCTACCCTAAACATCATCCCCCAAAACAAAAAAATCATCCACATCTGTCCTTCCCCTCAAACAACCTTCCGCCGAGGAAGAAACTGCTAGTATCCCGCCAATCGTGATTAGCTAGAAATCGAAATGCCCCACATTACGCAGCACCTTCGGCAACCGAGATATTAAAATAAGCTCCGCACGCACCACATACCATGGAATAAAAATCCACGAAGAGTACAACAACAGGTTGCAACACCTCAACAGCGACGTGATAAAATACCACACTTACACCCCCGCCGGGGAGAAAGAGCTTCAGGTGGTCATCCGTGGCGCCTACCTGGATCTCCCGCTGAGGGATGTAGAAGAAGACCTCATATTACAGGGCATTAACCCCAGCAAGGTCAGCAGGATGAAACATCCCAAAACCCGCGCCGAAATGCCACTCATGTTGGTCTCAGTGTCCAGAGACCAAACACCGATCTACAACATTTCCGAACTGTGCGGCGTAAAGGTCAGCACGGAGGGCTTAAAGCGCCAACCAGCTCCCGGACAATGCCACCGTTGGCGTTGCTTAATATACGGGCACGCCTCAAGCCATTGCAATGCGACACAAAAGTGCATCCACTGCGGCAGAAACCATCATATTGACCAGTGCACCGCCCTAGACGAACCAGCAAAGTGTGTGGTCTGCGACGGAAGTCACCGGGCCTGTTAAAAGGGATGTATTGAAGCTCCCAAACCGCGAAACCTCAGTCTATCACAAAAGGTAACCACAACAACAAATTCCTCCTCAAGAAACCATTCCCAAAATTACGCCACGCCCATATATCTATTCCGACAGACACTACCAACAACCCACGCCCCTACCTTTTCTCAAAAAAGAGAAAAGAACATAAATGCAACCAAAAACCCGCATCTCCAAAACACCCTAAAACAGCTAATCAGAGAATTCGCCAACTTGGCAATGAAAATCACCAGTAGCAGACATGATAACAACATCTTACTCTACTACGTAATGAATGCAGTCATCGGCTGCAGAAACACAGAACTTCAGATCCCTCCTACGCGGCATTTTTGCGTAGTCATCAACAGCTAATTGAAGTCTAAAAGCCTCTGGCCTGTTACCTCGGAAGAGAAACAAGTTCCAGGAGAGTGTTATTAACACTCTGTTCAACAGAGGCGAGAAAGTATGCGATTCCAGTTCCATGGACAACGAACGGAGACACTTGGAGTGGGCCTTACGTCAGAATGGATACACCAAGTCTGACAAACGGGGTGCCACACAAAGAACACCGCAAGTCCCACAGCAGCCGCAAGTGTCAAAACAGTTTGCTTGTTTACCATAGGTAAGTGGCGTGTCAGGACGAATCGGTAGATTACTGACGAGATTTGGTATTACGGCAAGATAGAGAGCACTAGCTAAGCTAAAGGATCTTCTGGCTAACCCAAAAGATGCCACACCACTCCTGAAGAACGAATGGGTATACAAGATAACGACTATGAGGAATAGACAGGACGAAGCATCGAATGTTGTGCCAAAGAACACAGTAGTGGCACCGGGTTAGGCAAGATTCAACAGTCCGCTATTGCTGAACACTGCTATGAGTCGGGGCACAGAATGGACTCCGATGACGCGGAGATGTTGGCAAGGGTGTGTAATTATCATCGAAGGCTTATTAGAGAAGCCATCGAAATTTACAAACATCCCAACAACAGTCGTGAGGACCGCACTGACATCACTAGGATCTGGCAATCGCTCCTAACGTAGTTAGGTGGAAAAACACATAGAAGCGGGTGGACGACCTTGGTAGGCCGTCAGTATTCAGTTAGCTCTGAAGAAGCTAGCAACATGGTTCGCGAAACGTCAGCAAATGAGAATTTTGACGCAAGGTATAACCCGAAAGGACTTTTATTAAGGTAAGGTTGCCTCACAATCACGTTATGAGCGTAGCAACTTAAGATGTTTGATGTCAAGAAGTTCACATAACTAGATTTGCTGAAGATTTATTTAATGTCAGATATATTATTAGATAATAACCGGGTAATTTCGTGGAGTTGGGTAGATTACGTGACGTTGTCGGTGTAAAGGTAAGGGTTAAATCCCGTAGGTAAACGGTAGGAATCCGGATTCCTGTTTCGCCGCGGTGATAATATATAGGACTATATTTATTTTAGGACTTAAACATATGTTTGCGTGTGCAGGAGAACACTCGGAGGCCATGCAAACAGGAGCTGCAGGCTCACCTAATGTCAACATCCACGCATTGGGACTAATAGTTGTGATGCTGTTCTCCAATGGCCACAGGCTGGACACCAGGTAGCCAGTAGGCTCCCATTTCATCATGTAAGCGACAGCACGCTGGTATTCAAAACATTCTCATTGTATCTCTCAACAACTAAACAAATATAGGGGCAACGTGTATGTTGCAAGTGTAAATATCGATTGATATCTACAGGGGATTTAGACAAGGGTGCAATTTGTCGGCCCGATAAATTAGGGGTTGGCACGACAAATTTTGTTACCTTAACGAAAAAATATGCATTCTAACGACAAAATATGTGTGTTAACGACAGAAAATGTAAACAAACGACATAATATATGTTTTAACGACAAAAAATGTAAATGAACGACAATATTTGCATTTAAACGATAAAATCTGCATGTGATTTAACCTCAAAGACCATACATGACATGACAGCAGTATGACAAGCACCACCGCTAGGCCAGCCGTACAAAACTTCTTCCATACTCATACAGTGTGCTACCGTTAAAAGTGTGGTTATGTGTAAGTTCGCAGAAGGAGGTTGGAAATAATTGAAAATTATTCTTTGTATAATTATTGTTCAGTCAGTCTTCAGGTAAGTTATAATTATAAAGTATACAGGGTTAGCCAAAATTACCGGAACACCCAAATAATTCCACAACGGTAAGAAATTTCAAAAAAAGTTCAAATAAAAGTTTTTTATCTTAAACAATCCATGCATCACTTTATTATAGAAATTTCGGATTTTTTTTTCAAATGGTACACCCTGTATATTGTTACATTTTGTAATTGTACTAGTAATTCCAAATATTTTTTATTAAAATAGTCGTTCTATAAAATGCACCATTTTTGAATTCTAAGCAATTAATTAAAATTAGTCAAAATTACCAGAACACCTACATAGCTCTCCAACTGAAAAAAGATCAAAAAAACAATCAAGCTAAAGTTTATGAATTAAAAATATTTTTTATTGATATTATTTTCTTGTCGAATGCATGATTTTTGAGTTATAAGCAATTTATTAAAATTAGTCATAATTACCGGAACACCTACATAATTCTCCAACCGTAAAAAACATATTTTTTAAACAAGCTCTGCTTAAATATACTTTTAATATACAGGCTGTTTATTTTATCATGGAAGTATGGAAGACTTTTCCTTTTTCTCATCAAACATCCTGTCCATCGCATCATCTGCATCATTTTTTAGTTATCACCAATTAATCAAAACTCCAAAACATTTATTTTGACCGAACGGATAAATAATAACAAATTCAAGAAAAAATAACATAACAATTAAATTAAATTTTTAAACAGCCAACAGAAAGTCCAATATTTACAAATCCGGCGACCTAGGTGGCCATTTAATTGATCATCTCCTTCCAATCCACCTCTACGGAAAAATTTAATTTAAATAATTTCGCACTTGGACACGTAATGCGGCGGGGCAGCATCTTGTTGAAACCAAATGTTATTTAGTTCTAAAACAGTTTCCAAAACAGTGTTCTGATAAAATCAATTTATTGGAAGCAGTTTTTGGTGACTTTCAGTTTTGCACAATTGGCGATATCGGTTGCAAAATAAGTAAAAATCAAGTAGAAATACATAACCACAATGTGGCTACCAGTAGACACTTGAGTAGACACCAATTGTCGCAGGCAATAATTGTCTAATACGTGATGTAACATGTGCTAAGTTTCGAAATTTAATAAAATTAATGTACCAAACGAGAAAAAATAGTTTATCCGTTTGATTAAGATAAATTGGTATCTATGTGGGAAAATTCTTAATTTGAAGTTCAGGAGTTAAATTAATTTAATTTAATTTAGGAGTTAATTGCTTATAACTAAAAAATTACGAAACTTATAACAAAATGATTTCAATAAAAATGTTTAGAATGAGTCTTAGAATTATAAATGTAAAAATATACAGGGTATTCTATTTGAAAAAAAACGCCTGTCGCTTACCAAATTTTCATAATAAAATGAACAATTCTGTATATTAAAAAATTATTTTAATGATAGCTTGTATAATGTCAAAAACCGTTTGTTTGAATGTTTTTTTGATTTTTTTACGGTTGGAGAGTTATGTAGACGTGTTCTCGTAATCTTGACTAATTTTGATTAATTGCTTAAAACTCAAAAATGGTGCATTTTATAAAAAGATTATTTTAATAAAAAATGTTTGGAATTAGTCCTACAATTACAAAAAAAATTACGAAATTACTATAATAAAGTGGCCATCCTGTATATTAAAAATATGTTTGAAAGATGGATATTTTTTAAGATAAAAAGACTTTTGTCTGATTTTTTTTTTTTTAATTTCTTACCGTTGTGGAATTATTTGGGTGTTCCGGTAATTTTGGCTAACCCTGTATATGATTTGAGTTAGAGACAATATGGACAACAAAATACAACTAGAAATCGAACAGTGGTAGGCAATTGCTTATTTGATTGATTCATCTTTTAACTAAAATATTTATTTTAGTATTTGTATTTGTTTTAATATTTTTTACAGTTCAAGTTTGACCATATAATAACAGAGTCTTTACCCTATAACATTTCTTATTATATCAATTGGGGTGGTGCGCATTTTTTGTACTGTTATTTTTTATGCAGGACTATTGAGTCAGTCGGAGCTATTGAGTCAGAGCACTTCACATATTTGCAAGTAGAAAAAAAAAAATTTAATAATCTAAGATAAGTGCCATCAATAAACACAATCGAACAGTCTATGGAATAAATCTCTTTTTTCAGTTGCTCGATTTTGTTCATTGTTGGCCAGGATAGTCACTTAGCTTCGACAATTGTATTTTTGACTAATTAATTACTTGCAAATATTTGAAATGCTTTGATATCGAGATGCATTGTCAGCTAACTATGGACAACAACAACTTCGTTAAAGGACTGCACCGAAACAAATCAATAGCTATACCTAATTAAACAAAAAGTGGTTACTAATTATTACATTAATAATACAATATTATAAAGTTCATTTGTTTTTATTAAATTGTTGTATACCCCACACTACAGCTGCTAATTAAGTTTTATAAAACCAAAAATCAAATCAATATGACCAATACTTTTCGCAAACAGAATAAAAAATTAAATTACATAATCTGTCGTACTAGTCGATTAAACTGTCGTTAAGAATCCCTAATTTGTCGTGCTGAATACATATTCTGTCGTGTTAACAATTGTCGTGCGGAATACAAAATTTGTCGTGCTGAGTACATATTTTGTCGTGCACAATTTGGCGTTGCGAATACCTAATTTGTCGGGCCGCCCCTTTAGGCAACCATTTGTTAAAGACAACCGTCGTTACTGTAAGCGATGACATCTGTTGGAATGATATGATTATAGTCTATATTATCTGTATTATCTCATAAATATGCATTATTAGGTGTTATAAGATGTTTTTGTGATGTTATAATTGTTCGTAGTCCCACGTCAAACTTTGCTTAAGCCACATAAGATGCTGCCGTGTTACTCCAAATCCAGTCTGATAGTTAAATTATCCGCCAAAATTATAGCGATTATTAATTATAGTTTCGTCCAAAGTTAATATAGGGTCAGTATTCGTCAGAAATAAATTTTATTAGTTATTTGTAATTATTTTATTTATGAGAGTATATAAAAATTCTCTGAAAATAAAAACTTGGTCGTCTAGATATTGACAGACCGGTTGTAACCGGTTGTAGACCGTACCGCCCGGCCGGACCGTGTGTGCACTGCCTTAAAACAAACTGTCTTGCCTGCTTTGTGCACTTGTTTGTTTAAACAAACAAATTTTAAATGCATACTACAACATTTTCTATCCCTTTTTGGCATCATTCAAGTCGATAACTACTTTCCAAACACGTGGAGGCCTGAACTGAGTTTTTTTTTCATACAAGATTGTCTGAATGTGTATGTATATGACCCTTAGAAAATGAAACAATTGTTAGTTTTTGTACCTGCACTACGAACGGCTAAAATGTGCGAATACTGTATAATGAAATGAATATCATATGTTGCATGCTAAATGTTCAATGAATGTATTCCGTCGTCTCAAAGTATTTCACCGTTATTCAATGTCCAGAGTAATTATTAGATGTTTACTACTTAATATGTTGTTGTAGTTCGTCGTTTTCTAAATTATTTTCTGTATTGGCAAATTTTGAACTGAGAATTGGTGCAAGTAGGTTTAGGTAATAATAGTTGTGAAATCGCAGGGTCCATTCCATTTCCTCTTGAATTCTTGAGCACCGCTTTGTTCTTTATAGACATTTGTGCATAAACATATCAGAAATATATAATTTTGAGTAGTGTAGTATTTGAGAGTACGGTTCCCGCCACTACATCTACCGAAACTTTCAATTAAACTGAAAATAAACAAAATCCAGAGCAAATACCATGTGCTTTTCCATACAAACATAAGTTGAAATGTGCCAATGTTTGTGTCATTATGACAGTATGAATTAATGTAAACTATACGTGTATTTAATTATCAAATGCAATTAATTTAATTAATCCAATAGGTACGTAAATACTATACAGGGTGTCTCAACAGTACGATCTTAGACGATTCTACCTCTGTTAATGAAGACATTTTAAAACTGATTTCACTTATACAGGGTCCTGCAACTAAGCTCCCGTCTTCTGTAGCTCACTTACTCATTAAGCTAAGAGTTTGACATTTTGCAGGCTTACCCTGTACTTCAAGGTACAATTCAAGAAATTATTTTTTATTATACAGGGTGTTCCAAAAATGTGCAACGCCATGGTAATATATTTTTTTTAAATTGCATGCTATACACTTTTCTACACATTTGGAAGCCTTTTATGGTTGCCTACATATCACCAAAATTTTATTGAAATCGGTTGAGTGACCGCAGCGGAAAAAAATAAAAACCAAACAAAATTAATTTTGTATTGTAGGCTTTAAAAATCAATAAAAACCACAAAATGCACCTCGTTAATAAATGTTTGCGACCTGCTTATTAAGTTAGATGTAATAGTCTCGTTAACCAAATGACATTGATCCAAATTATACAGGGTGACCAAAATCGAGTGTCAAACTTGTCAAACTTCAAAGCGTGTTATTGTTTTTATTTTAAATTGGAACCCATACATTTTTTTATGTGAAATGATGCAGAATTAAAAAATAAACATTGTTTCTAAATACAACCCCATCACAATTCCCAATATTTTAAAAGTTATTCGCCAAAAACTCATTTTTCAACGTTTCCAACGGCAATTTTAGATAATAAATATCGTACGTGACGTTGAAAAACAATTTATTTCATAAAAAATAATACACCTATTTTAGTTTTGAGTGTACTTAATTAAGTAGTTATTCAAATGCCAAATTTACTGCATAATTTACCTATAGCGGTAAGGACGGAAATGTGGCTATAGGTATGCAGTAAATTTGGCATTTGAATAACTACTTAATTAAGTACACTCAAATCTAAAATAGGTCTATTATTTTTTATGAAATAAATTGTTTTTCAACGTCACGTACGATATTTATTATCTAAAATTGCCGTTGGAAACGTTGAAAAATGAGTTTTGGCGAATAACTTTTAAAATATTGGGAATTGTGATGGAGTTGTATTTAGAAACAATGTTTATTTTTTAATTCTGCATCATTTCACATAAAAAATGTATGGGTTCTAATTTAAAATAATAACAATAACACGCTTTGAAGTTTGACAAGTTTGACACTCGATTTTGGTCACCCTGTATGATTTGGATCAATGTCACTTGGTTAACGAGACTATTACATCTAACTTAATAAGCACGTCGCAAAAGTTTATTAACGAGGTGCATTTTGTGGCTTTTATTGATTTTTAAAGCCTACGATGCAAAATATTTTTTTTTTGTTTTTATTTTTTTCCGCTGCGGTCACTCAACCGATTTCAATAAAATTTTGGTGATATGTAGGCAACCATAAAAGGCTTCCAAATGTGTAGAAAAATGTATAGCATGCAATTTAAAAAAATATATTACCATGGCGTTGCACATTTTTGGAACACCCTGTATAATAAAAAATTATTTCTTGAATTGTACCTTGAAGTACAGGGTAAGCCTGCAAAATGTCAAACTCTTAGCTTAATGAGTAAGTTAGCTACAGAAGACGGGAGCTTAGTTGCAGGACCCTGTATATACAGGATGCCGAGGCGCACATTTGAAAATTATTAGCGTGTATACAGGATGTTCTATAAGGAAATCAGTTTTAAAATATCTTCATTAACAGAGGTACAATCTTCCGAGACCGCACTGTTGGGACATCCTGTATAGGTAGTAGCAATGGTAATTAAAGTACTATTAATCAATGTCTAGTTTCAATTATTAGGCGGTCACTGAGCCTTCAAGTTCACATAAGGTAGTTATACCCCCATCGGTACTAAGGGGTATAATAGTAATAATTAAGTTAAAATACATATAATAATACACATAATATTAATTTTATACTTGTAATATAACATTATTCTATATGTATCATACTCTCTAAATATTGTACTATACAAGTTTGTATTTTAATGTGCCACGTTGAAGTGGAATCGTTAATCGGGGTTAATAAAGTTATATTATATGTTATGTAATAATTAACGGGATATAGCGAATCCCTAAGTCGCGAGTAGGTAGGTATATTATAATCATAAATATTGTATAATTGTATTAAATGTCATTATTTACTAAGCCATGTCACTAAGGTTCACAAAGAATATAGTCATACCCTAATCGGAATAATGGGAAATGATTATAATGATTAATTATTAAAAGATATAATAAAATAATATTAGTAAATATTAGTCTAGTTATTATACTCTATAATACCATATTAATATATTACCCTATTATATAATTATAAATGATACAAGCGTCAACGTTTTAATGTTATTTTCAGCTAAATGATATTAGGCAAATATAAATTATGATTCTAGTACGTAGCAAAATAACCAGCGGGCAAATATAAAATTGCCACTAGATATACCTATTTGGATATAAAAATAAAATAGAAATTATAAGAAGGCATGTTTGTGAAACCTTTTTTAAACTAGATAAATTTTGCTTTATGTTTAGAAAACTTAATATAAGCACTTTGTAGGAGATCCTCGTCTTCCAGCATAAATAAAACCACTACATTTAAGAATTTATGTGCTGATCTCTTTATTGTATTTATTTATTCGTTAAGTACCTATATTTAATTATTTCGATATTTAAACAATTTTATCTGATTTAGCCAACTTCTTTTGACAGTAATATATCCTATAACCAGTAATTTATAATCAGCATTATTTATTGCACTAGTCAAATTAGAACTTATTGTAACAAAGGCTTAGTCGTAGAAAGTTGTTCAAAATTTGAAGGTACAGAGAAAAGCTGGTAAAATGTTCAATAATTAAAAAAGTAGAGCTGGTTAAAACAGCAATTAAGCTGTTTTCCAGTAGGTACTTAGTGAGTATTTAAATATAGTTACGGCCCCGTGCGTTACTCTTTATATACAGGGTGAGTGATTAGTATCCAGGGGTCAATCCATCTGGAATGGTCCAGAAAAAGATAAGTTGGTCGCTTGACCATTTTAGAAAAAAATCATTTTTGATGGGACCACGACAAAAATAAACTTTCAAAATTAATTCATCTTTTCATAAGGTTTAATAGTAAATAAAACATTCTTGTGTATTGCACTGTGTTTGGAATAACAGCCCTTTAAAATGAGAGCAAAATCACATGACGGTACAAGTTTAATTCAAAATTGTCAGTAAATACAAAACAAAGCATACTATTCATAACAATTATGTCATTTTTTACAAAAAAAAGGTGCTGAAGTTGATATGATGTAACATCTTATTACAACTTCTGTCGGTTGCGGAGAGAATTTGTGAAAACTTCTAGGTCCTTTTATCTGTTTGGATCTCTGAACTCTATCATAAAGACTGGTTTTGTTTTCTGAAACCTCTTCTTTTGCCACTAAGATGTAGTGTACCCCTGGTAGGTGTCCATTACAAAAGGAGAACATATCTTCTACTTGGCTATTAAGTGGTCTTTGAAGACTGGCTTTAGCCACTAGTCGCTTCGTTGTCCCCCTTATACCGTCGCATGCGTTTTTTCAATGTGCACATAAAGAAATGCCAAAAAATGCCCAAAATCTTTTTTTATGATACTATAAGTTTGCAAAGTTCTTTTTGTTCTTGTATTGACTTGCTGCACCACCAGAGAAATATATAAGTTTTGATATGCTTGACAGATTTTGTTTTATATAATCAGTTAAATGTTTCTGAAAACAGTCAGATACAACTGGCTTCTGGCTCAGCTCATTAGTTAGCCTGTTAGAACAGGCTCACAACTAAGGGAGCGGTGGGGACAGTCCAGTAGTGGCCAACATTAACATATTGAAAACATCTAAGCCTACTGAAACTGTTTATTTATTTATTTTTTTTATAGAAGCAATAATATAACATATTCTTACTGATATTATTCTATTATAATTATTTTAAGCTAAATAATGTTAATAACATTGTAATAAAATGTAATAAATTTAAATAATTGTGCTTTTCCAACGTCAGGACGGAATTATCGTATTTGTTAGTAAGCGCTGATTAACGTTTTTCCCCATGTTTGAGGGCATGTTACTCCAAACACGGTGCAATACAAAAGAAAGTTTTTATTTATTATTAAACCTTATAAAAAGGTGAATTAATTATGAAAGTTTTAGATTTTTTGTCCTGGTCCCATCAGAGATATTTGACATTAAATATCGCAAAAATGAGAAATTTAAAAATTTCAATAGCTTGTTATCAATAGGCGGAAGGAGTAAGAAAGCTAATTTTTATATTTCAAGGCCTTTGCATACAAGGTTATAACTAAAAAATATTGAATGGACAAATAAAGTACCCTTTCATGTAAAAAAAATCATTAAAACGGCTCCTAATGAGCTATTGTAAGTAAACTTTAAGATATTTTTTTAAATAGAAATTAAACGTAATCTACATGTATTATATACTTAACAGGTAGCTTGAAATCTGCTTAATAGAGTGGTTTTTATCTACAACTCTCTAAGACCATCCCAAACAAAAAAATATTTTGTTTAACGCAAACACATACCAATGTCAAAAATGTCGGATTCGCTGACAGAAAACTGGGCGCCATTTCTGAATGTAGTAAAAAAATTTAAAAAAAAAGTAAATAGTTTTGTACCCCCAGAACATAGGCAATTTGATTTTAAAAAAATGTTTTTAAAAAAATGACCATATCTGGACCACTTCAGATGGATTGACCCCCAGGTGGTCGATAGTTACTAAATACAAACGTTGTTTGACTTCCCAGTTTCTAACGTAAAATTATTTTCATTTATACAGGGTGTTGCATTTAGGCGTGACGGAAAGTATGCACTTTTTTAAATGGAACATATTTATCATATTATGAATACTACTAAGTTTTATCTGATAACTCACAGCATTATTAGTTCCTGAGATACTCAATTGTTCAAAAACGAGATTTCTGCCGATTTCGTCTTTAAACTATATCATACAATAGTGAAAGCACTACATACTTGCTTCGGCGCCCGCAGAGAGGGGCAAAAGGGTGCACTTGCACCCCCTGGCTTTAGATATATCAGGGGAAAGATCAACAAGAAGAAAATCATGAAATCTATGCTGATTTATAAATAGTATTAAAAATATTTAACATTTAATTGAAAAAGATAACAAAATAATAGAACTTTATAATAAAATAATTAATAAACTTCACCCCACTGAAAATACTTCTGCGGACGCCCATGGATGATAGCATGCAAAGATAGTATATACACTATTCATGGAACTCATTAGGTTGCTCTAATTTATATCAAGTATATCGTACACCGAATATTACTAGCTTTTCTTATATTTTCAATTTAACGTATACAGGTTATTTGGTAGTTTGATATAAAGTCTTTAAGATGTGATAGAAAAGGCAATTCAGAACCTATTTAACCAGAGTTATCCTTATATAAAGTATTACCGTTGTAGCGCAGGAACACGGGATCTAAAAACTTTAAATTAGTACTAAGGGAAACACTAAACTGTGTACTTTTACGTTGACCATCGTGAAAATTTGTTGACTAATGATAGTGTTGAACAGATGGATTTTCTTTGATGTGATTTATGTGCTCACACACAAAAACCAAATACGCAACAAAAACAATTGAAGGCATGAGATTGAAAAGTGGATAAAAACATATGGTTTCCTATGGTCCTTACCCAGTTTTCATTCTGAGCCCTTTAATTGCTGATATGCATCTTTAAATTAGATGTTTATTCACAGCAAAAAAAAACTATTAACTACTCCCTAAAATAACACATTCACGGTATCAATATCATAACACACAAAATTCACGGTATCAAATTATATTATATTAAAATATTAATCAAATTATTACAGGTTTGTAATGACTCTCCAGAAATAACAAAATTTGCAAATTGTATTTGCAAAGTTTTTAAGAAAAATACTTACAGAGTCGGAAAGACTACATCCTTATTATTCATAATATGACATATGTTCTATTAAAAAAAACTGTACATACTATCGGTCACCCTGTATTAATAAGATAATTTTACGGTAATAGAAACTGGTGAGTCAAACAACTTTTGTATTTAGTAACTACCGACCACCGGGATACTAATAACTCACCCTCTATAATGTTATATAATATGTATTTATTATTATAAAAGTTGCTGTGTCATCTCGTTTTTTCCGAAGTTTAAAGAGTCTTGCTCAAAAACATTTGTTCCTATTTGTTTATGTACGTCATGTGAGGCAAAATATTTGGCAACATTTCAACTACTATCAATAATTCTGTAACCATTGTTATCAGTAACTCCAGACGAAAAGGTAGAATAGTTTAGTGGTGGGATCTGTGAATAGAATATTCTGTTAAGTTTATAAGGAAAAATGAAGTAAATTTTTCGAGCCGCTTTGGCGCACAACTACCAGTAATTTTTGAGGAAGACCAGATTGTCTGAATGCCCTGTATATTAGGGTAACATAAGCGATTCGTTTCACATTGTGTATATCTAATGAGGCTTAACAATTAACTTGTGTAAATAAAATGGAATTTCGATTTAAAAAGATGATAAGGTTAAATTAGAAATGGAAAAAATTCAAATTCGTGAAAAAGGTTCGCCATATATGTATAAATAAACAATAAACGGTCTGAAGGGATTTGTTTAATATATAAGGTGTAAATCAATAACTCTCACACAGTGTTATTACACTCTGTTAACTCTGTTATTGTTTAAATTGTTTCTTATAATAGTTGATTTACTCTAACCAACCTGTATACCGTAGAAGTGTGTAATGGTTATGCATTTACATATTGTATAAAGGCGATAAGGATGGTTTTAATGCAGAATGCAAAGGATCGAATCCTTTAAGCAGGACCTTAACGAATTTATACATTTCTTTCCGAGAAATAAGAAGATTATCAGATAAATATATTATATCTATCTATATGTGTGAATAGCGATTGTATATATATTCTTAAGATATATCCCAATTTATTATACTTATATCACCTAATAGACTAATTTGTTAACAACTTTTAAATAAGAGAATAGTTTACTGATTTTTCTATAGCACGTTGAATATAATATATTATATAAATCATAAATACCATTCGATGTAAAACAATATTGTTTTTATTATCAAGAAATAAAAAGCAAACCTGTATATAGCTACATAGATGTCACTATATTAGATACCTGTACTATTCACTATTATGTACAAGTTATAATTACAAGATCAAACGAACTTACCTAAGTGAAGTTCGATCTTCATTATTTGGAAGCCTCGTCGAAATAAATAATATATTGTAGTTGCCTCATTCCTTGTACTGAACCACACGGTTAGAGTAAAAAGTTGGTTGTTGATTATTTATTTCGACGAGGCTTCCATATAATCAAGATCGAACTTCACTTAGGTAAGTTCGTTTGATCTTGTAATTATATTTCAGCCTCGTCTCATAAATAATATATTGCAGATGTTTAGAGATATAAACAGCGAAATTTTATTTTTCCCACACAAGAAGGTTTGTTTCAGCAAACGATAATCGAAATTATTAACTTCCAAATACCTTCCTATGATCCTAATAAAGCTAATATAAAGCTATCTTCACTTTTATTATTATCATTTAGGCATTTGTTGTAATATTTAGTTTTATTCCAGTATTGTACACCAGCAGTTACTGCACATATATTGCGATGTTGATGGAACTATGGCAGTTTCAGAGTAGGCCGTCTGTTTGTTCCGGATATTATTATCCGCTTGCCATTTTTAAGAATGCACGTTTATCGCTTTTATTATGTAATTAATGATGTCATGTAGCTAGTTCCATCAACACTGCAAGTTTGGTGGATAACAGATCCAATATCTCACGTACATTGTACATACCCTAGGACTATCTCGGATTCCCAGGTAACGTTATATTTTGACAAACTCGGTCGTAACCCAAACGCGCCTTTAATAAATCTCTAAAACGTTGTGCTAATTACCAAAATTTGCAATATGGCTGATAGTCAAACATTAACTATTGCAAATTCCAAAACAAATACTACCGTTGGATTCTAACATTGAAACATCGATATCTAAGACGCTTCAGGTGCCCAGCGTTTTCCAAAGACCTTTATGACAGCTGTGAGGGCCAAAGAAGGAGACCACCACTATCCGAACTACTCACCAAATTCACAAGAGCATCAAAACAACAAAACTTTCCGGATATCTCTAGCACGAAATAAACATTTTACAATTTGTGTTCGTCCGAGATGCCAAAATATCAATTTTTGGCAAAAGCCAAACCATATATTGAAAACAAACCATATCCCAAAAGTAGCAGCTTAACTCCCATTTTGTACTGTTATATCCCTTTCTCGACTAAAATCCGTCTCATGTTTGTCTAAAGATGCCTGTAGTATATGATGCCTGTAAGTAAATATTTTTGTTTTGCACCATATCCGTGTCTCCCTGGCCAACCTAACTACTTACTGTCCATACAGATGATATAAGATAAAGGTGTTGTATTGTCAACACTACATAAATAATATTACAGTTTGATGTGTATTTGGAAAACCCATCTCTATTTAAAAAATAGAGCCAGTAATTCTAAATAAATTTATACGAAAACTCTGTTGTTATTTTACCTCAGTCACCGAATACCCCATCCGGTTTTTTAACGCATCTGAATAAAATAAAGTATTGTGGGTTTTATGGAATTGTTGTGATGATAGTTTGTACCCACTAACGACGTCGTTCGAAATATCAGAGATGTTTATTACAACATTAAAGCTTCTGTTTAACAAAATTCAATCGAAAGTTTTCATGAAGAGTCATCATAGCGTCCAGCGGCACCGGCTGAAGTCAATACCCCTAAAAATCTTGTAAATTCACGTATTTGCATATTTTTATTTTTTGAATGTGTTAAAGTAAGACAAAACTAATTTTTTTCCTTAGGCAACAAAATTGCCATTGTAACTGAATTACGAATGCAACCTAAAAGTATTTCTTCCTTAGCGCATTGTATATAAACTATGAGTTTACGTTTATGATAGTTAATTCCATATCTCAAATATTCTAGCAGTTTAATTGTATTGTTCACCTTTTCACTTCTCTGCTGTTTTATTTTATAGCAGAAAATCATTCAGGTAACTAACCAGCAAAAAAAAAATCCAGGTTATCGCTGTAATTTATTTAAAATCTACATTCCTCCGGTATATCACAATTTTTTATACATTTGAGAATAGTTAATATTAAAATATTCTATTGGTGACTATATAGCCTAGCAGGAACAATGTTTTGGATGAGACATTTTACAAAAAGCTAATTTACCCAACATCCGAGCTGAATTTCCATCTTAATTTTCGTAACGTTACATCAGCTACTGTAAGAAAGGCTCAACGTCCAGCAGTTTTTCAAACCTGTACTTTTACTTCCTGTTTGTACTCTGCGGAGGTACTGGTTCTTGTGTAGAGAGTCTTTGATTGTTCACGCTATTTGCCATTCCTTATTTACCTATTCCTATTTGCCATTAATCAGTGGGGGCTTTCATTATGGTCACATTAGAACCCTTGCTGAAATTGTAAGTAACAAGCTCCCGTCTGATTTTGTTTTTGAATCGCTCAAACCCTTTATAAATCGTCGAGTGGGTTCTACTCCCTCTCCACAGAGAGATTTCTATTCTCGGATATCAAGAAACGATATGCAAAAACGATATGTAAAAATCAGGCAAACTGTAATTAAAATAAGTTGTTTCAAGTTAGGCTTTCTTCGCGATTTGTAACAAATTTTATAAGGATTTGAAAATATTAAAAATTAAAAAACAATGATTAGGTACCTACATTTTAAAAATATGACAGAATATATAAACGTTAGGAGAAATTAATTTTAGTAAGTATTTTTTGTAGCTTCAGAAAAAGGTATAACAATGGAAAATTTATACTATCTCAATGAAGATTTAATTAAAGAATTAATACCATTGATAGGCAAAAGGTTGCTATTTCTAAATAGCTGGAAAGAGGCGAAATCAATCCAAGAAATAGATCTTGTAAGTACAGATTTCATCTGCAGCTTTGGTGAAGCACCGGCATTTACACATTTTTTAATACTTGAAGCACTTGACTCATATGGCTTAATGGCTAACTGTGTTTGTATATATATACAGGATGATCTCACTGTAGCTGTTATATTATATGTGTATTATTATTTCGTATATTATATGTAACTATTTTCAATATTTTGTAATAAAACTGTTGTTGTGATATATTTCATAATTTAATATTTATTCCTATTTATTCTTCCTTCCATATATTATCCTAATTAACATACAGCAAAAGTTCTACTAATGGGTTAGTATATGATGGTTATATAGCGATAGAAATGAGTTACCTGCCAGATATTTTCTCAAATCCAAGTGATATTCTAAATTATTCCATTATTATTCAATTATGTCAGGCATTTTAGAAGAAAGAAGGTAAGTAAAATAAGCATATTAAACTAGAATAGTTAGTACCTAATGCGTATAACAATAAATATATAAATCAATGGGATCGCGAATATATTACTATAAAAATATGTTATTTTTTATTTAGTATCAAAGTAATTTAATAATGTTCCAATAAATAAAAAGAAATATAAAGCACAAATACGAATCAATAGTCCATTCAAAAGTATTAATATTACTAAGCTAGGCTTACCATAATTACGAAATTTCAAACCGGGACAAGAATTAGGTACCTCCTTTTGAAAATTAGTCAACACCCCATCCGCACCCTGTGGTTGGTTTTTATATTCTTTAATTTTTTTTCTTTTTTCTGCTTCTCTAATATTTTCTTATGTATTTCGTCTTTTATATAATCCGACCATCAAATATACCAAAATTATCAACAATTAGGACGTTCCCAGAAAAGTAAATTTGAATACCAAATAATGCATATATTTCAACACAAAACACCAAAAATTACTGTGCACAGATAAGACCTGATGGTGACACTGATTTTGTCACAAGAGATGTGAGAGATACCGTTTCAATTTTGTTGATTCCAAACCAAGAGTCTGCGTAACGCAAATCTAAGACGTGATGGAGATGTTCCCGGTTCGTCATCTACATACAAAAAGCGGTTTGAAATGTTGAAAAACTGGAATAACTGTAATTATTCATTGAAACTCTCATATATTTTGCTGAATGTACATTTAATATTATAATATCTTCTATAATCAAATAAAAGAAAAACAAATGAAGCATTCCACAAATTTTATTTTGCAGAACAATATTGGTGTTATTATTGGTGTTAAATAAGAGAGAAATAGTTCGTCATCTCGGAAGCCGTTGGAAATACTCACATTTTAATAATTAGTTGCAAATTTAAAGCACTGGAACCTTTACACCTAAAAAATTGACGTTTGTTTTTTTATAAAAATTCATATTTGTTAGATTATTAAATTGTGTATGGTAACAATCATAGCATGTATTTACAAAATATTCCGAAATCGACTACCAAAGGATTTAACCCCCATTAATGATCTTCAATTTGATGCATGACAGAGAACAACATTTAGAAAATTATAAAATTTGCTAAAGCAGAACAAAGTAATGTTCAGTTAAAGCCACACAATATACGTATAATAGGTACATAAGTATAATATCGTTATTTAGGGGTTTTCACCTCAGAGCAAACCATTTTGCATTCATGAATAAGACTACCGCATCTAATTACCTATAATTTAGTATATGGTGGAAACTTTATAATAATTTTTGAAAAAGTTATAAACATGTTGTTGTCGCAGCCTACCAAAATATGAACTCCCTCCACTTGGTGTCATACATAATATCGTAATGTAGTAATGTGTGTATCGTAATCAGCTTTTAATGTAATCATTTAAAGTATAATCCCAATCAATTACCTACACTTTGGCCTAAGAGAAAAGGACTTAAACAGTTTTTGTACAAGTTATAAACAGTTTTCTGTTGTAAAGATATGTAATTTGTACAGCGATACTCAAAAAGTAGACAAAATTACTGTGATTTAGGGGTTGTATGCCACAAAGAAAATTTCTCAGCGGAAATGAGTAAATACAACGATTAATTACCTACGAATTTGTCGTATGAAGCAAAGATATGTAACAATTTTTTTCCATTTCCTATACTTTTAATTTTTGTAAAAGTTATAACAATTTTTCTGTAGTTTTTTCGTAGGATATCTGAAAGCTTGCACAGAAAGTATATGCAAATTATTGTGATTTAAAGGTTGTTTGCTACAGAACGGGAAATAGTATTATTAGTATATTGTTACAATACTAATCGGCTAGTGGCTCTGTTGCCTGTTAGCAACGGAGTTGTTACCCCTAAATCATCATTATTTTGTTTATCTCTCAATAAGTATCGAAAAGAAGTAAAATGAAACCATTTTTCTTGGCAAAGGACATATGACTTGGGGCCGTTTTAGATTTCCAAAATTCTACCATTTGCAAGTTTCAAAGGTAGATGTGTTCTACCGATCAAAAATAATACCCGATTCACTAGTTTGACAATAATCAAATCTTTTCATCTGAGTGATTTGTTACTGATATAAATTCCAGTAAAGAATTTTAGCCGGGACATAATACCAAACCGGTCGGGGCGCCGGGACCAACGGCCCAAACCGGAATTGTCCCGGTCAAACCGGGATGTATGGTAAGCTTATACTTAGCTATTAATATGTATGACAATAAATATATAAATCAATTTGGTTACCAATATATTGGTAACTATAAAAATATCATATATTTTTATATGTTACAAGAATGTTTGTTAATCATACATTAGTAAAATATCATACATTAAGTCATATGATAACAAAAATTCTTGCAAGATATAAGAATAAGATATGTTTATAGTTAGCTACCTATTTATTGGTAACCCTATTGATTTATATATTTATTGTTAAAATATACATATTACTAGTTAGAGTATGATACACACACACACACAGAGAAATTTTTTTGTATCTTGGTCAAAAATGTTCAGGGGACTCAAAAAGACCTATTTCCAGTGAAATCTATTTTTTTTGGCGCGATTACAATACTTTATCATACTGCGCATGATAAAGTAAAAAAGAAATCTCTGAGAAACTTGAAAAAATTTCCCTAAACATCATTTGAATGGGGTTAGAAAAGCGTACTGTGGCATCTTAACCAACCTTCACCTGAACTGTGAAAATTATGTTATTATTTAATGGTAATTTTATTTTATTACGGTTGTAACAGTAGATAGTAGAATTTTTAGAGTTTTCGGATTAATAGTTACAAAAAACGAAAAAAAAAGAAGAAATAGTATAGACCATAAGATTTGATTATTTACATTACAGAACAGAGAATAGTAGGCTATCGTGTCTTAGCCCAGTGAAATTAAACAAATAATTCACTTCAGAAAAATTCAAACTCAGATGGATTTTTAAATATGCCTTTAGATTTGGCATTAGAAATAACGTGTCAAAAGCTCCCATCGATATCGGTCCTGAGCTGCGAGTTATTCACAGTTATAGATGACCGACTTGGATTTTTATTGATCGGACAACAACGGATTTTTAGGAAACTTCTAGATCTTTTAATTCTCTACATAAAATGTGTATATGTTACGAGCAAACCCCGAAATTGTACAATGTTCACATTGTACAGTTGGTTTTGTTCAAAGCTGACACTGCACCCCCTAACCGTACAAAGTTCGAAATTTCCTTGTTTTGATGGACTTTGTACGGCGATACTAGTACAATGTCGACATTGTATACTGATAATTGTACAATGTCAACATTGTACAGTCGCACATGGGCGTATCCAGCTCAAAACGGAATGTGGGGCAGTTTTCTAAATTTAATTTGCTGTATGGGTAAGGTTAGCAGAAATTTATTGATGCAAAACTGGACGTAAGCGGGGGACGTACTGATTAAAACCAAATCCTTGCGTTGTAGCAAAAGTCTAAAAACGACGCATTCTAGGTTTTTTAGAAAATATTTGTATTATCGATATAATTTTGAGTTGGGTTGGATCCACAGGTTAATGTGATGCTGATCTAAACATATCTAATTATTATACAACAAAAATTCTAGACATTCTTCGTTCTATATTTATTTCAATTAGATAAATGTTTGGAATGTATTTTTTGAAGAAAATTGTAAATGTTATGCCTCTTGAGTTAGACCTATTTCTTTAAAAATTGTGTAACTATTTTTGTGATATATATTGAGTCCTTAAAGACAACCTTATATCAAATGTTTGTTAACACATTTGATTTAAAAAAAACTTCAATTTTATAATTCATCGTTAACTTTTTGAATTTTGATTACAAAAAAATGTCTACACCTTATTTGTATGTTTAATTAGCTTTCATCAATCTATTAATAATTTTTTAACTGTTTTTGTTACCATAATTTCTTCAAATATACGTTTTTTGCACCAAATAGATTTACTGACTATGTAAATACATGACAAGATGACAAGATAACAATAAAAATAAGCCAGTCAATTGTTTGTTCACAGGTATAATATTACAACCATAGATATTCTTCAACGTAATATGTCAATAAGACTGCAATAAAACTGGCAGAAAAAATATGCAAGCAAGACTGAGAAATTTATTTACTTCTGACCTATTTCATAAGCACTATCAAAGCAAAGCAGTGAAATGAAAACGGAGTCTACTGTGTTTTTGTGAGATTAGAAAAAAACATTACGCAAATTCCAAAAAGAACCACGATATTATTATTTTTTAAATTATTAACGTGAATTATTAAAACCTAAATTGCTAAGTAGTACAAATTATAACGTTATATCGTTGTTCGGTTATAATACCGAAACTGTTTACACTTGACTTCAAGAACTAAGTTACTTTTACGTTAATAACCCTTATATTGTTGCGTCCACTACAAAATACTTTAAAAACCGTAACATGCCTTCACTGCTTCTGAAAGCCAATAATGCACAGGCGCAACAGTACCACCTTGACATTGTACAAAACTCACTGTGTAATGTTGACATTGTACATATAGCGCCGTACAAAGTCCGTCAACTGACTAAATATCGAACTTTGTACGGGTTGGGCTTGCATTGTCAGCTTTGTACAAAAAAAGTTGTACAATGTTGACATTGTACGATTTCGGGCTTTGCTCGTAACATATACATGCATCCTTTAAGTACCATTTAGCGTTTTTAAGTTATGCGTCTGAAAATACGTCAAAAGCACGTATAACGTTATTTCTATGCTGGGTGATCCATTCCGCGTCCCAAGTATTTGAAAACATGATTGAGCATCATATTTAATAATTAATAATAAGAATAATAGAGTGCAATTAAAACTTGACCATTTGCGAGATAGTCCTTTAGAAGGTTAAGAAATTGCTTATGACTACCCACCTAGGTTTTTAAGGAAACTAAAATTAGTGTAAATGTTTAAATGAAGCTCATGTGAACACATTCGACGAATATTTGGGTTATTTGAATTTGCTAGAAATCGAAAACAGCCACCTGTTGACTAATTGTTTTTATTGTCATAATACTGAGTTTCGCAAGGATTTTGTATATATAAACTCCGTTTTTGGTTCAATCTGGAATTGAAAAATTGCAATTGAAAATGTATACATTAAATTAAATGTTCAAAAATGCCAGACCTCTTCCAAAGACAAAGGGGCGCAGCGATTTTTCTTGCTCCAGGGCGCTGAATATGTAGCTACGCCACTGGTTCTCAGCGATCTACTCTCAACCTTGGTATTTTGCTTCATGTATAGCTCATAAGCAGCATGACGGAACATACTAAACATTAGACGCTGCAAGGTGTTTGTTGCCCTGTGTATTGGATTTACAAATTGGTCAAATTATTTGCATTTTATTTGCAATCCAACAAATTGATATACCGGTTTTAGTAGCATAAGCAAAGGCCAGCGCGGACGGCTATGTGCGACCATCGACAGCGCCGCAGCTGGATGAATGCAACCAGCTATGCGCAATACCATACCTGATCATAATTCTTATACCATGTACCAACCCCACCTTGAAAATGTAGGATGTTTTAGGACCATCACAACATTAAAAAAATAGTTTACGAATCCATAACAAATGCTACCACATTCCGAAAAAAAAAACAAGAAAACATGAAATAAAAAAGAAATAAAAACAAAAAGAATAATTTCAAAAATTTATTAAATAAAATAATATTATATAAAATTAAACTAAATAAGTATTTCTATATGCTGACAATGCCTCAGTCTTCAAACTTCGTTGTCCAATTCAGTACCAGTCTCGGCCTCATCCTCATCCTGTTCATTCTCGTCTTCGGTATGGTGTGGTCGCCTGTCGCAGGGCGGTTGTAATGGGTTATAGATTTGGCCCGCTAAACGCAAAAACTCCACAGTCTGATTCAAATTAAGCTCGGTACATTTTTTTTCAAACATATACCGAGCCAAGTCTCTCGGAATGTGGCTCTTTTTGCACTTAGCAGCCCGCGACGACGGCTCAATCGAGTAAGTATGTGCACCTGTCTCTGGGTCCTTGAAATTAATGGAGTGGTTGACCTTCAAGTGCACATACCCCTCGGAAGATAGGCAATCATAGGCCCGCCAAAAATCGCTGATGATTGTTGTTCCCGGCTCAATCCATTCCTGGATGACCGACAACAACGTATCAGCCGAACGATTGCTGACGGGTACTATGAAAACCTTTCCTGAGCCTCGCTCGTAGCCACCAAAAACCCACTGCCCCTCGACATGAGCTCGATGGTATTTTCTCTTCCCAAATTTGGATTCATGTATTTCTACTGTTTTCCCAACCCCCCCTAATTTCTGTGGGTGCGTGATGAACTTGTGAAGAACGACATCACGACAGAAGGATGCCCAAACTATCGCGGTCTTCATCGACATGCCTAAATCAGCACTCACCCATATTAAAGGAAGGTTGGAAACCCAGCAGTAAGCAAAAGCCAAAATTTGGTAAAGCGAAAGGTGCGAGTGGTCGAACAAGGTTCCCTTGCGAAACTCTACCCTCTGCTGGCATGACGTTCTTTTACGATGTCCTTTCTGGACCATGTTTCCACAATGCCAGCGAAATCCGTCAGGGCTAAAAGAAATTAAAAACAACAATTATTAAAAATGAAATGCAGTTATCATTGAAACTTACGCATCCTTGTGTTTAACCACCCGCATTTCTCCAGCACACTTCGGACACTTATAATCCCCCTGCTTAGGGATGAGGCCCCACTCGATAAGTTTCGATAACAAATTATCATTATCCATTACCAGGTTCTTTAAAAATGCGAAATTTACAACGTTGTTCTCTGCCATGATGGACATATTGATTGAAAATAACGGCATACCGCCAATATGCCGCCAATCGAGCGCGGAGTTGCCAACCCCAGAAAATGAAATCTCCCAATATGTCACCAACGAAAACCAAAGATAAAAGAATATAAAGATACGACGCTTCCAGTCGGCTGCGTTGATAGTCGGGTCCACACTCGTTAACCTTGAACGCATGTGGGCTTCAAATCGTTGACCAAACAATGCGGGAATTGGCGGGAATTTTAAACTAACGAATACAATGCACGATGGGCGGCAACGTTACCGACATTAGAGGTTATGTAATGCAAATGAAAACAAAACAATGTTCACATATATAAACAAAATAAAACGTATCCGATAGTCACCTAAATGGAATATTAACAAAAATAGTGGATTATAATATAACAAATACACAAATACTTTTTGAAAGTATAATTACTAATTAATCAAATAAGTGTGTGATTGTTTTACGAATAATAGATATAAAATAATAGATGTTTTACAGAACAATAAATAAACTCATTTGTAGTGTGATGTTTTCCATACTGGCAAAACAAGTTCCATGTGGACTGTGGAGGGTTGACAGTGGTGTCCCACATTAACTAAATTAACAGACAGAGTAAAATCTGACCACTAATTAAAATGCTTATTAAATACTACATACACAATCCAATTCACGTAAACACCAAAAGTAAAGTTATATCACCCGCTAGTATACAAACACAATCAGCTGTTGGTAGCCATCTTTGTTGGGTGGGTTTTAAATTGGTTTTAAATCGTTGACCAAATCTATCTCACTGTCGAACCGCGTTTTCTTGTCTAGTTACGCGTCTTATAATTCTTTTATCTTTGCCTAAACCTAGTTCACGTACACTTCTAATAGCTTTTCAAACTTATTTATTGTCAAATTTGTTTTCCCCCTTGTTTTTCTTACTCATATGATCTCCATACACACACACATTATTTTGTCTTTTTCGCTCATAGACTAAACTTCAATCACCCTTTTGAAACAACAATCAATTCTGGGATCATTTCCTGACTTGATAAAATTATTTACGTTATCTCTGTTATCCAGGAAACGTTGGTTATCTGTAGATCCACTTTACTAATAAAATATGTAGATATGTATTTTGGGTTCATTGTTTGTGTTGATTTTGTGCTAAGGTAATTATAGATAATTAATATAAATACTGAAAGAATTAAATAAAGTTTTGAAATTCCGTTTTTCTGGATGATGAAATCTCTAAATGATGAAATCATGATGAAATCCTGTGCAATATCGCTTTAGGTATAAAAGGGATAGTGACGCAATATTATTGGCTTCTTATATTATTTAGTGTATCGTATAAATGAAATAATTAATTGCTTAATTATACCTTTAGTGATTCTGATTGATGCGATAACTGATAAATTCTAATAATATTTTGATGTTTTTCTGAATCTTTGTTTCGCGATCAATTGCAATCAAACTTGTATATTATCGAAGCGAATTTTTATAAATAGACTTAAAGTTCGCGCTTGGTTTTTGTTGCTTTTAAATATCAGCTGTGCACTTGTCGTCTTGCTCAATCTACGTGCGGCCAACTCACCGTCGCGTCAGTGAGAAAAGGAGAGAGATAGTCGCTATAAACTGCAAATCGTGCATTGTTGTGAGTCGAGATGATGTCCAATGTATTTTTAGTTGACCAGCTCGTACGCTAGCCAAAATTCTATACTTCATAAACAAACAAAGCATTAAGTGAGTACGACCGAATATTTTGAGTTGTCATATTTCGAAATTCAAACTAGTTGTATATAAAATTTCACTTTCACTAGTCCATATTTCATAATATCTTACGAACCACTTTATTGTCAAGGTTCCAATATGTTCCTAGTCTGAAGAATAGCACTACCACTGATCGAAAATGGAATCTTTCTTGAGCTTGTTCGACCCGACAACATGTGACGATTCCGAAGACATTGTCGTCACCACATCCGCCCTAAATGACAACCACAACTCCTTACCCCCGGAACCTCAGCACGGCAACATCGAATACAAGTTAAAAATCATCAATCCATCTAAACAACGTTTTGAACATCTTGTTACGCAGGTGAGCTTGAAAAACTGTTTTTCTTTGGTTTTTTTTAACGTTGAATTGTAGATGAAATGGCGACTACGGGAAGGCCAAGGAGAGGCAATCTACGAAATCGGCGTAGAAGACAATGGCGTCCTTACAGGTCTATGCGATCGAGATATGCTTGACAGTTTGAGCACCTTAAAAGAAATGGCCTATAAGCTGGGGGCCACAACGACAATTCTACGAGAACGCACCTTAGACAATGGAAGAGTTGCGACTGAAGTTTTGGTCCGCAAGGTAAGAAATAAACCAGTAAACTATTTAACAAACTGGAGACAAAAGGTTACGATTGGAGAAAATTAGTGAAGTGAATTAATAAACAGCTTGGGGGTATCACACGGTTCCGTTTTATTTAATTTATACATAAACTATGTTGCGTCACCAGTTAAATGTTGTGATATGCACCTATTTGCAGACGCTACAATAATATCACTTGTAAATCACTTACCTGATGTAATCACGACATTGAAGTCTGTCTTTCCTAAGAAATAGAAATTCAATAATCATTTTATTACAAACCATTGAAGATGCCTACCAAGTGATATTAAAAAGTAAAAACAGTAGTTTGCTAAGTCTTTTTAAATTATGTCTGGTATATATTGGCTACTTTTAAGTAGTTGATAAGCTTAGTCCTGGGGAAACCAATTTTTTTGTAGTTATTAGTTTCTTTTAACCAAATAAACATCATTTTTATTATAGATACCAGACGATCAGAACAACATTGAGATTCGTATGGCTGTCCTGGGTAACGCTGATGCTGGGAAATCTACATTACTGGGTGTCTTAACGCAGGGCAATCTCGACAATGGCCGTGGAAGGGCACGTTTGAACATGTTCCGTCATTTGCACGAGATACAAAGCGGCAGGACTTCATCCATTTCGCACGAGATCCTTGGTTTCAACACCCAGGTAATAGAAAATGTTTTTTGGACTTGTTAGAGCAGCCAGAAATCGATAAACAAACATTTTCTTGAGAAAGTACAATTTTTATATATTACAGGGCCAACCGGTAAACTACAGCTACAGTGAACTGATGACAGCAGAAGAAATCTGCGATATCTCGACAAAATTAGTGACATTCTTAGATCTTGCGGGGCATCGAAAGTACATCCACACCACTATCCAAGGTTTGTCGGGATACTCCCCACATCATGCCATGTTAGTGGTAAGTAACAATTTTCATCAATCACCAACAACATCGAACCAAATTTTAATATTTTTTGGTAGATTTCAAGTGCCGCAGGGGCTGTAGGAATGACCCACGAGCACTTAGCCATCGCGGTAGCTCTCAACGTTCCTTTCTTTATCGTAATAACCAAGATTGACCTGGTTGAACCTACAAACGCTCTCCAGAGTCTCGAGAGTATCTTGAAGCAAGCTGGAAGCCGACGAGTTCCACTTTTCATTAGAAATCTGGATGACGTCATCACTGCTGGGGCAAACCAGCTAACGCAGAATGTTGTTCCGATATTCTGTGTCTCTAGTGTTACCGGCGAAGGCTTGGACTTACTCTCTAAGTTCTTGCACGTGCTACCACCTGGAGTTTCGAATACTGAACGTGAAAGATTAGAACAGGTTTGTGTTTCATTTTTTCTATCTACATATCTATTTTTTTAGATTAAAATACATGTTTTTCTTCTTTACTTACATGTGTCTGACAATTTTGATTATTTAATATTTTGTTACCAATCTCAAGATACCCACAATCTCAAGATTCCAAACATTTGGCATCATTGCCGGCATTCAGTGTCTGTCTTTTGTGTCTGTCTAAATTCTGGACATATTAATCCGGGGACGTACTGTATATTTTTGAAATTAAAATACATGGTTCTTCCATAGAGAAAACCTAAACATAATATATAAGCAGTATTATATTAAGATAATATTTACATCAAATATTTTAAATGTATTTCTCAGATAAACACAGCGTTGTCAACCGTGGAACAGAATAGGAAGGTGAAGGAACACCAGAACACCAGTAAATAAAGTGTCAAAGAGCACAAATGTGATCGGCGCAGGATGCAACATGAGAACAAACCTAAAAGCAGTGGAGAGGAAAGTATGGGTTTTTGTAAGAAAAGCAAATAAAGACACAACCAAAGATGATATAAAGACGCACGTAGAAGCTATAGTACATCACAGTAATTTCACTGTTCAATTAAGGGAGTCTCAATACAAAAACAAAAACTTTTTACTGGGATTACGCCTTGATGACCTTGAATAAGATGATGACCCCAATAAACAATCCGTCAAACTGGCCAAAGGGAAAAGGCCTAGAGAAATATATTTTAAGAAATGCCACAAGAAACCCAACGCCCACATAGTAAAGTACACTCGAACATAAAGTAAGTGATAACACTTACAAAACATCTGACCGTCGTGGCAACAAACTTACAGAGTATAACGAACAAGATTCGTGCATTACAAACCCTAGCAGACACAAAACAAATACACATCATCTGCGTAATGGAACATTGGTTGTCAGCAAACAATGACAACCTTTACAACTTACAAGGTTACAGAAAAGTGAGTTGGTTCAACAGGAGCAAACATATCCATGGTGGTGTGGGCATCTTTGTTTTGAATGATATTGATGATATTGATGAACTGGTAGGAGTCCATCTACCTGGCCAAATCTGGTGATCATATGCATATTCAGATCACTCAGTGCTAATGTCGAAAACCTCCTCAACATACTGGAAGTGACACTAACGCAAGTCTCCAATAAAAGCAAACCCAGCACAAAAATCATCATAGCCGGCGACATCAATATTAGTTTTCACACAGATAATATAAACAAAAAACGACTATCAAACTTAACATCACCCTATGTAAAAACGCATGTAAAAACATGTATTGATAATATCTTCACAGACTTAAGTGGTATTGCGATGGAGGCAATCGATCCAAAGTACGGTGATCACACAGCTCTTGCACTACAAACATCTTACACAATATCTTCTCCTCCGATCATACGCAAGCGACAGTACTCATCCAAAAATAAAAACAAGTTTATTTGCTCAATAGAACAAGAAAGCTGGAATCTGGCAACAAGCGAACATAATGCAGACAAAATGATGGACAAATTCATATACCATTTTAACATACATCACAATATTGCCTTCCCCTTAATGTCCTGAAGAAAGATCACAAACAGACAAAAAGCGTCATCTGAGCAGGTCGCAATCCTGGAAACTCTGAAATTCCTACGCAGAGCAGCAGACAAAAGTGAAGAGAATTCTGATGAAGGCTCAATCAAAAGATATGAACATTTTTATATCATGTATACCAAACAAGGACATAAAGACAGAAATTACAACACCATACAAAGTGCACAAAATAAGAGCAAAATAATATGGCACACTATAAGTAACGAAACAGGAAGAAATCTAAAGAGGAGGGGCCAAGAAGGACGTCTACCATCCTGTGAGACGTTCACCTTTCACCGTTCGTCTCCATGGACCAAGCGAACATGGGATCACCATCACGAAACACAATCCCACACAATGTATTCTGCAAGAGATCACTGTTCTTCAGTCCTACAGATCACAGAGAGATTGAGAGCATTCTGCAGAGGATCAGTTCAAAACCTACACAAGATATCTATGGCATTAGTACTCGAACAATAAAATCAGCTGCTGCATACATATCAAAACCGCTGGCCATCATCTTGAACAATGCCATAGAACAAGGACTATTCCCAAAAAAACTTAAAAATGTCAGAATAACACCAGTATTAAAAAAAGGGGATGAAAAACTTCATGAAAAGTACTGTCCTATCACCATCCTGCCAGCAATATCACACTTCACTAACAATGCACTCCTATCAAATGAACAATTTGCATACCAACCTGGAAAAGGAACCGAAGATGCCATGAAGCTTCTATCAGCAACCGTCTGCAAAACCCTAGAAGAAAAGAAAAAATGTAAAGGACAAATGTGTGACCTCAGCCGAGCATTTGGCCTGATGCCACATGCAGGTTTTCTACAAAAAATGGAGCTGTATGGTGTCAGAGGCATTGCCTTGAAACTCGTCGAATCATATCTCAGCAACCGGATGAACCAAATAAGGGTAAACGGAGAAGCCAGTGATTTCTGAGAGTCCACAGTCGGTGTTCCACAGGGTAGCCTACTGGTGGGGGTTTTCTTCATCATTTCTATAAATGACCTCCCAGTCAGACTAAACGCAACGACTATCATATACGCAAATGATAAAACTCTAGTTACCTCTAGTTAACTCCAACAAGATGCTGAAGCCCACCTGAATCAAGCCAAGGAGTGGTTTTCTGAGCGTGCCGTGCACCTCAACAAGTCAAAGACAGAAGAAATAGTCTTCCAAATGGACAGATGGAAGAAACCAGAAAAAGCGGTGCGATTCCTAGGAATCCATATTGACCCTCGCCTAACTTGGAAGGACCATGTCGAGCAGCTAAGTAGAACGCTGAGTAAAGCCACATATGCCATAAGACGAATGGAAAAGACTGAAGGTTAACACGCAGCAAGAGTTGCTTACATTGCACTGTTCCATTCACGCATGACCTACGAAATTGAGACTGTAGCGCTCAGTCCACACAAAATCTGTCCTGGTACTCCAAAAGAGAGTTCATACGTGGGATAGGGTAGCTCCTCATCGAGAAGGGTATAAACGTCATGTGGGCTATAGCGTCTATCCGCAATTGCCTTAATCCCTATTCGGATATACTAGGTATCAGATCGTTAAGTCCTCATGATGGCACAACTTCCGAAGGCCCCGTTTGATGAGTCACCGGCAAGCACCAGATGCCTGGTATCGCTCCCTCACATCTATTACTGCCTTGGTCGCCTTTACTGACTAGGTCAACCAGAAACCTGGAATCGCTTGGACTTTAAACAAGACAGTTTTACGGCACAGCCTCGTGAGGTCTGCCAGCTGGCCCAGGCTACGTACACAACACCATCAGCAACATCCCAAAACAAGCAGATCACCACAGCTACACTAGAAGGAACAGAAATCATCACTCGACCAGACTTTTCTCGCCTGTCCACAACAGACCATTACAATAAAGCGATTAGAATCTATAATAGCCCCCCGACTAGAGTTCAATCCCATCGACACAGTGTGAAATATGAAATATTATATGTCAATTATTTATATCGATTATTTGTATTGTGTCGATTATCGAATATTTATCAGTTGTTTTGACGTTATTTTGTACAGAATGTTTTAAATATATTGAGTATTCTATTCTATTCTACTATTCGACTATTCTATTCAATGGTAGCGAGGCAAACTGTTAACCAACTGTACTCTACAGCTACTGTGTTGACCGTAGTTTTGTATACTAATGACAGTTCCTTTGAATAATTAAGTTATTTTTTTTTCTAGGAGACCCCAGAATTTCAGATCGACGAAAACTTCCGCGTGGCTGATGTTGGACAAGTTTTGGGAGGCCTGCTAGTGAAAGGAATCTTGCACGAAGGTTCGCAGATGCAAATTGGACCGTTTAAAGATGGCTCCTTCAAACCGGTTACGATTAAGTCCATTCACCGTAACAGATTTCCGTGCCGTAATGTCCGTGCTGGACAGAGCGCCGCGCTAAATCTGGATACAGTGATGCACCTCCGGAACGGGATGGTTATGCTAAGTCGCGACAAACCTGCAAATGGCTGCCTCTTCTTCCAAGCAAGTGTTCATCTTTTGTTTCACCAAACGGCCATCTACAAGGGATTCCAAGCTACGGTTCACATCGGAAACATTAGACAGACGGCAGTTGTCTACGATATTTTTGCGTCTCGCTGCATCCAAACAAATGAAAAAGCATCAGTTGTTTTTGCGTTCAAGAATCATCCAGAATATGTGAAAGTCGGGCAGAGGTTGTTGTTCCGATCTGGTTCGTCTAAAGGAATCGGAGAAGTGACGCAGGTCTTCCCGATTCGTGAGAATAAGAAGAATTTTGACGTAACAATTTAAGTAAACTGTTTGGTACAAATTATTTATTTTTGAAAATACTGTTGATTTTAAAATGTGTTTGTTTAGGCGTTTAGTACCGATCTCAAAAGTTTATTTCTCGTTTTTTAGTACCTGACGTAACCGATGTATTAACACGATCTGTGTCTTAAAAATATGTCTCGTAGGACTTATTTGACCACAAAAACTGGTTCATTATTTTTTTGTACAAGCCAGGCGAAGCGAATCAATATGTTTTAAGAATAAACAGTATTAGTTGTCGTTTTTATTAATTCTTTGTAATGGTCGTCATAACGTCGAGAAAGCAAAGAGATTTGCCATTGTTTTTGATATGCTGGCTGTGAGGAGCAATCGATCGTTTTATATGCGTTCTGAGTGCACAACAAAATTCACTGTTTGTTCGTTAGTGGTCGTACAAAGGATTAATAACTTTTTCCGTGGATATATATATAGTATATATTTATTATTACGTCTAACAAAATTTCTCCGTTGATTGGTTCAAATGGACACTACGTTTATAGCATCACTTGAATGTTGTATATTTACTATGCAAATTCTCTAATAAAGATAAGTGTTCCAGATGTTCTCGTTTTATTTATTTTTCTGGATATACGATAAAAAAAATATCTAGTGAACAATAATTTTACTAGTCACAAAATTCTGAAAATTGTAGCCAAATACCTGGTCTACTTTGATCAACAGAGTATTTGAAATAAGAGGTTTTTGTTGTGTTTGTGTAGAAGAATATTGCAATTTTGCTTCATGAGTAATTACAGGAAAGTAGTTGGGATAGAAATTATTACTATATAAGCAGTAAATTGAACAGATATATTGAATTATTAATCCTGAAAATTACGACCATGTACCTAGTGTACTTTAATGAGGAGTGTTTTTGAAACATAAAGTTATATAAATATCCAATACATAATCCTGAAAATTGCAGGGGTGATCAGAATTTTTAAAAGTTGTTGTAGTGTGAGTAGAAGAATGTTAAAGACAAACATAAGAATTAATGATTATCATAAGCCTTATAAGATTTATGACAGCAGTGTATATACTCTTTGACAAAAAAACTGATAATTATATATTTTATCAGATCAGATTAATTTTTGTCTTTTTTTTAGTTTTTAATTTCAAATTAAAATGAAAAGAATATCTGAAAAGGTCAATAATAATTTTATTTTACTAACTACAGTACAGTGATTCTTACAGGCTTAAGTACGTAACAACAAAAAACACAACCAGAGATGTAACCAACCAAAAGGAGAGAAAACCGACGAAAGAATAAACAAACAAACAAAAAAAAACTTGTACTTCCGTATATATATTTGTATAATAAGTATGGCAGATATACATTACTTAATATGTTACAAATAATAAAAAGACGAAAATCAAAAAGATTCGAGTTCACAATCAAAGGTTTCCTTAATTAAAAAACGATATACAAACGTGGGATGCACTCATATCATATCTCGGACGCATTCCGTGTCGAGCTCTTGAATTAGGCATCGCATAAATGCCATTTCCTTTCTTGCGTTTACAAACATGGTCCGAGGATCAGCGGCAGTGCACCGCAAACAGTTCGGGGCAAAAACCATAGCTAAATTCGCAGCATCCATCTTGGTGTGCTGCACAACCTCCGGCCTGTTAAACGTCTGCAGAAAACGTATCAAATAACACAAAACCAGGCGGTGCAAAGTCGGGAGACGCAACACAAGACCGCAAGCCCGATTTGGTGTCATAGGCTCAGTTATACATTCCGGATACAAACTATCGGGAATTAACGGTTCGTAGAGCTCCCGTAGCCATAGTTTTAACAAATTTGCCGGGACGTGAGCGTCGCTGGGTTCTGATAACTCCCATCTATCCATTTGAGCCTTCAATCGGGCAACTTCATCGACATCTGCGGAAACTCGAAAGATTCCCTCGGTGCTTAAACCTTGAAGACGGAGGACTTGTTGCGAGAGCTCCGTTTGTGGCCAGGGAAGCTTGCGGGTGGGCCAGCGGGCACCCTGGAGCTGCATCACCTCACGTAGGGTGTTCCCGAAAAGGCTAGCCTGGAATATTTGTACCCTAGCAGATTCTATGTCATCCGGAATTGGACGACGCGCGGTCCTTTTACCGCCTGTTCCTATACGTTCTAATCTTTGGCAAGCTACTGTAGCATAATGATTGACCTAATTAAGAAAAAACAACTGTTAGATTAAAAAAATAGCTCACACATAAATTGGATAATTAATCCTGAAAATTGCATACACTGGTCTACTTTGATCAGGAGAGTTTTTGAAACATGAACAAGTTTTTGGTGTTTGGATGTGCTATTACAGGCAAAGTAGTTGGGTAATAAATTATTAGTATATAAGCCTAGCTCACAGACATATTGTATAATTTCTGCAGAAAGTTACAGTTCTCTATTAGGTTGTTAAATTAAAACAAGAATACAAACAACCTTGTTCGGTTTATGACCGCACTGTGTATTCCTTATAAAAAAAAAACTAAGACATTTAATGCTTTATCAGATCAGATTAAGATTTTCTGTAAATACACGTGCCTCCTGTGTTTACATATAATAAAAGCATTAAAAAAAAATTGAATAATTTCTATTAAAAAGCGAAAATCAGAATTTAATAAAGGAATAAATTATTTGATATGATTAAGACATTCCTGATTGACGTAATAGTTACCTGTACATGTATCGGCCATCTGTTGACTTCAGGGAAGACTCTGGCGAAAGTGGGGTCCCTATGTCGGTTCAAATACCCTAGTAAAGCAGGCTGAAATTCGGGAGTGGGTGGTACAAACGCTAGCGCAATGGTAAGGAGCTCCCACCCTCGTAGCAAAGACTCCCTAGATGGATTCTCTGTCGTTTGTCGGCACAACTGAACATACAACTCATCCCTCAGAAGGGGCTTCCCATATGTCGCATTCAATATATCCAATAACAGCGAATTCTGCGTGGCCCCAGGACGCATTTTCCTATCCCCCATATACATTTGTACCTGTCGGAACATATCCAAAGCTTGTCTCCCCACGGTTTTACTCGACGCCAACAGGGGGCGTGAAATACCTCGGCTCGACCAACTTAAGAGATCTCTTATGCTAGCTTTTCTGCGGAATAACCCACGACCACCTAAATTCAAGTTATCCGCAGCGAATTTCTCCATGTCCGCTTCACGTTCCGGTTGCATAGGGGGCTCGGGGACGGGTTTGAGGACGGGCACGGGGGCCCTCTCGCGAGGGGGCTCCGGGGCCGAAGCCGGCAAATTAAGGTACTCTGGGTTACGCGCATTTCTAGGCAGGTCGTCCGATTGATCCGAATCTTCATTATCCGGCTCATGCCCCGTTAGGGACCCGCTTCCGGAGTCTGAATGCTCGGAATCAGAATCCCGTGAGTTATTCAATAAGAAATGCTCCAACGGTAACAAATGGTGCGTGTCGTGCCAATTCGAGTACAATGGGGCCTCCGGGCCCCGTTGGCTGAAACTGCTGCTACGACATAAATCGGCCGATTTTCTACGTAACTGCGGGGTACTTGCAGATAAACTTAAGACTTGTCCACGGTTTTCGCCGGTTTGCGTGCTCTGGTGACTTGTGGCTGCCGGGGAATAGTCCGTGTTATGTTTTAGGGTTTGTAGCTTTGCTAATGGGATGATATCGCAGTTTGTTGGTTTGTGCCAGACGGTGCGTCGCGAACTTGCGTTGTAGTAGTAAAAACGCGCTGTGTTCGTGTCGAATAACTCCCACCATTGGTTGGAGTCGGTTCGTTTTACCGGAACACCTTCTGGTGGGTCCCACACGCACTCTCCGGTTGCGAGGTTCGCGTACATGTGCTCCCCTGTTCTGGGCTCGATTATTTCGACCCATTCCACCCTGTAACACATTTTGATCATGCCGCGGGTGTGTCAAAGTAAATATTGATTTAATATCTACCTGCATGCATTAGAAGCCATTGGTTGACATAGTTCTTGTACTGCTGTCCACGAATGATATGCTTTCCGCGGATTGATCGATCATATTTGGCTAAGGGATCGCCTTAGTAGTTTTCGCCTATCCATAGTCGTTTATGTCGCTCGATTCGAATAAAAAAAACAAACCATAACAAATAATAATGACCTACAATGTAATGAAGTAGGCCAGTTAGTGGTCTGCATTACCAACGTACGAAAATTTAGTACGGGAGTAGAGTATACGGGAGTAGCCTTCGTTAATTTTTGTTTCACACGAAAATATCCGGTCAAATTCATTTACCTAATTAAAGACAATTAAGGAGGCGTTCAAATACGCGTTAAACTGAGCGATGCGCAAATTTTTCGAGCTAAATCAACAACATTGCTGCAATTTGAGTCTTTGTTCATTGTCTTTACAATCGGATTATCTCCTTATTTCATAATTAATTTCTAACGGCGCTATTATCATTACTTACACACTAGTGCAATCGTACAAGTTAAAAATAAACAAAGGAATAGTACCAACTTTTGATAAGAAAAAGATTTCCGACACTGTGAGACATCATAGGATGGTTCTTTTAAAATCAAACAAATCTTGTCTGATACATTCACACCCAATACATCTAGCATACAGATAAATAAGGCAATCGGTTTATAATATAATCAATAACATTTATTTAATAAATCTCAGCACATATTTATAAAAAGAATACAAAATCACTAGAGAAGCGCCAAGAGATTACAGAGTATACCTAAATTTCGAGTATGACTTATTTCATCAAATAATTTACTATTTCGCATAGCACAGCCAATTATAGGCACTTTTGAACACAAATCCAATCAGTCGCAGGGAAACCAAAATAATTTTTTTAATTTTCAAGGAAAAATTCCTTTTTTTGTACGTTCAAATATCGACTAACTACTTATACAAAGTACGATATATACTCGTGAGGCATTACACCCCTTCGTGGATAAAACGTATGATTAACGGAATAATTTAGAAGATTCGTAATGTTTGCCGTATAAATATCGGCAAATCTGAAAAGTCGGCGTGAGAAGTAAGACGGGTTATGATATGTACGGAAAACGCTTCCGAACTGCGCGTTAAAAACAGTTTTTATCTTGTGTCGTAAATCATCGCGCTCCGACATCCATTTAGCTAGGACTTTCTCTTCATCAGGACCTTCCACATCTTGGTGATCTTCTATAACTTGCGTTAACATGTGTAGCCAATTTGCATTTTCTTTAAACTCTCGATTGTTCAGTGTATTGATTTCGTGCTAAAAAGAGAACAATTTTCACGTCTGTAATGTCAGTGTTAGGTTATGTGATATTGCGTACCGTTAATTCTGGAATTATAGCCCCCGTTCTCCAGCCATGTTCCAAAGTAACGTCAGCTAGGTCGCTGTAAGGATGGTCTCCGTAATATAAGACTTGATGGCCCCTCCAGCCGGTTAATTCTTGCAATTGTTTAACAGTTCCCTAAAATTTGACAAACACTCAAATTATCAAACAAATTATTCGATAAATCGTTTCAGAAAATTACTTCATAATAGATGACCCCTTTCTGTAATTTAACGACTCTATCCCATATGTGGATTCCACTCCTCTCGTCATAAATTCGTACAGGTCGTGAAGCATCAGTAAAAAATCTTGGTTTTCTTGCTTGGACGATTATAACATCAAAATAATTTTTCCAATCTGGACCGACAAGGAAATCCATACCACTATTTCTAAAATTATAGTTTAAATATATAAAAAAAATGTTATTTAAAAGAAATATACTCTTACACAAATTTATATGGGCTATTCGTCACCACAAACAACTTCTTATTTGCTGCCTTCAAGCGATCGAAATACATACGGAGGTTTTTGTTGGCCTCCAAGTAATGACCAACATTCTCCGGTACAATTTTATGCATCACCAGATGGGCATCAAATACAGAGTCCTAAAAAACATATTTTGTAAAACCAAAAATTATTTTAAACGATCAATTCTAACCTGTACATCCCGAAAGAGAATCTCCGGGTGATAATCTATTCGATTCTTTTCAAAATAGTCTGTCACGTTGCATAACAAACCCATCTCTGGAACTGAGAATAAATCGGCTAGCTGAATCATCTTAGTACTGTTATTCTGTAAACAATTAACAAACACTGCATTCATGTAACAATAAATATTGGAGCCTTAAACATTACATTCATGTAACAAAAATATTGGAACAACGTTGCATTATTGTAATATAAGTAATAAAGGAATGTTGCATGCATGTTGCATTCTTGTAACAAATATTATAACAATATTTCATTAACGTAATATAAATAAAACATTGTAGAAATATTGCAAACATGTTGCATTCATGTAACAAACATTCTGGCAATGTTGTATAAATGTTGCATTTATGTAACATTAATATATTTCTGAAATATTGCATTAGGAGTATGAAATATACGTACGCGGTCACCTCGATTGTTGCCCTCTACGTAAGCAATGGGTATTATTCTATTCTTGTAGAGGTCTAAAACTTCATCATCTGATAATGCTGTAAGGCCACGATACACCGATCCGAGCTGAATTTGTAAAAACGAATCTAGTTTGAGAAGAATGCCTTTCTCGATGTCATAATGCAGACCTCGTATTGCAAAATCTGGGATATATTCCAATTGCGATATTTCTTTCGGGTACTGAAAAAATATGTTGTAAAGACGAGTTATAATGTGAATATTAAATAATACGAACTTTGTACTGTTCAATCAGGATTTGTCGTCCCAAATTATATAAAAGATAATCCATGGTTGGTTTGTACAACGCAAGGGTGTAATCGTAATCGAACCCATAGATGTTAACCTCTTTGAGGTCAAGTTCATTGCATGCGAAGACACCTGTTAGGTTGACATCCCTTGGTAGTTTCTTGGCTGTTGATTACAATGAGTTACGACCTTTAGTAGGCTGTCAGTGGCAGATATATAGGTTAAGGTTGCAAAGAATTAGGTTAGGGGCGCTGCATTACATAAAAACGTCGTACTCACACTGACATAACGATTTCGTTTGATTATATTTTTCCTCTAATGCCGTTCTCGAAATAAGTCTACGTTGTCTCTCGTGGACTCTTTTGAAACACAGTCTTTTGAAATTAAGCACGTTCCTAAAGCTTCGCGATAACATCATATCAGATCAACTTATCAGATGCATTTGATAAGGTCAAGCGGTCGCACTTCCTGATCTTCTAATTCAATCTCCTGTTTCGCATTGGGGACATACGGGGAAAATCATGTTTTCAAACGCTGATATTGACATTGATCTGATAAGAATTCATTGTTAGATAACTGCGAGATCAGCAAACGTGCGCGCTTTTCGCGGTTGCAAAACATGAGTGATGCCAAATCCGAATGGTAAAATTAGAACACGTTAGCACTAACAAGGATTTGATTTGCATCCTTGAACAAATTAGTTCTGAGGTCGCCAATTTTATTTATTTATAAATTGGGTTATAAAATTATCACACCACATCCTACTACGTAATAACATCAAAATAACCATTCAAAAAACTAAAATAATCTCGAATAAATTGTTAATTCAATTGTGGCATTTGAATTTGGTGCCTGAAGTGTTGGTCCGCGCTACCACTCTTAGATGGCGCCAGTGTCTTTCAGATTTTTATTTAAAATAGACTGTATTATTTCAATTCACTTATAAATTGAGTTATAATCTTATTATACCACCTAATAACATCTAAGTATCTATTAAAAACTAATAATACCTATCTAACCTATCACATAAATTATTGTATTGTTGAAGGTTATGATATGTGATGAGTGAGCGTGGTTTACCAAGCACCCATAGATGGCGCTTGTACTCTCCCAAATATTATTGACAAATATTTGCATTCACTGATCTGTAAAGTTGGTTTTTGTATTATAATTATAGGTTGATCAAAATAGCGTCCAGTGACAGTACGCACGATTCTAACACTCCTGAGAAGGAAGGAGAAGGAAGTGAAAATTTGGAAAATAATGAAATCTCAATGAAGTGCTGCAGAACCAGGGAGTGCTGTGTGCTTGTGTGCATCAACTGCCATGGAGTTTTCCACAGAAGATGCGTTGATAAGGCCTCAAACTCAAAAATTAGACGACTTGGAAAGGGTCAGGTTACATGCTGTGAAAAAAAAAAAACATCATAAATGAGAAGGTTGGTGAGGGGCAAAGAACCTGGAAGAAGAAAACAGGCTACTAAGATTGCTTATTGACGAAATGCAGGAGAAAAGCAGTATTTTAAGAGAAAACAGTAGACTACTCAGAGAAATTCGGATGGAAATCAGAATCAAAATCGAACAAAGAACCAAAACAAAACAACAATGGATGACCACTCTACCAAGACTACTCTAAATCCAGTTGGAAACATTGCTTTCGAACAGCAAGTCGTCAACGCCACACAAAATACAGTTGGCAAAGCTGCGGTCGAACAGCTAGCTGTCATAACAAAACCTAACCTTACCAATTTCAACAATGAACATGAACAAACACAGCGCAGGAAGAAAAATGATAACCCAACCAATGTACTAAGAGTACATTTGCTGAGAAAGTCAAGCAGGCTAGCTCAGAGACAACCGACGCCCCAATAAACTCCAACCCAAGAGGCGACTGGACCCTAATACTGCGAAAGCGTAAAACAAAACCCAGGAAGGTGGTAATTTGAGGAAAGATTGAACAAGGAAAAGACAAAGGAAGTCAGAACCTAAGAAAGCTGCTCTATATGTATCGAGACTACATCCAGATACCAAGGAAGAGGAATTAACTGAGTATCTACAGCCGGAATTTCAGGAAGTCGTGTGCGAGAGATTGGTGTCCAAATTCCCGCAATAGTATGCATCTTTTAAGGTGATGATTGATCTGGCTAACTTGGAGCGAGGAATGAGTAGCAGCACCTGGCCGTATGGAGCTTACGTAACTAGATTTTTTCAACGAAGCAAGAAAAATCCCCACATAACCTAACATTTGATAGCGCCAGAAAATCAAAAGGCCCTAGCATAGCCAAAAATAAATGTAAAGGAAACGGTATATACTCACCAGCACAATGAAAATGTAATCTGATGCATCTCAATATTCAATGTATTACAAATAATAATCAAGGAAAGAGATGTTCAGATTCTCTGCGTAAGCGAACACTGGCTGACTAAGGAAAATTATCAGTTATATACCCCACCAGAATATACTCTCATTAGCATCTATTGCAGAGAGCAACTTAGGCACGGAGGCGCATGTATATTTGTCAGAAATGACCAGGAGGATGAGCAAGTTGATGCGTTGAAGACGATGTCCCGTGAATCTCATTGCTAGCTGGCGGCATGCTACATTGGAACTACCGATACAGTAATCATATCAGCATGTCGATCCCCGACGGCTAGCATCGACATCTTTTTGGAAATATTAGAGGATGCCCTTACCTACGTGGTTTCAAATTTTGGAGACCATGTCGCTATAACTCTGGCCGGTGACGATTTCATGGATGTTCAGTGTCGGAGCCAGCAGAGAGTTACCCACCTACTAGGAGGTTTTGGCATGACACCAACCCACCAGGATAACAGCAGATTCTCAAACATGCATGGAGAATATCTTTACGAACGTCGCAAATACCCACGGTGAAGTGTAATTGCAATTGCAATATCTGACCATGAGGCATTGATAACGCCCGTACCACTACATAAGCCAGTAAAAGTCACACTGTACTAAGAAGACTTATGTCACAGTCAAGATGCCATGACTTCTACAACGACCTTGCTGCTGAGGACTGGACAGACGTGGAGGCTGCTGGAGATCCTGAGGAAAAAGTGGCCCGCTTTCTTGCGACCTTTCTAAGATGTTTTGAATTCCGTTTCCCCTAGAGAAGCGTTAGTTCTAATAGAAGGCCACACAAATATGATCCGGAGCTTCTTCAGATGAAGGAGACTATGGGTCTGATGTATGATACTTTCAGATACACCCTGAACCCGGATATTTATAGAAATACCGCAACTACAAACAGGGCTACTTACGCAGATGTAGTAACTACAACAGGAACTGCAACAATAACTTAATTCTCACAGCCGACAATAAGCAGAAAGCTATATGGAGCGTGATAAACAGAGAGACTGGACGCTATAAGACGAACAATCAACCAAACATGCTGTCCTGCAATACCTTTGCCTATTACTTCCCAGACATAATTCAGGGAATAATCGTCAACATGCCGCAGGACCCAACAGGCCAAAAAACCGGGGTCAGTTTGGATAACACTGTCGAAAAATCTATTTTTCTAACACCAACTTGCGCTGGGGAGATTATACACCACATTGGCAAAACAAAAGCAAAACATCTGTAGACGCTTATGACCTGAATGTAAAGATCATCAAAATGGTAGCTAATCCAATTGCCGAACCTCTGCTAAAGATTCACCTGGTTCCGAGATGGTATCTTTCCGAGGCAACTAAAGATAGGCAAGGTCACACCAGTACACAAAAAAGGTGACCACACTGATCTTTCCAACTACAGACCCATCACTGTGCTCCCTGTATTCGCCAAAATAATGGAGTCACTGATTACAGAAAGACTGATAAATTTTGTAAGCGCAAACGACATTATTAACGCTCGTCGGTATGGCTTCCAGAAAGGGAAGGGAACACGGGATGCTCTCCAAGAAGTGGTGAGCACTGTGGTGACGACCCTGGAGGACGGGCATCAGTCCCTAGCAGCAATGTGTGACCTGTCCAAGGCTTTTGATTGTGTCTCCCACAAAATCCTCCTATCAAAACTTCAACACTATGGAGTGAGGGGGGTGGCCTATAAACTGATCGCTTCTTATCTGCAGGATCGTCAACAGCCGGTTGTCTGCGGTGGTCGGAGAAATGATAGGTTGGGAACTTGAAGGGTGGCTCAGGGATCGTTGGTCGGACCTCTTCTGTTCATCTTATACATTAACGATCTGCCAACCTGTGTGAAAACTGGCCGACTGGTACTGTACGCTGATGACACCACATACATGACCAGGTGTGTGAATAGAGGCGAGGGTGAGGCAAAGACGCAGAGGGCAACAGAACTCCTAAGTACGTGGTTCACCGACAATGACCTAGCTCTAAATGCCAACAAGACTACGTTGATCCTTTTCTTCACCACCAGAAGAGAACACATGGAGAAAGACGTGGCGTCATTTGTGGGCGTGTTGCTGGACTCCAGGATGACGTGGCTGCCTCATATTGAAGCACTGGAATCAAAGCTTTCGACAGCCATTTATGCTGTGAGAAAGACGAGAAAATGCATCAGCGACTCGGCTTGTAGACTGGCATATTATGCGCTATTCCACTCAAGGATGACATGGCCTGACGGTCTGGGGTGGCTCAGGGCATGCACACAGAGTTTTAGCTCTACAAAAAGAGCTGTTCGGGCGCTGACTGGGGCGGCTTCCACCGAGTCCTGCATACCTGCAGAGTCTGCAGAGTCCTGCAGACTCGATTAGGTATCCTGACCCTGGCAGGGGAATTTGTCCTCCAAATGGTGATTGAGACCCTGAAGACCAGACAGACCAAACGATGCCACATCCATCAACATGCAACCAGAGCCTGTGAGACTTTGGAGGTACCTTATAATAGGCTGCGCACGACATCCACAGCTGCGAGGATCTTTAATGCGGTCCCTGGCAAAATAAGAGCGCTCCCCCAGAGGCACTTAATTGAGCAGCCCATTTATACCGCCATGGAGTTTCTACAGCAATAGTTTTCTTTATTAATTTTTACAATTTTGCTGATATTATTACCATGAAGTGTGTGTGACCTCAGCTGTATTTTTTGAGTCTTGGTATAAAATATTATTATTATAAAAGAAATGGAATTTGGCGTATATACATAGAACGGCTAAGTCATTGTCTGACAGCTAAATAGGGTTAAACGTAAACATATTTTAGCCATAGAAGTACCCACACCTAACGCGCCTACGAGCCGGGACTGAATAACCTTAGTGGGCAAAAATTCAAACCGACCAGTCAGGGACATATATATTAGTTTATATAGGGCCGCATAGGTTCGCGGATCACATAGAATATTGTTAATTTAAAATGAGAATTTCACCTGCTGTCGCAGCAGTAACATTTATAATGGTATTCTTCAAGCCATCGTGCAATTCCAATTTAGCTCATCCACGTCGACAATAAGCTTTGTAGTGCCCAACGGAAGTATTACAAACTGGGTTATCGAATGCTATACCAACTCGTAGGTTGAATGTTGAATTGCATATTTTAATATGTAGTTTCTGGTAGTTGGATTGTTTGAAAGAGCACAATGCCAATACTTCAAAGTTTACCTTTTTTGACAGAAATATTAACTATTTCATTGCATTTATGGCAATACTTGGTGATGTTCCCACGGGCTAAATATTGATCTAGAAACAACTACAAACCATTTGAAATGCCATGATCTTCTAATGGTTTGATAAGGTGCATGTTCTGCACGTCGTAGTTTCAGTGATATTGCGAACATTGCGCAATAACTTGTCTGCAATATTTGAACTGGCAGTTTAGTAATCCATTGACTACTTGATTATCCACAAATGACAGTAACAAAAATGCCGTACTTTTGTATAGGGATGCCGCCTCTGTATCTACCTCTGCTTTTACATCTTTTCAATGACTTTTGGCCATTTTCCGCAATCAATGACCATGATTGACTATGTTTTTGAATTTTCGAAATTGCTACCAATGTAGCATACGACCGCCGTGTTTCTATGGTAACCGTCAAAATCACTATGGCGGTCGTAATTCAAAATTAGTAGGGGTTTTGAAAATTCCAATTCAAATTCAAGGTCATTCGATTACAGAAAATGGTCAAACGTTGAAATTGTGAATATTCAACTATTTACTATTATAAATCGCAATTGCGAACATATTTTAATTAAAGTCATCGGCAAAATCACTCTGTGGGCTGTAATTCAAAATTGGTCAAAATTGTAAAATGGTCGAACGTAAAACTTGCAGAAAATCAAGTATTACAAGCACGAATGAGATATTAAAACCAAGTATGGGCGGAGACTTGGGGTGTCAATATCTCAAAACGGAGGGTGGTCAAACGAAATAAAAATATGGTCAAACATGGTCAAACGATGGTGTAATACAAACTTCAAAATTCCAACGATGAGGGACCAGCTTCACGGTAGTCCCTATTTTAAAAATGCCTATATCTCAAGTAACAAGTAACAAGTAACGAGTACCGTAATTCAAAATTAGTAGGGGTTTTGAAAATTCCAATTCAAATTTAAGGTCATTCGATTACAGAAAATGGTCAAAAGTTAAAATTGTGAATATTTAACTATTTACTATAATAAATCGCAATTGCGAACATATATTAATTAAAGTCATCGGCAAAATCACTTTGCCAGCTGTAATTCAAATATGGTCAAATTTGGAAAATGATCAAACGTAAAACTTGCAGAAAATCAAGTATTACAAGCACGAATGAGATATAAAAACCAAGCATGGGCGGAGACTTGGGGTGCCAATATCTCAAAACGGAGGGTGGTCAAACGAAATAAAAATATGGTCAAACATGGTCAAACGATGGTGTAATAAAAACTTCAAAATTCCAACGATGAGGGACCAGCTTCACGGTAGTCCCTATTTTAAAAATGCCTATATCTCCAAACCGGTGGGTGGTCAAACGAAAAAAGTATGGTCAAACATGGTCAAACAAATGGTCAAACGATGGCGTAATAAAGTCTTGTAAATTCCAATAATGGGGGGCTACCGTGAAGTTGGCCCCCCATGTTGAAAATGTAAATAACTCGTAAACGGTGGGTGGACAAACGAAATAAAAAGATGATCAAACATGGTCAAACAAATGGTCAAACGAGGGTGTAATAAACAGTTCAAAATTCAAATGATGGGGGGGGGGGGGGGGGGGGGGGACTTCACGCACCTCAGTTCTCTTCATATTATGTGGTATGTACGCTAGAAACAAAACTGAGAGGCAAATTAAACTAAAGTAACTAAAACTTTTAAAATGTGGCATAGATAGGTAACCGAGAAGTTTTTTCTTTAATATGGGATTGAAAACGGTATAGAAAGAAATGATAAATAACGATTACCTATACTTTCTCTTTTCCGCCAAAATTTAGCATACGGAATAGGAACGAGATCGACGGCTGGTTCCGATTATTGCCAACAATCGATGTTGCGCGTCCGTCGTCGTAGTCGATGTGAGACGAAAGAAAGATCTTCGAAACTGGCGAATGCAATAAATAGAGGAATACATAAATTGGAATGGTCAATTCTTATACAACGTTATGTGTGTTTCACTGTTAAGCTCGCAGCGCCAATTTAGTATTAATGAACGATCCAGCGCTGATGTTGTTCCGGTAACCTACAAATGCGCGCAACAGATGCGGCGAGCCGATCGCGCCGACTGCTCATGTATTTTACACTACGATCTATATACTAGTTTATATTTATGCGAATGCCTCTCCGCTACTTTTTATACCTACATACATACAAATGTAAATAATTTCAAACCGACGGAGACTTCCTATTTCACTACGCACGCTCGGACCGGCGGCCGATCCGACTCAAATAGGATAATCGCCGGCTCATTTATTCCGAAATGAGCAAAACAACACCCGCCGGCATTAAAATATACCTACACGACCAAAAACCGCGGCAATTAGCATTTCTTTTTGATAGCCGCGACCTAATCTGACAACCGCATACATTTCCTGCGTCAAAAACAATTCTAAAAATAAAATCGGTTCGCTCATCTCTTAGTAATCACTATAAATATGAAGAGGTTTAGCACATTGGCGCTTAGGAAGTTGTCGGTGTGGACGCGCCTTGACTGTCTCCAACGCTATGTAGTCAGCCGACAAACCACAACACGAATATCTACCCCCCTGACTGGTCAGTTTGAATTTTGGCCCACTATGAAGGTTATAATTCGGTCCTGCCGCGCAAGCGTGTTAGGTGTGGATGCCCTCTTCTAGGCTTAAGATATCTTAACGTTAAACCCTATTTAACTGACAGATAATGCCTTTGAGGTTCTATATACGTCAAATTCCATTTGATCATACGAAATTATAATATGAAAACTATCTTTCCAGACCAGTGTAACGCAAATATTGTCAGTGATATTTGGGAAAGTACAAGCGCCACACACAGAGAAATGGTTGTCTAATATTAAAAAAATAACATTCTTTAACATAATTTGTTTGTTCTAAGATAACACATACCTATAATAAGACTTCTTTAATATAAAACAACCTAAATATTAGCTTTAAGAAAACGATTGTTTTGATTTAAAAAGTCGTTGTTTTGAAAATAATGTGATTGTGCTATTATTCCGTCAATGTACCTGACGTATACAGTGTGTCTCATAGGACGTTGGATTGTATGGGTACTTTTGTAATTAATAGAGATAGAAAGTCGGTTAAATGGGCAAAATAGTGCATATTTATGTGCTCTTTCGTAATCTGTTCAGAAAACAGTTGAATTCCAAATGATTTCCAAGCTATTTTGAAAAACCAAAAAATGTAATTTTTTAGTTATGGTCATAACTTCTTTATTTGTAATCCCATCAACCGTTTTGACGTTATAAAGCCAATTTTTGGTCTACAATTGCCATATTGCTTTTCAGATATTTTTTCTGAATAATTTGGTATGCCACTTGCCGTATATAGAACGCAATAAGCCAACAAAATTTGATTTTTTTTTAATATCTGAAAATCGCATGGTGCCGTGAAAAACACATTTGAGTGATACAGTATTTATCTGCCCATGGTCAAGTTACAGTAACCTTTTGGAATGTATTTATTTGTACTAACTACACAACATAAAAAAGTATGAACAATTTAACAAACTAAATAAAGTTTTTAAAAATCTCGGCATTTTCATGGAAGCATTTTTCGCAGCATTCCGTAATATAACCACCATACACGTTATTTTTTCAGTCACTCCATAGATAAAAATCACAAGGGGTAAGATCCGACAATCTTGGTGGCCATAATATTTCTGAATAGGTAGCAAATACTCTCCGTTTGTCTTATATCGAATTAGTTCCCCACAATTCGGGCATTATGTGCAGGTGCTTCCTCTTGTTGGAACCACATACCTTATAGTAAAGCCAACGGTATATCGTCCATTCTTTTGTTCCACGTCCTCAGAGAGCAATATTGTCGATACATCTCCGAAGTTTATTTTTGTTATAAAATATGGTCCGGTTAATGGGTTGGCCACTATACCGCAGCATACATTAAAACCAAACCGCACCTGATTATGGCGCGGTACAAAAAGTGCTATTTTCTGCGGAGCCAGTCTTCTTTCAGTTAAAAATACCGCCGTGAGACACACTGTATATAAAACAACGGTTGTTTTGGATCTAAAAAGGTTGCTGTGAATTAAGACAACGTTTCGTTGTGTGCACACAGAGAAATTGTTATCCACTGTTAAGAAAATAACATTCTCAACATAATTTGTTTCTTGTAAGATAACACATACTTATAATAAGACTATTTCTGTAAAATAACCTAAATATTTGCTTTAAGAAAACGATTGTGTTGATTTAAGAAAATTGTTGTTTTGAAAATAATGTGAAGGGTGCCGATAGATGGCGTTTTAGTTTCTCGTCGTAGGAGAGGTCTCCTAAAGAGTATATAACCGCATTCATATCTACGCAGCATCAGTGATTGTACTATTATACCGTCAATGTACCTGATGTAGAAATGTCCAACAGCTCTAATATGGATGGAGACTAAGAAGGGACACCTGTCTTCTCTAGTTAGAAAAGGATGCTTTAATTGTGCATTCCATCTAAAATATTGCTTTCATAATAATATGTTCATATTTAAAAGAAGTAGGTGAATGTTTAATCCAAGAATGTGAGCAGATTAATCTAACTACGCAACCTTTTGATTTAAAGAACAAATTCTTAGGTCAAATCAGTATAGTATCTATTTAAAATTATACAATCTTAAAGTAAAATAACCGGTCAAACCATCGGTTTTCTTCATTTAACGATAGGTATAGATTCTTGCGTATATATACAACAACCGTTGTTTTGGATTGACAAAAGTTGCTTTGAATTGAGACAGGGGCGTAGCTACGCGGAGCTGTGGAAGCAAACTGCTCCAGGCGCACTAGTAGAGGGGGCGCAAAATTCGAAGAGAAATAACAAAACTTTTGTGTAAAAAAATGGCCAGAATTTGTAAATAAAATTATAAGGGCCATGTACTATGCGCGCCAAAAAAAGTCGTACACCTTGTAGCTTTGTAAATGGTTCATTTATATCCAATACGCCGTCATTTTAACATTAATCATAGGTATGAAACATGCACCTGGCACCAACTGTCATGTAGACAAGCTAGAATTACATGATGTCAAAATTAGCCGTACGACTTTTTTTGCGCATATAGTACATTTGACTTCTATAAATGATTGTTTTTTTAAGCAAGCGCACTTTATATCTATTTATCTACCACTCACATATAATAAGTTCATTGCATACGTATCGCATACGCATCGCATACGCATACGCATACGCATATTGCATACGTATTGTAAGTTTTGTTATTATTTTAATGGTAATTTTATTTTATTGCGTTTGTATATTGCGGTTGTAACTGAGGATATCAGAATTTTTAAAATTCTCAGATTAATAATTACAAAAAACGAAAAAAAGAATAAATTATAGACCATAAGATTTGATTATTTACATTACAGCACACTCAAAAAACGAGAATAGTAGATTATCGCGTCTGAGCCCAGTGAAATTATGTAAGCAATTCACTTCCGAAAAATTCAAACCCAGTGGGATTTTTAAAAATCCCTTTGATTTGGCATTAGAAATAACGTGTAAAAAGGACAACCAGACAACAATGGATTTTTTACGAAACTTCTAGATCTTTTAATTCTCTACATAAAATGTGTACATGTACATCTTTTAAGTACGATTTGGCGTTTTCAAGTTATACATATGAAAATACTTCAAAGGCACGTATAACGTTATTTGTATGCTGGGTGATCCATTCCATGTCCCAAGTATTTGAAAACATGATGGAGCATCATATTTAATAATATGAAAAATAATAGCGTGCAATTAAAACTTGCCCCTTTGCGAGATAGTCCTTCAGAAGGTTAAGATGGCTTATTAGTGTAAATGTTCTTAAAACTACGCTAGTAAAAGATACTAGTTTTTGAAAAAATCCATAAAATACCATGCCGGTATTTATATAAAATACTTGTGAAGCACATGTGAACACATTTGAAGAATATTTGGGTTATTTTAATTTGTTAGCAATCGAAAACAGCCAGCTGTTGACTAATTGCTTTTTATTGTCATAAAAACCTAAACTGAGTTTCGCAAGGATTTTGTGTAAATAAACTCTGTTTTAGGATCAATTTTGAATTGAAAAATTGCAATTGAAATTGGTGTACATTAAATTAAATGTTCAAAAATGCCAGACCTCTTCCAAAAACAAGGGGGTGCAGAGGGTTTTCTTGCTCCAGGGCGCTGAATATGTAGCCACGCTATTAAATTGAGTAAAAAAAAAAAAAAAATTTTGGAGACTAATGAATAATTTGAAAATTCCAAAATTTTTAAAAACGACATGAAAATATTCAAGGCATTTGTTTATTATTTATAAACCATTATAAACTGCTATTATATGAAAGAATTCTTATTATTATAAAACTGTTTAAACAATTTAAAGAAATATTTATTTGATACCTACATTTTCTTTTTTATTCTATTATTTTACTTTCTGGGTGGGGCCCCATAGGTATTTTGCCTAGGGGCCCCGACTATCCTTAATCCGCAACTGGATACCGTTGATTGTCAACGAATATAGATAGTTAGGCAATTACAATTCTCAAGTTATTTCGCATAAAGTAAATCTCTACTTATTCCAGATAAATCATACTAGAATCTCAAATCAGCATTATTTTCTAAACGGCTTTCTTAAATCAAAACAATCGTTTTCCTAAAGTAAATATTTGGATTGTTTTATATTAAAGAAATATACTTACCTATTACAACTAACAGGAAGGAATGACATTTTCTTAACTTTAGTCAACCATTTCTGTGTGTGCGTAACATTTTTTTGTGTGAGCTAGAGGACCGATATCGTACCAAAAGATGGCGTTGCCGTCGTTCCCAAACTCGTGTGAGTAGTGATCGCGTCTCTACTGTAATTATAGTACGTATCGGCCAATAGAAAGTAGATAAAAATACTTTAAAACCTTAGTGTCAAGGTCATATATAGGCAGTGTGTAGAATCCGGATACGGATGTAACCTAGATTTCTCTACTTCTCTGCCGGTGTGTATCTGTTGCTCTTTCGCTGTAACAGTGCAACGATCCATCGAATCGGCGTTCTGCTACCATTAAGAAACCGATGTAAAATAACATAAAAGTGAATTAACATATTTAGTCGAACGCAACGGCACGTCGCCGAGGCTAATTTCTTTCATTGATTTAGCGACAACACCGAACGATTATTGAGACTCAACACCGACATCCGACCACTTTTCAGCACCAAAAACCATCTACTTTCTCCAAAATATCATCTGGAACGGTGTGCTCAAATATCTTCCACTCCACTGTTCTGATTTTACAACCATTCTACTCGTATACTTACACAAAAGATCTTCTTATTATAATTTGAACACCTTACTTGATTAGGTGAGTACCAGGCATTATTCTAACGTGCAGCCGGACAGTGCAGTGCTGTGCACAACGCCATGATTTGAAGACAAGAATTCGAAGCAAATCAATATAAGAATGAAACTGTGTCCAGCCCTCTCTAAAGGGCAACGAAACAATTTTGCACTAGGTAATATCCAGCTGGTCCGCTTAGTACCCTTATAATCATGTAACTACCCTTTACACCACCCAATAGGGTGGTGTGCCACCAGAATTGCGTTTGGACACAGATAATACCGCGTACTTTAGTCTTGATTTCCAATTGGAGAGAATAATTTCCAAAATGGTATGATGTATTTCGTAAAGGGAAAGATTGAACCCTTGGCATCAACAGGGGCCATTTTGTCGCCAGCAAGTCGGTACTCTTCACAGCTCGATCGGTACTTGTGTTGTGGCGCTCTTCGTTGCAGGTCAAGTCTTTAGTCTTTAGTCAAGTCTAAAACGGAAAAAAAATTAATTTGGACTGCTTCTTACAAATACAAATGTATATTCAAAAGTCATTCAAGTTTCTAGCTTAAGGCTTTTCCTAGAACTTTTATTTGGTTTATTTTTTATAGCCTATGAGGATCAGATATTGACACGTTACGTTTCTTCTTGTTAAAACGGTGTTGGTATAGCAGAAAACATGCGGAATAATTGTATTTTTGATGATGTGGAATCTGCATCTTAGGTAAGCGTTAACTAAGAACAAACATTATGAAAGCGACAATGTTAGAAAAAGAAAGAGGAAGTTATAGTGTATTAAAAGTAACATTACTAAACTATGAAAACTGCATCACAAATTTAATAATAATAATAATAAATTCCAAATTGCCCAAGGCCCCATGATGGCATACCGCGCCGCTGCTTTGGAAACAAAAACGGAGGAAATTTATAAAAAAATATTTACAATTTTTAAAAACATAAATACGGATTAAGTACCTATTATGCTTGGATAACAAAAATTAGGTTTTGTTGAAGTCGGGCAATCAGGGCGCTGAACACGCGCTGGTGACATATAATTCTTGTTTGCACACCTCGTGGCCCAAACCGTAATCGAAAAATACCGCCTTAGCAGAAAGTATACAACGATCCACATAAAAAAACTAAATTGAATCAACTAGAGAAAAAATGGTTAATATACGTTACGGAGCGATGGCTTGCATAACTTTCTCCAGATGAGATTAAGTGGGTCAACCTTGAACGAGACCTTCACTGCTCAGGTACACTCAGTGCGCTGCTATTGAAAATATTTCACCTAAACGCCGCTCGATCTGAATACTAGGTATATTACAAATGAAAATGTTTAACGACATAATTTGTCAAATTAATATTCTAGGTTAATAATATGGTGATGTATAGGCGGGATGTAAATTTTAAATAAATCAAAAATTACAGCCACAACCTGGATTTGAACCAGGGACCTTTGCTGTAATTTGATGAACGAAAATGACTTCATTATTTGAACGAACTGTCATTATTATACAACGTTAGTGTCATTATTATATTTGGCGTGTATCATGATGGGGATTATATAGTCACAGATACGTATGCAATGAACTTATTATATATGTGACTCCCCTCCATCCATACCAAAAAAAATGATAAGTATTTAATCTTAGTAATTGTACAGCATAATAGGATTTAATGAAGAATAAACGCGGTGTACAATGGAAACGGATTGGTGGCTACGATGGAAACGGATTGGTGTCTAGTGAAAGCTATGATTCAAGGGTCAGGGGACAAGATAGTCGCTAGACTGGAGCGTCGCGGGGCAAGGGGGCACCGCGTTACCGAGAAATAACAATGGGCCTGATACGGTTGAGGTAATGTAAAAATGCCTTCCTATACATCGGGAGAAGCCAAACGCGAGACACTTTCACTCCCAACAGGATGTTGGAATTAGTCTGGGCACCGACATCGGGTCTTTCTCTTTTTTCTTTCTTACTTATTTTCTCTCTACACACACACACACTCACACGTGGAGTAACCTGTGATTTAATACGTTTTAAACTTAACCACAAGAAATATACTGCGTGACAAGGAGAAACGAACACCAAGAACGTCCTGTGAACGTGTACTTATTAAATTAGTGATACAGCTTTCATAGTTTTTAGGAGATCTTACTTTTAATAAACTAGAATTTCCTCTTTCTTTTCCTTACATTGTCGCTTTCATAATTTTTATTCTTAGTTAACATATACCTACGATTCCATATCATCAAAAATTACTATTATTCCGAATGTCTTCTGTTGCCGTTTTAACAAGAAGAAACGTATAACGTGTCAATATCTGGTCCTCAAAGTTCAGAAGAAAGAAACCAAATAAAAGTTTTAAGGGAAAGTCTTAAGCTAGAAACTGGAATGACTTTTGTCCCTGATGTCCCTGAGGTCAGTCGTTTAAATGTTACAAGACGAGTAAATGTTAAATAAAAGGATTACTACCGTGTCAATAGTTTGTCTTTTTGGAAAATGACTTAAGCTAAAAATACGAAAACTAGAAACTAGAAACTTGAATGACTTTTGAATATACAGGGTTCTGCGTTTGTAAGAAGCACACAAAATTCAATTTTTTCCTGTTTTTTTAACTATTTTAAATTACAAATTGAACTGTGAAAACAGCATATCCCTGAGGTCAGTCGTTTAAATGTTACAAGACGAGTAAATGTTAAATAAAAGGATTCCTACAGTGTCAACAGTTTGTCTTTTTGGAAAATGACTTAAGCTAAAAATACGAAAACTTGGAATTTTTATTTTACAGACATTGTTAAGCGTCCATCTTTACAGAATATAATTCCATAATAAAGGAAAATGTGTCGATTGATAATCTTCGAAGAATTCATACCTACAGTTTTTTCTCTTCTTAGTCAAGGGTTTCCTATTAGTCTCAAGATTACAAGATTAGAGAATGTTTCTTTTTTGGCAAAAAATGTGTTTAACTGTTAAAACTGTCCTCTTTAGGCCCCACAAGCAAGACTACTCTAAAATTTAAATTCAAAAGTTTTAGGAAAAGACTTAAGCTAGCAACTTAAATGACTTTTGAATATACAGGGTTCTGCGTTTGTAAGAAGCAGGCAAAATTCAATTTTCTCCTGTTTTTTTTTTTAACTATTTTGAATTACAAATTGAACTGTGAAAACAGCATGTCCCTGAGGTCAGTCGTTTAAATGTTACAAGACGAGTAAATGTTAAATAAAAGGATTTCTGCCGTGTCAATAGTTTGTCTTTTTGGAAAATGACTTAAGCTAAAAATACGAATGCTTGGAATTTTTATTTTACAGATTTTTTAAGCGTTCATCTTTACAGAATAGAATTCCATAATAAAGGAAAATGTGTCGATTGATAATCTTCGAAGAATTCAACCCTACAGTTTTTTCTCTTCTTAGTGAAGGGTATCTTATTAGTCTCAAGATTACAAGATTAGATAATGTTTTTTTTTGGCAATAAATGTGTTTAACTGTTAAAACTGTCCTCTTTAGGCCCCACAAGCAAGACTACTCTAAAATTTAAATTCAAAAGTTGTGGGAAAAGACTTAAGCTAGAAACTTGAATGACTTTTGAATATACAGGGTTCTGCGTTTGTAAGAAACAGACAAAATTCATTTTTTTCCTGTTTTTTTTAACTATTTTAAATTACAAATTAAACTGTGAAAACAGCATGTCCCTGAGGTCAGTCGTTTAAATGTTACAAGACGAGTAAATGTTAAATAAAAGGATTTCTACCGTATCAATAGTTTGTTTTTTGGAAAATGACAAGCTAAAAATACGAAAACTTGGAATTTTTATTTTACAGACTTTTTTAAGTGTTCATCTTTACAGAATAGAATTCCATAATAAAGGAAAATGTGTCGATTGATAATCTTCGAATTCATATCTACAGTTTTTTCTCTTCTTAGTCAAGGGTTACTTATTAGTCTCAAGATTACAAGATTAGATAATGTTTCTTTTTTGGCAAAAAATGTGTTTAACTATTAAAACTGTCCTCTTTGGGCCCCACAAGCAAGACTACTCTAAAATTTAAATTCAAAAGTTTTAGGAAAAGACTTAAGCTAGAAACTTGAATGACTTTTGAATATACAGGGTTCTGCGTTTGTAAGAAGCAGACAAAATTAATTATTTTCTTGTTTTTTTTACTATTTTAAGTTACAAATTGAACTGTGAAAACAACATGTCCCTGAGGTCAGTCGTTTAAATGTTACAAGACGAATAAATGTTAAATAAAAGGATTTCTACCGTGTCAATAGTTTGTCTTTTTGGAAAATGACTTAAGCTTAAAATACGAAAACTAGGAATTTTTATTTTACAGACTTTTGTAAGCGTTCATCTTTACAGAAAAGAATTCCATAATAAAGGAAAATGTGTCGATTAATAATCTTCGAAGAATTCATACCTACAGTTTTTTCTCTTCTGAGTCAAGGATTACTTATTAGTCTCAAGATTACAAGATCAGATAATGTTTACTTTTTGGCAAAAATGTGTTTAACTGTTAAAACTGTCCTCTTTGGACCCCACAAGCAAGACTACTGTAAAATTTAAATTGAAAAGTTTCAGGAAAAGACTTAAGCTAGAAACTTGAATGACTTTTGAATATACAGGGTTCTGCGTTTGTAAGAAGCAGACAAAATTAATTATTTTCTTTTTTTTACTATTTTAAATTACAAATTGAACTGTGAAAACAACATGTCCCTGAGGTCAGTCGTTTAAATGCTACAAGACGAGTAAATGTTAAATAAAACGATTTCTACCGTGTCAATAGTTTGTCTTTTTGGAATATGACAAGCTTAAAATACGAAAACTAGGAATTTTTATTTTACAGACTTTTTTAAGCGTTCATCTTTACAGAAAAGAATTCCATAATAAAGGTAAATGTGTCGATTGATAATCTTCGAAGAATTCATACCTACAGTTTTTCTCTTCTGAGTCAAGGGTTTCTTATTAGTCTCAAGATTACAAGATCAGATAATGTTCTTTTTTGGCAAAAAATGTGTTTAACTGTTAAAACTGTCATCTTGGGCACAACAAGCAAGCCTACTCTAAAATATAAATTCAAAAGTTTTAGGAAAATATTTAAGCTAGAAACTTGAATGACTTTTGAATATACAGGGTTCTGCATTTGTAAGAAGCAGACAAAATTCAATTTGTTCTTGTTTTTTAACTATTTTAACTTACAAATTGAACTGTGAAGACAGCATGTCCCTGAGGTCAGTCGTTTAAATGTTACAAGACGAGTAAATGGTAAATAAAAGGATTTCTACCGTGTCAATAGTTTGTCTTTTTGGAAAATGACCAGCTAAAAATACGAAAACTTGGAATTTTTATTTTACAGACTTTTTTAAGCGTTCATCTTAACAGAATATAATTCCATAATAAAGGAAAATGTGTCGATTGATAATCTTCTACGAATTCATACCTACAGTTTCTTCTCTTCTTAGTCAAGGTGTCTTATTAGTCTCAAGATTACAAGATTACATAATGTTTCTTTTTTGGCAAAAAATGTTTTAACTGTTAAAACTGTCCTCTTTGGGCCCCACAAGCCAGACTACTCTAAAATTTAAATTCAAAAGTTTCAGGAAAATACTTAAGCTAGAAACTTGAATGACTTTTGAATATACAGGGTTCTGCGTTTGTAAGAAGCAGACAAAATTCAATTTTTTTAACTATTTTAAATTACTAATTGAACTGTGAAAACAGCATGTCCATGTGGTCAGTCGTTTGAATGTTACAAGACGAGTAAATGTTAAATAAAAGGATTTCTGCCGTGTCAATAGTTTATCTTTTTGGAAAATGACTTAAGCTAAAAATACGAATGCTTGGAATTTTTATTTTACAGATTTTTTAAGCGTTCATCTTTACAGAATAGAATTCCATAATAAAGGAAAATGTGTCGATTGATAATCTTCAAAGAATTCATACCTACAGTTTTTTCTCTTCTTAGTCAAGGGTTTCTTATTAGTCTCAAGATTACAAGATTAGATAATGTTTCTTTTTTGGCAAAAAATGTGTTTAACTGTTAAAACTATCCGCTTTGGGTCCCACTAGCAAGACTACTCTAAAATTTAAATTCAAAAGTTTCAGGAAAAGACTTAAGCTAGAAACTTGAATGACTTTTGAATATACAGGGTTCTGCGTTTGTAAGAAGCAGACAAAATTTAATTTTTTCCTGTTTTTTTTAACTATTTTAAATTACAAATTGAACTGTGAAAACAGCATGTCCCTGAGGTCAGTCGTTTAAATGTTACAAGACGAGTAAATGTTAAATAAAAGGATTTCTACCGTGTCAATAGTTTGTCTTTTTGGAAAATGACTTAAGCTAAAAATATGAAAACTTGGAATTTTTATTTTACAGACTTTGTTAAGCGTTCATCTTTACAGAATAGAATTCCATAATAAAGGAAAATATGTCGATTAATAATCTTCGAAGAATTCATACCTACAGTTTTTTCTCCACTTAGTCAAGGGTTCCTTATTAGTCTCAAGATTACAAGATTAGATAATGTTTTTTTTTTTTGGCAAAAAAATGAGTGTAACTGTTAAAACTGCCGTCTTTGGGGCCCCACAAGCAAGACTACTCTAAAATTTAAATTAAAAAGTTTCAGGAAAAGACTTAAGCTAGAAACTTGAATGACTTTTGAATATACAGGGTTCTGCGTTTGTAAGAAGCAGACAAAATTCTATTTTTTCCTGTTTTTTAACTATTTTAAATTACAAATTGAACTGTGAAAACAGCATGTCCCTGAGGTCAGTCGCTTAAATGTTCTAAGACGAATTAATATTAAAAGAAAGGAATTAAACAATGTTAAAAGGATTTCTACCGTGTCAATAGCTTGGCGTTTTTGAAAATGCCTCGCTCAGAGGAGCCTAAATATCCTTGCAACGTTAATGAGGACTTGCATGGTGTGGTTGTCTATTGCGGAAATATATTTCCAAAATACTGGGTTACCTCCCCCCCCCCCCCTGGTTGTTGGAGGACTTGGGCAAATGACCATTAGTTGCAACTAATACCACTAGGTATAGTTGCAACATGTTGCTTATAATATTTATAAAATATCACTGTATCGTTTGGCAAACTACTTCCTTACCACAACCTTGAAATATTTTGTCAATAATGTCACTAATGTGCACATAATATATTAAAACTAATCGAAAACCAAAGTCGCTCAGTTGCAGTCAGCAGAGGTAGGAGCACAAGTGACCACAACACAAGAACCGACCGAACTGTGAAGCGAACCGACTTGGTGGCGACATTATAGCCCCTGTTGGTGCCAAGGGTTTTCCTCTTTACGAAATACATTATACCATTATTGAAATTATTCACTCCCACAGGGAGTTGGAAATCAAGGTCAAAGTACGTGTACATTCTCTCCGAAAAGTTTTTATGTGTTTACGCGTGTCCAAACGCAATTCTGGTGGATAATAGGGTGGTGTAAAGGGTAGTTACATGGTAATAAGGGTACTAAGCGGACCAGCTGGATGTTACCTAATGGACCACCCTAGCATGCAAATGGCTAATAACGCTGGTCTTATTAATGCGATAATTGGATGGAGAGTGGTGTGAAATTGTTTCGTTGCCCTTTAGAGAGGGCTGGACACAGTTTCCGAAATTGACTCATTCCAATATCGATTTCCTCCGAATTCTTGTCTTCAAATCATGGAATTTTTATTTTGCAGACTTTTTTTAGAATTCATCTTTACAGAATAGAATTCCATAATAAAAGAAAATGTATCGACTGATAATCTTCGAAGAATTCATACCTATAGTTTTTCTCTTCTAACTTAGTCAAGAGTTTCTTATAAGTGTCGCACAAGATTAGTTAATGTTTTATTAAATGGCAAAAGATGAGATTAATTGTTAAAACTCTCTTTGGGGCCGCACAAGCAAGACTACTCTAGAGTCCAAATTTGACATTTTTACTACGGTAATTTATTAAAGAATTAATTTATAGTTTATAAAAGATTGATTTTGGTCTCCAACCGGTAGAAGAGCAAATATAAAATTCCATGATCTTGATACGGTAATGAATTTGTCATTACTGGCATGGTGTGGTTGTCTATTACGGAAATGAGTATCCAAAATACTGGTTTGGGACCCTGGTTTGGGAAAACAAAGTAAGTATTGCTGGCGTTTGAATACCGTTTAGAAGTTTGTTATTTAGTCCAAAGGATATAATTATGCATTGCCTCATCAAAAACAAACAAGTGGTAATTATTACTAACCTAATAACTGTATAAGTGGTGCAATTCGTCAGACGAAAAACGCTAGCGTTTGATAAATGGTCCATCGTCCATCTGATTTAGAAAGTGTTGAATCGGATAGAATAGAAAAAAGTGTAGCAGAGGAGCTAACGCACTCAGCTGTTGATAATTAAACTATTACCACTATTTCAGTAATTATAAAACGCCGGCAATTATTTCAAAAATAAGTGGTACATGTATTGCATGACCTGAATGCCTCTCGATTCAATTTATACAGCATACAAATATGCTGTATTATATCTCGTTTATTCGCAGTTAATTGTTTACGACGAGTCCACACGAATAATAATGCTTTCATTAAGTTTCTATTTTATATTTATTTCGGCAACGTATTTGTGGTCTAACGAGCGCAATTAACAAATTGTAACACCGTTTTTAGTAACTTTTGTCTAAGATTGGTCACACTGATATCAAATGCCATATGTCAAACGTAAATACACATAACCACAAACTGCATTTTTAGAATCGCTTGCAATTGCATAAACTGCCAAATATCTATATTCTATACATATTTAAACGTGTAGCATTGCAAAAGGGCCATGTATAATCATTCTAATAAACTACTTCACCGAAATTAGAATTTGGTTTCAATTATATGTACAGGGTGGGCCAAATTCAATGTTACTATAGGAGATCTCGGTAACTATGAGAGATGACGAAAAATGAGTAAGGTTTTTGTGTCGTCTTTTTTTGAGAGAAACTCAATGGTGAAAACCAAAATTAGCTGTCTTTTGTTTTAGAGTTATAACACAAAACTCGATTTTTCGCAATTTTGATACTTGTCGATATCTTTGTTATTTGTTAAATCAGACGAGTGATATTTGCACGTTCTTCAGGCACTTTTTCGATTAGAATTCAGTGGAATTCTCAGATTTTAAATATCTCTAATAGTTTTGAAGATATAACAAAAGGTTTTGTTTTTTAATGGTAACCATAGCTGGCTATGACTATTGAAATAAATAGAGCCTTTTTTCCTCTTTTCAACGATATATAACATGCTGGTCCAAAATGTTCCAAAAGTAACGTTTTATTGAATAACATGAAATTAGTATATATCAGAGGCAATATGATTATTGTCTTCGAGATTTCTTTGAGTTGGCGTATGTCACTAGTAGTTTGACACTACTAATCAGTGAAATTAGTAAAACATCATTCTTTTATTTTAATTGGAAATTACGGAATGTCGTTTGAATAGTATGAAAAATGCGCAATAATCGAATGCTTTATTCAAAGTAATAACAATAATTGTGATATAACATCCGAAACATAATTCAATCGTTATCCAGGTATTGCACTACAGCACAAACTTGTTTTTGGGATTAAAAGAACATCTCATCAATTACGGGTTGATTAATATGCCAAAAGCCGAACATTGTGATATGGAAGTGGTGTGCAAAAGAAACTGTCATGAAAGTATGTAGCCGTGATCCTACAATTTCCAGTCGTCAATCGTCACTTGATATCGGCGTGTCGAGGGTATAACGGAAAGGTTAAACATTGCAGGATACATTGTTTTATTCGAAGTAAAATAATGAGATAATTACATGGATAAAAAATAAAAATAAGATTACCTACTACAAACTACTTTAACCATTTTTCAAATTCTCCATTTTTATTGATGCATAAATTATATCTCTTCGCAATACATACTTCGAAGAGCGTTGTTTATAAGAATATTTGGAACGGCATTGATGATACATTCTTCAAAATGCTGCCTTAGGTCCTGAATGTCGCTATGTGATCTACTATATCATTTGTTTTTAATGTGCCCCCAAAGAAAAAAATGCAAAGGTGTAAGATCTGGTGATCGTGGTGGCCATCTCACTGGCCCGTTGTTTACAATCCACCGGTTTTCAAAATTTATATTCAATAATTCCCCTCTCCATTAGTGGCAAATTGTCCAAAAATTCATTCACATTATGATGGTTTACAATATCGTAGTACCGGTCGCCATTAGGATGTCCCTCGTAAATATGGTATGCTGAAATACGCTCGCCAAGCACGGCACACCAAACACTAAAACCAAAACGTCCTTAGTTTTGCACGTTGACGGTACGGTAAGGATTGACATCAGACCAATAGTGCACATTGTGCTTATTACAAATTCCGGCACTGCTGATGTAGGCTTCATCAGTCCATATAACTTTCTTAAAAAATAATGGATTCTGCTGAAGATTTTCACGGTACCACTGGCAAAACTCCATTCGTTGCTGAGGGTCTGTTGGTTGCAAATGATGTTGTTTTCTTAAAGCATATGGCCTAAATTTATGCTTCTTGAGGATTCTCAAAGCTCAACGTCTTGATACCCCATATTCAGTTTCTATTTCACGACTTGAAGTTGAGGGATTTGCAACTGCGGCTGCAACTGTGTTGGTGGCAGCTTCTTCAGCATTTTCAATATGGTAATATTTGGGTTTTGGCATACTAACTGACCCGTGATTGATGAGATTTTCTTTTAATCTTTCAAAAATAGATTTGTGAGGTTGTGTTCTTTCTGGATAACGATTGAAGTATGTTTCGGATGCAATTTCAGCATTGTTATTACTTTGAATAAAGCATTCGACCATTGCGTATTTTTCATATGATTCATACGGCATTTCGTAACTTTGAATTGAAATAAATATTCAAAAAAACGCAAAGTCAGTTAAGTCACTGATTAGTAGTGTCAAATCACTAGTGACATACGCCTACTCGGAGAAATCTCGAAGACAATAATTATAATTTCTCTGATATATACTAATTTCATGTTATTCAATAAAACATTTCTTTTGGAATATTTTGGACCGGCATGTTATATATCGTTGAATAGGGGGAAAAGGCTCTATTTATTTCAATCATAGCCAGCTATGGTTTCTATTTAAAAAACATAACTTTATGTTATATCTACAAAACTATTAGAGATATTTAAAATCTGTGAATTCCACTGAATTCTTATCATAAAAGTGCCTCAACAACGTGCAAATATTACCTTACTCATTTTTCGATATCTCTTATAGTTACCAAGATCTCCTATAGTAACATCGAATTTGGCCCACCCTGTACATATAATTGAAACCAAATTCTAATATAATTAAGTTTTTGGTTACTTCTTGAACATTTTGATCTAAATCAATATTAACATATTAATATGCTGATGCTGATGACTTTGAATAATAAATGTGAAGTAATAGTGGCAATTTGATAATCAAGTGATGAGAGAAGTAATCGGTTTGAAAAGTGGTAGCAGATTTAGGTCACAGTCTAGTTGCTGCAGACTGGTATTTCTATATAAGCGATATAATTTCTTGTGCGATTGACGATGGTTTTCTCACAATTAGGTTACTACCTTACTACACCTAAGCAGTGGCAACAGAAGCGTGCTTTCTTGTCGCCGATATAAAACCGCAATTCCGAACAAAAATTGGCCAATTTTAGAAGGAAATGAAACGTCAACAAAATTTATCGACGCTTGCTACAAACAACAAGATACATCCCACATTTTTTTCCCGTAACGGGCCAATGAATAAATTAATATATATATATACATTTGTGACGGTTGAAATTTATTAAATAGAAAGTTTGTTTACCGCCTGCAGTAAAATACAATCGGAAGCAGAATTTGACATATATATTTCGTAATTAAAATATAAACCTAAATCCGCTAACAATGTGGTGTGAACCTCCCATCTGTTTGGGAGCTTTAGTATTCAAAATGCGAAGACAATAAACAAAACGGTCTGGTGGGAGATTTCGGTAAACAGAGAACCTACTTATTTTGTTTGTTGACGCTCCAGTTATTAATTACAATATCAAATAATCTTCTTTACAATGATTGTCACTGCATACTTGCGTATCATTACCAGTGGTGCGTTATCCTATGGCCAAAAACTACCACACCATGCCAGTCCTCATTAATGTTACCAGCACATTAACATCTTTCATATCCTTATTATTACACAGTGTGTATAAAACGAAACGTAACCAGTCAATATATATATTTCTTTCTAAAAAGTTGACAGGAAAAAGATTCCAATAAACGTTTTAGGCAATTGCTTAAACTACATATTGTTTAATAATACTAACATTCGTTCAGTTTTTTTTACAAAAAACAACTCCAACATTTATTATAACCTCGTAACAATAGGAATTCACCCCACACAATGGGGTTGATGTTAATTTTTCAACGATTTCCTCAGTGTTAACCTCAACAGGACAAAGGCCTAAGAGTTCATTAACTCCAATCGACGCCTATAATTAGAAATTAGACCAGGGAAATAAAAATGATGAATTCACCAAGCCAGCGAATTCCTTCGACCTTATCCTTTTGCGCGCGGTAATTGGAAATTAGAAGGGTTGATTTTTAGGGGTTGTAATTAAAATTTAGGGTCCCCTCTACCTTTCACCGACAACCCATGCAACGTGGTCGTCTCCACAATCAAATAACCTGCATCTTTCATTAAATATCTTGTTATTGCCATTATTCAAAAGGATCTGTGATACTTTTAATATATACTACACAGAAAAATTAGGGGAACCATTTTTTAGAAACCTTTTATATTTTGGGGCATTTCAGCTGCATTATAGGACGTTTTACTCACCGTGACTTGACCGTGAGCAGCACGGCTAGTGTGAAACGTCCTTATAACTTTATTACTAAAGACCGGACAAAATAGTGATTTGAAGGTCATGTGGTCGTTTCATAGGTGGAGCGCGCAAACCGGCAACATAAATGCAAGGTACATACATAGACAATGGCATATTGCACCGCACGCACTTATTCATTCAGATTCAGTTTCTGTTGCTATCAGGATTATTCTACTAGATTCCAATTTATTGGCCATACATATTATTATTTTAATATTCTGTCGAGCATTTGTGGCAACATTGTATCTTTTTGAAGACATTATACTAGATAGCATAAGTTGTGGCAATATTCTGATAGATTTTATTCATTTGTTTTAACCAGCATTTGTAGTCAATATTTCTAATTTTTCTCAACCAGCCCTTCCGGTTTAGTTATTGATATTAAATTATTGTTTTTTGTTCTTGTTTACCCGTTTTTCAACCAGCGTTTGTGGTTACATTTTAATCAATTAAATTTAGTAATTGAGATGGATGACATAGTGACAGGGAGGTACAAAAAACGTAAGGTATGTTTTTAAAATTTAATGGAAGTCAAAGTTTAAAGCTACATTTACAAACTAAAAAACATAACGACCATTTTATGGGATATCAAATAAAGAGATTTTTTGCAGACTTAATGTGAAGCACTTATTGCGGCAAATATTCCATTAAAGAAATTAAATAATCCATGATAATAACAGGCATAAAAACAACAGTAGCTAACGATTACTTGTGGATCAGTACTGACGGAACTATTGACATAAAGGGTATATGTGTGGTGAATATAATAATATATAATATATCTATAATATATATAATATATATAGTATATATAATATATATAATATATATATAATATATATAATATATATAATATATATAATATATATAATATATATAATATATATATATACTATATATAATATATATATATATATATATATTGATATCAATGTGTACAATCTTAGAAAAAAGTTACTAAAAACGGTGTTAGAATTTGTTATTTGCGTGGAGGGGATGGAGTGATAGTAAAATTTTATTTGGATTTGTATTACAGGTTTCCTTACCATTAGAATTTAACAAGAGATCTTCGGAAGTAAGTAATCATGAATAGATTTAGGAATGTACGATATTATTAAAGTGGTGGGTGTTTGATGCCGTTGTTTAGTGACAAATCGCGCAAAATCGCAATTCGTCTATAAATAAACGAGAAGAGAGACCCGGATAGTGAACCGTGTCAAATAAGTAAAACATTAGTAATTTGATTTAACATACAATTAAAATGGTAGGAACAGCGAGTGAACTTTTGAATATAAAGCAGGCTCGTTGGTGTATAATCCTCGCGACGACTGTTATTGTTCCGAATATAGCAGAAGGAAGTAGAAAGCTCGAACGACGCGGAGATTTGAATTTAAAATTCAGGAGGTGAACTAAATTTGTCGAATTTTTCATCTCGTCGCTACGCATGGGGTAGAAGATCTCCAACGTTGTAGGTTTTCGTTATTAATTGATCCGATGAAACGCTAATACGGGTATTAATTAACCGCGCCGTGTCTTAATTAATTGAGATTTATTTGAATACCTCATCAGGTCAATATTTTATCCGATTCTTCAGGTAGCCTACTTACATGTTTACATAAAATCTGATGGCAGTTAGTCACCAATAAACGATTTTGGTGACACAGGGGGGGATAGGAATAAATAGAAATTATCGCGGGCGTACATGGTGACGTAAAACCAACTTTCACTTGCATCAAAATGGTACCCATATAATCATTATGGTATCCGTATCATTTGGTTACCCGGATCTGCGGGAAAGTGGCATTGTCGGGTACGTTATATGACATAAAACAGTGTACAGTGTACACATAATAAGTCGCGCTTCATATTTCGATAGCATAATCTAAGCAAAAGTCAACACTCATTGTCTTCAATCTTCATGCTGCTTCTCGCCACTTAACATGATATATAGGTCAAGTCATTTAAGCTCAGCTCAGAATACATCTTATGTGGCCGTTTAAATCTTACAATTTTAGTTTTGACATTCTCTATACTATTTTGAAGGTTATGTTTATTTTTATGGAAATTTACCCAATGTGTACCTTCATTTTGAAAATTATTGAAGAATGGATCAATTACTTAAGAATGTTGATGGAATATCGCAGAGATGATTGGAATATTTTGACACTGATATAGTATATTATAAATTATAATACAAAAATTGGCACACGAGTTGTTTCGGGCACGATGAGCGTAGCGAGGAGTGCCTAAATGGAACGAGTGCGCCAATACGTCTTATACAACGAGTGTTATATACTATTTTTTCTACTTTCCGACATTAATTTTACATGAATTTCGAAAATTGCGGTTGTCAAGAGTTGGTACTTGTAAAATTTACAAATACGATTGAGGCGAGCCAATAGCGATTCAGATGTCAGCCTTATTTGACACTTGACGTCAATATAATCAATCTTAGAAAACTAAATGTTACTAAAAGTTTGTGGTCTAGTTTTCATAACGACACCGAAAGCGGTTTCGTTATGAGTTTATAACCAGAGCCGAGCAGAGATTGGGCAAGTCAAGTTTTTTCGGGGTTATTCCAGTGGCGGGTAGACCGAGAAGTGGCTAGGGTCACGCGCGCAACCACAGCGGTCCTATTCGCTGTTTTCTTTCTTTTCGATGCAGGTTATTGTACGTTTAGCCGTTAATAGTATGAAATATTTATATTGCATGTTAAATTATATAGAATAAAACCTTTGTGCAAAAACCTTGCAACATTTACATATATTTTTATATATTAATTATAGAATTATTAAAAGAACCTTGCCTTAAAGAGCAACTGGAATTTATTCATAGCAACTTTTCATTTCTAATTGCAGACATTAAATATTTCGAAGGGCGTAACATCAAAGTGAGAGAATCGATAGCAAAATTGACCAAAATAGTAAATAAATTGAAATCGGTTCCGGGAGAAATGTGTGAACTTTTAAGTAATAAAGTTGACGTTATATTAGATAGAAATCCCAATCTCAGAATAGTTCAAGAATTTTGTATGACAAATAATTTTACAAATTGCGAAAAATATCAATTACATGCGCATTGCTTTACTTATGCCCCATTAATAAGCTGTGACGTTCAGAGAAGCTTTTCGACTTTTAATAGTTATTTAACCAACAAGTATATTAAAAAGAGCGATTAATGATCAAGACTATTTAACGCTCGAGCGTTAATTGTTGAGATCATAAATAGCCGTTTATTATTCGAGTTGGCTACAAAATTTTTTCGTCGATCGCATTCTTCTAGCGTCGTCTACATAGACTTTTCTTCGCCAATGTTTCTTTTTAGATTATATGACAATTTATGTAATTTGACACTGACTGTTCTAGAGCGCAGTATGTTTTGATTGGAAGGTTTCATTTCAAATATGTTCGATTGGCCAATCAAACGTTGTCTTTACGTCGTGTGATTGGCTATAACAAATCATGCATTAATAGAAATCGTGCATTAATAGAGTTTTCCGTCGATCGTTTATTTATGAGTCAGTATAGTGAATAGGAAATCGTTTATTAAAGTACTCCATTAATGCACGATTTCTATTAATGCATGATTTGTTTTAGCCAATCACAAGACGCAATGACGTCGTTTGATTGGCCAATCGAACAGATGTGAAATGAAACCTTCCAATCAAAACATACCGCTCTCTAGAACTGTCAGTGTCAAGTTATATAAATTGTCATATAACCTAAAAAGACATCGGCGAAGAAAAATTCATGTAGACGACGCTAGAAGAATACGATCGACGGAAAAATTTTGTAACCAACACGAATATTAAACAGCGATTAATGATCTCGACAATTAACGCGCTCGCTTCGCTCGCGCGTTAAACAGTCTCGATCATTAATCGCTCTTTTTAATATACTTGTTGGTTAAATAACTATCTCCGTCGATCGTTTATTTATGAGTCAGTTTAGTGAATACGAAATCGTTTATTAAAGTACTACATTAATGCACGATTTCTATTAATGCATGATTTGTTATAGCCAATCACAAGACGTCGCAATGACGTCGTTTGATTGACCAATCGAACATATGTGAAATGAAACCTTAGAATCAAACCAGAACTAGAACTGTCAGTGTCAAATTACATAAATGGTCATATAACCTAAAAAGACATCGGCGAAGAAAAATCTATGTAGACGACGCTAGAAGAATACGATCGACGGAAAAATTTTGTAACCAACTCGAATATTAAACAGCGATTAATGATCTCGAAAATCGAAAACAGTCTCGATCATTAATCGCTCTTTTTAATATACTTGTTGTTTAAATAACTATATTTAATTGCATTTCCTATTCACTTAACTGACTCATAAAATTTAACGATCTACGGAAAAGTTATTTTAACTTCTAAAAGAACATCATTGACTATCGAAAATTTGGAGAAAGTAGTAATAGCAAATGTTAACAGTAATATCTTGTTAAATAAATAATTATTATGAATACAAATTATTGCTAAAATCATTTGATATTATAGGGATAAGTTATTTACGCACTATCCGTCCGTCGAGTATAGTATAAAACAAAGCGTACGTCACTGTCGTCGCTGTACTCGGTCGCATGAGTCATGCCTGAGCGTTCGAGCGTTGAATCGCCGCACAATCGCCGTATCTTTTACTGTCATTCTTTCTCGTGGCGGCATATCGAATTATTTCATGGGCCAATGTTACTACGGTTTCGAGGTAAGCGGACTTCTTTGGAGTACGGTGTTATATACGAAAGTGCTATTGCTCACTATTGCTAGACAAACGCCGCTCCATGCCTCAGGTGTCACCTGTTGCCCAAGTTCTGCTCGGCTTTGTTTATAACAAACGCAAAGAAGAAAAAACATATACTAATTCCTCTAATACTGAGAAAAATCTGATGTAGCCAGACACATGAGTTTATCATACTATACCGCAGTGTAAAACTGTGTCTAACGCTGTTTTGACAATACTGTGAACATGATCAAATTAACAGCTAAACTGTTAATTTTAGAAAACATTTCATAGACATAAATTATACAAAATTTCCTCTACTTTAATTTATTATTTAATATTTTGACGAAATTACAGAAGTGGCGGCTCATTGGCAAAATAGTTAAAAAATGCTGACTAAGAATTAACCTAGAGTTCCTTTGGACCCGTTTGAACAAAACTTCTTTCAGCTCTAAGTTTTGTTATGAAAATTCTAAATACAAAGTTTCATCCCGATACCTTTAGTAGTTTCTCCGGAATCGTCGCCACAAAAAAACGAGTATACACAGACACATTTTTTACCTTGATCAACAATGTTCAGGAGACCCAAGAGACTTCAAGAAGTAAATTGAACAGCAGTTGATCTCAAATTTAACCCCACGGTTGGTTTTTGAACTAGGTAATATTAGTCATTGTAATTAATTTGATTATTCCATTTTTTAACTTTATTTCATGTGTTCCTACATTTAAATAAATAAAAATGTTTTTATTAAATTCATCGAAATGAATGTGTCGTTTTTAATAACTGCGTTCGTAAATTAACAAAATTGGTAAATATCAATTATTGACATATATAGCTGGCGTGTTTGTAAACATGATCGGGACTGTGTGCAATGAATTACAGAGATATCATTAATTAAAATATAATTGCTATTGTATACCCTGTTGGTTCCAAATTTGTCAACAGGGTCAACAGCGTGTTTAATTCGGCACACTTGATTTGACATATAACAAGCCATTAGCAGAGTTTGATAATAAAAATAATGTATACTCGGTGGCATAGAAAAATAAACCAAAAATAACTGTTAATTTTTATGTGGACGTTAGTAGAAATGCTGGGTTAGCATTAAATACAAATTCATTACAAAATTAAAATAAAAGATTAACAACAAGTTCTTCTTAGGTAATTTCGATGACGACAATTGAAAATTGAAATGACGCACAAGCCCGTCGTATCCGGCTATAGGTTTACATAATAGGGTGCAATAGAAAGTGATTACTAACCAAAAAATCCGTGGCGAGCAACACCAAAAACCAAAACGTAAGATCCGGGGTGGCAGTGGTAGCCAGTGAGATTTTGTAGAATCACCACGGGCCGGCCCAAGACGCCAAGAGAGTGGGGCCAAACTTTCACATGTATATATAAAACGAACAGGAGAGATTTACCATTACTTTTCACCACGGTGTTGGACGTTCGAAGTTCGTGTCCCGGTTTTGTTCATAATAAGTGTTACAAGAGCCAGAGGACCTTTAGATAATGTGCTAGTGTTTAGATCATTTTAGATCAGTTTAGTGTTTAGATCAGTGACCTAATTGGACTAATTAAGCATACTATAATCAGTGCTTCCTCCACCTGTTATCGGATATATCATCGGTATGTTATCTTTTAATTCGTTTCGATTTACAAATAAATAAACAAATGGTGGCCTTTAATTTTCGGAAGAGTTGAATTTACTTTTCACTATATCATCATATTCGTTTATTATTGAGTTGATTATCATTGAGCGTGTACACCAACTGTTAATTTGCTTGTATATCTTCAGACTCTTCCTAAAATGCTGCAGGCCATTCGACTGATCCTCTGTGTATAAGATATTATTGAGCACACAGTGTCTTAAAGTAAAACAAGTCAGTATGTCAGGTTCTTTCACGCAAGCGCGATTCGCTAGCGGTGGCATCATTAATCTTTCGCTTCTCGATACAGGTGCTAATTATATTACCGACCGCACCATGCTTTAATACGGACCACCCCTAACAATTCACCCACCCCTTAAACTCATAATATTATAATTATCATTTAAATTATTCTTTCTTTTATTGCATTTATTTTAACATACAATTATTTCGTATCAAATTTGAGTTACAAATTATCGGATTATTATTTAATTATGGTATTGTCATAACTTATAAATAAATAAACATTCAATAAACAATATTTTTGTACTATCTTTAACCAAAATGTTATTCAGGCTTATTTTGTTTTTGTACACAATCTTGAAATATATTATTATTTTATTATTTTTATAATAAGAGAATAACATTTTGTGTGACACCGTATTATTTTTTGACAAAACCCTTTTTTAACATAACCGTCAAATATTGCTGTTTTTATCTAAACTTATGATTTTACCGAAACAAAACAATACCAAATTAATACATAATACAGTTATTTAAATAGAAGCAGTAGGCAGTGAATTTCCAAAATTTGACCGCGTTTCTAATTGAAATTTGAGTTAAAATTGCGACGATTAACGGCTATGATTTGTTTCATTAACCCATATTTACCCATCAAGAAAATGTGTAGCAATTACGGCGGTGTATTATCCTTAATTAATCCATAGTCTCGCCGATTTAATTTATTGTTAATGCCCGTTGAACTCGTAATCTACCAAGCGTTGCAATCGTGCCGCATAGTCTTTCCAAACGCAAGTAATTTAATATTGCGTCTTGTAGCGTCATGCGCCGTCGTCAAGTACAATGCTGCTAAAAAAATCGTCACCAGAAACAATGAAAAACGCGAAACGGCGGAGAAAATGATACATTACTTTCTAAAAATGGTTATTATTACATCTCTCTCGCCTTCTCTCTCTTTATCTTCTCTCTTACTCTCTTTCTATCTCGGTAACATGCGCGCGAGTAACCTAGGCCTGGTATCAAACGCTAAGGAATGCTACGAAGTTGTATCAGATCAGTGATTGGATGTTTGGTCTACTTTCTATGTCGGACATGATGAAATAGATAACTAAGAGCGTGCATTTCTCCTCTCATTTTGTTGATAAGACAAGGTCATCCATCTCTTCGCTAATCCAATTTCTACCTACTTCTTTGCCTCTATCACGCAGAATTGGAACAATTCTTCGCCGCGGTTTGCGGTTGAGCTTGGTTAAGCGTGTTAAGGGTTTCTTGCATCGTTGCTCGAAAGAAAAGAGAAAGCATATTTGAAAAGTAACTGTAACCGAGGTCATACGAGACCCTTTGGGCTGGTAGAAGGGTATCGGGTCTTAAATTAGACGCGAGTTGCTTGCAGTATATGCAGGACAGTGAACCTGATGAGTGTGTTAGTAGGTCAGAGTCCGTCAGGTGTATAGTAGAGAAGTGAGATGGTACAAAACAACTTGTATTTCTGCACATCTGCCCACCTCTCTATCTCTCTTTCTTTTTAAAACCGCTTTCCTTTCTTTGATTACAGGCATTTGATAACAGAGCTAGCACTGAAGCGAACATGGACACAACACTACGACTTGTCACCATAGGAATAATTTCTCTATTACTGAAGGTAAATTTCATCATAGGCGTTATGCAAAGCATAGACCCGCATTAGATGATCTGTGTGTAATGGAAACTTACGCAATTGTTTTTCACTTTTTTCGCAGGAAAGTGGATGCGAGGGGCCATTGACCGATTCTGCTTCGCTACCAGCCGAACATAGGACATTATACGGACCACCCTCTGGACCTGGATACGCGCCACCAGCGTTGCTTCAAGACTTGGGCTCCCAAGGGGACGAAGCATGGCCTTTGGCGACTCCAGAGATGCCTCAAATCAAGAACCTCCAAGTGCAGTGCGAGAAAACCCATATGAGGGTCAACATAGAATTCGATAGACCCTTCTACGGGATGATCTTCTCCAAAGGATACTACAGTGATCCTCATTGTGTGCATTTGAAACCAGGGACCGGGCAACTAAACGTGAATTTCGAAATATACCTCAACAGTTGCGGAATGTCTTCGTCTGGTAATCACAACGCCGCTAGTTATGGGGGTCCCACACCGAGCGGTAGTTATGTCGAAAATACGATTATTATTCAATACGACCCATATGTACAAGAAGTATGGGATCAAGCTAGGAAGTTGCGTTGTACATGGTACGATTTCTACGAGAAGGCTGTCACCTTTAGGCCGTTCCAAGTCGATATGATCCACGCTGTCACGGCGAACTTTCTCGGGGATAATCTCCAATGCTGGATGCAAATCCAAGTGGGAAAAGGACCTTGGGCCTCCGAAGTATCCGGAATCGTCAAAATTGGACAGACCATGACCATGGTTTTAGCCATCAAAGACGACGAAAACAAATTTGATATGCTCGTAAGGAATTGCGTCGCCCACGATGGCAAACGAGCTCCGATCCAACTAGTTGACAGAGACGGATGCGTGGTCAGGCCGAAGATCATGAGCAAGTTCCAGAAGATTAAGAACTTTGGCTCGTCGGCTTCTGTGGTGTCGTTCGCTTACTTCCAGGCTTTCAAGTTCCCGGATTCTATGAACGTGCACTTCCAATGCGTTATCCAAGTTTGTAGATACAATTGCGCCGAGCCGAAATGCGGAGGACATGACTTGGGAGGATTAGTTGGTGATTACGGCCCACCTCTTGGAAATGGTATAGGAAACGGAGGTGGTGACTTTGGAGGTGGCCATGCCGCAGGGCTTGGTGACTACGGCCCTCCGTCTTTGGGGTCCTTAGGAGAATATGGTGTCCCTCCAGCTTATCCAGACCCTAGACACCCTTCAGGGCCACAGGCGGCTTACTCTGAGAACCAACCTGACGTAGTGCCTGCGCCACAAGCTCAAACGTCATCTTCTACTTCTAATCCACCAAACCCATCGTCACCACCACCGCAGGCTCCCCAGCAAGGCAACAACGAAATCCATTTGCCCCCTCCACCAATTCCAGGACACCACACTCCTTACAATACCGTGAAGAGGAAAAGTGGTATTGCTGATGAATTCGTAGACAATTTGGCGACGATTGGTGGTAGACCTAGATCTGTGGATAATTTATCGGATCTCCAAGGCGCACGGCGGAGAAGGAGTCCTGATGTGATGAACTTCGTGGTTAGTCATGTGTATAAGAGGGAGACGCAAGAAATGACTGATGTCAACACTAGTCGGACGATTCAAGTCGTAGCTCCAGGGGATGTGAATTTTGCGTTGAATTCTGCTCAAAGTAACGAGACTGTGGTGATTCAGTCCGCTTCATCTTCAGACCCTGAAACGATCTGCATGTCAGTGCCAAGTTTCGTAGCTGGTTTGGTTATGTTGCTATTGGTATTGATAGTGGCCAGTTTGGTGGCAGCGTTTTTGTTCGTCAGGGTTAGAGCGATCGACAGGAAAGGAGCAGGTGCCTTCATGGGTGCGAGAGGTTATGATAATTCGGAGTTTGTGAAAGTGTCCAACTGAGAATGCCCGAAAGAACGTTCACTTGGTTTTTTTAATTAACTACACGCAGTACGAACTGTCCAAAGATGTTCAGGTTTTTATTTCGCAAACGGAAAACTCAAAACGCAAGTGATAGCACATCATAAATATCAAATAACAAATCATCAGTCGAGTTGAGATGTCGAAGAAATGAACCTCCAATTTAACCCTTAATTTATTTAAGTTATTCTCTATTTAATTATTTGTTATTTATTTAAACACACAGACACACACACTGAGATCTTGAGCATTTGTTCTCTTCTTCGTTTTCTTCTTTTTTTCGGTTATTTATTTATTATTTTTTTTTGTAAGTCTGCCCGAAAGGGGCGGGTCATGCTGAAGGAAGACAGCTCACCAGTGACAGCCATGTGCGAGCTACAACTAGTCTATTTGTAGTTAGATTTTTTTTAGTAACAACAAAATGTACATAACTGTAAACGTGTATGAAATACTCAAAATATAATTTATTTACAAACCTTTCGAGACTTGTCTACTGTACGTATGCTCATCATAATCGTGAGAATCAAAACATGAAAAAAGAAAATTGACGAAATAAAGTATTTTATGACTTCTATGCATTTCATTTTCTTCATCGTTATAATGGAAAAAGCAATTTCGACAGGTGAGTAATTAAACTTCATACTTTATATCAAGTTTTTTAATAACTTTTTTCATGGTAGAGATGGTTTACTTTTTGTTCAAAGCATTATTTGGTCCTGGTTCACTGTTGAGCAAATTGACGTTGAACTAAATGTTGTCGTATAATTCATCCACATAGGAAGCCAAGCTGTAACTTCTGCAGCGCATCTGCGCCAATATGCAGTACAGCATATGGAATTTACATTTTAATTGAAGTTATTGCGGTTAATATGAATACTGCCGGTTATTTTCTATACGACAGAAGCTCTCCAGTCTCTAGAATTCATCGTCGCACATATGAAGTCGCGCTTGAAAATTCAAGTTTAATTTACAATTTATTGTTGCAACCGTTGTAGCTGCGCAGTCGACAACATTTTGTTCAGTGACGTATATATTTGTGTTATTGGAGCACTAAAAATGTACTTCAAGATTAGTTTTGGAGGTTATGTTTATTATTATACAGATTATACAGCCATGCAGACACGTAATTTACCGAAATCGAGGGGTTGTGAACGCATAAATATATATTCAGCAATCAGTCGTTGGAAAGGTACGCTTCATTAAACCCAATTATAATTTGGGGGGTGTGAGTTTTCGATTAGTTAAACAGGAAAGGTGAAAAATCAATTTCCAATTAAAGAAAATCCGCGCTAGGAAAGGAGGCGTGAAAAGCTTAGCGTAGGGGCGATGTAGAAACATGGACTGAGGTTATATTTGAAAATGGTGTGCCTGTTGGGCATTCGATGGGATTATCCATTACCGCGGTACATAAACGTAATCCTATCCAACGTATTACACCCTGTTTGTGTCCTGCACCTTAGTCTTGGGGATTTTGCGACCCTAAGCCGCCCCGCGCGCGTGTTCGTATTCATTATTGCTATACGAATCAACAATATCATATTCTAATGACTTGAGATCGGGCTAGTCTACGGTTGACATGTTCTCGTCGCCATGGCGACACCTTCCGTCACTCTGGCGGCAGCCCAAGTCAAGCGCCGCATCCGTGTTTACGAAATAACACCCTCGGAGATGCTTCTTCCCCCCCTTCGCGTCCATCACAACAGGTGATAACGTCACAACAAAAGAATTTTTATTAATACCTTCAACAGTAAACATCGCCTCCTTTTCCTATATTGCGTTATTAATTTCGCACGAGCTGAGGTGCCAAACCAACCCCTTAGACGTTGTTGACAATTCTGATACTCAAAGAAACCCTCGAATGCAAAATACGCACCCTTAATGAAGGGCTTCCGCATACAGAATTTGCATTCTAAAAGAGGTCAACTCGTTGCGACACAAAAGGCCATAATTGCTTTTTGGTGGTTAAGCTTTACCTAATCGTCTATAACAATAAAACTAATGCATTCAAGAACGTGATCATGTTCGTGATCATGCTTATAAATGCACGATTTCTCATTAATACATGGTTTGTTATACCCAATCAAACGACTTCATTATATCCAATCGAACATACGTAAAATATAACCATCCAATCAAAACATTCCGTTATCCAGGCACACAGTCCAGAACTGTCAGTGGCAAATTACATAAATGGTCATATAACGTCAAAAGGAAATTAAAAATTAATAATTCGAATTATCGTGATGTTGCGGATAACTGTGGTAATTATTTTTTTTTGGAAAGCTAATTAACTGAGTAGGCTGTCATATAAATATGTTGATCAAATTCCTACGGATAAGTCTGTTAGGTGCCGTTTTATCCGGTCCAACTTCTCTTCTCCTTGATTTATTGAAATGTTACGCTCGCACAATAAAAATTGTTATTTAAATTCTATACAACTTGAGTTATTTTACTTATTGGCTATTGTTTGAGCAAGGTTTGTACTGATATAAAAATTAAATTCAAGTGTGGACAAGGTCCTTTTAAGATAAGGGAAGTGGTACATGAGATGAATCAATGGGTGCAAACAACAGAAATTCGTGATGTTGCGGATAACTGTGGTAATTATTTTTTTTTGGAAAGCTAATTAACTGAGTAGGCTGTCATATAAATATGTTGATCAAATTCCTACGGATAAGTCTGTTAGGTGCCGTTTTATCCGGTCCAACTTCTCTTCTCCTTGATTTATTGAAATGTTACGCTCGCACAATAAAAATTGTTATTTAAATTCTATACAACTTGAGTTATTTTACTTATTGGCTATTGTTTGAGCAAGGTTTGTACTGATGCTTTTAATTACTAAATTCATCAAATATTGTATTATGATTTAATAAAACCCTTCGGAAATCCCATGTATTAACTTTAAGGTTTCCTGTACAAAAATTGGACTGCCAATGTGTAGATACGTGTAGGTATGTGACAATGTTTTTTCTGTGTATGCCTAGAAATGTCTTGCTTCAGTGATGGTATTTTTATCTGCCAAGGTCTGCCCAGCGGACAGCAGGTTTTTATTTACTACGCTTATCTTAACTTCACTTGTTTGGTTTGGTACGTTCAATCGATATATACCTACTTCCCAATGTCCAATCGAATTGATTTTTTTGTGTGGACAAATTTCCGGCGATAGTACATGTGTCAATAAAAAAAATTGTGCATTTTGTTTATGAAGAGTAGTAGTAACCAATTTGTTCACATACATTTTTTATTAAGTTCATGTCGTTAATAAAAATGACCTGTTCGAAATAGGGAGCGAACAAATGATAAGCAAACAAAATAATATATGTTCTTTGACTTCCATCATAACGAAAAATGCTGCGAAATATTGGTTAAGGAGACAAAAAAATATAGTTTTGACTGATTTTCCATTAACTTTACTTTATTATTAAAAGTACAGTCCAATTTCTGCACATATAAATATATGCATTTTATGTATGTCAGATGTGTTCAACTGTTTTCCGGGACCCACGGTTTTTGGTCTTTCGAACGACGACTGACGATTTCTTTTTGCTTGTCTTGGGTGTACCCCAAACCTCCTAGTCAGTAGACCAACGGTCTACTACTAGAGCCATTAGCAATAAAATATTTTTTTGGAAAGATACAAGTTAATTATACTTCTACATCTTTGGTTTTGTTTAAATATAAAACATCTAGCCCAACTCATACAAAAATAGATACAAAAATAGATTTTTTTATTTAAGTACAATTTTAACCCAAACATTATAATTGCGATAATAAAGCGTAATGGCCAGAAATGTACTTATTTGCCCATATTACTACTGTCCGGTGTAGACAGCAGACTTTAAACACCGCCTATAACTGGTGACTACAGATTGACGTTGGTGGGGGACAGGCTGACCACTCCCAGCAAAAAAAAGCGTCGAGACAAAATATTTCGTGTCGGAGTTGGGATGTTTTTAGGACGGAACATTAAAGTTACAGATAACTCTCTGATAATGTCATTATCGGAATGAGTCGGAAATGGATCATAGATCTATTACAAGAGCCGCAAAAATCATGAGTTATTAGTTAATTAATTAATTAGTGACTAATCCCATTGTGATATTATAATTTATTATTATTATTAAGTTCATTTTTATTATTTAGTAGGTACATATGCCTATTAAAAATAAAAATTTGTTTTTTATACTTATTGTAACTGAATTATAATATGCAGGCGTTTTTAAGCAAAACGAATCAAAATACTAGAAGTTTATGCAAACAAATATTTTTTCATTCACATATGATGTCACAAGCTGTCAATTTGATTTTTGAAAATAAAAATTGAAATATATTAAATTATGCAAGCTCTTCTAAATAATACACTACGGTACCAAAAGCACTTTGACGAAACGTTTTTAAAATTTTTTATTAATAAAATCTATTTTTTTCATTTGAAAGTCAGTACATCTTCAAAATAAGACCATGTATGAATAAATAATAATTTAAAAACTCATGAAAAATTGATGTTTGAGGAATAAATAACGTTTAAAAGCATTTTAATTGCGTTGATTTCGTAGCCTGATTACAGCCACACCCTGTACACATACGTTGCTTAATTTGGTTCACTACATAGCCCAAACATTCCCGATAAACAATCAATTTTCAAAATCAAAGATATAATAAAAATGTACAAGGTACAGAAATATTAAATGAGTGTAACCAATTCAAATATTAAACGGCGATTTATGATCTCGACAATTAACGCACTCGCTAATCGCTCGTGCGTTAAACAGTCTCGATAATTAATCGCTCTTTTTAATATACTTGTTGGTTAAATAACTATTAATCTGATACTACAAATAAATCTGACGATTCCTAATGGCATACTACACGTATACCCTCTTCTTAGTTTGAAACATCCCTACGACTTGATATAGCATAATGTAAAGACATGTTACACTACAATATGATGCTGTAATGTTGAAATGTATTATAGCGGATAATATATCTGGTAAACAGTTTTATTTGGAAGTCATCAGTTATCATTTACCCGGCCATTTGAGATAGCTATTTATTTTTATTACAGCTCGCTTTAGGCTGCAACGAAAACAACCCCCGACGTACCCCCGTCATCCCCTCTATTCAAGCGCCAATATTTGTACGCGTCGAGAACTTTCTGGCAACTCTTCAAACCAGACAGTCCACATGCAGACGCATAAATTTTCAAATTTACCACTTTACCGCTTTCCTCGTATTTGCACATAAATAAAAAATTACTGCGTCTTTAGGAAACGCTATAAAGACGGGATTATTGCTACTATTCACACATTGTTTTCATTTTCAGACGATATACATCAAGCTAACTATTTATAGGAGGTTTTATGACGAATTCTAATAATGTTACGACCTTCAGGAAACCTTTTGTTCCATACATGATAATAAAAGTTCACTACAGTCGCATAAAGGCCGTTACTACGCTCCGAGTAGATAGAGCGCGCTCTGGTTACTCCACTCTCGTTCACAAACCTAAAACTACGCACAGTAGCTTCAAAAACTTGAAACATGCATATACATTTCTGAAATATGTCCCTATTAAATAAAGCACTTTTGAATGAGTTCGTTTGTTTCTGGCAAGATGACGGTTCGATGATCGTTCATCTGTTTACGAATTCAGTGTTGGAAGGTTTCGGGCGCTGAAACTATGTATGGCAGAGTTGCGGGAACACGTACCGAAATTGAATTTCACACAATGCTACCCGACGATAATAAAGTTTCAATTCTGTTAGCGCCGATTTGATAGAGGGTTTGGCGACTAAATACGTTCAATTTCCCCCCGCCAGGCGGCGCCCTTTGTCCCTACCGCGACATTAACGCCCGCACGTAATTAATATTTCGACAGTTTTGCGCCAGCGTCAAGCTCACCCCCCTCCTTCGCTCTCATGATTAAACTTTTAACACGTGTTTGAGAAATGCGGTGTAGCTCAAACTTTTCGTCTGCTCCCTTCTCGTCTTCAACCGTTGACATTATATATCTCCATTTTAAATATTTACCAGTATTTCGTCAAAATTAGCTAGAAAAATCTTTTTGGAGGTTATGTTTCTTATTACACAGACAGAATGGGATTTAACTAAGTTCATTAACGTAGTTATTTTTGGCAACTGAATATTTAAAATTACAACTATTGCTGCTACTAGTACTACTAGTCCTACTATCCCTAAACAGATTTACAAGTCAATTACTTAAGAATGATCATGAAATATCGCAGAGATAATTGTAGTCGAAGTTTAAAGAAGCCCTTTTCTCAGTTTGAAACATCTATACACTGAAATGGTCGCTGAAATCGCCTCAAAGGTGATGTATATCTGGAAAAAAATTGTTACTTATGATCCAATCAAATTTGTAATTAAAGTGGCGAAAAGTAGGGGATGAATATGCGCACCCTGAGGACACAACGGCGCGCTTTCCGACGGGGGTTGTACATCAGTGGCGGCTAGCGCCGCGTGTAGTGTAGTCGTGTGCCAAGATCATGAAGGGGCTGATATTATTCGCAGTGCTCGGGTTCGCTTTCGCGCACCTGAACGTCTTTATCCAGCAAGATGAGGTTATGAAATTACTTGGTGAGATGGAAATAATATTTTATTAGGTTTAGTTTATATATTACTTGAGGTTTTGAGAAGTTTTCTTCGGTTTCCATTACCGGTTGTGCTGTTTAAAAGGCTCGCTTAAGAAGTTTGTCACTTCTGCTAAAGTTTCGCCGGAGGAAGCAGCTCGGTCCAGCCGTTGAGTAAATTGCTATTAGACTATTATTGGCAATGGCAATATACTGGGCAGTTTATTTTTACTAGGAATGCTATTATAAAGTTTCGGATGGGTAGCGGAAGTAGTTTAGCTTCAACTTTCTTGTCATCAGTTCATCAGTAATGTTCGAGAAGAAGCGGTACGATTAATACGAAAAGTATGAGTGGAAAGTAATTTAAAGTAAATCCCCCTAGCGTGGATAATGAACTTTTTTGGTCGGTGGTTTTAATTTTGCATTTTCCCAGGCAAGAGGAGATAAAATTTATGCAAATTTCAGGTTTCCATGAAACGTTTTTCTTCAGACCCTTGCAAACCACACAAAAGCTAGTTTCGGTTATAAAAATTAAATTCAAGTGTGGACAAGGTCCTTTTAAGATAAGGGAAGTGGTACATGAGATGAATCAATGGGTGCAAACAACAGAAATTCCCGAGTGGCCAAAGATGCATTACCACCCTAATTTAGAAATCGGTGAAACGTTTTAGAGCAGGGGTGGCAGAGATATTTCGTATCTGTAGCTATACAGGGGATATAGAGTAGTTAATATGACGGGATGAGACAAGTTTGAAGCTATGAATCATTGCATTCAAAAGTGGGGGTATATCAAAGCAAAATATTCTTGGTCTTGTTGTCACTTTTCGGTATATCATACACGAAAGTAGTATATCATGCATGAATTTTCGATTCATTGGTTAATTTTGAGCGTATACTTTGTTTCTACGCACTGTCAAAGCATGGTAATTGAAACATCGACACGCAACACAATTGAATGAGGCATGTGGTATGCATCAGTGGATAAGGCTAGATCGAAACATTAAAAAACCAATTTTTGTATACAGCGAATAAAAATCAAAGTTTTGTCAACGGTTGCAATTTTGGTTGCCGTAATGCCGTTTGGTACCGGGCGTGTTTTCATGGATGGAGACGCGCTCTATTGTTTTCATAGCCAAAACTGTTTGTTTTCAATTCTTAAAGCATGGGTAGAATGTTCGGCGAACTGCTGCTCCACTATCATTTAGAACTGCTCGAGTGGAAAAACAAATATCACTGTTCGCCGACTTCACGTGTATGTAGGTTCGGTATTCCGTCTCGGTTGGATTATTTCTCCTCGGTATGGGGCTGCATTTCACCCCGCACATCATCTCAATTTATATTTAATTCCCACCATTATTAAATAATGACTGTAGCTCGAGAGCAAAAAAAAAGTAAAAACATGGCACGCGAAATTTTGCTGGTTTCTTTTAATTCCTCTGAGAGTAGCTCTCAAACTCACGGCAGACAGTCTATCAAGTTTCACCAGGTAAATTAATTATAAAATATTTCTTTTATTCCAACACTCATTCCATGGCTTTCTGTTCACCTCAAGCGTAAAATATACATTAGGTTGGTACTATGAGTCGATTATAGATCGAAGCTACACTATGCTACGCGTTTGAAAAAGACAGTTGCGTTAAAACCCCGTATGTTCTCGCGCTCGCTCTCATAGAAATTGCAATCCGTCTTTTTCTAGTCGTAGCATACACGATCCAATACGTAGCATACACGGTCTGCTCACGCGCATTGGCCACGCCCACAAGTGACGTCAGTGCGAGACAGACGCGAAAGGAGTTAATACGTTGTTGTGACGTTCAAGCCTTTTAGACAGTTAAATCGTTGGCATGGTTGTCAACGTGTTAACCTAAATCACCTACGAAAGTCAAAAACTTACGGGTGTATTTGGTTGCCTAGGTGTCCGTGTCAACATCCTTCTCGCAGTGATGTCATGCGCAGAAATGAACGAATTTTAGACACTAAGTGAGCAGACCGGTGTTGTGGATCGTGGTAGCATAGCATAGCTTCGTTCGCTATTGGCCATCTTTACACCAGAGTTCACTTGAAATACCAAGGACAACATGCCTTTTTTTGTAAAATACGAGAATTCTTTTTTCTTTTAGCATTTTCCGGTTGATATGTTAAAATTTCAACGTTCCGCTTGATTTAGGTTATTCTTTCAGCTGTGTTACCACAAACCGCACAAATGCCTAGCGGCTTTACGTGTAGGTACTAGAGATACAGAGAATATAACTGAAAAAAAAGTCGCTTTGCGCGATTTTCAGGCAAACGCGATTATAACGTTCAATTGTGCTCATGTGGAAATTCACGTCCTTTACATTTTTCTCGAACCGCGTTTGCATTTACAGCTGAGTCGAGTGCTCGAATTGAATGAATTTGTCAAGCATAAAATTTGTTGCTCTCGGGCCGATGTTGCCCGTTCGGTTATTTTTAAATTAAAACTGCCCGCCCTATCGAGTTATCAAAGAGTTATGTGGCCCCGAAAAATTAATTAATTCCCTGTAATCGTATTAATGTTTCCCTCTATCCACCCACTGGTCGGAATAATGCCTCTTTTGATAAGTTTCATTATTAGTTTCATTGCGTCTGGACGTTATTCCAAAATTATTCCGACCCTCTGCCCTTAGGCATCCAACACCAACTCGTAATTGAGCCTCTACTGCTTTACAAACCCCTCTCAAAAAGACAATTTTTCTAGATAATTAGGTTATGTAGTCAATAGCATAGCAAAAATAAATATGAATAACCACGATCCACTTATTACCGGCCTGCTTACGCGCATAAGCCACGCCTACAAGTGACGTCAGTGCGAGAAGGAAGCGGAAGTAGCGTTAATATGGCGTTAATTTCCATGGCTGCCTTAGTAGCCAATTGTTGTTGTCACGGTTGTAGTGACAGTTATGCGCTGACGTGAATGCGAGAAGTAGCGTTCGTTGCCACGGTAGCAAATATGTTGTGACGTTCAAGCCTTTTTAATATTTAAAGCGTTGGCATGGTTGTCAACTCGTTAACGTACATCACCTACAAAAGTCAAAAACTTAGGGATGTATTTGGTTGCTTAGGTGTCCGTGTCAACATCCTTCTCGCAGTGCCGTTATGCCTATAAATGTATGAATTTGAGACACGAAATAAGCAAACCGGTGTAGCGGATAGTGTGAATTACATACCAGAAACATCAATATGCCATTAGGAATTAAACATCCCTCTCCACCAGTATGGATCATTATCAAATGTTTCGCCTCAAAGGTATATATGTCGTAGGCAAATGGTTATTTCAGGCAAAAGACTTTTGCTTAGTCAAAAGCTATTTGCCTGAGCAAATAGTTTTCCATCGCTTGTTTTAAAATTATGTGAGGTTATGTGTAATCCGTGCATGTTAATTCTCAAATACGTCATTTTACTTTTGAGTAAATCGGATTCTAATCATCATGATTCTAATGAAGTTACGCCTGATTTGTTGTGACAAGCGTCAATACTCATGAGTGCGGTGATACTAAAACAGGACTTTTAGGTTAGGAATGTTTAGTTTCCCTTTTACCAGGAAAAAGTTATACTAGACTGGAAAGCACTACATTTCTGAATTCTTGTCGACCGGACGATTTTACGCATCAATGCAGATGATGATATCACCTAACTCCTATTTTGCATACGGAAATCATGTGAAACAAATGTACAACTCAGTGAACATATGGTGTGTTAAAAAGTTTGCAGGTCTTCATAATGATTCACCGATATGTTGCGGAGGTTACTGTGATAGTAGCTGAACCAAGTGCCTATTGTTGTGATAAGATGCGGAGATGAACCTTATAACGCTGACAACGATCAGATAACCTCACAAAGTTTGAAAATCCAACAGTATGCTGCTATACGCACTCATTGCGCCTGGCACTTGCGATTGCGGTTACACTCTGTTCGCTAAAACCATTCGGTTAGGTACGTCATTATTTTTTTCTCCGTATGAATCAAATCGGCACAGAAAAATAAAAAAAATATTGCTGCAATGCGTATGGCAATGCCTGTCGTCAAAGACTTTTTGTTATACAAATGAGCATAACCGACAGAGAGGAATGACGAGAGACCCCCATTAATTGATGACTCTACGGACTTCTCTACCCGTACGGAATGTATTTTAGCGTAGCGAAAAGTAAGCGATTGATTTCTAAACAAAATGCTATTTGCCTAACAACGGCTTGGGCAAATACATTTATCTAGGCAAATAGCTTTAAACATATAAGAGCATACTCAATATCTATTTGCCATGACAAATAGGTTTTGCCTAGGAAAAAGCCTTTTTCAAGAAATAACCATTTGCCTACGACATATACATATAAAAATAAACATAACCTCCAAAACCGAGACACGTTTTGGAATGCATTATTTGCAAACTCGGTCTCGGAGTACATTTCAGACCCTCCTCTTAGTTTGACATCACTCTAAGTATATGAAGGTCGTCTATTGATAGGGATATGATCTTTCATATCCCCATATTAATTTGTCCGCTGGGGCAAGCTGTTGGTGCTGTTGTGGCTTGTTTACCCCAGCATGAGGTTAAATCGCCTTCGTAATTGCACATTTGTGCTGGTTTTGTTTTGTTGGTAATTTAATTGATTGAGCCGAGCCGCACAATATGCATGCAGGAATTAATTTAAATTGTGCAAAAGTTAACAAATGTTTAGATTCCGTATCGGCTGCTGGCGAACGAACCGACGTGTCGGCCTGTATTTGACACTTTTAATTTGCTTGCGTCGCCGTTCGCATCGTCTGTGGTGCCGGACAACCCTCTCTATCGGGGGACGAAAATTAATTAAATCTAAAAGTGCGAACTACAAGCGTTAATCAGACGGCAAATTGTTGCGTTTATATTGCGACATAAAAGTGCAATGGAACATCACTTTAAGGTGCGTTCACATAACACGCTGCTCTATTGCTACGTAGCTCCAGACGTATACGTCAACAGCGTAGCGTATTGTGAATGCGCTTAATATAGAGTTGTAATAAAAGAAGCAACAGTTTATCGTTTATATAATATCGATTAATGATTATGTTTGTTTGCAGGTATAAACGCAGAATTGTTCTATGTCAGGGAGGGTGTCGTGAACGCTTACGCCCTGAATTTTAGTGTAAAGATACCAGCGAACATTTCCGATCTAAAATTCTCCTGGCAAAGTCTTGCCAAACAACCAGTAAGTATTTCCTCCCATCGGGCAATATTCCGTACTTACATATGTATTGATTATATAATCAACGCTTACACCTTTTGCATTTATTATATGTTATCTAAAATGTATTGCGTTATTACCCCCTACCCACCGGTCGTATAACCCCCTGGTCGCGCCCGAGCGACTCTACCATCATTTATTTAGAAACTCCTTCGGTATTATAGTTTTCCATTTATTTTTCAGTTGTAAATTGAATTTACATGTAGGGTGCCCCACTTCCTTTTAGAAAGGAAATGCCATTCGATGTAAAAGGTCGTTTTACGTTGTCACGTGAGGTTATAAACCGATATAGGAAAGTAGATGGGTTATGCAGTAATACTGTTGGTTTAATATAAAAATAACATAGAATTTACAATGTGTTAAAAACCCCTTTATTGGATTCAGTAAAACGGTCTGAAATGAAATTCTTTAAGGGTCGGTAAACCTGGTTGGTTGTAAATTCAGGGTAGTAGTAGTAGGAAAAAGTGCAGGGCTGGCATCCCTCGTATCAATTTGGGGACGGTTTTCCTCGTAAAGTCCAACTTTACAAACGATAAACACATTTCTTTTGATATGGTGCCAGGCAAATGGAAAAATATGGAGCTGGGATGGAAATTCAAGTGACTTCGACCGTTTCACGTTTTCCTTTTAAGGACATACTTCAAAATTCCCTAACCAATTAGCTTTCCACAAAAATTATATACATATTTTATACGAGGGGTTTTAGAAGATTTGGAGGTGTACCTAATCCAGAAATGTGAAACGGATTTAATTTAAAATTAACGCCACAACTGCGCGCCGCTGTCGATCAAAGTTATTGCGCATGCGAGCCTTCCGTCGCATACAAAAGGACTTTGGAACTACACAAACACTATTAGGGCAAAATTGGATTGAAAAATAGGATCATATCACATCTAATGAGTATTCACTTGTTTGTCCGCCTATGGAAGCATGCGTTCGTACAATTCATTGCAAAATGTGAAAATCATGTCGCGTGACTGGAAAATAATTGTATTTATCCTTGGTTGTCATACTTAACACACATAAGTCAACCGAGAAATGAATAACAGGAAATGACTGTGGATGTGTAGTGCGAGTTTCGCGAAAAATGTTAAAAAAGGCAAATTACTGGATTTAGAAATACTTACAAAAACAATGATAATTGAGCGCATTTACTTTCTATAGCAGAAACTCTTTTGCCACTATAGGATGATTTATAACTTACAATCCTGTTGGTTAAAATCTTTTTTCTTTGTCCAGGAACTAATAATTACATTAAATTTGGTTTTTTACTACTAAACTTATGAACTATTTAAAATTAGACAATACATAAACCCGACATGATGATTAAAAAAGTCCAACGACTACTATATTTAATCTCACTAGGCTGTTAAACATCTACAATACTTATTGATATATGTATTTCAATACACCAAACGATCCACTACACCGGTCTGCTCACGTGCATCGGCCCCGCCTACAAATGACGTAGGCTGAAGTAGCGTTAATATGACGTTAATTTCATGGCTACCTTTTTGATTGAATTAAAGCACGGTTGTCAAGTTGTTAACCTAAATCACCTACAAAAGTCAAAACTTACGGATGTATTTGGTTGCCTATGTGTACGTGTCAAACATCATGCGCAGAAAGGAACGAATTTGAGACACGAAGTAAGCAGACCGGTATACTGGATCGTGGTATTGAACATGTCTTATTTTTTGGGTTTATTGTAAATCATCGTTTTTAGAATTGTTCATGTTTTCTGTGGATTGGTTTCATTCACGTGTAAAATATTTTCCAAATATTCGTTTTAGCTTTTTTAATTAATTATGGATACTCATTTATATATATCCCAAACCGCGACCAATTTTATTTCGTAGGTGACGTAAATACCACTTCTAAATTTGCCGTTTTAACCCCTTATTTTTGCCTTAAGGATTTATAATGATTCCGTAGAGGCGTTACTGAAAATTCTCGCACCCCTACTGGAATCTAATATGTTAGCTCTGGTCTGATATGAGATTTAAGTTTGTTAAATTAGTTACAAATTGGCGTTGATACTGCGTCCGTCTGGATGTGTATAAGGAAGGATGTGTTATATGAGCATTCTGGCGCATTTGCGGGGTTGTTTTGCGCGTCGGGGCAACTTCCCGGATAGCTCTTGGCAATTACGTTGTTTAGGAGTGAAGAGTGAGGAAATTGCTCCATCACTCTCCTCCACCGCGCTCCTTTCCTTAAGATTCGATCTTATGCCAGAATAATTAGGCAAAGATGAAAATTTAACGCCGCTCTGTTCCGCAACTCCCCGGGGTGGTTTCTGGTCGCGAAAAGAACCAACCGAAACCCCCTGATTACCTACGCAAACATGGAGTTGCACATATTTAAGCATTCCGTTTGATCTCCGCTGTAAACGGCACTCCAAACTTTTTAAACCGCACTATTAAAACTGTTTTAACAACCCTCCGTCTCTGGGGTAGCCACCCCTACCACTGTTTATATCCATATTTCCCTTTCCGCCTCTATTTGCGTCAGCATTGATTTACTTCCGACAACATCATTATAAACTGCTAAACACAATAGGGGAACACTTTCCTCGAAACCTGTAACTTTTAAAATAATAGTTCTAGGCAAATCAAATTTGGTACACTTCAACGGCATATATTTAACTAAAGAAAATTACAAACACAATGTTACAGCAAAACAAAGTAGAAATGACTGTCATAGTATCGATGACAGTTGGATTTTCTATGGATTGGTGAGGTTTAATAAGCTGTATGCCCTCCACGAGCACGAATCTCTTCCTCACACCTTTGTGGCATGCTTCGCACTAGCTACGAAGAAATTCTTGGGGGTATGCTTTCCCATTCCTCAATCAGGGCTTGTGTCAATTCCTGTATGGTTAGTGGTGGATTAGGGCGCTTGCGAACACTTCGGTCAAGCTGATCCCACACGTGTTTAATAGGATTCAGTTCAGGACTTAACGCCGGCCATTCCATGACATGAATTCCACGTTCTTGTAAAAAGTTTCTGGTGATGCCGGCGGTATGTGGCTTTGCATTGTCCTACATAAGGATGAAATTTTGACCGACGCCATCTACAGCAGGCACCACAAGGGCCTCCAAGATGTTTTCGATGTAGTTCATGGCGTTTAGGCTAGCAGCAACCAGAACAAGATCAGTTCTGTTTTCTACACTAATTCCAGCCTAAATCATCAAAGCGTCATAGCGTTCATCATCATAGCGTTCACAAGGACGTCATTTTTGTTACAATATTGAAAATTCCGTTTCATTTCAAGGCTGAGTTCAGATTCATAGTTAATACACTGGAACCTGCTCTTCCACTCAAAGTTTTATTTCGTTTTAATTTTCTGGTGACGTGACTGCTTGGAGTATTCAGTGGTTTCGAGATGATGCCTGGAAATGTTGACGTGTCGATGGTAGAATTAAAAAGGAAATCCGCGGACTATAAATATGCAAATTTTCGTTTCGCCTTGTCGGTGCGTTAATATTAAAATCTACACGTGACAATCGGTGGCGTTGGGGTAGTAGGAGTGAGAAACCTACTTCCTGGCCAATACCGCAAATAAAAATCGATCCTGGTCGAAGGAAGGCAGGATACGGTAGGAATGTTAGATATTCAATTAAAGTTGTACGTTGTCATTCGAGTGCCAGAGATTTGTCTACTCTTCTCTCTCCCTGTGCATGTCCCCAAACGACAAACAACCAGAGTTAGGGGAGGTTTTCACCCCGCTGTGAAAGTGGAAACGATTTACTACTCGAATTTCCGCCCACTCCCCTCCACAACTTCTATTTTGCTCTCAATTCAACTTTCGCGGAAAAACATACCTCTTTTGAAGGTCCTGTTATTACCAATATTTCCTTTTACTACTTTGTATTCCCAATGCACACATTGGAACACTGTGATCGCTGTTACAATTAACAAATTGTAACGAAATTGCGGCGAAGGATCAATGCCGGCCAAAGGCATTTTTTTTAAATAATATTTTTGTAACATTTTACGTAAAGCACGTTTTATATATAGTAATTTTAATTCTATTGACAATTTTACCGTCATAAAAGGGTGTTTTCATATCCCCTAATACGTATGAGAATGATCATTTACTTATTAGACTTACGATATCTATTGTTAATCAACTTCTTATGATTATTAGGAAGTATAACTCATTACAGTTTTTATTTTTTGTTATATAACGTACATGGCGTTACCAAAAAATAAATGTGTGGTAAGTAATTATAATAAATATGTCATTTTTCATAATGTTTATACACGAACCGCAAGCGAGGTAATTGTTTGGAATATTTCAAGTTGATAATAAAAAGTTGTCTCTATGGCCCCACATATTTTTTTCCTCTCAGATGATTAAACTTTTCTAAAAAAAAATATTTCTTTTTTTCTGTTCCTTTTAGATTATTTTTCCGATCATATTAAAGATTATTCACTTAAGTAGTCTGGTTCATAGAGACAACTTTTGAATTTGAATTTGGCGAAAGAATTTTTTGTTTCGATGCATTGTTTCTAGACTTTACAATGACCAAGTAATATAAGCTAGTACATATGGGAATGATATTTGCAACGCGGCGAGTGTTACAAATCATTGGAATTAGAATTTTCAATAAATTTGGTTGGCGCACGACGAGGGCAGCGAAAAGTTCTCCCAAATGAACCAATATGTCCCTACAGTTTTGATTATGATACTAAAAACAGTATTACAGTAAGTTCATTATAAAATGTGACTATGACTATGTGACTATTATCCATTGCCATTGGTGAGTGTGAAGTAGAAAATAGAAGACAAAGGGTTTACCAATGTTTATTTTTGGGGGGCTTTCGGCTACTAGTATAATAATATACTATTATATGTCAGAGTACCTTGCGAAAAAACAACCACTTTTGAAGCTCCTATATTACCGATATTATTCACGTTATTATATCTAATGTAAAAGTAAATATTTTCGTGCATGTGGAAATATATCGAACATTAGCGATTCGATTAGGTGTAAAAACAACTGATGCGCTGACGATTAGCCGCAAGGGTGAAATAGGTGATTAATTACATCTAGGGCATGCATAATGCATTGACTTTTATAAACTTATACGCGGATATTTCCCTTCTAACTGCCGAAGGGAAAAGAGGAAGTTTGAAAGTCTCGTCAAATGTCTCCGACATGTGTTTAGGTATCGTATTTTCCGGCAGGAGGGTTATTATACCCCCACTGTAAAAGAAAATCCATCGAAATCCCGTTATATCCCGCCGTCATTACGGGCCGTCGGAAAATTAGTTCCAGGAAAATCCTATTTTGGTAAATCATATCCTGTAAACTTTCGTACTGGGGGCTTCTGAAAACGAACTCCCAACGCAATAGACTATAAGTTTTTAACTTATAAAATGTTTATCTTGTCTTTTCTACAGGAAAACACAACATCACGGACGTTTTTCTTCCGGAAAAAGGTCGTCGGCCGACAAAAAAATCTGTAGAGGCATAAAAAAATTGATATTTTGGTTGCATATATGACGTAGTAATCTACCCAATATTATTGTAGGCCGGACCACGTCACTAGACAAAGAGGTAGTTAAAATAATGTGGGATATTGATAGCTTTTGTAAAAGATTAAAATGAGAAGATAAAAAGTACATAAGTATGATGCTGACTATTGTGTTAAACTGTTAAAGTATGCTCCAAGATGTCTTATGAAACCAGTGTACCTAATATACTAGTTTTCTACTGATTAATGTTATTATTTTATATAAATTTAAAAATTGTGGTTACTTTATTTAGAATCTAGGGTATTTTACGGGTACCATGTTGTAGTACTGGTAGTACTGTAGTACATGGGCGTATCCAGGGGGGGGGGGGCAAGGGGGCAGCTGCTCCCCTTTTGTATTTTGGTATTATATGTTTATTACATAGCACTCTTTCCCTTATGGAGATGGTTATTTTTATTTATCAAGCACCGGTTCCCTTCAAATCGTTTCCAAATCCAAAAAAAAGTGGTCACATTTTTTTCCCGAAATTTAGATTTTTAATGGTGTCTTTCGAGGCCTTAAATTTACATGGGAAGACGACATTTTTTGGTATTTTTCGAATAATTGTTCGTTGTTTTGGCCTATTATACATATGGATTTGATGCCCCAATCCACCCCAGTGCCCTGAAAACTAACGAAATGAAAAAGGTACATTTTTAGAAAATTTACCGTTCTAATCATTTCATTATCTTTTTTTCTCATAAAAATCAGTACTAGTAGTACAGTAGTACTATCAGTACAGTAAGTCTTGTAGAATTTTTATAAACATTAGTCAGTTAATTTCCATTTGTTTAAACAAATTCTATTTGTTTAAATAATTCGTTTTCCTTAAAAATCCGTCTGAATTCTGAGTTCGAAATGGCAGTTTACTACTTTAGACGGTCATTATTCATTAAACAATTTCTTCCTACTGTTCACTTATATTTTGGGATGATTTCCAGTGTTTGAATAATAAAATAATATTTGTTTTCAATATTTCATAAAATTATGTAGCGACACACAGTGGTAGGAAATCAGAATAAAAAATAAAGAGAATTGTGATTTAAAAAGAAATGTAACTCCCCAATTTCCCGAAAAAAAAAAATTTCAAATCATTTCAATTTTTTCGAATAAATGGTGTTGAAAACGAATTATTTTTTATTATTTAAACAATGGAAATCATCTGAAAATATATAATATAATATGCTGTCACTTGAGAATAACAGTTGGCCAGACTGATATAAAAAAATATATTTTAAGTAACTGCAAACAAAAATTGTTTAAACAAATAGAATTTGTTTAATCAGATATGGGTTTATTAGATAATATAGATAATTTTGATAGATATCTAGAACATGAACAGAACATTTATAAGTTAATGTCACAAAATAGCTGACTTTTGTAGCATAGGAAAAAAATTTGTTAATGAATAATGTCACTGTAAGATGATAATTTGCCATTTCGAACGCTGAAAACAGAATTCAGACTGATTTTCGAGAAAAACGAATTATATTAACAAATAGAATTTCTAAAAAAAATGTTTTATACAAGAGTTGTTCGACTCATTACTTTGTATAACGTAAAATTATTTTCATTTATACAGGGTGTTGCCTTTAGGTGTGACGGAAAGTAAGTACATATTTTTAAATGGAACGCACTGTATATCATACCATATTATGAATACTAAAGGAGTTATCTTTCCAACTATTTAAGTTGTGCCTGTGTAAAGTAAATAGTTTCTGATATATTCAATTATTTGTCAAAAATTGGCAATTGCAGGCGTTTCTTAAGACCAACGTTAATACTACATTTTTGCAGATATTGTCCTAAAAATTTTGTCACATAATAACTCATACTGTTGACATCATGAAAAATTAGCTGCGCTATACAGGATGGTCGTAGCATGCACTAGTTTTTAAACATATTTAACGGGCTTTTTCTTAAGATTTTTAAATCGAACGAACACCTTGTATATTATTTGCCAATTGAAATGTCTCTTAAGTTTTTTTAATTTATATTCACTATATCGTATATCTATTTTTACTAGTTTTTGTGATATTTGGAATTTAGTAGTACGCATTTAGAATCTTAATATTGCTCTGTATTCTCTGTATGTTTTGCAATTTTTACAAATGTACAGCGAACGAACCCGAAGACATAGTAACTTCAGTTGGGTTCCGAAGTAAACCAGAAACAGTGTAATTTTAGGGGGACTATCGTGAAAAAATGTTCTCTTGTGTGAAAGTTGTGCGGAGACGTTTCATTGTAATGGTATGTGCGCTCATACACAGAAACGCTAAAACCTATCTTGATGAGTTACGTTTGAGAACGGATTTGTATTCACTACAACAACCAACAAAAGATATCTACTTACTATTGTTAATTGGTTTAAAATACGTTATTTTTCTGGAGAAACAATTCAAAATTGGGATAACATGAATGACAGTATGAGTAATATTCATAATGAGAATGGAGAGTCGGTTATTAGGAAATGTTTTTAATAGATTTTTTTGCTAAGAATAAAAGTCTGAATCTAAAGGTGCCTATCTGTTTGCTTTTGTTTTTGTGTGTGAGCACATAAATCACATCAAAGAAAATATGATTTTCAACGGTCAGAAGTCAACTAATTTTCACGATAGTTAACTTAAAAGTACAGGGTTTCGGGTTTACTTTAGCTGTTCGGTTGCTATACGATATACGGGAAAACATATAAAATTGCTAATATGTAGATAACGGTAATGCTTTCTGTAAAAGGATCAAGCTGGTTAAATCGTTTCTAAATTATCTCTTCTATCGCCACTTGAAGACTTTACATCAAACTAACCAAATACCTTATTCACAGCAATATTAAAACTTACAATTGCATTACATTTTCGGTAAATTGCTAATATCACAAAAAAATAGTAACATTTGGTGTATGACATACTATATGTAAATTGGAGCGAAATAAAAGGTTATTACAGCCAACATATTATACAGCGTGTTCCATTTAAAAAACTCAAGAGAAAACCATTTGAAAAACATAAAAATTTACTAGTTCATTGAACAGCCTATGTAGTCTATCTATTATCTTTGGATACTATCATCTACCTAGTGGCTTTGACTATTCGCACACATAGTATGAAGGTACAATCAGCAAAAATATCGTTTTTACATAGTTTTTAAAAAGATCCGGCAACGGGAATATTTTGGAAAAACAGTTGAATATCTCTGGAACCATTAACGCTGTGACTTAGCAACATACACTGTTGGATATACAAATTTAGTACATGGTATTCATAATATAATAAAATATACAGCACGATCCATTTAAAAAAATGTACATCTCTTCGGTCCCACATACATGAAACACAGTGGCGTAGCTACATTTTCAGCGTCCTGGAGCAAGAATAATCTCAGCGCCCCCTTGTTTTCGGAAGAGGTCTGGCTTTTTTGAACATTTAAATTAATGTATACCAGTTTCAATTACAATTTTTAAATTCCAGATTGAACCAAAAACATTTTATGTTAAAAACGACTTTATATATACAAAATCCTTGCGAAAGTTTAGGATTTTATGACAATAAGAAACAATTAGTCAACAGCTGGCTGTTTTCGATTTCTAACATATTAAAATAATCCAAATATTCTTCAATTGTGTTCACAAGTGTTTTATATAAATAACGGTATCGCATTTTATGGAATTATTCTAAAGCTAGCGTATAGATTTAAGAACATTTACACTAATTATAGTTTCCGAAAAAACCAAGGTGGGTATTTATAAGCCATTTCTTAACCTTCTGAAGGACTATCTTGAAAATAGTCAAGTTTTCATTGCACGCTATTATTCTTCTTATTATTAAATATGATGCTCAATCATGTTTTCAAATACTTGGGACGTGGAATGGATCACCCAGCATACAAATAACGTTATACGTGCATTATCAGACGCATAACTTGAAAACGCCAACTCGTACTTAAAAGATATATAAACATTTTATGTAGAGAATTAAAATATCTAGAAGTTTCCTAAAAAACACATTATTGTCCGACCAATAAAAAAATCCAAGTCGTCATCTATGACCGTGAATATCTCGCAGCTCAGACCCCATATCGACGGGAGCTGTTTACACGTTATTTCAAATGCCCAATCAAAGGCATATTTAAAAATCCATCTGGGTTTGAATTTTTCCGAAGTGAATTATTTGTTTAATTTCACTGGGCTAAGTGTGCATTGTGAATGCAAAGTAGAAAAAAGAAGTTTCGTACTAACCCAATAATAATTTCTTTCACAACACGCAGCGGTTCGAGAACTTAATACGAGTTTTGGAAATTCACATGTGCGTACGTAACGTTTCTATACTTTAGTTATTTTCAAGCGTTGATTTATTTATAAATCATCAATCTCACAGTCTAATTGCAAGAGAATACATTTAAATAAGATCGTAAAACCTTACTCTTTCTCAAGTGGGTTATCTTCCGCTTTGGGAAAGGAAAAGTATCGGTAACTTTTGGTTAACTGAATTCCTGCGAAAGTTGTGCTTCAGAAAAAGGGCGCTCCGAATAATTGGGACCTATTGGGGCATAAATTTAATTATCTTCACGCCCAGTTGGGCTCTTCCTGCAAAATTCAAAAGGGACCACAGTCGAGCTCATCGACGTGTCATGATATCCTTCTAAGACGTTTACGCCACCTTCCTCCCTTGTTTCGCTGCTTACGGTATAATTTCTTAAACCCCTAAAGGATTAACCATACATACGCATCCCTTCGCAAGGCTTATCTACAGTTAATAAATCATTAACAGGATGGAAATTGTCTTTCTTGCCCAGCGGCGCGTTATGTCATCATGGGACCCCGGGCAATTTTGAATTTAGGGCCCCCACATACAGTGCTGAATTAAGGCTCTCGTCTCAATTCAAATAGCGAACTGTAGCAAACTTCTCTCCAAAGCTTCGAAATTAGAAAAATACCAGATGTGGATGCGCCTACTATAAACATTTCAGTTGCTTTCTATTTGTACAAATATTCAAACTGGATTGTGTTTGACTGTTGTAGTCGAAACATGGTTGCCAAATTATTATAAACACGTACTACAATACTCCAGAGTGCAAGTCTAGAGAAGTTCAGAAGAAAGTAACTTGTGCTCTTATAGTTAACATTTAATTATATTTTTTAATGTATTACTGCAGACAATAATCAGATTGAATATTGAAATTCCTTTCCGATGGCAGTTGCATAAAGACCTTCAGAATCGAATGGTAGCGACCATTTCGCGATTGGTGCAATATTGATGACGTAGGTTATTTTCGCATTTTTTTTCGCAGGTCGAAGCCTTAAAAAGAAATGGTTAAAATAAATAATGCTTCCCATGATAAGCCTTGGTTAACATAATTAATGCTCCCCATGATCTGATTGCAAAAGATTCGCTGTCCAAAATGGTACCGTTTCAATGTCACCGTCGAGTTTGCAGTTGGTAGTGCTATTACCAACCTATACACAGTTTTTTTTGTTTGCCGTTGACTAGTGTGAATTTCAGCGCCTGAAACAAATGCGTGAACCGAGGAGCAGTGGTGTGAAAATACAGACCTCGGGATGGGGGATATCTGAAAGAATCATGCGGATGGTTGGGCGCCAATTAAGTTGGTAACAGTGGCAACATTCTGGGGTTCCGTGTATCGGCAGGGAAAATATAAAATGAATTCGCAGAATACGGTTGAGTGGTTTCCCGTCCAATTATGCTATATTGGTTACCAATGGCAACACGAGTTATTCAAGTGCGGATCCTACTAAACAATACCACTGCCGGTACCGCTTATTACCGTTTAACCCGAGTTGGAACGATGTACTACAAAGGCTGGGCCACAGCGGAGACTGGAGACCCTATGAGACTCCCCGCTAGACGACATCGTTGACAAATCTGAACCCTTCACCGAAATTACAAACGTATTACCAGCATCGATGCTTTGGTTCACCCTCATTCCTACACACCAGAATGGAAGACTTAATTTTGTACGGGAAACAGTTTAAAAAAGAGCTCTTGTCCAGAGCCACCAGCAATACGGGGCCCCCAAACCAGTATTTTGTAACTCTTTTGAGTAATAGACTACCACACCATGGCCATCATCCTCATTAACGGTTGCAACAACATTTAGGCTCCTCTCAGCCAGTTTTAAATTAATAAGTACGTAGGCTTTCACGGCCAGAATTTAGAAAATAAACTACTTCCGGGTTATGCCGTGTGTCAAGATTTGTAAATGCTGACGTTTCGCGAATCATGTTGCTCGCCGCTAAGAAGATTTTGAAGAGAACGGAAACTGCCTTATTACGTCAAAGGGGACATTTTACGTACCGATCTTTACAGGACATTACAGAAAAATTGCTAAAACTTCATCTCAAATTAGCAAATAGATTGTCAGCCGAAGATTGGAGTAAGGTTGGTTCCACCACATGTAGAAAGGCGGACTTCTAGTTTGACAAAGCAACTGAATCTAAAAGAAGAACTTTGTTAAGTTAGAGGCTAAGAAGGTTGTGACCAAATCTACTACTGTGGACAAAGTAGTTATAAATATGTCCAATCACCAACTCTCCACTGGTGAATTGTCGGTCCTAGGCAAATTCCAGGTGTACAAGCAGAGAACAATCGTCAAGAGGTTTCCTGGGTAGTTAGGAAAGCTGCTCCGCCGAAGAGCAATATTACCAAAGTAGAGAAGTACTCTCTGAAGACCATCAAGGACAACAAGGATATCACAGTACTACCAGCGGACAAAGGGAATGCAACGGTGACATAGAACAAGGAGGACTACAACCGGAAGATGAACGATCTATTAGACCCAAATACGTACCGTAAAATTGTGAAGGACCCAACAGATAAGATAGGAAGGCGAGTGAAGGAATTGATTAAATCGTCATCGATTCCCGAACAGAAACAAAGAAGCGTTTTTGTTCAAGCCCCTAGGGCACCGAGGATCTACGGCTTGCCAAAGATCCACAAGGATAACGTACCTCTGAGACCAAGCGTCAGCGCCATAGGCTCCCAAACCTATGTGTTGGCAAAATACTTGTCGAAAACCATCCAACCATATATAGGACAAACTACATCTTTTTTTAAGAACTCAGAACATTTTATTCAGATTTTGAAGGAAGTTGTTATTAACCCGCAGGATATACTCGTAAGTTTCGACGTAACATCTCTCTTTATGTGTGTTCTGGTTAAGGAAGCAGTCGAAGGCCTTCGGACAACACTTGTGACCCTAGGTTGAACGCCAAATCACACCACCATCCCCAGCAGAAGAGAAGTGTTATTAACACTCTGTTCAACAGAGCCGAGAAGGTGTGCGACTCGAGCACCTTGGGCAACGAACGGAAACACTTGGAGTGGGCTCTACGTCAGAATGGATACACCAAGTCTGACATACGGGGTGTCACACAAAGAAAACCGCAAGTCTCAGAGGAGCGGCAGCAGTCAAAGGGGTTCGCTTGCTTACCATACGTAAGTGGGGTGTCAGAAAGAATCGATAGAATACTGAAGAAATCGGGTATCACGGTAAGGTACAGAGCACCAGTAAAGGTAAAGGATCTTTTGCCTAACCCAAAGGACATCACACCCCTCCTGAAGAACGAAGGTGTATACAAGATAACATGTGAGTGTGGAACATGCTATGTAGGACAGACAGGACGAAGTTCGAATGTTGTGTCAAGGACCACAGTAGAGACACCCGGCTACGCAAGTTTCAACAGTCTGCTGTTGCTCAACACTGCCACGAGTCGGGACACACAATTAATTTCCGATTTCGGTAATTATCATCGAAGGCTTATTAGAGAAGCCATCGAAATTTACAAACATCCTGACAACATCAATCGCGAGGACGGTACTGACATTGGTGGGGTCTCGAAATCGATCCTAACGCGGTCAGGTGGAAAAGCACATAGGAGCGGTAGCTCTACATGTGCGCAGTGAGGTGTAAATGTAAGTATATATGGGAGATTTTCTTGGTAGGTCTTCAGTATTCAATTAGCTTTGAAGAAGCGAGCAACATGGTTCGCGAAACGTCAGCATTTACAAATCTTGCCAGACGGCATAACCCGGAAGTAGTTTATTTTCTAAACTTTTAAATGAAGTGGAGTTTATATTCAAAAGAGTTTCCGTATTTATAGTTTACATCATTTTCCAAAACGACAAGCTATTAACACGGTAAAAATCCTTTTAACATTGTTTAATTGCTGTCTTTTAACATTTGATCGTCTTGTAACATTTAAACGCTGACCTAAGGGACATGTGGTTTTCCAGTTCAATTTGTAATTTAAAAGAGTATAAAAACAAATTTGGTCTGTTTCATACAAATGCATCACTCTGTATATCAAAAAGTCATTCTAGTTTCTAACTTAAGTCTTATCATAAAACTTTTATTTGGGTTTGTTGCTTCTAAACTTTGAGGACCAGATATTGACACGTTACGTTTTTTCTTGCTAAAACTGTATAAAGCAGAAGAGATTCGGAATAATTGTAATTTTTTGGTGATATGGAATAGGAATCTTCGGTATGAGTTAACTAAGACTAAAAATTATGAAAGCAACAATGTTAGAAAAAGAAAGAGGAAATGACAGTTTATTAATAGTATATTATAATACAAGTTTTGTAGGACAGAAATTAGCGCACGAGTTGTTTTGGGCACGACGAGCGTAGCGAGGAGTGCAGGGATGAAACCTAAAGGAGTCAAGGGATGAAACCTAAAATTCTCTAGGTACCATTTTTGAAGTTCCCGCTCGAAATCTAAATCAACGTGTTTCCATTCAAAGCAATAATCGCATCAGGTCAATAGTTATTAAGGGTGGATACTTTTGAAATGAACAAACTGTATATTATTTTTGTATAAAAAAGTAATGCTTGAATTATTCAATACAATTTTGTTAGTACTTAAAACTTTGAAATAGAGTATAGGTTGACCAAGATTGCTTCTCTGTCCTTGGGGAATATGCTCCTTCAAGGATAGCCGTTATTTCTGAAACACCCTGTATATAGGGCCCCCAAATTCAAAATTGCCCATGGCCCCATGATAAGAAAACGCACGCCTGGTCATCGTCTTCATTATTAATTTCTTCCTCTATAAGTCTCAGATTATAAAGCTGTATAATCTTTATAAATGCGAGAGTTTAGTTCTGCAAAGACAGCTGTCGACGGCGCTCTGTTTCATTCCTATCGATAGTCGTCTAAACATAGCGTTTAAAATTTCATCCCCCGAACCACCCTCGTAAACCCCTCAATCATAACTGAAGGGTGCACGAATCTAAAGTAAACCGAACTTGAAATCAATATTAACATCCCCTCGGAGAAGTATCTCTATTGTTTAATTTCCATTTTCCTCGACAAACATCAAAAATCACAAAACGATTCGGGGCGAAGTCAAACAAAAACATCCCTCACTTATGTATTCCTAGGCTTCTACACGCATAATACACAAAAACGAGCAAATTTCGCTCCGAAAATCAGCATGTCGGTTCGCTTCACAGTTCGGTCGGTACTTGTGTTGTGGTTAGTGATGCAAAATTAACGGTAAAAAGGAGAAATTACTGGTAAAATTACCGGTATCGTTACCGGTAATATTACCGTGATGTAATATTACCCGTAGTTTATGGACTGCCGGTAATATTACGGGTAATATTACCGTGGTGTAATATTACCAGTTATTAGTAAATATTACCAGTAGCATTACCGGTAATGGTAATATTACAGCCACGGTAACTTAGAAAGTGTAACTTACCGTAATATTACCAATACTACTTACTACTTAGGCTGTTACTTAACAATGGTAATTTACCGTAGTATTACCAAAAGTACCGGCAATATTACCGCCGCGGTAACTTAACAAAGATAACTTATCGTAATATTACCAAAAGTACCGGCAATATTACCGCCGCGGTAACTTAACAAAGGTAACTTATCTTTGGTAACTTACCGTAATATTACCAACATTACCGGTGAAATTACCGCGACGGTAGTTTACCATAGCGAGAATTTATGCCTCCGGTAACTTACGGTAACATTACCAAAATGACCAGTAATATTGCCCATATTGCCCCGGTAATATTACCGTTCTGCATGACTATAGTTGTGGTCACTTGTGTTCCTAACTTTTTAGATTGTATCTGAGTGAGTTTGGTTTTCAATTAGTCTGAAATTACTTATCAGAAGCATAAGAAATAAAGTGTGATATAATCGTTAATCGTTTCTATAAAATCAAAATTTGCATAGGGATCTTTTGATTACGGCTATGTTAATATTTCAAACAGCTGTCATTTTTTCAAGGGATTGAAAAAATAAAAAATATAATATCATAAATTAAAAGTAAGATTCTTATTAAGTTTCAAGAATAAAAAGTATACTATTAATTCATTTGTTGTGTCAAAAATAAATTACTAAAAAAGCGTTATTTAGTTTTATTTTTAACCACAAGGAGGGTTGACAACCAAAACATCTGGTGATACAACTTTGGGCGTCCCATAACTTGTTTAATTAATGCAGTTATCATTTTGCTGGGCTGCGTATTTGAATATTCACTTTGGATTTGCAGTTACCATACGTATTGTCGATGTACTACGACAACAAGGCGGCTATGCTTCCGCCACAGATAAATATTTCATCAACCGGGTTTGTCCCGACATCTGTGCAGACCTTTAGGTGAGGATGATTCCTCTCAAAATCTCTTCGAAGTGTGTCTTGCGTTCTCTGTTCCAGGGTGAAGCTGGTCTGCACAGGACTGATGAGTGCCGAAGTCCAACTGCTTCTGCAGCTTAACATCAGCGCCGTTGATAATCGACACAACGAGACATCGCTCAATTTTCGCAGGAACAAAATCTGCCGTAAAGGTAGGTATGCCTTTCCTGTAAAGTTTTGCAATTCTGCACAGTTTAACCGAATAACAACGATTATATTGGGTGCCATTTTTCAACACAATAAATTAGGGTTTCTTACGACACTGTACATGTCGTAGGCAAAAGGTTTTTGCCTAGGCAAAATCTATTTGCCTCGACAAATAGATATCGAACCTTTATATATATTTTTAAAGCTATTTGCCTAGGCAAATGTATTTGCCAAGACCGTTGTCAGGCAAATAGCATTTAGTTTTCAATCGCTTTTGTTTTAAAATTATGTGAGGTTATAAATACGTCATAATTATTATTTAGTCGTTGATTACTTTTGAGTAATATCGTATTCTAATCATCATGATTCTAATGAAGTTACGCCTGATTTGTTGTGACAAGGGAATTAGGAATGTTTAGTTTCCCTTTTACCAGGAGAACGTTATATTAGACTGGAAAACACTAAATTTTGTGAATTCTTGTCGACTGGACGATTTTACGCATCAATGCAGATGATGATCTCACCTAACTCTTATTTTGCATACGGAAATCATGCGAAACAAATGTACTACTCACTGAACATCTGGTGTGTTAAAAAGTTTGCATGTCTTCATAATGGTTCACCGATATGCTGCGTGTGATGTTCCAAAAACAGTAAGCTGAACCAAGTCCTCAAAGACTTTTTGTTATACAAATGAGCTTGGGCAAATACATTTGCCTAGGCAAATAGCTTTAAATATATAAAAGCAGACTCAATATCTATTAGCCAGGGAAAATACGTTTTCCCTAGTCTTTTGCCAGAAATCCACTACACCGGTCTGCTTACGCGCATCGGCCACGCCTACAAGTGACGTCATTACGAGACGGAAGCGGATGTAGCGTTAATATTGCGTTAATTTCATATCTGGTTTTGCGAGAAGTAGCGTTCGTTGCCATGGTAGCTAATATATTATTGTGACGTTCAAGCCTTTTAGACAATTAAATCGTTGGCATGGTTGTCAATGTGTTAACCTAAATCACCTACAAAAGTGAAAAACTTACGGTTGTATTTGGTTGGCTAGGTGTCCGTGTCAACATACTTTTCGCAGTGACGTCATGTGCAGAAATGAACGATAATATTGATCACCAGCATCTGGAATTGTCAATGGATAATTGACATTCCAAAACAAATCAATTCATATTGATTTTTAGTTTGATTGCTGCAGCCCCTCAAACTCCAAACTCCCCCAACCCTTGCCCAAGGGCACAACAAGCTCTGTCAATTAGGAGAGCTGGCTAATGAGTACTAATGACATTTTTGTAATTTGTCGATGACACGGGGGTGCCAATTAGAGATCGAGTTGTTAAATAAACAAGACGAGCTTGTATAATACCCCAAGGAGTATCATATTTCCAATAAAAGGCGATTGTCGTCCGACTCGTAAGAAAGTATAAAAAGGGGCAATTTGTAATCGGAGGCATGCTAATAAATTCGACGTTCTACAACGGTGGAAGTGGCACAATCCTTGCGGACGTAAATATGAATTAAGATTTGATATACCTGACGCTAGGCAGTTTGTAAAACAGTGTAAATTTCCGCTTGTGTTACGGAAAGTTTAATCAAATAGGTACAATGGCGAAAGTTTACCCCGACGTCCGCTACGCGGCGCTACATTCGAACTCCGCTACTATGTTTGAGTATAATTTACATAAAATAACTGTAATATAATACTTTGTGGGGGGGGGGGGGTGTACTAGCCCGTGCGAGTCCTGCGTCAACAAGTACTACATTTCCCTACCCTCCGGCGAGTGGAAAAACAACCGGTAATATTAATTAAAACTGCATTTCCTCAGTGATAAATAAATACGACTACCTGCTAATTGAGAAGTTGCATTCGCTCCAAAACAATACAAAAAGAAACCTCTGTTTTCCATACGTTGCTTCCACATATATAACTTTAATATTTTTTAAACATTGTGCCATCTGTTGATCGATAGTCAAACTGCGCCACAAAAATTCTAACCTATCGATTATCATTATTAAACAACTCCGTTTTCTTTTTTTAAATGAAACTATTATAATATACCCACTTTGATTCTGTCTGTAGGGATTAGACCCCCTTTGGACTCGATCATTTTAGATCCTGAGGGTTTGGCTAGCTCGAACAGTTCGCTATACGTCGGGGTGGCCTCAGCGATCGGCATGATCGTTTTGGTCGTTATCACCACGTCTGCAATATACATTAAAACGAAGAAAACGCGATCATCCGAACCCAAGTAAGTGATTGCAGGCAATAGATAAGTCCCCTTGGGGGTTAGGAGTTCACCCACCCATTTTCTATATTAGATTAACTTCTCGACAACCCGCCCAAGCATCGCTGTTTGATTTGACTCGCTGTCGTCAATGGGGTATTACGGTCATGTGGAAATTTAACTGAAATAACACTAAAAGCACTAAACAAATGATTTCTATAATTACGTTTATACATCCCACCGATCTCATCATATTCTTTTTAAAAATATCGTTTTCTAAAACGCCGTAATACCTTATTGAACGAATTCAACGGTTATTAGTGCATTTCACATGTTTTCCAGGTACATGACTGCTGTGTACGACAGTAATCAACACGTTTTTGTCCATTTGGGGTCTCCGCTGACCAGGCCCTCTAGTGTGGAGAGTGGAAGCTATGCCACCATCGCTAGCATACACAAAAGTCCACCATCTCCATCGCCCTATGCAACAAGTGACGCATATCGTGTGTCATATTACGCATCCTCCGTTATTTTGCTCCCACAGGTAAATTATTATCAATATTTCTTCGGGAGCGTGTATTTTTGTTGTGTTTTAATCCGCGCCATCTCTTGATGACTAGTAGAAACACACCTTACAAAATTACAGTTTACTGTATTTGCTTATTGTAGAACTTGCATGCTTCGTTTGTGTTAGTTAGTCTTATTTTATGTTTTAACGTGAATTTCCTTATGTCATTCCCATAAGTAGTGAGGTGTTATCCAATAGGCAAAATGGGCATTTGCCCAGGGCCCCCAATCACAGGGGGCCCCCAAAGCAGTATTTTGGAAACTCATTTCCGTAATAGACTACCACCAGTGGCGGCTCGTGCAAATTTGCTTTGGGTGGGCAAAAAAATTAATGGATTTTATCGGTCTTGATAAAAACTCTATGGTAGTCACTACCAAATAAAAACCAATACCAATACCAAATTATATGCCTAATTCTTTGACATATTTCTTGTCGTTCATTTAACTTCAATTAAGTTCAATTCACTCCACTCGCAACTGTAACCACTAACAGACTAACCACCAAACAAAACAGTAAACATAACCCCAAAACAGCGTTATACAGGTTATACTCCAAAATTGCGGGAAACAAAATAGCGCGAAGCTTTGCATTTGTATTTGAAAACACATGACCATCACGACGACAGACGGACCAATCACATCTCGAGGTCCGCAGCGCTAGCTCGCTGACGTCACAGCCTGGATATCACAATGTAATACACAGATACCATACACAATACAGATACAATCCCAGTAGCGCATGCGCGTTGTGTGCCATGCTCGCTTATGGGCCGATTTGAAGTCGGTTGATGTGCGGACCCACGGTCCGCGGTTTGCTATTGCTCCGAGTTCCGACGTATTCTCGCACGCTAAAGAGAGCGCGATCCATCTAGGATCTGTGTGCGTAGCAGAGAAAGCAGTATCAGTCTCCGTGTAACACCCGACGTATTTGAAAATAATTGCATCATGAGTTTGGATAACAGAGATTTATTGGAATGTATTTGTACTAGATAATTATAAATATTTTGATTATTGAAAAATATGTGTAAATAAATAGTGCCTACCCTGCCACCCCTGACGAGCCGCCACTGACTACCACACCATGCCAATCCTCATTAACGTTACAAGCAGGTTTAGGCTCCTCTCAGCGATGCCCCAACTAATCTTTAACTAATTTATTACTATTAATTATTTTGTAGCGTTTTCGTCTTATGTTATTTGTTGCAAATGATATTGATAATTAGAGACATTATTCTTTTTTGTTAGTTTTCTAAAATGAGACAAAACAAAAATGAAACATATAAAGAAACACAGCCCATATGGTTCATTATATTGAATTGCATTCACTTTGAAAAATCTTCGTTGCTTTTATGGTTGTCATTTTTACACATTATTTTATGTTATTAGCCATGGTTGTAACCCCTGTGTGCTCTACAACTTACCTATAGCATATTGATATGTGTCATTAATAATTTTTCTTAAGAATTGTTTGTAATTATATATTATTTTCAGAATCATTGATCGTTTATCGTAGAATTTAAGATTTTGTCTAATTGCCAACCAAGATTGTAGAATTTTTATTACTTATTAATATACTGAGTAAGTATTGGTAACTTCCTATAAGAGTTTCCAGCTCGTGTTCATCGAGAAAGGCCTAATGTATAAGGAACATATGCACCTTTCAATAAACACGATTATAGACTTTTCAAAGTTGTCCATTTTGCCTGTATTTTCTGCTTTAAATATTATCTCTCAATAATACGAGATGTTGCCAACCAATATTATCGTCTTTCTCCTGCTTTTGATGAACACGAACCAACAATTCTTATAGAGAAATAATAAACAATGCGAAGGCAATATTAGTTGAAATTCACTCAATTGTAGAGAAAAGAATGAACAACCAAAAATACAGGCACAAAATGAACAAATGATTATTTAATTCTAGAATCGTGTCAATCGAGCATCCCATAAAGATTATTAATAACAAATTGGTAAATAATAAAACGACAACAAAATTATTTTAAAATTTAACCGCATTAACGAGAAACAATGACTAAATATAGAGAAAAAGTAGAAAATTCTGTGGTAACGATCATCGACAACGAGATTATCATTACTATTATACGTAAACAGTTGAAAGGCGACAATACTAAGTCAACTAATTATGAAACTAAAAACTAATTATAATTGATATGTTTAAGCTGTATAGGAAATCAGTATATTCAGTATAGTCAATGTTTTTATATCGAACTCATGTCCACACACCTGACACCGTTTAGGTACTACATAGAGGCTTAATATGGTACCAACTTTAGAAACTGCATTAGGAAAGTAGGTATAGTGTCAAGGAAGTATCATATAATAGGTACCTCCATATTTCAAAACCAAATAATTTGTATGCGAAACTTTATTTGTTTAACGTCTCTAAAAAGAATAACTCCTTTCAAAGGCGATAAATAATTTAAATAAAGACACACAATTGTTATTTGGCTTTAAAAGTGCCGTCCTATGATACATGGCACTATTTTTCCTATGCTGTTTGTAAAATAGGTTCAATCTCCCAAGTGTCTCCAACGTTCAAACAATACATTTGCGGACATGTGTTCATTAAAAAATTTGTCTACTATGGTCATACAGACCATTCATACAGCTTATATATAACAACAATTATTATTATTAACTACTTGACTTAGTGTTGTCGCCTTTTAAGAGTTTACGTATAATAGTAATGACAACAATTTTGTATTTCGTTGTCGATGATTGTATCACAGAATTTTCAAATTTGTCATCTTTTCTTTACATTTCGTCATTGTTTCTCGTTAATGTGGTTAAATTATAAAATAATATTGTTGCCTTTTATTGTTTACCAATTTGTAATTAAGACTTTTTATCGGATGCTCGATTGACACGATTATAGAATTAAATTATCAATTGTGTTCACGTTGTGTCTGAATTTTTGGTTTTGAAAGGTGCCAATTGTTCTTTACACATTAGGCCCTGCTCGATGAACACGAGCTGGAAATTCGTGTAAGAAATTAACAATGTTTATCCAGAATATTAATAAGTAATACAAATTCTACAATGTTGGTTGGCAATCAGACCAAATCTAAAATTCTAGGATAAAAGTTCAATCATTCTGAAACAAATATATAATTACAAAAAACATTCTTAATGAAAATTATTAATAACACATTAATAAACGATCGAACGGCAGCAAATTATCTTTCACTTCACTTAATATGCTATAGATGATCGATATTTATATGCTATAGTTGTCGAGCATAAAAGGGTCACAACCGTGGCTAACAACATAAAATAATGTGAAAAAAATGACACACCCGTAAAAGCAACGGAGATTTTTCAGGGTGAATGCAATTTAAATTTAATGAACAATATGGGCTGTGCTTTTTTATATTTTTCTTATTTTCATGTTTGTTATGTCAATTTTAGAATACTAACTAATAAATACGAATATATCTCTAGCAATGCCATTTACAACAAATGAAATAAGACGAAAACGCTACAAAATAATTAATAGTATATTCACAATACGTCACCCTTTATAACGAAAAAAATCTTGCCCCCCCCCCTGGAACATTTTGTAACGGCGCCCATGTGTAAATGGTGTTGCAAAAAGGCCAATACCTTTTATTTAGTAATTAGTAATTCTTCTTAATTCAACATGGGATTTGAGGGCTCCCAAATTAAAAACTGCCGAGGGCCCCATTATGGCATAACGCGCCGCTGCCCATAAAGCAAGATTCTTTCTTCTTGAGCAGTACCGGATTCACCCCCGGGGCCCCCACAAAATAGGGGCATCCATAAACTTAAACATATTTGTAAATCCGGAACTGTTCTTGAGTTATTAAGTAAAATGACCCTCACCACAGGTACAGTTAAATACGTTCTTAAGACTCTGCGGTGAGTGCAGATTTTCTATTTGTGCCTCTTCAGAAAGTAAATCTACCTGACCAAACAATTTAAAAAGAGAGATGAGCTTATGGGAATTGTCAATGTTCACACAGCACGCGCATTAGGGGTAGTTCCAAAGTGGTATAGAGGTCCGCAACTGCCTGTAAAGTTGCGCTTTCATAATTTATTAACACCCCCGTCATAGAATTTAATGTATTCGCTCGCAAAACTTTGCAGGCGCGAAGTTAATAATTAAATTTCTAAACCACTCGGTATTTATTATATAAATCGGGAAGTGTCAAGCAAGCTTCGTAACTTTAGACGAGATGATTGAATCTGAGATCTGGGATATCAAATACCACCACCCTAAGGGATTTACAAAACTTAAGATTCAATTTCAGTCGTTCTAGTCGCGACATCTGCACTCCAGTAGCTGTACTATGTTCCAGATGGCGCTGCAAGACCCTCACATGTGTGATCCAACCGATAGGTTGCGCTCATTGTCAGTACCGCATTCAACGATCAAATTACTCTATTTGATACAAGAGGGAACTTTTGGCCATGCCCACAAAGGAAAATTAGGAGCCAAGCAAACCGTATTGGTAAAGACTGTTACTGGTAAGCAAAAAAGAAGCGGCAAAAAACGCGCTCGTATTTTCAAGGTTCCTTGTTAATAGCTGTTGATGATCGAATGATTCTTTGCTGGCTTTTTTTTGCAGGCGCTGCGTCAAAATTGCAGATTTCATTGTTCCTCACAGAAGGGACCATGATGTTCGGAATTTTGCACAAGAATATATTGCCTGTTATCGCTGCTAATGTCGAGCATGACAAACAACCGATTTTGGTATATCCTTATACTAATAAAGGGAACCTAAAAAGGTGATTTGTACGGAAAAAATGTAGCGAAAACTGTTTGCTTAGTAGGTGTTAACTTTTCCTATGCGCTATGCAAAAAAAGTTCTTTATGTAATTCGCCTCAAGGTTGTATATTCGCTCAATGTCATTACCAATAGAAAATAAAAGCAAGAGACTTCTGACATTTCGATTTTGCCAACATTCTAAACTGCAGTTTTGTGCTACATATTTATATATTATTAGTGATAGTTTTTTCGTTTGTTTACGTAATCTTATACCAGTCGCTGCTTTTTTAGATGATCGCATTCAATAAATTGTAGATTTAAAGTCAACCTTTCTGTATTCTGTCTAGTCCCTACTTTTAAAGATTCTCGGAAATCCACTATAACTCTCTCTTTCAATATGGTGTTAAACTTCACAAATCTGTAAAACCTCCAAGTCTAGGGTTATTTTAATATCCGTGAAAGATGGTATGCACAAAACCTTTCAGTAGAAGTCTACCAATTTTTTGTCCGGTGACCAAACAGTTTCCCTTTCAATGTATCCTGGAGACACAATGTTTGCCGTCATAAAATTTACAGCCCTGTTAGTAGAAGATTCACCCCATTTTTTTGTGTTCTTCGTGGTTTTGAAAGGGAAACCGATCACATCTTGCTTGTTTATGGCGCTCTTTTTTCAGGTTCCTAATAAGGTGCAGGCAACGAAATGGAGAGTTATATCCCTTGTCAACCAGGAATTTGGTCGAGATTGGCATTCATGTAATCAACGGTGTGATGCATTTGCATTCCAAGGGACTATGTCATAAAGATATTGCAACAAGGAACTGCGTGTGAGTATTTTTCGGAATCAGCAACGAACAATGTTATCTAATGGTGGACATGATCAAAAATACCGACATCTAGGTTAATATTCAATTGTGATTCGGTGAACAATAGCCCCGCCAAGAATATCGGCGAAACATTAATTCTATACGAAAGCCTTACCCAATATTCTTCAGCAAATGTTTGTCCTGTTTCGAAGATTTCTTATCTGAAAACGCTCGCTCTATGACACTACTGTGTCACATTGATGCGCCAAAAATCTTCCGAAATTATGCAAGCAGATCATCAATGAAATCCATTTACAACACGCTGTGAGAAACTCTTCTTAACAATTGCCTACTCTATCTACAAATCTGGCAAACAAACACTAACTTCAAACACTTATTCGAAAATTGAAACATGTAAATGATTTCTTTTAATATAGGGTTGACGACAAGCTTCTTGTGAAGATAACAGACAACGCCCTTGCCAGAGATTTGTTCCCTGACGATTACTGCTGTCTGTACGACAACGAGAACCGTCCTGTGAAATGGATGTCCGTTGAAAGTCTAGTAAATAAACAATTTACAGCAGCATCAGATGTGGTAAGTGATAAGTTATGAAGCTACATATTTACTAAGATAAACGTCCAAAATTCAGACACTGTCCTGTATTCCGACATATTTCTGTTTAGTTGGATAAAATAAGAAATCTACAACATTGAACTTCATTTTGAAATTTCGTTACAAAGTGTTTTTGTAACGTGGGTTTCAAGGTATTGTATGTAGACAATATACAAAATTTTTGGAAACGGATTTTGTATGTACCATAAAGAAGCAGAAAACATTAATGAGGAACTCGCTGCTTCATTACATTCCGTTCAAGAAATTCAAAAATTTCAACACCGTTTCCTATGTTTAAAAAAGTCAATAATCAGTCAGTGGAAACCTTCAAATTATTGATATACCATTAATTATGAAACTAGTTTAATTTTAATACAGTCGCCTCGAAATCTAAAATTGCAAAAAAATCGAACTCTGATATTTCCAATTGAGCTATAAATCTAGTATGGATACCCAATTTTGTTCAACTACATTGCAGCCACGTAATTTATTATATCAGTATGTGAGAGCGACAGAGACAGATTCGAGTTTGATCTCACAGTGCTCCCACCAAATTTTTCGATTTATAAATAATAACATAGCAACAAATAGAAAGGCCCGAAACTGTGGAGCGGTCTTTCTAAACTTATTATTACGTGTAAATGAAATGATTTTCAAGGCCAGCACCATAGGTTAACAACCTTGGTCGCAAACCAGTAAAAACTTTTCGGACTAACTTTTTCCAAGACCCGTGAATATTACATGACCATTCAGATGTTACGATTCTTCATTTAAAAATAAGACCTAAATCGCACTTTGATTGAAAATAGGGGATTCTGTAACAACTGAGAATGGTTATAGTTTATTTTTACTTTCAGTGGTCGTTTGGAGTATTACTATGGGAGTTGATCACATTAGCTCTTCAACCTTACCCTGACGTTGACTTCTTTGAGATGGCTGACCATCTGCATAAAGGATATCGTTTGGAGCAGACCATTAATTGTCCAGATGAATTGTACGTGTACATAATTTTGATACGTTGGAAAATATTAATGAGTTTGTATTTCTGACTGTCGGTTTTGTTCCAGATATGCTGTAATGAACTGGTCCTGGTTGGCAAACCCTTTGGAACGACCGACATTTGCTCAACTTTTAGCTTATTTGCAAGAGTTTCACCAGACTCTAGATAGGTACATTTAAAGACAGGATGGAGCTAATCAAAACCCTTGAGGGAGTTACTTGTGATTTCTCAAACTGTTCATAATACCAATACCAATTGTGCCAAAGTTTACTGTATCCAATTTCTCCTGATTTTCTTTTTTTCTTTCTTTCGTGATTTATTACCTCAATACCTGTGACACCTTTAGACGTCAAAATTTCGCTAACTGCTCATTGTTTGGTTCTTGGTTACCGTTAGGTTGCCATGGTACAAAATCACAAGCTGGACACCAGCGAACAAAGCAAGGAGAAGATCACTAGTAACTTCAGCCCTCAAGACATTTTGTTCTTAGATTTAAGCGAAGCGTACGAAAATGTTTTTTATTTGGTCATAAAAGGCCTAAGCGTTTCATACAAGCGGGACAAACAGGGTTTAGTTAACGAATTGTCTAGTCTAATGGGAACAATATGGCCTATTTATATCAATTATATAATTAGTATTGTTCTACCCCATGCAGTATCTTCGATTATCTTGCATGTCAATTAATCCGACGACTGCATGGGTATCGGTGTGTAACAATTGACCACATCATTGTTGTTGTTGCGTAATCGGATAAAAATGTATCTAAGATGCACTTTCGTCCGCTGACTTGATGTAATCGGATCAGATAGCAATTCGACCTTGAATTGTCATCTGATACAACGAAATACATGTTGTATAATTGTTTTTTATCCTTCTTATATATATATAATAAATAAATGTCTATTTATGATAATTTTGTATATGCGAGTGCTGAATAAAGAATCTCGATGATAATTATATCAAAAGAACTTTTATGTGTTTTCAATGGTTGGTGGGCGGGGACACCCTTATTCTTGGTATAGGAGATAAGAAAGAAAGAGATGCCCTTTAAGCTAGATGTTGTAGTAGGGCACCTCTCCTTATTTCTTGCTGTTAAGCCAAACCCTCTTTCACTGTTTTGGTGCAAGTAGCTAGATAGTTGTGGAAAGGGCAGTTGTTAAGATGTGTAGTAAGCAGTTCTTCAGTAACCAGACAGAGGAGTTACTAAATACCTGAATGATAACCTTAGTGTCATCGGAACAACTCTGTGGATACAGTGTAATTCAGTGTGAGAGCAAATCAAGGTAAGTTCTAGTTGCAATTATTTTATTTGATCACTATCAGCTTTTAAAATATTTTTTATGTCTCGTTAATTTTACATCCAAAATATTGGGTAGATAAAATGTGTTTATTATTTATCTTTAAGTAAATTATGTCATTCCTGAATAAACTGACGGTTGCGGTAAACAAAATGCTATTTTGAATGTAGGTCAGTTGCAAGAGAACCAATTTTGTAAAAGAGAACTGATAGTAGGTAAATAAATGTCATAGGTATGAAAAAGTGTCGAAAGTATGTCACTATCGTACATACAAATAAAATAAACAAATATTAGGATTGAAGGGCACCAAAAGAAGTTACGAAATGGCCTAGCTCAAATCAATTTTATTGGTGGAAGGTAATGCTCCCAGATAGTCCTTATCTGCATGTGAAAATTGCATTTTTTCGAGATACGTCGAGGGAACTGGCAATATACAGTACAATGTCGCTTTGTAATATCACCCTTGGCATTAATCTTCGTTCTTCTAGGAACTGTCTTACGAACGGAAACGTCCAACAGGCATTCTTTAACAATAACACTTTCTAAAAAGGTTTTCGCCATCGTACCTGACCAAAGCCTCTCTTCTGCAGTTCTTTGTGCGTCACTTACCAGTAATTGACACGTGCAAAATTTATCTCCTGCTAAAGGATTGCTGAATAACTACCACCAATCACCCTTAGCAGATTCACGCAGCGAGAGCCACCTATCGGCTAGTAGCTTTACCGCGACGTCAGTTTCTTCAGTATTTCGCGTAACTCTACATTTAGAACGGCCTGTATATTCGCTAACGAGTATAGAAAATGCTATTATATAACAGCGTGGTGTATTTATAGACTGAATTGCAACGCTCTATATTCAAATGGTTTTGTTGTTCTTGCAGTTCCACAGTCGCTATAGCGTTTGTTCCGAACATCTCGTTTGATAATCATCACCAATAATTTCGGCGACGAAGATTAAAAATAAAACGTACTGTATAATCTACTATGGTGTTACGTAAGGATATGAGACATTTTAAATATCGCTTACTTTCTATAGGATGTAATATTACATGACGGTGTGTTGTATCAAGGTCAATAATTTAGATATTTCTCTGCCGACTCGAGTAGTTTACAATTTTTATGCAACAATTTCATTATTGCTAGGATGGAACAATAAAATTATTTATTAAAACGTTATGCAACTAAATTATTATTCAATGCCTGTATTTGTAATTCGCATGCAACCTTTCTGCATTCCTAGCCTCATGACGTATCTATCACTAACTATACATTCTTCCAAAACTACTGAATTCGTATTCGGGACCAACATGGACCAAATTATAAATTTGGAATCATTTCAGCGCGCAATATAAACATAATAAGTTGGCTTCGTTAGGCGAGCGGTGTTTTCAGACTGACAACTGAAGAAAATATAAATAAACAGCGAGATTGCCCAACAATCATACTAAATTTGCCGTTCGTAACCTATTTCTCCGGCTGCGTCGCTGCTGCAGGAATTTCTGCTGATTTTTGCCAGCCATCTTGGAGTGCAATTGTTTTGAGGCGGTAATAGCGCGGTAAATAGAGTTGCAGAAATCTAGAGTGGCTATTGATAGAAATGGAGGTTACTAGTGCCCTCAAAATAGTTTTTCATTAGTTGTAGTCTTAGCCAGTGTCTCTAATTGGGGGTTCGAGTTTATAGTCAATACGCTTTTACATAAGCATCATTTCGAACGCGAAAGAAAGAAAAATCGTTTGCGTGGGCAATAGTCCCAAGGTAAGCCCATTTCACAACCTTTCGAAACCAGGGGAAACTGTATTTTCGACTTTTCAGCCACAATGTTTCAAAACATTCACTATGTAGCAAACTTCATTATTTATGTCTCGATTGCAGAATATACTCCATATTATTTTCTTCTTCCAATTCAAAAATCGTTCTGTCAGATAGGGCTTTGTTGGTAGGTGAAATTACCAGGGCGGTGAAAATTTGTACACGTTTAGAGGAAAGTATTTTCTAGATCAAATCAGATCAATTTAATCCTGTTTTTGAATTCTTATGCATATACCATCTTCCGTGGATGTAGGTTAGGTCATTTGGTAATCGACCGATTAGTAAACAGATTAAATAACATAATAATGGAGAAAGAAAGGTTTATAATATATAAGGTACTTTCACCGAAACTACAAGACGTTTCTTGTTACATAACGAGGTAGGTATACAACAACATATATAGAAAGCAGTTCCAGATATGGTGGATTGCCATGGAAGTAGAAATGAAAAAAAAATCTGGTGTTCCCATCATCTTTATGTTGGAATTTTGTGATTTACCAGATAATCGAAAATGGTTCGACCAATTTTTGGGCTGTCATCTGCATCCGACAGCCTAAAAGTTTGGAGGTAAATCACGTACGTACGTTACGCATTGGGACTAACGCGTTAGTGTGTTACTAAGCGTTTACGCAATGCACGATCGGTTATGTAATTGTTTAAAAGTTTTAAAATAAAAGAAGGTTGCATTCTGTACAGGCCGCTTTTCAGAAGGTGTATTTAACCTTCATTTATTTATTTGTTACATAACGAGCAACGCGACCAGACAATGCATGTGCTAAAAGAATGTTAACTAGTCGTTCGAAAACGGATAAAAAAATCTACTTATGGTCGCTGAAATGAAACAAAAACGGAACTTTCTACACGATGCAGGACAAAAACTGCTACGGCCTGGCGATGTTTTGTTGTAATTATTACTTAATCCAGCGTCAAGGTCAATCCTGTGGGTTTTTGGTGTCATACAGTACATCTAATATACATTTCTACGCTACGGCTACATTCTCTTTTAGAATATCGTTGCTTTTTTACTGTAATTTGTTTATATTGATTGTGCATATACACTTTTGAAGGTTACCCACCACTCTACTACATACGAGAAGATCCATCTTTTTTACAGCACGTAATTTATGCAATAAACAAGTATTTATTTACTTCATCTTTCAGCACGCCACAATACTTTCATTATACCATGTCCTACATTTTCCTTTCATATAAGTTTACTTACAAGTTACAGCTTATCATTTTTTATTTATTTCAACCACTCACAAACTTACCGCAAAAAGATTAGTTTTCGCTCAAAATTAAAAAAAATAATATTAATAGTTAAATTATTAATAACTAAAAAAAAAAATGAAATTTTGAAAACAATAAATGGTTAATATCCGGCATGAATCGTAGATGAGCTCATATCAGATATGCGAATAGTTTTGCTCTTCAAATCTTCAAACGGAGTCGCAAATTTGACAGCTAAACATTCAGGGAAACTCCTTGCCGTAATAGACTACCACACTATCTAGCCAGTCCTCTTTAACGGTGCAAGCAGATTTAGGCTCCTCTCAACGAAGACCCAACTAATCTTTAACTAATTTATTACCGTCTCAAGAATAGTGAATATTTGCGCTCCTGCTGGTTGGGGACCAAAATAAATCTAATAAGTCTAAAACTTAAATGATCGACGTCCAAACGCGGGATTTTCGCGTCTTTCTTCGCGAAAACCGCGAAGTTTGCCTCCAAACTGTCGTTTCGCTGCTGTGTGGACTCGCGAATCGCGGATTTAGCGCCCATTTCCCTTAATTTTTCGCGAAAAATCGACGTACGACGATATTCCCGCTTGAATTCCATTTCAAACATTTTTGGAGCGGGTACAGCGCTTTCCCGAAAATTGCAAACCTTAACGCCTCAAAGGATCCGAGGAGAAGCAACAATGCGCTCTACCGCGGCATTTATGGCTCGAATAACCATTCTTCAATGCATAGGCGGTCCTATTTGTTTATACTTTGTACAGTTTTCGTATTATTTTCCTTCAATTTGAGTAAATTTATGGATATCGGTTTGGGAGTGTACTTCTACTCGAGTCGCCATGACGACGGATCATCTTTTATAAGCTATAGATTAATTAGGTAATTAATAAATTACCGTAGTAAGAATAAGAAATTTAACTTTATAGTAGTGAAACATGTTTTTTGCAATAAAAGAAACTATATCTAATACTGTATGAAACTAATGAGAAACCGTTGACTAAATAAGAAGAGAAAAACTGTATGAATTCGAAGAATTCTTCGAAGATTTTCAGTCAACACTTTTCCTATTTTTGAATTCTATTCTTCGCAGTTATTAAAATATTTACTTATTTATTAAGATAACATATTTTACTTGCTTATACATTTTGATTTTTAAGCTAGTTATTAGTTATTTTGTAATTCTTAAGAATAATTAATCTGTTGTGAGTAATTATGTATGTACTTCAAGGTCAATAACTGACCTATTATTTATGATTTTTGTTAATTGTTCCGAAATGTTATATCAGTATTATTAGTATATATTATTTTTGTATAAAAAGTAATTCTTCTTAATTCAGCATTGTATATGGGGGCCCCCAAATTCAAAATTGCCCAGGGCCCCATGATGGCATAACGCGCCTCTGTAAACATTGGTACTTAACTGATACCTGACTACACCAAAATGAATATAACAATTAACGAATTCTTGTGACTATGATATAGCTTAAAAGAATAAAACTTTGTTAGTTTGTTGTTTGTGTGTGGCTAAAAAAGAACTAAAAGAGTTGCAAAACTGAGTGGGAAAGGTTGTGTTCGGTAGCGATCTTTTTTCTTTTGCAAGAACACGGCCCTGAAATTGTTTAGGGTTACAGATAGTACTGTGCAGTTACGCGATATGGTGAAAGTCTACAATATGGCACTTTCACCTTAGTTTCTTAACGTAATACTAACATAACAATGGCATATTACATGAGCAAAGCCTGGCGCTTGCTTGCTTACTTACTGGTTGCTGCGCTTTGCGCGCACTCTGGCGGGCACACGCCCATTTTCAGGTTATTACCAAGACTTTAAGCACAATTACGCAGATTTTAATTCCATTCATAAACCAACAGCTTATTTATTTACTCCTAGGTACTTATTTAGCTTTCGCCTTCCTTCACATTTCGCCCAACAGGCTAGGAAAAACTAGAGCACTGTAACAAATTCTTTGATATAGGAATTTTTATCAAATAGTTTTGATGTTCATAATAACTGTATAATTTGGTAAAAGTAGAAATTATAACAAGATTTATCACGAGTAAACAGCAAAAAAAGCAAGACAATGGTACCGAGCAATGAAAGAAGGTTGCGTAACCGTTGTAGACTAAATTTTTCTGAAGACAATGTAAATAAAAACGAAAGTAGCTTTCTTGCGGATAAGCAACGGACCAAATTTTGTGTCGAGATTTCGTGTCAATGAAGCAAAGCCGAAGAAGTTGAATATTGGCGGCTGCCGGAGAGTTACCGGCTCTGTCATGCCCTTTGTTATTTGGAACCTTGAGGAATGTCCTTTCTTTCACCTTCACATCTAACAATTAATTAAACTCTTGCGTCACACCTATTATGCATCATACTACTCCCGTTTTACAATCAAACGCAATCTAAACATAACTATTACTCGGTTTTCTTGCATGTCCACATCATCTCTGCTCCGTGTAATTCGCGTTTGACATTCGCGCTCACGAGCCTGTCGGCAAGTCGTAAATAAATTCTGCATGCTAATGACGACGAAAACACTCGTGTTTCGAACAATATTTCCAAAAGCCATACATCAACCACAATTGCAATCGTCGAACAAACGAACGCCGTACCGACTAACCTAGTGCGACTTTAAAAGACCGATCAAAATCGACCTAACTTTGACCTGGCACGTTCTTATCTCAACTAGCTTTCTTACACCTGGCCAAAATTGCGAAACAAGCACATTCAATGCTAGAAACATATTTCACGCTTTTTCTTCTGCTGTAACATAAATAACTAATAACATTTCTTTTCGACCAAGTATACATTGTTTTTAGAACACGCTTAAGTATCTTTAGTACTGATATAGTAAATAATTGTAAATAATAATGAATTGTAACAAATAATAAATTGTAGGTTAGAGCGTTCCATCTTAATACAGGAAACAAACTAAAAGTAAAAAAATTGGATTTGCATGATACTTATTTCCCGTTATATTTGAAAATGAATTATTAAAAATGTCATGTCAGATTTTCAAAATAATTTCAAAATGGCGGATTATACATGGTTAGTCAAAATTACTTGAACATCTTCGTAATTCTTCAACCGTAAAGAATTTCAAAGAAAACTTGAAACAAATGTTTTTTGGTTTTAAACAATATATTTTCAATATACAGGAGGTTGATTTTATTCTGGAATTTTGGTATTTTTTTATAATAGTCCAGCCTGTATATTTAACATTTGATAATTCTAAAATTAATTCTATGTGTTTGTATGAATCATTATTTTATAAAATTCATCATCTTTGAGTTATGAGCAACTAATCGATCAATAACGGATAAAATATAAAAAAATCAAGGAAAAAAATAGGTAACTAAAGTATCAAATAGAATTAAATTAAATATTCAAACTGGCAAATTAAATGTGTATGTATGTGGGAAAATATTCTTAATTGGAGTCCAGGAGTCTTGATTAACTGCTTATAACTAAAAAATGATAGTATTGTATTGTATTAAAAAATCATTTCTACAAAAGAATTAATCCTAGAATTAAAAAAATGTATAAATATACAGGGTGTGCTATCAGCAACCAAATTTCCAGATTAAACAATAGTTTGTTTAAACCCAGATATTTTTTTTTGTTGGAGAATTATTTAGGTATTTTGGTAATTTCGTCTCATAACTCAAAAATAATGCGTTTTATAAAAAAAATCATTCAAAAGATTCTTAGAATTAATCTAAGATTTAAAAAATGTTAAATGATACACGATGTTCTATTTGAAAGTGGAAAGGTTACCAAATAACCAGAATCAAATGAATAAAATGAAAAAATATGTTTGAACGATATATTGTTCAAAATCACCAATTAATAAAGTTATTAATAAAATATTTACATGACAAGGTAAAATTTGTTCTTATTCTAATAATAAAAAAGACAATGAACGTTTTTTCAGATGATTCATACAGAATTAACGCGACATGGCTCCGGTAGCGGAGGTGATGGTTGGAAAATGATTTCTTGCAGAGTTTTAGTTTTTTACAATAGAAATTTTATAATATTTTACACAAAAACTAATAAAAAACATGTAAATGCGGGTTTTTTAAAAAACCTGTTTTTGAATTCCAAATTTCTAAAAAATAAACGGTTTAAACCGGTTTCAAACTTTTGCAGAAAAAATCAATGTAAACGGTCCATATTGCAGCTAATAGTTCATTGGTATCAGTAGTGGGAAGTAGACGCTCTTGATCAAAAATAGACTATTGTGGTAATTTTTACGTTGATTTTTTTATCTGCAGTCAAATTTCTAAATTCTAAAAGAGTAAGAATCATAACGTTCTACTTCACTACTTCAGAATACTGATACCAATTAAAATCAAAATAATTAACAGTATTAAATAGTTATCCATATTTTAGTTCAATAATATTTATTGAACTACAAAATTTTAACCAAATGTGATTAGACCTAGTCGATATAAAACCAATACTTAATAAATAAAAATAAAATTGATAAATATAATAAAAAAATATGAAACGTAGATTACTTAATATTGTATTATTCTAATAAATAAAGCATTAAATAGTTCTTTGATCTGTTATTGGCTGTCAAAAATGATGACATTTTCTCATTCATCGATCTATTATTTTTAAGTTTTTCAATCCAATTATGAATTGATTTTTCCAATAGCATTGCCTTGATACTAATTGTTTCCATCTATCATATCCCTAGCTTACTATGTATGTATATTTGCGCAACACAATCAAAAAATACATTTTACAGGAAAACCATTAGAAAAGTATGTTTAAATTAAAAATTTATTTATTAGAAGCAGGCCCGGGTCGCGATATTTTTCTTGTGTGTGCGAAAAAAATTCTGGCGCCTTTCGGAATGCAATTGCAAATCCACCGGTTTTGTGGCACGATTCAAATATTTCTTCAATCGGTTCGAAAATATATAAAATATATAAAATATGAACTTTTATAATTTGCATGTAGAATTGAAATACTACAAAGTAATATCATAGAAATTGTGTTTTAATCAACATGAGAGATGAGGTTTACGTCACAAAGTAACGTAAACCCCCTTAAAAAACTTCAGTAAATTTGAGTTTTTATTCCATGGTGTAGTTTTTTAACTTCGGAGTTTTGCTGTTTAAAAAAGCAACGCTGTGCTAGAAAAACTTCCTTCAAAATTTTGGCAGAAAGTTATTTAGAACTTCTTTTTCATAGATTTTCATATTTTTCTAAAATTAAAAATACCAAGTTGACATCTTGTGATGCCACAATATCTACATATAAATAGGAAAAAGTTTGTATGACATTGTCAGGAACATAGTATGTACTTTGATTTTAACTGCCATTGTAGTCGTAATGTCTTTGACAACATTAGTGGCTTATTTATATGCTTATTATAGCTACTACACATGATGCCATTAATATAATAGTAGCTAGCCTAAATTTCACATAAGAGCGAGAATTATTTATTAACTTTAGGTAGAGTCATTCGGCGATTACGTTTAGGTTACCAAAATTTCTTGTTCATGAAAAGTTGGACCCTCATATACTACAAGAAAATTGGCATAATTGAATAATATTTACATTTCCCGCAGGAGGCCATATTTTCATGAAACATTATGTGGTTTTAATGACAAATAGACTTTTATTACCATTTAAGCACATTTTTTATATTATACGAAAATGGTGATTTTTCTAAAAATTGTATCAAATCTAAATAAACTTCAGGCGATCTGTTGCATTAAAGTAATATGTTTTTGTACACGGTAATTTCACACATTATAGTTAAAATTTTTGTATTTGAAAAAGAAATTTCATTTAACCTTTCATTAAAAAAAAATCTAATACCTAAAGAAAATTATAGGCCTTCTGCGGGAGACCTAAATATTTTTCAATAGCGCTATAAAAAATTGTAGTATATGTACGTCCATATGGAAAACGTTTTTTGACATGTAATTTTGAATTTCGAAAATACCTTTTTTCGTTTCACCATATTATGTATAGTCGTTAAACGACCGTGACACGTGACACGTTACTGCGAAATAACCCATAACTATGAGGTTGTAAACTGTATATTTATTACTAAGGAACATATCCAGCTTTAATTTTTTAAATTTCTCTGGTTGTCATTTTTATTTGACTGTGAAATCGTCTTATCAACTGAAATAATTGCCCTAACTATTCTATTTTTCCTGTTCCATTTACCTCAATTTTGAAGTTGGAAAAATTTCTATTGCTCTTTGTCCAGGCACCACTTGTCTTCTTCCCTACAGCAAATGTTGTAGGGAAGTTGTAGAGGTAGCTACCTTGAAACACACGGTTTGTAAAGAACTGCGCCCATATACGTGGTGCAAATTCTTATCCGCGGCGATAAAATAATCCTTACTGGGCGCCTAGGCTTAGCAACTAAAACAGGCAAAGTCAGTACTAGTCTAAATTTGGGAAAATTATCCATCATTTCCACGCTCGACTCCCAGAAAATCTAAAGAGAGACGAAAGATACCATGCCCCGTTTGACAGAAAAAGACAGCGCATGATATCAATCATCTCTCTTTTCGCGCTGTCTTTTTCTGTCAAACATGACGAGGCATCTTTCGTCCTCTTTAGTTTTGCTGGGGGTCGAGCGTGGAAATGATGGATTATTGTATCATCATCATTGATTTTTCATACAAATATATTTCTCACTTATTTTTAAGATCTCTTAGACAGAGGTTTTTAGTGCGGATTTTGTATTTTTGAACTCAGTTTATGGTTTAAACTGGCATTGAAAACCCTAGCCTTTAGAGCCCTTTTATTATGGCGCTTGTGTGCCCCGCACACTTCGCACACGCCACTGGCCGGCTCTGGTTAGAAGTTTGCAAATTACTTAACACCTAATATCGATTTTAAGTGATCATGGTAATGTTTTTAATCAAATAGCCCATTATTTGTATTTGTGGTTTTTAAAATTTAAAAACCGGTTATCGATTATCCCAAAAAACCAACAACCCTATTAATTATGTTATATTTAACATTAAATTTTCACAACAATTCACAGTTTAGTTTCCGTCTTACATTGATTTAAAATTCCCAAATACGATTTACCTCTTCAAGTAGATTTAGTTAGATTCAGTGGCGTAGCTATATATTCAGCGCCCTGGAGCAAGAAAAATCTCAGCGCCCCCTTGTTTTCGGAAGAGGTCTGGCATTTTTGAACGTTTAATTTAATGTATACCACTTTCATTTGCAATTTTTTAATTCCAGATTGATCCAAAAACTTTTTATGTTAAAAACGAGTGTATAAATACAAAATCCTTGCGAAACTCAGCTAAGGGTTAAAGCTAACGAATTAAAATAATCCAAATATTCTTCAAATGTGTTCACATGTACTTCACAAGTGTTTTATATAAATAATGGTATCGCATTTTATAGAATTATTCTAAAACTAGTATCTTTTACTAGCGTAGATTTAAGAACATTCACACTAGTTTTAGTTTCTGTAAAAACCTTGAAAATGGTCAAGTTTTGATTGCACGCTAATATTCTTCTTATGTTAAATATGATGCTCAATCATGTTTTCAAATACTTGGGACGTGGAATGGATCACCCAGCATACAAATAACGTTATACGTGCTTTTGACGTATTATCAGACGTATAACTTGAAAACGCCAACTCGTACTTAAAGGATGTATAAACATTTTATATAGAGAATTTAGATGGAGATCTAGAAGTTTCCTAAAAAATCCATTGTTGTCCGACCAATGAAAAAATCCAAGTCGGTCATCTATGCCCGTGAATAACTCGCAGTTTACCCCAAAACAGTACGTTTTTCTAACCCCATTCAAATGATGACAGCGTTTTAGGTAATTGAAACGTTTGCGTAAATCGTTTTAAAATAAGTAACATTACGTGTTTGATATTAACAAGAAGCTACTGAAAACCACTTGCATACTTATAAGTTTATGAATAAATAACACACCAGTTGCTAAAATAATAGCAGTGATTTAACGTGAACAATATACTACAATAGTACACTCAAAAAATAAATAAATATGAAGTGCGCATGATTAAAAAACAAACATTTACAGAAGTCAAATGTACATGAAGTTATATGCATAAACACAACGGACAAATCAATAAATCAAAAAAAAAAATATGATAATTAAGTCAAAATCACAAAACATTTAAGTCGTTAGAATTTTATTTAGAAATTCTGGCCACTTTCTACACAAAAGTTTTGTTATTACTCTTCGAATTTTGCGACCCCTCTAGTCGTGCGCCTGGAGCAGTTTGCTCACACTGCTCCCCGTAGCTACGCCCTTGGTTAGATTTAGGGTTAAATTAAGGCTCAAATTAGGTACTGCAATCTTGGCATAAACATTTTGAGTCTCTGTCGGGTTTTACAAAACTAACATGGTGACTGAAGGGTAAATGGGTAATAGTAATCGGAATAGCTATTATTTGTGTACCGATATATATTTTAGTCGAGCAAATTTTCTCAAACCTAGGATGGAATAGAACCTTCGATGGAAGAAAACAAATATGACCGTGATGCTGACATAATTGTTGCTTCGCCTTGTTATTAAGTGCATAGTTATTTTTGCATAACAATGTTAATCTATGCGGTAGCCGCACACACACACATACACAGATATAAATACGGTCTAAAAATGGACGGACAATCGCGATATTCGCTATAGACGACGAAACGGCAAATGAATTTATTCGCCCACTATTGCGAGCTCCCATTCGAGCAAAGTAGCGAAATAGTAGTAGTACATATTTTACAGTGGATGTTCATAAATAACAAATGGCGTAACACGGCAAACGTTGTATTAAGTAATTGAGCGTTTTGTGTTCGAACGACGCTTGTCCTCGAAGACTTATTTTACCTGTTTGAAACCTTCAAGGTCCCTACTTGGTAGGGAAGTGAAAGTGGTCTTGGTTGACTAACAGCTACACAACTCACTGACGATTCCAGCCAGCCATGCACACACACAAACAAACACATTCACACGTATAGACATCGAAACCCTGCATATCGCCAAACCGTTGAGGTCCATAATCACCAAACAACCCTTCTGCTGATGCTGGGGTTCGTTCTTTCACCTCAAAATCGGAAACAGCGGATCCATTTCGCGTGGATTGTGCGACGCGAAGGAAAGTAAAATAATGGTAGGGGGCCTTACATAATGTGATATGGGTCGCTACACTTGTGGCAATTGTTACAGTACAGCCATAGCATAAGTTTTATCCTTGAAATTATTTATATATCGACACCACTTGAGTATTGTGTGTCTGTTGCTTTTTTTGCCATGGAGAACATCATTTGCAACACCCATCCTCACGCAAGTTAAAAAATTCTATAGATTTAGTGGCCCAGGAGGACCTTCTAATAAAAAGGTCTTCCAAAAAACATCACTTATAGAAGATTATCAAATAAAAATGAAGACATAACACGTTATGTAACACTTTTTTGCGTTGGGACTCAACAAGAACTAATATAATAGTTACTATCCTTTCCGTCGAACAAAGGATAATTATAAAAACGGCCACGGTACCTACCTGTGCGGAGCAGCGATTTTTTTATGATTTTCGACCAGTCGACCTTCGGTTACATAAAAAAAAAAGAATAATTTCATTTACAACAATCAGTTCTGTCCATCATTGCCCGGCTGCCAGAGCTTATGTAACCTAACTCAGCAATGTCACAGTTAATGTATCTAATTATTATCCAGATAACAACAATTGAAATGTAAGATCTCTCGGATAGGACAAGAAGGACTCCAAATTAACGACTCCATCTTTTCCGCTGACCTTTATCCACTTCTTGTATTCTGCCCAAAGATTAATTGGAAGGTATCGTTCAAATTGATTGTTTCTGGCGCAACAATAATCCGATTGGCAGAGGAATTCAAATTTGCTCGTATCCTAAAGACTCCCAACAATTGGCATTATCCAAAAAGAGGAGTAGCATCATTTTTGTTCATTTCTGATGCCTTCCTACCAATGTTATTAGCTTAGAGATAGATAGGTCATTCTGAGTAAGTGGAGCTTGTGACATGGGTTCCGATAATACTGATGGATGATGAGACTTGCTGATGAGTTTGTGTAGAAAGGAGAGCTTCAGTAACATAAAAAAATAATCATTTTATTTACAACAATCAGTTCTGTTCATCATTGCCCGGCTGCCAGGACTTATGTAACCCAACTCAGCATGGTCATAGTTAATGTATCTAATTACTATCCAGATAACAACAATTGAAATGTAAGATCTCTCGGATAGGACAAGAAGGACTCCAAATTAACGACTCCATCTTTTCCGCTGACCTTTATCCACTTCTTGTATTCTGCCCAAAGATTAATTGGAAGGTATCGTTCAAATTGATTGTTTCTGGCGCAACAATAATCCGATTGGCAGAGGAATTCAAATTTGCTCGTATCCTAAAGACTCCCAACAATTGGCATTATCCAAAAAGAGGAGTAGCATCATTTTTGTTCATTTCTGATGCCTTCCTACCAATGTTATTAGCTTAGAGATAGATAGGTCATTCTGAGTAAGTGGAGCTTGTGACATAGGTTCCGATAATACTGATGGGTGATGATACTTGCTGATGAGTTTGTGTAGAAAGGAGAGCTTCAGTAACATAAAAAATAATCATTTGATTTACAACAATCAGTTCTGTTCATCATTGCCCGGCTGCCAGAACTTATGTAACCTAACTCAGCATGGCCATAGTTAATGTATCTAATTACTATCCAGATAACAACAATTGAAATGTGAGATCTTTCGAATAGGACAAGAAAGACTCCAAATTAACGACGCCATCTTTTCCGCTAACCTTTATCCACAACTCTGGTTTTCTCTTGTACTCTATCCAAAATAGATTCGCAAGATATCTTTCAAATTTATTGTTTCTGGGAAAACAATAATCCGGTTACCAGGGGAATTCAGATCTGCTTAACTGTTCTAAAGACTCTCATTAATTTGCATTGTCCAAAAGGAGGAGTGGCATAATGTTCGTTAATTTCTGATGTCTTCCTGACAATTTTATTAGCTTAGAGATAGATAAGTCATTGTTAGTAAGTGGACCTTGGGATAAGGGTTATGATGATAGTAATGGTTGATGGTAATTGATGATGAGTTTGTGAAGAATGGGGAGCTTCAATAACATATAAAAGAGTACATATCTTCATTTACAATAATCAGTTCTGTCCATCAATGCCCGGCTACCAGAGCTTATGTAACCCAACTCAGCAACGCCACAGTTAATGTGTATAATTAATATCCAAATAACAACAATTAAAATGTGAGGTCTCTCGGATAGGACAAGAAGGACTCCAAATTAACAACTCCATCTTTTCCGCCGACCTTTATCCACAACTCTGGTCACATATTGTATTCTGATGACTCCAAATTAACGATGCCATCTTTTCCGCCGATCATAATCCACAACTCTGGTCACATCTTGTATTCTGCCCAAAGATTATTTGCAAGATATCGTTCAAATTGATTGTTTCTGGGGCAACAATAATCAGATTGCCAGAGGAAGTCAGATCTGCTTAAGTGTCCTAAAGACTCCCATCAATTGGCATTGTCTAAAAGGAGGAGTGGCATCATTTTTGTTCATTTATGATGCCTCCCTAACAATGTTATTAGGTTAGAGGTAGATAGGTAATTCCGAATAAGTGGACCTTGGGATATGGGTGCTGGTGATAGTGATGGTCGATAATCGTTGATGATGAGTTTGTGGTGAAAGGAGGTTGCATAAAAAAAGAATAATTTCATTTACAACAATCAGTTCTGTCCATCATAGTCTTCGTTGCATGGGTCGATATCCCGTAATAGTTTATGATAATTGATGATGAGCTTTAGGAGACAAGATGGCGTTGTTTGTTGTGGGGTAGGGGTTGGTTGAGGTTGTTGATTGGTGAATGTGACTGTTGGTGAATAGATAGGAGTTTTAAGTCTAGTTACTTCTTGTAGTCTAGCCAAAGATTATTTGCAACATATCTTTAAAATTTATTGTTGCTGGAGCAACGATAGTCCGATTGTCAGAGGAACTTAGATTTGCTTGGCCTAAGGAATTTATTAAAAATTAAATATTGACAAACTTGAAAATGTTGTTTGTTTCGATGGCATTGTCCAAAAGGGTGTTATTAGCTTAGAGATGACAGGTTATTCTGTATAAGTGGACCTTGGGATATGGGTTATGATGTTATGATGATAGTAATGGTTGCTGATAATTGATGATGAGTTATAGGAGAAAGGGGGGGCGTTGTTTGTTGTGGGTTAGGGGTTGGTTGAGGTTGTTGATTGGCGAATGTGACTGTTGGTGAATAGATGGGAGTTTTTCCGAGGTGGTTGCGGCAGAGTAATATTGCAGCAGTGGTATTATACAACAGTGGTTGCCCCTCCAGAGCGCGGGTATTGTGAAAGTCGCTATTTTGCAGACCCCCGAGCGGGCCTCGGAGTTTGGACGAATTGCCTTGGCTTAGCTTGGCCGGTGAAAGCAAATGAAACACAATCAGGAATGCCATGGAGTTGGTGCTCCACACTCCACACTCCACGGTCCACGGCAGCGGTGGAAGAGTTAAGGCCTTTTATACCAGCAATTGGGTAGTAGTAGTAAGGCTAAAATAGAAGTCTCCATCGCGCCAAATGCTGCAGCATTAAAGAGCGCGCAGCCGCCACGATGCGACCTTGGATAGAGAAAGAGGTGCCGCAAGTGAGCAGGGAATAGGAAAAAAAACCACTCGCATACACAGACAGGCACAGGCTTCTGGTGGGGCGGTCATCAGGAGAGAAAAGAGGGGAAAGTAAAGGGAGAAATTAAGAACTAGTATTATGTGTGATTCCGAGCACAATGCGGCTGTTAAATCCATGCCAATTAACCGATACGTAAAGTGTTGTTGTTGTTATTCGGGACTCGGTCCGAACGCGGCTCAAACTCAAAGACGTTCGCGCGCTCAAAGATACAGACCAAGTCCGCCGAGTACCGAGTAGCGACCGGCAGTAGACCCAACTCTACTCTCGGATCACCGTGAAGGCTTGTTCAACTTTTACTTTCATTTTGTGGCGCAACACCGTGTCGATAGTCGTGCCCCAAAAATATAATCCGCTCGGCGTAAGCGAACGCAAGACAAGAAGACACTGAACTAACATTAACAACTGGTGCAGCTCGGAGGTTCTGTGCAGTGCTGTGCCGTGCCGTTATGGCCCTTTTTTTCTGTGCTCCAACCACCAGTGTTTGCGCCCTCCGAGCAACCCCTTGACGTTCCGCAACAACAACAAACAACAACAACCTGTTGGACATCCTCTCCTACGCGCCAGCATATTCATCGCCTCGATGTTACACTTAATATTCTCGGTGGATTTTCCGACCCGATTGCTAATTCAAATGTGCCCCTGTAAGTAACAAAACCCGACGGATGGGTGCGCCACTAATTTCTGTGTTGTGGTATGATATAACACCGCCAGCGCCGTTTTTGCGAATTGAAAATTCGCGTTTTTTTCTTTTGCTTTCTGTAGCGCCGCGCCGCAGCGGTCGCTTTCGCAACTAACAAAAGCTTTTCATTCGTAACACTTAAAATTTTGACCTACTTTTTATTATTAAGTAACTCAATTGATGAAGCTGAATTCTACAGTTTCTTCCTGTGTCATAATCACAAACCCGCGCCAATTCACCTTTTGTATACTCTTTCTTTCGTTTATTTATTCGCGATTTATCGTACGACAATTCTCTCAAACACACACACACATACACACACACATATACTCGCACGCACACATTTTACATAACAACGGAGAATTTATAAAACCACAATAACTACACTCGAACTAATTATTTTAATGATCTGTTACGTCACTTCAAATTTATAGAAATTCAACGAAAATCAAATCATCAAACATCACCACCGATCAAATACCGAAATACCTTTCAAATAACTAACGACCTGCAACAATTCGCGATTATCCAAGAAAAGAGCGACAACAATTTGTTAAAATGTCGAGTGCATAATATGGTAGTAATTTATTGATTAAATTTATTGATTAAATTCCGATTGGTCGTCATTGTCCAAAAGTGGTGGTGGCCCAAAAAATGAATCAATTGTTTTGGATAACCTCCAGTGCCCGGTCTGCTTCTTGCAGGTGATTCCAAACCAAATTACTAAGCGTAGCAGCCATGTACTCAGAAGAACAGGACTCCCACGGCCTGTTAACATTGCACTACGGCAAGCACCATGCAACAATAGTAGACGAGATCAAGACGTGCTTTTCCTCCGAAAATTTCGCCGACATGACGTTCATTTGCGACGACAAGTCTGCAATAAGCGCGCACAAACTCGTTATGGCTTCAGCTAGTAATCTAATATCCAGAATACTTGAAGACTCCATCCACGACCATGGACCCAGCGTTGTCCTTATACCAGGAATCAAAAGCTGCCACCTGAGAAGCCTTTTGGATTACCTATATCACGGCCAGACTTGTGTAAAGGTAAGATTTTTATCTAAATATCTATAAAATAAATTTGACCATACCTCCATTAGTTATCCGAATTGGAAAGCATACGAGAGGTGTTTGACCTCCTACAAATCAAACCAGAAGTCTGGGATACCACGGATGATGAAATACCATCAAAGACAGTCGACGACCAGAATTGGCCAGAATCGGAAAACTCCACCCAGAGGGTAACCGTGAAAAAAGAGGAAAATCCCGAAGACGACGAAAAAGAAGAAGGCGAGATCAAGGACGATGACGAAGACGATGAGGACCTACCGGACGACAACGTCTCGCCATCGTGTAGCAACTCCCCAAATCCAGTAAACTTATCAAAAGACAAAGACGAAGACGGGCATGCAGAGGTAACTTCAAGTATAACACACAACCCCAATATTCTACTAACTATTCCTTTATTAACCTTCCAGAAGAATCTACAAGACACCAACCCGGATAGTTTGAAGATTGGCCACAGCGCTGTGAAGATCGGCGCGAAAGTCAACGAGCTCTACCACAAAGTCAAAAGAAAAAGGATGTATCTCGATCCTGTTGACCCTAAGCTTCAAGACGAGATGCAGCCTCCTATCGGCGAACAAAAACTAATGACCCTTGTTCAAAGTCCAGGCGTGGTGACTCCTCATAGAAAGCGAAGGCCGGGATTCCACAACAGCCCAGCGCAGAATCCACCGTTCGTGCCCTTCACGCCATCCTACATAGACGATAGCCATCATCTTCGATACAAGAACTTAACCCTCCCCAACTTGCTAGCGTCCAGAAATCAGATCTCCTCGCTATCAGCGCCTCCTTATTTGGTTGATAGGACGCATACGCCAACACCAGGACAACACGATAGTGGGAATGCTGATCAGGTTGTCTTGAAGTATAGACCACCCAGTGCTGACCAACACATCATGCCGGAATCGTACCATTCGTTTGACACGTCATGGGGAGCTTGGTCGTTGTGTCAGGCGCAAGTGAATACTTCAAATGAAGACAGGGACATATCCGCTTCGCTGTCAAATCAGTCCCAAGAAGACCAGGAGCCTTCCCATGCGGCTGGAAGTGGGAAGCAGATAGGTCCGACCGGGCAAATGCGGGAATATAGGTGCGAATATTGTGGTAAACAGTTTGGTATGTCTTGGAACTTGAAAACTCACTTGAGGGTTCATACTGGTGAAAAGCCCTTCGCGTGTCGACTGTGCGTGGCCATGTTCAAGCAGAAGGCCCATCTGTTAAAACATTTGTGTTCGGTCCATAGAAACGTCATATCTTCGAACGAAGGTAACGGTAGGTTTAACTGTTGTTTCTGCCCGTTGTCTTTTGAAGCCCTTCCTGAACTAATCAGGCATCTGTCGGGGCCGCACAACAACCTGCTCCTGAGTAAGAACATGCCAGAGCTAAAGTAACATTCCATTACGAAGGGAAGACAAATAAGTTGTCTTTGAAAATGTCTTTGGGATCGGTCGTACATAATTGACCTTTAGAACGATTCGCATCCCAAATTTTGTGATATTTGTGAGTCCCAAGTGCCTTTCCTTCTCAAGTCGCGGATCTTACATCTGGCTGCGCATACATCTGACGAACTGAGATGATCGGGTCGTCAGATTTATCGCAAATAAGGAGGGCCAAATGGTTCGTTCGATTTGTCGGCTTATGCGTCCGCCGAAAATTGAACAACCTAAAGGCATTCTAGTGCCGCAAGGTTGACAATTATTTTCCTCATAGTGCTTTAGTATTCAGCCAACGTTGTGTTCAATTTCCCGTACCTAAAGTAACCTTTCAGTGATGTATATAACAGAAAAATTACTCTCAAAAAGTCATTTTTACATAAATTCTAATAGGTAATAAACGTTTTGACATGTTTGGCGTTGGTGGACGTGACCAACTGATTCTTCTGTCCAGTTCTAAAGTAGCAATAACTTTCTTGTTATACACATCACTGCGGACTTAAAACCTCGTGCTATACATAAACTAAAAATGCTTTTACTGTTGCACAAGTTTTTACATAAGCGTCTGTTACGTTGGAGCATTTTTCGTCTGTGTAGGTAGCATATGTATATTTTCTTGAATACTTATATAGTTTTTACTAGAAAACTGAAATATATTAATAATGTATATTTTTTTTAATATACACACCAAAGAACTATTTTTTGTTTTGTAAAGATTAGGGCCACTTCTTATCCCAATAATTCTTGTCCTACTTTTTTGTTCTTTCACCGTCTGTCAATTCACGTACGTGTTGCTCCTCCAAAATTTCAGCGACACGGAATAGTTAAAAAAAAAAACAACGCTTCCGTTTTTTGTTTTCATTTCGTTTGTGGTACAAATAGATAACGTTGACAACGTTTGATCTGTATATACAACTGTACATAGTTCTATTTAAGCGTATTTAATAAACCTGTAAGATTTTCAGTTTCGTTTTATTTCACCCACCTACATATATGTATATACACGTATTTATAAAAAAAAGAAATTCTCCTCGACTCTTTGTTACGTAACTGAATAAACTATTATAATATCCTCTATTATTTTCTTTAATTACACAACACTATTATACAATACCTCTAAGGTGAGTATCGCGCTGCCATCTATTGGCGAATAGTCCAACAATATCCAAAATCTCCAGAGTACACTGAGAAACCGACTAATTGGGTGTTTATTTTTCTTTGCGACGCCATCTATATGTCACTAGCCGCATTTCAAATCAGAGACCTACTATACCATGAAATTTAAAAAAGACACGATCTTGTACGATTTTATTTTGTCGGTCATAATTACCAATAAATTACCAATAAGTCCAAAATGTTCAAAACAATATTTGAATATCAAAATAACATACAAAACTTCGATGCTAACAGTTTAAATTTGTATCGCATGACGGTTGTGACGCACAAGATGATTTGCAATAAATGGCTTAATTAAAAATCGATGGTTAATGAGAGAGAGGACATCCTTAAACGGTAAAATGGCAATTAAGTTTAAAATTGCAAGATAAACATATCATATTAACTAACGTACTTGCAGTAAACCGTTATGACCCACTGGCAGACTCTGGTTGCAATACGCATCATCGCAAAAGATATTGCAGTGTCGGTCAGCACAGAAGCAGTCCGCAAAATAAAATCCACAATATCAACATGATCAACTACGTAACTTTTGTAGCATCATTCGGACTAGCAATGTCTCAAGTACCTCAACTTGGGCCTTGTCCAGAAGTACAAACCATGGATAGTTTGGACATAAATATGGTATGGATTCCGTTTTCTTTTAGTTTAGTAGAATCCTTGTCGGAACAGAACTAGAACAAATACTCTATGTTTTGCAGTATATGGGTAAATGGTATGAGGCTGAAAGATATTTTGCTGTGTTTGAATTTGGTGGCAAATGCGTAACCGCGGATTACCTTCCTGCTAAAGATGGTTCCGTCGACATACTAAACCAACAAATCAGCGCGTTGTGAGTACCCAAAATCTTTGACCCGCGCTGGATTATCTAGATTTATTTTAGAACGGGTATCAAATCAAGCATAGAAGGAAAGGCTAGCACGACTGCGAGGAGTGATGACCCAAAGTTAACAGTCACATTTCCAAGTTTGCCAATCAATTTTGCATCGCCATACTGGGTTTTGGACACTGACTATAAGAATTACTCAGTAGTATGGTCCTGTAATAGGTTTGGGATTTTCAATTTCAGTAAGTTAAGTTATACTTATTGGCAAGAAGGTACAAACGGTACAAATAATTAATCTTTTAGGGAATGCTTGGATCTTGACTAGGTCGAGGAGGCCTTCCCTAAAAACGATGGAAAAGGCTTATGGCGTTTTGGATAAGAATTCTATAAGTAGAGCTTATTTCATTCGAACAGACCAAAAGAATTGCCCCAACCAACAATAATCACCAAAACTTGCTAATTGTTTATTTATTTATTGTATTACTTATGGATCCCTAGTTTTTAATAAAATATTCCAAAATCTAAAGACTATTATCGTTGATTCAAACCTCGGGCGTGTTCGGGTTTATCCGCCATCGCTTTATACATTTCGGGCGTTAGTATGGTATGAAGAGGCTGGCCTAACAATACGAGCGTGTAACGAACTCTGGGCAATAATGCCACCTAGTATTATTTATAATCCGTTTCATTGCCAAAACTTCGGTGCAGCGGTGGTGTTAAAATGATAAAAAGATGTGCCAATTATTAAAATGCTCCCTGTTCATCTTTACCATCACCATCGGGGCATGCTTGGCCCATCTGAACTTCTTTATGTCTTCACAGGAAGTACAAAAGCTACTCGGTGAGTATTCTTATGAATAACTGAATTCTTATGACTAATAACTGTTAGTAATAAACATAATACATGCTGGAAGCGCTAAATATAAATAAAACAAATAAAGTGCGCATGCGTATTTCACATTCAAACTTTATATTTTCTATTTATTCTATTTTTTCTTATGATTGAAAGGTTTGGATATGGAATTGTACTACGTAAGAGATGGAGAAGTAAAAGCATCAGCAATCAACTACGAAATTCCTGTCCCACAGAAAGTTGACAGCGTTGTCTTTTCATGGGAGAGCCTCAACGTAAAACCTGTAAGTTCCATCGATAATTCTCGAACAATTAAGTAACCGTTGAATATTTTTAGCTTCCTTATACCATATCATTGGATGTCTCTAATCAACTAGCCCTAGCGACACCAAAACTCAACATAACTGCTAGTGGTGTGGTACCTCCAACATTGCAAAGTTTCAGCGTAAGCCTTCTATGCTCTGGTGTGGTAAACGAAGCAGTAAGAATTGTTGTGACGGTCCAAATAATGTACCCAGCAAGCAATTCTACTATTTTGAAGATCACCCGTAAGAAGAGGTGTAGAAGAATCGAGAACCAGTCGAATAGCCCAGTTGTGATTGACACAGCACCTCACAGCTCCAATTCTGTCAATATATTTTACACAGCAATTGGATGTGCTGTACTGCTGGTCGCTTTGCTTACATGCTGCGTTGTAGTGTATTACTTCAGAAGTAAAAAGACCAGAAATTCGGATGTTGGTAATACTCAAGGGCATATGACTTATTTGACCACACCTCCAAGGAATGCAACCTCTACTTTATCATATGGAAGCTTCAGAAGGATGCCTAGTTATTCTCTGGTTGATGAACGCTCTAAAGATCTTCACGAAAGAATAGCTGAGTTAACCATACAAAGATGCAGAGTTCGTTTGAGCTCTGTCATATTAGAAGGTACATTCGGAAGGGTTTATCTGGGATCTTGTACTGAAGATTCCGGGAAAGAAGAGGAAGTCCTAGTAAAAACTGTAACCGACCATGCTTCGCAAGTGCAGATTTCTTTATTATTGCAAGAAGGGATGTTCATGTATTCTTTGAACCATAAGAACATCTTGACCATCGTTCATGTCTCCATTGAGGATGAATCAGCTCCATTTCTTCTCTACCCTTACCATTCCTACAAGAATTTGAAGGTCTTTCTTCAGAAATGCAAATTAAATTCTGAGGGGGTTGCCCATACTTTAACTACACAAGAGGTTGTGGACATGGCTTTGCAAATTCTCCAAGGGATGCTTTATCTCCACAAAAAGCATCTTGTCCATAAGGATCTTGCAGCAAGAAATTGTGTGTACGTAATACATCTTTTAACTTCTAAAATACATCTTTTTAAGTCAAATTATTATATTTTCTTTTGAATTTCAGGGTTGATGACAAATTACGGATAAAAGTAACCGATAATGCTTTATCGAGAGACCTATTTCCATCTGATTATCATTGCTTGGGTGACAATGAGAACCGCCCCATAAAATGGATGGCCACAGAAAGTTTATTGCAGAAAGAATTTTCAACAAGCTCAGACGTTTGGTCTTATGGGGTACTTCTATGGGAATTGACCACTTTGGCTCAGCAACCTTACTTGGAGATTGACCCCTTTGAAATGGCAGCCTACCTTAAGGATGGATATCGTTTGGCACAGCCGATTAACTGTCCAGACGAGCTGTAAGTGTAAAAACAAAAGAGGAAGAAGTCATAACCTAAATTTGTTCTTTTTTCTTTCAGATTTGGTGTTATGGCCTGTTGTTGGGCAATGTCTTCTGACGAGAGACCATCGTTTAGTCAACTGCAAGTTTGCTTGCAGGATTTTTACGCTCAACTAACTCGATATGTCTAATGTTCCTTTTTTCGCGAAAAACTTGCCTTACTCTTTCGTTCTGTGTATCTTAGATCTCATTTTTTGCCTCAATGGTGTAAGACTGGTTTTCTTATGTAGAGATATAGCTTTCTGTGACTTAAAAGCTGCCGAGCTTTGTTCGATATTGCGCTTTTATACTTGTATACATGTTTTCGATGTTGTTTAGCTTGACCAAAAGATTGTACATTTTTATTTAGATGTGTAAATATCGACCTGGACTTTTGTATTTTATATATATATACAATACGTATAAGAATAAAACCAAATTTATTATGACTTTTATTATTACTTTTATTTCATTATAAATATTTGTCAATTGAAAATTTTGGAAGATTCGTACATACCATTTATCCCGAAATGAAGATTTATAAAAATTGCGATTGCAAAGTGATTCCTGTCGGGCAAAACAAAGCGACTTAACCCCGCAACTGCGCGGCGCGGTCGATCTTAGTTATTTCGCATATGAGTCATCCTTGGCATAAAATTGGCACACGTCTATCTTTGGTACTACACAAACACATCCACATTTAAGTTCCACAATCCAAACGATTCTTATTGTAGATAAACCACTGAACAGCTGATTACTGATATGAGCCAAATGGAGGTCAATGTCAACTGCGTTACTGCGTTACGTTTTAGGAGAGGTAGAACTGGGCCTTAGAAGCATTTTGTTAGAGGAGATCTCATGTTTACTACTATGAGTAAGGACTGAAATAATGTTTATTGAAAACGCCTTTTAGGAGAGGTAGAACTGGGTCTTGACTGTTTTGTAGCACTTTCGTCTTGCGTCATTTGTTGTAAATGGCAGATATTGTTACAGCCGATATTGTTATTTATACAAAATTGAAAATTTTGTGTTAAGGATCATCGACGACGAAATATTAAATTGTTATTATTACTATTATACCTCCTTCAACACTTGAAAGGCGACAATATTAGTTCAAGTAATTATTCATTGTGCCCTATATGCATAAGAGTAGGAAGATGGTACCAATTTTACAATCAGCATAGCGAAAATAGTGCCATATGTCATAGGATGGCTCTTTTAAAACAAAACAACTTTTGTCTATTTTTTATTATTTAACGTCTTTGAAAGGACGAGGGTCGCATTAACCAAAGTTCTGTCATTTTGGTTCCGATTTTTGCAAATATTGGGTTATCTTTGACTCTTAAATCATTTTGTTTTAAAATTGTTATTCTTCACACAACCTACTTTCCTAATGCAGTTTCTAAAGTTGGTACCATATTTTGGCTCTCTGCAGTTCCTAAACGGTGTGTTTCTGGACATGACTTTTAATTATTTTTATTTCTGGGCCTCGAGAAGTGTCCAGCCTCGAGAAATAATACGTTATTTTATATGACAAAAAATGTTAATTACGTCTTTGGGTATATGCTCCTTCAAGGCTAACCGTTATTTCAGAAACACTCTGTAGATGCTCAGCTCATATATCTACATACATTTGGTAATTACCCTTGAAAATTACAATGGTTGCTGTTTTTGTCTTTATGTGGTATTCTAAGAAACAAATACGCTAATTGTTTATTTATGCATATGAAGATAGCCCAAATCATAAAACACCGGAAACGCGCATTATGGGAATATAAAGAAGTAGACATATACATGCTGAATTTGTATTAAAATTAATCGCAAATAATAATGAAAGATTATCTTCAATGTCAAATCCTCCAAAATTCTACCTAATCTCAAGATTTCACGCGATCGAATATGTCGAAATTAACACTATTTATCCCGAAAATAATTACAAATGATGATAATCATCAGCAACACGAGACGAAGCGAGAAACATAGAACGGCCTGTTTGTTTTTCCAGAAACTGGTAATTACTCTACCGGTAAGTGTCTTGAGGCTAGATTTGTAATGGAGTAATTATGCACATAAAAAGCATTTTAAAGTTCACCTTGGGCGACTGCTAAGGCCGTTGAATTCCACAATTGCGAAATCTCAATTTGATCTTCAATTGTCACGCCAGATAGTCTTCAGACTGCAATTGGGTTCGGTCACATCGCAGCTCCAAACAAACACCAATCATGCGTGCATCTCTCGCCTATTACTGCATTATAACAGCACAAATTCTTGTGCTAGGTGTGTACAATTATAAATTCAGGTGATTCAGAATTGTTAATAATGATATTGTTGTAGTGCATTCGATTGGAGTGTCGTCGAAGTTAGATTTTGGAGACGGAGACCAGCCGAAGAAGATAATCATCAACTCCGAAAATTTGAAACTCGAGGACTACAAAGCAGATGATAATTCAGCAACTACAGTGGTTTGTCTTAACGGGGGATGCAACAGAACTGAAGTTAAAAACGATGAGATTTTAACTGATATCGTGGTGCATGTCAAAACAAGCCAGAACGTAGCGAAAACCAACAAGACCATTGAAGAAACCCCAGATGTTCCAATAGTGGTGGGTTATGGAGGTGTCACCCAAAAACCGTTTATTTCTGATAGTTTAATCTCAAATCCAAGCACCGTCACAAACCTCGATCAAAACGCTTTCTACCCCTCTAGTTTCAATAGTTACAACCACCATCAACACCGAACACATCCCCATCCTGCGTTCCAAAGGAAAAACTCGCCCGACTACAACCAAGTAAGCTATGAGAACTTATTTATTCCTATTTTACCGACATTTCACAAGCAATATTTTGGTGAACAACCCCCTCAGCAGTACGTCTGGTATCCGAAGGGTGGCGCCAGTTACAACCCCGTCGAGTTCAAGCGCTTCGAGAGGCCTGTTGCTTGGAACCAGGTATATTCAAGGCCCACGCAGTACGGAAACTCTGCACATGTTACCACCCCAGGCTACACCACGTGTACATGTCAGAACCCCGGACTGAACTGGTACCCTACCACCCCCACATGGAACATCCCCAATCAACGGTCGGACGGCATTGACGACAAACTTGCTGAACTTAATTAAAATAATTTGCATACTTATGTATATCGTTCAACGAGTTTTCTTTTTTCAATAAAATTACTGATGATAGCTTTTACACGAGCCTTTTTCTTTATAGAAATAAGATATTATCCACTTTCGGTTGTGGTACGTTCGTGTTCTTGTATTGTTGTTGTGTGACAATTGCATTCTCATAATGGTTTTCGGCAAAAACAGAGATGATAGATAAATGCGGTTGTGTTGTGTTCGCACGTTAATGGTTGCGTTTCTTGTTTATAAATATGGTGGCAATGATAACCATAAGCGAGATTTATTGTTTCGCAAACGACGAAATAAACACGCCCAACAATCTAGCACAAGTCTAGTTTTAGAAAATTTATTAAAACACCAAGGCATATTACTAAGATTTAGATGTGTCGATGGAAACTTAATTACTGTTTTAACGTGCTAAATGTGTAACGTTTTTTTTAAGATACCTTTGTGTTGGGGAGGGTTTATATTAAACAATGCACTAAGGGCAGTAAATGGTATATCTAATTTAATATGCATTAACGTCAACAATATTAACTTCTTACAATTCAATTTTGACGTGGACTTGTCTAATTTTAATAAAACTTCAACAAATGCAAGGTTTTGGATTTCACATCAAATTCAACATCAAATTGGTTAAATTCTTCATAAGTGTTTACTTGTATCCCTTGATCGATGAATTCTTTTTTGCTTATAACCTCTTTTTGGGAAAACCATAATGAAGTCTGCAATTTCAGGAGGACCAGTCGGCCTCCTGAAATATAACGTGTTAAAAATGAGAAATACACATCAATTCTTTACCTTATATCAATATCCTTCTTTCTCGGTTTTTCCTCCTCATAGTTTGTTATTGAGCGAGTGTATCATTCCGACACAATTCATGTGTGCCTTTTGGTAAATTCTGAGTTGGAAACGCATTATTTCTCAATTCTTTTACGTCAGGGTTTACTTACGTCTATTGTAGAAAGAATCTTCGTCTCAAAAGTGTTTACTGCAAACAGTGCAAACTCTCATGAATAGAGATACTTTCTTGCCAATTTTCGATTTATGTATCCACTTTACTGGCAGTATTTTATCATTAGCAAACGTGTGGAATTACACAATTTTAGAATGTGTTTTGTGCACTGCGGTACACAACAATATGACGCTATGTCAAAGCCTATGTAACAAACACACTAGTAAACAACAACATGCCGTGATGGCACGTTATTGTGCACCTATTGTATCTATCACAAAACCGCCATATTGAATTATCGCAGCGCCAGCTATAGTTCGAGATTTCTCCGAATTGAAAGTCTGAAAAATGGGTACCATCGAAATCAAAGGTGCCGACACGATGGTTCGCCTCTGCTTGATCTTTGGTAAAAGTAAGGAATGTAAAGCAAAGCAAAAATTATGCAAACTGATGTTTGTGGGTATTTTGTATGTCCTTGTTGTGGGTGACGTCATAGTTAACATTCAATTATATTTGTGCAACGCAGCATGTAGACTGACAAAAAAACGTGAGTATAAATGTGCTGAGACACTAAGATAAACGCTCGAAATTCAGACAGGTTACGGAATTTTTGCTACATTTTAATTGTAGAATTTATATTTACGTGCCCTCTCGACCTCATCTGTATTTTGATTTTTCTTGCATATCGGAGTTTTTGTGTGAAATTTTGCATTTTTAGTCTTCCTAAACAATTTTCTTAATTACGGATACCTCTAGCGATGTAATTAATCAATTATCAAGATCACTCAAACTTCTAGGTTATATTCTGACCGTTAGAACATTGGTAGAACCACAAACGATTGTAGGTTGATAAGTGTAAAGTCTAATACGTCTTCCCCACTCTCGCGAGTCATAGCGAGAGACCGCGAATAGGGAGAGTGTGGATGGCACATTCACCCAACTCCGCCAACATTCGAACTGTCAGTCGAATAGTTGGATAAAAATCACGCGTTCGGCGAGTGTCTTGCCATAAACCGCTTAATTTGTTCGCATTCGCGTCGATCCATTCAATGTTGGTCTAATGACGCGACTCAAAGGCTTTTTTGTGTGTACCCCTTCGGGTATTATTTACGACAGGGGTCTGATTTATGACATCAAACACGTGCGGTGCATCAATGCAACCCGAAAAGTAGGTAACGAATGGAATAAATTATTTAGTATTGAAATAAAAAGATTACAAAATATTGAACACTAAATTTATATCCAAAATACAAATAGTGTAATGTTAAATTTATTATCCGATAGTATTTTTTTCTGTATTTATAACGTCCCCACTACTATAATTTATCAGAAAAAAAATCACAAACGCAAAGTTAAAATGGAAAATATACCAGATAATGATATTCATTTCTGTATTATTGAAGAAATGCAACTGCATATCAATAAATTAACCATCAGTATTATAAGACTACTAATGAAAATTAAAAATAATAGCAATATTAAATCAATAATTAATTAATTAGAACTAAAGAATTAAGTCTTTCAAATAAATCCTATTAGTTCCACGTTATTCCAGTCTTATTTATCTATGATTTCTGAATGTATAGTGTCGTTTTGGTGCAGTTCTTTGATTACTTGGGCCGACTGACTACCTGTTAAGTTGGTATTATTTTACCCTCATTAATGGGGAAAGTCGCATAGGTGCTTCTCGTACATGGCGAAAAGAAATATGTATTCACTGTCCTACCGTAATTGTCCAACCGTAAACATTTACAACAAAAAAAAGAACAAAAGTGATTTGATTTTTTTAGCTATCGTCTAAATATATTTATAATATAGAGTGCTTATTTTATTATAGAAACTGGCAATCTTTTCTTTTTCTAATAGAACAAATATTTTTACATTTTTTAATTCTAAGATTAATTCCAAGAACTTTTTGCAGGAATATTTTTGTATACAATGCATCATTTTTGAGTTATAAGGAATTAATCAAAACCCATAAACTTTTATTTTAACTAAACGGATAAAAAATAACAGAGCAATTAAATAGAATTAAGTTAAATGTTTAAACAGCAAATTAAATCAAAGTACAGGAGTTTTAATTAATTACTGATACCTAAAAGTGATGCCTTTTATGAAAATGGTTCGCACAGTAAATTCGTAAAAATAATCTCAGAATTAATTTTTTTTAAATATGCAGTATGTTCTATTTGAAAAAGAAAATGTTACGAAATTTAGTTTAAAACAAAAAGAATTGTTTATTTGTGTACGGTTGGAGAATTATTTAGTTGTAATTTTGACTAACTCAGTATGGATATGCACTAGAATATTGGATTTATACCGCAATACATTATACAAAATAAGAAAATATAAATTATGCAAATAATAATTTCTATGGAAAATCATATTACTATGTCATATATTAGTATGTATATGGTATCTAATCAGAATAATAAATCAATAGCAATTAAGAAATTTTTCAAATATTTAATTAAATTAGCACGAGCCGAACCCCGAGAATGTGGATGGCCTTTTTTCCCGCTATGTCTCACCCTGCCTCGCCGAACGTTTCGCCGATTTATTCGGGCTGAGTGTAGAGCTACCATAACAGAATTAAACAGAAATATGTGGGAATTTAGGACGTATACCTTACCTGTTTTTATTTTTTGTTAATATAAATAAGATACGATAAGTCCACGAATAAATGCTATGACTTTTAAATATGAAAATGTTATAATTTATAATGTTATAATCTGTGTTATGAAGGTGTCATCTGGTGTTATTAAACGTTGTAAAGAGTTAATAAGCGCATTGCCTATGGCGAAGGGGATGTTTTTAATCAAGAAGATGACAGATTCATTTCGGGAGAGTGGTTAATGGGGAAACGGCCCTCGGCCGGGTCTGCCAGTCGAAATACTCCCTAGAGAAATGTAATCAAACTAGACGTGCCGCCCTTTTAGGTAAACTGCGGCCGAACCCTCAAAGTGAAACTTTCCGGGGTTCCTGAACCCCTACGCATTTGATTTCGAACTAAAATTTCACCCGCTGAGAGAAAACCCGGTACATTTTTACTCACTGTCCAAGACTAAACCAACCCTAACAAAACACAACCCCTACGGACCATATTGGTTGCGAAATTTTAACCAAAGCCTACACAAGCAAAGAGTAAACTTTTTAGACAATTTCTGCAAAGGATAGTACAAAACAGCGGTGTTAATTTTCGTGGAGCAGCAAACACAAATTTTTTCATTTTATTTCGCCGCCTACTTCGACTACAATCATGTGCGCAAAATAAAAAGAATTATAATAAAATAAGTTTATTTTAGCAATAATTCGTGGATACAAACATGTTGTTAATACATCTTTAGGAAAACACGGCTTAGGGCTTTCTGACTGTATATGTGGTCACCTTTCCGTTATCGTTGACAGTTGTTGAGGCCTGATGGTAATTTGATGGGCGTCCATCAACATTAGCGGATGATGAGAAGCTCTGAGTTGACACACTATGAAAACCTGGACCTCCTTGTGTACCAGCGAATCTTGTGTTGATATTAGGATTGTTCTGAAAAGATACATCAAATTAATTTGGAGGCAACTTACAAGAAAATACCAACACGGGCAGCACAAGACCGAGGCTCCATAAAGTAAGGGTAAACTTCCCCGAGTACATGATGTAGTGTCGTAGTAATGGTGTTAATTATAACGCAACTAATGACCCATAACTGGAACGCGTAATTATTTGATAATCAACAAATTTCAGTTTTTTTGCAAATCTTTATTTAGAAGTTCTTGGGGAAACCGGTTTTGTTAAATTAATAGCAACGTTAGATCTGGTGTGTATTTAGATAATATAATCTTTAATAAAAAAACAAGCAATTTTAGTACAAACACGAACAAAAAATCTGATACGTGGTTTTATACCGCGTATATTATCGTATTCGTCTTTTATTGATTGATGTTTTATAAATACCCAAGTCAACGCTTGAAAATTCCTGTAAGTATAAACATTTTATATCGATTCTAAACAACGGACACATGCGGATTTAAAAAACACGTTTCAAGTTCTCAAATCGGACCAGCTGGCTGGATAAAAAAAAAAACGTGTTCTAGACTGTGAAATATCAAATAACAACGCCGAATGTTGCTAGAATATTTGACAAAAACATACTGATACCGTCAATGCTCCACAGAAAAATACATTCTTAGTTTGCGTCTCGCAAAATATAATAATATACAATCAATAAGGTAAAACTAGTTACATTATTCCCAGTTGGTTTGTTAATTTAAAAAAACGCTAACACGTCAATCATCAAAATATGATGCGCGTTCTTTATATATTGACGCCACGTCGCACAAAGTAGTACGCAACACATATAAGAAATATTTAATACAAAAGTAACAATATGCATCTAATAGTGTGGATTTGCGATTTAAACCTACTTTGATTTCATAATCTAACGCATTACGTCATTGTTTTTGGTTTCATAATGGACTGTTTTAAACCGTTCTTAGAGGTGTTCTTACCGGATTTTCTGGGTAGACTCCTGCAGTTTGGTGGATTCCTTGCGGCCCTATTGCAGCGGATGCGACAGCACCTTCTCCGCCCCCGTAGTGTCCTGAAAAACTACCGCCTCCACCTTGGGCAGGCCCTTGCCCCTGGTAGCCGGCGTAGGCTGGAAAACCGCCTGGGAAACCATATCCAGGAAATGCATGTTGCTGGGTCTGCTGCATTATACTAAAATACGAACATCGATCAGAGTTTTGTGTGTAGGTGTGTAGGGTGTAACTAAAGCGGGCCACAATAAGGGCGCCAGATTTGAATTTCGCGGTATTGTGGTTGTTATGATTCCATAGGTCAACAAGTTGATCCAAATTCATCCACTGTGAAAAGATACACGACACGCACAAAGACGAGAAACCATTAAAATCCAGCAAACGTGACTATTCTTGTGCACAAAGTACCCATGTTAGAAGGCTTATGAGAGCGGACAGGGCTCGTTCCGAAACAATTGACTCAATAACTTCTCCCACCAGACCATGTACTAACCAAAAGAAAACTTTGTTTAATTTAAAATTCAAATCTTGTGCTCTTAGACATGCTCATATGCTTACATGCTCATGAGGTTAACTGAAAAGACTGTGGAATCTTTAACTAAACAAGCACTGAGATGAAATGTGTTAGGTTTCAGAGGTAATAGGTCGCGTTGGTTGAACAGTTGGTTGCCTATATTACAGTTTTGCCAAGGTTTTTCATAACTTTCCCGTTTACTGAAAAAAGAAACTAAAATCTATCTAGCTATTTTAAGCATTCAAGGTTCAGCTATTCTAAGTTAGCTCTACGACTATATTAGTTTCTAAAGCAAAGCTTTGAAGTACCATATTAATAGTGCCCTGGAACACAGCAGTAATCCGTTTGTCATCAAACTAATGAATGTAATACCGGATTCATGAAGAAGCTTTTCAGTCAAGCTGGTGGCATGCATCGTTAAAATTAGATATAATCTTCTTATGCTTTCATTAAAGATAATTGTTTCCGTATTAGGCCACGTATATCAGCTTATTCCAGCAATTCCACCACATTTTCCGAACTGCCTGTAAGTTAGAAGCGTGCTCTGGTGATATAAATAAAAGTAGTAGTAGGAAGTTGTTAACAAAATGCGGAAGTTTGGTGTGTGTGCCCAACATACCCATTTCCCTGAAATATTAAAGAAGACTGTGCCTCGGCTGCGCTGTTCGCGTCAGCTGTTGTATAAGAATAGGAAAGAGCGCTGAAAGAAGAGAAAGACAGACATTTTCAGTGCGAGAAAAGCTCAGATCGAAGGAAAACTCTTTATAGCTTCCATACAGGATGTTACCAACCAACAATCGCTAAACCTTTTCAGAACTCAATTTAACATGACGTAACACGTTGAGCAACACCGATGCATGTGTGCAATTATTGCTATTACGCAATTATTTATTGTAGGTTTCATGGTGTAGACTACGTTGCAAATACCCTAAGCTAACGCTAAATGATACAATAATTAAGTTTGTATTTGAGGATTTCAGTGACTTACTTTGACGCGAACTGTTCGTGCTGACTTCTCAAGTTATTGAGGTACGACTGCAGGAAGTTATTGAAATCGAATTGTGGGAATCCGGGCAGATTTCCTCCGGGAAATCCTCCACCCCCGCCGTCGGAAAAGCTACCTGAGTAACCGTAACCATATCCATTACCCACCTTATTGCTAGTGGATGATGAACCTGTAAATAAATAATTCAATATATAACTTTATAAATATAACAACATACGTGTATATATGTATATATTATCGAACGGCTACTAGGTCTTTTAAGCACCTACAATTTGTGCAACAATTGTTGCAAAACTTATAAACGTTTTTCTGTAGCAACTGATTGAAATACGTTTGCTATTTGAAAGGACATTATCGCCATATAAAAGCTTTTGTCCGTGGGGCAAAACTCCGAGCGTCGGACAGCTACTACATCTTTTAAGCAGCTACAATTGGAGGTATGATAGAAATTTATGCAACAATTTTTGTAGAAGTTATAAATATTTTTCTGTAGCAACTGATTGAAACAAGTTTGCTATTCGAACGGACATTATCCCAATTTGGAGTTGCTGTCCATGGGGCAAAACTCCTAGAGTCAAACAACTACTAGGTCGTTTAAGCACCTACAATTTGAGGTTTGATAGAACTTTATGCAATAATTTTTGCAAAAGTTATAAACATTTTCCTGCTGCAAGTGATTGATATAGGTTTGCTATTCGAACGGACATTATCTCTATTTAGGGGTTGTTGTCCATGGGGCAAAACTCCGAGCGTCGAACAAGTACTAGGTCTTTTAAGCACCTACAATTTGAGGTTTGAAAGAAATTTATGCAATAATTTGCAATTTGCAATTATTGCAATTTGCAATGATTTTTGCAAAAGTTATAAAAAGTTTTCTGCTGCAACTGATTGAAATAGATTTACTATTCTAACGGACATTATCGCCATTTAGAGGTTTTTGTCAATGGGGCAAAACTCCTAGCGTCGAACGGCTACTACATCTTTTAAGCAGGAAATTTATGCAATAATTTTTCAAAAGTTATAAATATTTTTCTGTTGCAACTGATTGAGGTAGGTTTGCTATTCGAACGGACATTATCGCCATTTGGAGGTTTTTGTCCATGGTGCAAAACTCTGAGCGTCAAACGGCTGCTACATCTTTTAAGCACCAACAATTGGAGGTGTGTGAAATTTATGCAATACTATTTGCAAAAGTTATAAACATTTTTCTGGGCAACTGTTCGAAATAGGTTTGCTATTCGAAAGGACACTGTCCCCGTTTAGAGGTTTTTGTCCATGGGGCAAAACTCCGAGCATCGAACGGTTACTAGTGTTTTAAGCACCTACAATTTGAGGCATGATAGAAATTTGTTCAACAATTTTTACAAAACTTATCAACATTTTCCTGTAGCAACCAACAAAAAAATACATGAATATAAATGGATACCTTTTCCTTTTGAGCCAGTGTAGGGAATAAAAGGTTGGGCGTGTTTTTTTCGCAGGCCATCATCAAGTGCGTATGAGGGTGAGTTTTTCGTATTTACCCTCGAGCAAATCGAGCGTAATGCGGAAATCGGAGGGTAGCTCTCGGAGGTTATAAGTTTTTAAGCTACCTCTCGCGTTTCCTTTTTACATGGCCCGAGGACATTTAATACTTTATGCACGGATTTTGCGGGCGAAATGTAATTTTTCCACTCCCGTGAAATTGAAAAACAAATTTCTATCAAATGCGCTCGCATGAATTCACTCAACTGCTGAAAGTCAAGTTCAAACCTATATACAAGCCAGTAATGGAGGAATACTCTAAAAAGTAGACACCAAGTCCAAAATGCAATTTATAACCTCTGATAAGCTTAAAACAAGTTCAAGTTCAAACTTCGAACATTTGTTGAGTGTAAATAACCGTAAGGAACTGAATAAATTAAAATGAATGCTAATTTGATTATGGTTTCTTTCGAAAGAGTTCGAGAAAGTATGTTCTGAACTCCTATTTTTAAAACGAGGATGCTATTGATTTTTTATTAAATTTCATTGTTTACTCCAAGAAAACAGTATCCTAATTACCTCAAGCACACCTTAGACCAAAATTTGATATTTATGTACCTATGGTAAGCCAGTTAGCAATATAATTAATTAAATTTTTACGCGGGTGATGAATTTAATAATAAAATCCCTAATTAACCCTTTTGATTTAATTAAACTGTCGGAGTTTTCAACCTGCTTGTCGGGGGTATTAATTTTCCAACTTAATTTAAAATCTGTCAAATCTACCTGAATATCCGGCCATCACTACTGACAAAACACCGAACAAAACAATTACTACACTCATGTTGCTCGTTCACCTATTGCAAATTGTTATAAATAATTTCTTGGGATGCACGGTACTTTTATAACAGGTGGTATTACATGAGATTCCGAATAGTACCGACTTAGGTCGAACAAATTTCAAACTGGTTATGGCATATGATCACAGTTCTTCTTCCAAAAGATCCGCGAAATGCGTTACCTCGTTTGGGTATCAGAAACGCCAACAAATCAATTAGGTTATCACTGAAGTCAAGTTCACTCATATTTGTTTCTTTTTCAAACAAACAAGGCCGCTACAACAACAAATACGCAACTCAAGTTCGCCAATATGACTATAGAACGCCACCATAGAAAATGGATTGCTTCTGTTATGTAAACAATTGAATTACTCAAGCTAAACGTAATATTCGTCATATCTAAAATTCATATGAGACGTGTCCGAAACGCTTGGAAGATTTTGTAGTCTCTTAGAGTAAGTTAGCCAACGTAATGTAGGCTAAAATATCGACTTACTCATAAACCTCGACTTAATACATAGTAATAGAAATTTATTAAAATGGCCGCATCGTAAGCAAGCACGTCATAAAAATAAACGATAAACTTGGACTATATGGACTAAATCTTATGAAAACATTCACTGAACGGATTTAAACAGAAGGTAAATTTGATGATAGACATTCCAAATATTCCAAAATTCAATTCCGTGTTTCGAAAACTGGCGTTTATTCAATATATACACCGCCGACTGCGTATGCAACAGGTGGCCGAAAGAAAATCAATAAGTCACTGGCCCATTCATAGGAATTCTGTTTCACTTCTGAAAACAGACTAGATGCGGTCAGATATATTTCATGTTTAACGATTTTGTCCCCCGCTATACCCCTCAATCGCTATTAACTCCAAGGTAATTTTAAACAGCAGATAATATAGCGATACTAATGAGTCCAACAATACAATGAACAATAGCAGGAAAAAAACACACATTAAAATCGTTATATAGGTATCTCAATAAGAGCACAAGATTTGAATTTTGGCTGTTACGATCCGATAGGTCAACGAGTGAGACAGGTCGATAGGAGACAGAGGGAGTTAGTAAACATGGAGATGGTGAAAGTTTGGTTGCTACAATTCGTAAATTGTGTCCAATTATCCGAAAAAAAATAATGTTCCAAACTTATCCACTGCGAAAAGAATAATCACACAAGTCGAAAGTACTGTTCAGTAAAGCGCACAAGACGCACCAAGACGAGAAAGCATTGAAATCCAGCAAATGTGACTATGCTTGTGCACAAAGTACCAATAGTTTTAGATTTTCAATAGCTGCTTGATGCTTGGATCTGCATAGAACTGACTCTTGGAGACAAGCTGTAGAGCATTAAGTTATGATAATTATATCAACAGCTGTGTTAATTTCTGTAAACTGTGGAATTTGAACTGTACCAGGTGACTTTATCACGTCTTTTAGCTGGTGCTTGAAGTCACCACAAAGTATGTAAATGATGTTGAAAGAGATGAGATGAATGCCTCGTGGAGGCAGGAAAACTTTTAAGATCCTGTTCGCGAATAATAAAGTGTTAGCATGTAATTGACTTAATGCGCGAGAAGGCATTTAGCAGCGTACTTCTTTTGTTCGGTCGAGCGGAGTTGTTAAGCAGCCTGAATTATCGTTAATTTTCGATGTATAACTTTACTCCAGTGGAAAGTAAATGATGGATTCAAGACTTTGGAAGTCTCCTTGCCGGAGATGAAACTTTTTCCACTGTGAGATAATGCCCTTTTTGTCATGCTCCGTCTCGCTCACCCTTCAATTCCCATGAATTTTAAAACCACCCTTTCTAACTCGGCGAACCGTTCTTAAAACGAAGCTTCCATCGGCAAATACTGATGAAAATCCCAACTGATCGACAATCATTACCATGAAATTAATGAGGCATACAGGGTGCTTCTACATTCGGTTCATACCAGTAGTCAGCTGTTCGTATGTTTATCTACAATAAAAATCAAAGACCTTATCAAAGACCGACGGATGGCAATTGTATGCGCCTTGTTCTGTCCGACGTAAATCAAGTTGCAATCGCAATTTTTCATTTGATAAATCCTCGCCCTTAGCTCTAAATCTAATTCCTTGGTATTCGTTTCTTATCCAAGATAGAATAAGACGAAATTCGTATTTCGTTATAATTGGCTTTTAACGGATCTCTGGCCACAGGGTTGATGGATGAAAACAAATCCCTCGAAAGAAGCGACAGACGCAAGACGTACGAAGGAGATTGGGGTAGCTTTTTAATTTCCTCCATCCCGAAGACAACGCGGGTCTCCACTCGATCGCCACCCACCCTCAGGGGGTGGATTTCGCAGGGGGTAGATTTTCAACCATAAGCAAGAACAATGTTTATTAATTTACGTACGGCCTGAAAAAATCTCCGTAATTTCTAATGGATCCTTTTAATGATCTCGCTAGATTGAGTGTAATTAATATTTTCCGTTCTTTCTTTTATATTTACCGTCGTGTTTTCCTGCTAATGGTGGGACTATCAAGTTGCATTATTATATTTAATTGATTGCTGCCTTTGACTCTATTTTCGTTCCATTATAAATCGAAGGCAGTTGTTATGAAAAGGTTAGCCGTTGCATAAGACCATAATTAATACACAGATTTGATGATTTGATTCGTTCATCGTATATGGCTTCACTTAAAACGTGACAGACATGACGTTTAAAACACATAACAACCAATTTATTATTATTTCTATTCATATTGATTCTCTAATGGAATTGACTATACAATATGTGTCTTCAAAAGAAATAATATGATGGCCATCAGTGTTCATTTTATTTATTTTTTATGAAGACCAACCTCAAGTAGGGATAAAGGGTTTTCATGGCAAAGGGTTGGTGGCTTGAAAGGGTACGTTCAATGGGTTACACTTGTCCCTTCATTCATTTGCATATGCGTGTGCTTCAGTGGGAGTTAGATTCAACAAGTTGTACCCTTTTTATCTTTTATTATTAAAGAGCCCTCCAACAGTGCTCGTAATGTAGGTAATGTGGGTTGTCAGAATCAGAGATTAATAAAACATGAAATATACGTACTTTATACGTGGACCTACCTTTCCCGCATGCTTTCCGGTTTCATGAACTGCGTTTACAAAGGAATCTAAAATGGAGAGGTTGTCCTAAATTGCATACGTTTAATTTAATTGCTTACAGCCCATTTTATCTTACTTAGATCAGCCCATAGAAACACCAGTTTGAACCTATCTTTCATACATTGTATGGCATAAATATGCTTACATAAATTACTTTTAATATCCACAAAAAAAACAAAAGCGGTTTTCTAAATGGAGACCCATCTTCATATAGAAAAAAATCTAACACAATTCAATACCGTTTAGAGGTCAAGCATGACATCACACGTATTTCCCCATTATAGCCTATTCAACCTTCCTATTCAATTTCTTCCAACAAAAAATCTTACTCCTCCGGCGTATATTAAGCTGCCTACCCAAATAAAACAACAATAATCGAAGCATATCTTTTATCAACGCCTTATATCATCATCAGACAACAAAATAACAGGGAAATTATCATCGACATACGCTACAACCTTTGACTGACCATCATCAACTTCTTCATGCTTCTCTCGCTTCTCAGGAAACTTAAAATCAATATTATTCGGATCTAAAAACAATAACATTAGCGAGTTCCCAAAGATAATAACAAAAATAACAAGTCTTACTTGGAAAGCGTGGCTTCCCTCTTCGTCCTGGTGGCCAACGACCTTGTTGATGTCCTGGTGGACCTCCAAAGTGTCCTGGTGGTCCATGGTTATGACCAGGAGGTCCACGGTTATGACCAGGTGGTCCCCGTCCAGGTGGTCCATGTCCTCGTCCAGGTGGTCCATACCCTTGTCCAGATGGTCCATATCTTCGGTCAGGTGGTCCATATCGACCATGAGGAGGTCCTTGTGGATTTGAGAAACCTCCTGGAAAGCCAAAACCATAATTTATTTGCCCGCCGAAATGATATCCTCCTATTCTTTCGTGAACTCGGTGTATCAAAGGTTGGGCAGGGATGTTATCATAGTCAAAGCCATCCACGTCATGCCTGTGGTGATAGTGGTTGCGATGATAGTGATGATATTGTCTTTTTTCTCGAGTTTGGTCATTGAGAGGGTTAGTAGCAGCTAAAATGACTAGTTTAGTTAGAATAGAGAGTGATACAGGGGATGAATTTTATGGCTTACCTTCGATAATGATGAAGAAGCATGTTATAGCTACGAGTGCTGTCAAGCATGTCATAATTCCGTCAAAAGTCGATGGGTACTAAACATTGAATGATTCCAACCTGTTTCGGTGATATTTGTGTACTAATTACAAGAACGGTTGAACGGACTGCTACCAGATGTCCTTAGTGAGGTCTTGTTGCGAATTGTTCGAGGTTGAGTCAGCTCGTGTGCACCGTTGATATTTTATAAATTGATATTTGTCAATATTGTTCGATGAGCAACCTTCTGGGAATGAAAGTTTAATTATACGTCTACCTTTTCCGTGAAAAATGGGCAAGAGGCGGCGTGACGTCACCCATGTCACGACGGAGCTAGGCGCATCCAATAACATATCCGGTTTTGAATCGTGTTTGAATAAGAGTCGTGAGGTTAATTGATGTTTAATCACTTATTCGACATCACGGAAACCTTTTTTTCAAACACAAAAGTTGTAATCCGTCAATGTTTTCATTTAACTTTCGCAATTAGAAAATGCTTCCTTCTCGTGGGTTCAACTGTATTGTCGTGTAGAAGTAAGTCATCTGCAAATGACCTTCTTGTAAATAGAACAAGTAGTGTCGGGGAACTGTACACGCCTTCCTATTGGATGTAATTTGTCAATACGAGTATGGAAATAATATGACTCGGAGTTACAGGTTCGGCTTTCTGTTCGCATTTATTACTTGCTACCTATTGGCCAAGAGTTTTTCCTAGAAACATTGTATATTGTTCATATCAATAAATTATCAATAAAACAATACTTATTAACAATTGTTTCGTTAACTCGACGACAATTTATAAAAATTTAAAATCAACAGCCTCGAGTGTATCGCTATCTCAAGTACCTATCCTGCGATCTGAGAATTGTATTACCTCATATACTGAAGATGAACACTCATTAATGATTGTGTCTGCTCTGTCATAACAACAATTTTAAGCAATTACAGTCATAATCGCTTCGTATGGTGCTATATCCGACGAACCCATGACCTCTTAAACCCATAATTAGTAAGATTTTCAATATCTTAGTCATCACGGTTTGAGATTTATCTTTAAAAAAACAAGCATCAAGGTATTTCCTCAGAATACATTGTAAAATTCACAATAACATATCCATACAATCACAAAGCGAGAGAAGGTTAACTTCTCCGATAGAATTATTTTATTGGATGATTTTTCTCGCTAAATTTACTGCCACACTCTGTAGAAAACTGTCACATCTCGGAAAAGCCTCTAAATATTGCCTCGCTGTTCGAAATCTAATTTTCCCAGCGCAATCAGTGTCAAAACTTGTACATTGAGCCAGGCTGTTCGATGGCATCGGAAAACTCGCAGATACTTGCTGACGGGACAGGACACAGAAATTGCTTGCATGTCTCACATGTAGAAGGAAATTTAGTCTCTTTTAGATCTTTTAGGTAGATCTTTTTTTACAATTTTTTGTTTAAGAATACTAATTGAAATACAGAACATAACATTTCATAGGTCCCAATAGCATAGTTAGTTGTGCATTGTGGTAGATACAGAAATAAGAAAGAAAATATACCTGAACAATCATTTATTGAAAAAAACTAACCAAAACAAATGTTCTATCCGAACTTTTTCCACTTATTTCCAATAAGGGACATCCCACTTGCTCCCTGTGGTGGCTTTTTGTTGTCTTTGATTTTTTCTTTTTTTCTTCTTCTGCTTCCCAGGTGTTTTATCAATTATTATCAATAATTGGGATGTTAAAAGTAACCAAAACATACGTAATTTCAAGACATGATAACACTTATTTTCTCCAGATATCATTTCAATTTTGTTTTCATAGATGCCAAACCACAAGTCCACATTGCACAAATGTGAGACGTCATGAAGACGTACCACGTTCGTAATCTACAAAAAATAGTCGAAAAACGGTTACTTTTTGTGACAAAAAAAAAAAGAAAAAAGATATACATACAACAATTTTTATCAAAATTATAACATCTTTTTCGTAGCTGTTCCTCGTAATATATTTCAAACTTACATAGATAATCGATGCAAATTATTGTGATTTAGGAGTTCTTTGGTTTACTACAAAACGTGAAAAGGTTACTAACTAAACGAGATAATCTATATTTTGACGTATGGAATAACGTCATGCATAAATTTTTTAAAAACATATGCAATTTTCGGCATCAATTCACAATATTTGGCAGTCGATTGTTACAAGAGATTTTTCTTCTGTGTACTGATCTGATTACTGATACAAAAGTTTGTATGGTAAGCCGTATGGTAAGCCTACTTATTAGCAGTTGATTCGTCATTTTTTGTATATTTTTGTATTTCCACATCAAAATGAATGACTTTTTTTTACTATTTACGCTACCAACTAAATACGCTAATATGTTATCATATAAATGAATCTGAAAATATCTCAGTAACTTTTTTGTATGTTTATGACTGGTATCTGAAACTCTGGATATATAAATACTATTTTCAAAAGTCGGGACAAAATTCGTGACGCTTTATCAGTCGGGACAAGTGGTCAAAATTCCGGACTGCCCGCTCAAACAGGGACAGTTGGTCACCCTACTTTATACACATTTTTTTAAAAATTAATTAACAGCACCCTACCGGTACTTGTGTATAACACCTAGTCTGATGACTATCTAGCTATATTAATCTAACCTAAATTGCTACGTATAAAAAGTGTTCGATATTAAAAGTTCCCCATTGGTGTAACTTAAATTTAATTTGGAAGCTGACGCTTTAAACTTCACACACTGCACGTTGCTCTGCTTTGTTCACCTATCAGCTATCACTCACATAACACTGTGCTCTGCTTATTTAACTTCACTTCACCAACTCAAAAGGTTTGGTTCTTTTGAGTCTTCGCACACTGTCACAATTGTCAAGAAGCTGGATTGCCTCGACATTCGTGTGCTGGAGAAGTCTGTTCTGATGATTCTCTGCAAACTTTCCAATTTCGTTCGTTACCTACTAATTCCATTTCAAGATCGCTGTGGAGATTTCTGTTTCTTATATACCACGGTGCACCCACGATGTTTCTTACCACCTTATTTTGGAAGCGTTGAATGATGGTGATATTGCTTGGCATAGTGCAGCCCCACAGTTGGATACCATAGGTCCACACAGGTTTATCTATCTGCTTGTAAAGTAGGAGTTTATTATATGTCGACAAAGACGACTTCCTACCACTAAGCCAGTACATTTTTTTGTATCTTATGCCCAATTCTTCTCGTTTCTTTTTAACATGTGCTTTCCAGCGGAGCTTGGTGTCTAGCGTCATACCGAGGTATTTTGCCGTGTTCAAGTAGGGTACGGTGGTGATATTTATTGTAACTGGAACGTATCGTATTCGCTTGTTGGTGAAGTTTATGTGAACAGATTTGGTTTCGTTCAATGTAATTAGCCATCGTTGCATCCAATCACTAATATCGTTCACAGCATTCTGCAGTTTTAGTGTTGCTCCTTCAACATTTGTATCTCCTGCCATGATAGCAGTGTCATCAGCAAACGTGGCAACGGTAACACCATCTGGTTGCAGCAGTACACTACTTTGTGGTACTATAGCTTTAATACATTTGAGGGTTGAGTACTCATTATCTTGCTTTATGCGGAGTCTTCGCACACTGCCACAACTGTCAAGAAGCTGGATTACATCGTTGCATCCAACCACTAATATCGTTGACAGCATTCTGCAGTTTTAGTGTTGCTCCTTCAACATTTGTATCTACTGCCATGATAGCAGTGTCATCAGCAAACGTGGCAACGGTAACACCATCTGGTTGCGGCAGTACATTACCTTGTGGTACTCTAGCTTTAATACATTTGAGGGTGAGTACTCATTATCTTGCTTTATGCGGAAGTATCTCTCAGAAAGATATGATCCTAATAGTTTGCTATACTCGAAGGGTAGTAGCCGATCCAGCTTATAGAGTAGACCTTCGTGCCAAACTTTGTCGAAGGCTTTTGCCACATCCAGGAATATGGAGGAGCATACTTTTTTCTTCTAAAGTTCTTTCTATGTTCATTGTTATTCTGTGCACCTGATCAATTGTGGAAAGAAGAAGGAAGATTGCTTCAGTCGTTTTGCAAGTAGCTTTTCAAACAGTTTTGACAATGTGGGCAGTAAAGAAATTGGCCTGTAGGAGGATGCTTCATTTGGTGGTTTTCCTGACTTGGGAATCATCACTACCTCCGCAGTTTTCCAAACAGATGGCACATATTTAAGCCTAAATGCTGCGTTGCAGAGGTTAGTTATGTTTGCTATGGCTTTTTTAGGCAATTCTTTTAAAATCTCACCCTGTTATCAGAACAAAACCAGGTGCCTTTTTGTTTTAATTTTTTTTTATTTCATTTGTTACCTCGTTAGGAGTAACGGGAGATATTCGATTTCCTTGGAATATTGTAGAATTAGTAATTCCTTCTAAAGTTCTGTCTTCATTTGGAGTAAAGGATTGTTCCAAGTAGTCGGCAAAGACTATGGCTTTGTCTTTGTCATTTCTAGCCCAGGTTCCAGCCGGTTTTTTTGTAGGTGGAATTTGGGTGATTGATTTCTTAAGTCCTTTAGTCGCCTTCCAGAGAGAATAATCGGTGCTTACGTCATTTGTCATTTCTCGTAGACTTTATACACATGATTTCAACAAAAGTGTTAAACTGCGGTACTGGTTTTATTTTTGGTCACCTGTACAGTATTATTTTAAATATAATTTATCTATTTTTGTTTATTTTGTTTCATTTTGGTGTGGGCCCCCTGGGCTGCAGCGCAGTCAGCCCTCCGTTAAATCAGGCGCTGCCTTTTGGTAATATTCTGCTTTATTTGACGGGTTAAAATCGTCTCAAATTCTCAAGAAAGAACAGCGTATTCTACCGGAAAACTTGGTCAATCGTATTACTGAATACTAATCATTACCTTTTGAGCTGCGTTCGCGGAATAAAATCGCGTTTAAAATGCTTCAGATCGATACAAGGATTGTTAAAATGCTGGAAACACATCCCAGCGATGATAAATGAACGCTAGGGCCAGTAAAAAGGAAGCCTTTGATAAATGATAGACCCTTGGACGCTTAGAATATATAGATATATAAAATAATAATATTCAAGATGCACAAGTACGGGGGATTATTGATTTTGTCATCATCCCACATATCTCTAGCTCGAACTAGGTGCAGGGTTCGCAATTTTTAGACCGTGCCCTACTCTTGTGTCATTCGGTTCGAACATATCCCGGTACAGATTAAGCCTCATACATCATCCAGAGATGCCAAGAAGTTACTTCCCAATTTCCGGTCAAATTTCCAATTATACCGAGTGCTTGGAAGTATTTTAATAAATGAAACATCAGTCGACCGCTTATTTATTACTTTTCCATTCTAAAATAGCTTAACTTTAAGAATGAGTAAACTTCTCGTGTGCAGAGATACAACCAACTCGAGAAATAAATAAATACTGTTGCAAATTGTTTCTCGATATTCGCTTGGTATCTTTAAGTTAGAGTCAACAGTAATATCAAAGTTGAGATTGTGTATATTTGCTAATCCTCGCGGTGTTTGCTGTTCTCCGGCCTCGGGTACAGTTATTGATTCTGATTGAAGAAAATTAGCTGTCAAATTCCTGCTATTGTAGCAAGACGGTGGTGGTGTGTCGGAGACAAGGCCAGTACATGAGAGGTACCCAGATCAAAGGTTCTTGTCTATTACGGTGATTGGCGTCTTAAGATTCGAAGACAAAGTGGATCCCTAATTATTAATTGTCGTCATTGGGGCTCTTGTGCCCTATAGGCAGTACGAACCGCCCTAATTATAGATGTTTCGCTGTATTATTCACATTCCGGTCATGTAGTGCCAATTCCTCTTGCACGTGAAACAATTTTAATTATTCCTGTAGGTAAACAGTTGCTACTGACTTTTACACCCCGGGCAACATTTGCTCCAACCCCTCCTACGTAGAGAGAAATTCACTGAATTCCGGTGCTTATTATCACAGCAAAACAAATTACTAGACTACCCATGCCGCTTACATAACCACCTCATTACCTCATTTAATCAAGTTATGGTTTCTTTTAGGATGTTCAATATCAAGCTGTTCTAATAGATCTAATGTGTAGTTTTGATTGCATTTTGAAGTAGCGTTGTTTCAATGTATTTTATACGATGACGTGTTGAAAAAAATACATTTGATTGTTTTTTGGCATCGTTTGACGACAAAAGTGAACGACAAAAGTTAATAAAATTGCATATCTAATTACTAGAGGATGTTCTGGATAATTAGGAACAAGAGGGAGAGTAATCGAATCATCATGGTCGAGTTACTTTCAGCTAAAATGCGATCTACCGTGTGATGCCATTAATAACAAAGGGCCAATTAAGCAGCAGGGTAGGTTCGGGCTACACGAATAAAATTTGCGTGAATGCCACGCTTAGATCATTGTTTGAAAGTTGACGGATGCAAGCCTCAGGCTGTTTATATATTCGCAATTAAGAGAATTGCCGAATTTTCAGGTAATTTCTAAAATTAGACATTACTCCTACGTGTTCTGATCAACCCAGCACGAACTTTGTGGGCTATTTTTAGACTAACAACGTTCTGCTAAAGGCTTTCTTCCAATTTAAAGAATTTCCGACATTTTTCACCAGGTTGTGATCGCTGATAAAATGACATTTTACAAATATTAAGTTTTAAATTATCAGTTATGAATAGCATGGTTCAGAATAATCAAAATTCCAGAAATATATATTACATACTTTTGTACGTACAAAGCGAGATGCATCATACCTTTTTATCAAAGACAAAATGCCTCATTTGAATAATTTGAATCGGCATAGCCAATCTCCAACACTTATATACAATAAAATTAATTTAACAGCCAAGGAGGGTCTTTTGCGGTAAGAAATTCAAGGTAAACCAAAAGAGGAAGTGTATCGTGCCAAATGACTGACGGAAACTTGTTTCTTCCCATCGAGATGATGTTGGTGAGATGTTGAGTGTTACTTTTCACTTTGAATATATAAGGGAAACGTTAATATGTCGCTGTCCAGTTTATCTCGAGAGAGCGCTCCGAGTGTTAGTCTTAGCAAGCAGCAAGATGTACCGGTTTTGCCTTATAGCTCTTGCGTTTTCATTTTTTGCTGTTGGTACGACCTAAATCTAATTTTGAACGCTTAAATTTAAAAATATGTTTAAAATTTTCGTGATTCTAGATAGTGCACCTGTGCGAAATGGAGAACTCCAATCAGCACCTGGAATCATCCCAGTTTACATAAGAACTGGTGACACTCCATTGGAAGATATCAACAAAGATCTAGCTGAGGCTTTTGATAGTTATGCCTTGAAGCACTACAAGATCTTCAATGGGAAAAGCAAGACTTTGAAGAAAGTTGAGGATACTCATATACAGAAGATACCCAAGTTTTAGTCGATTTTTTTTTAATTGTGATTATTAATTTATTTTGTATTATTTTTGGTGGTATATTTATATAAGTTTAGTCAGTACTCTACATTTGTATTATTTACACAATGTTACACCTTATCTTGCCTTATCTTTCATGCAGATAAAACGACACAGTGTACTCGCACTTGTTAACTAGTTCATTCTGTGATGTTTGTGTGAAATCGTAGGTGAGTATTTATTATTTTTTATTGTTTAATTGTACATCTATGTATACTTTATGATAGAATTGAGTTTAAGTTTAGTAACTTAAAATCTTTTCACATAGCTTTCACATAGAACCCTCTTACATACCTATTACTGTATTTTTACTTTTGGTATTTTGTTCTAATTTCTTTTGCAAATTTATTATTACATATCGTTCACCTTTTCTATCTAATTAACTTTTTACTAAATCGGTTATTTCCAAATTATTTAAAGTATTTGCACATATGAGACACGCCTAAAATAATCCTTGCTATCGCAGATAACAAAGCAATGTATCTCTATTTTCTCTGATATAATATAATATAATATTTATAACAAATTGGTTTCGTAACCATCTCGATAAATAAATTGCTCGTAATGTCTCTAGAGCAATTTTGCTACGACAAATAAATATGCAAATTTCCCAGCTCCATTATATCTTCTATGAGCAGTTGCATATTTTGTGACCTAGTTAGATTCAGCATGACTAACAATCACAAATTCTGGATTAAACCAAACTTCACTGACTAACATACTAAATCCGAAAAAATACCTTTACTTAAGATAAAACAGGTTGATTGTTTGTTCAGAGACAAGCCTTATGATCAAATTGTTTATCGATTTTCGCGTTCCAAGTAAAACTTATTACAGAGCATAATGGTGACTGTACATGATAAGAAGATTACAGAACATTCTGCCTAGAATTTGTAATGTTTACTTATCTTATCGACACATTATACTGATGCCATCATTATTCCAGAAACAATGGAAAGTATAGGTGTGTTACTCGCGGCGTTCCTCCTGATTTTTGGGGCAACATCAGCTCAACAGAATGCTGGAAGCTCTGTGGCACCCAGTTTGCAAGAATGCTACAACAGCACGGAGTTGTTCGACGCCGATAGGCGACTACCTTCAACCATCAATGTCCTCATCGATCTCATCAGAAGGGCTGAAGATGGCAGAGCCACCCAAGACGCTAGGCAACTAGCTATTGAGCTCATCCATAGATTTAGGCAAGATGGCAACTTAAGAACTGGATCAAATGTCAACAGCCAGTTTACCCTTCCATTCAGTCCTTCTGGGAGACAAGCCTACAAGAATAGAATACTTCTAAGATCTCTAATCCCAGGAACAGCCATCCAATTTCCAAATGCAACACTCAATGCTTTAGAAAGGGTGAGTTTATGTCTATACAATAACATATATCTTGAAATTATCAATTGGCCAAGATATACATACCAAGAGTATTTATTACCAATAGTAATACTCATACAATCTAATACTTTCTTTCGTCTTCCTAGTGTTCTCTTCATTTTATGATGTCCAGCACTGTTGATACAACAACCCGCGGTGACGAAGCCAACGTCTGCAATCGCCTTGGCAGGTATGAAAGAAGAACTAGGAGCATTTCTGATGACGTTGAAGTCTTTAAACATGACCCAGCGTATCAGTAAGTTACTCCCATATAACTCGAATATTCCATCTAACGTACATTTTTCTTAAGGGAAATTCTAGGGAATATGGAAGAGGACCCAGCGACAGAAGAACCAGTTGCGGAAAACCCAGAAAACGTCGAAGAAGGTGTTGAAAATGAAGACGAAGAAATAGCTGCAGAAGAAGAGGAGGCACCAGAAGATGCAGTAGAACCAATTCCAGATGATCCAGCCTTAAGGAATACAGATGCTCTTAATAACCAAAACAATTTGAGCCTTTGTCCGGTTGAGGGTGGTGTTATCTACACTAGATGGGGTGCTGTTCAAGCTGGTACAGTCATCGCTGGTATTGCGGCTGGTTTGGAACCACAATCTATTAATCAAGATGGATTTATAATCGATAATAGGTTTGCTGCTACCTTATCTGGAGATTTGGCTGAAGCAGCCTTATGGCAAACCGGTACTCAAGGTAATGTAATGCGAGTTGGAGCTAGTGGAGGCTGGAACAGTACACAAGTACCCAGATGGTACTTCATCAACGAGAATGTCAATTTCGAAATGACTGATGCTGATATCAGAGGTGGTTTGGATGGACTGATTCTTGCGCAGAACGTTGCAGCTTGGAGGAACAGTTTCAATACTCTAAGATTATCTCAAATTCTTGACATGTACTATTCACCACGTGGTGTATTCAACAATCAGTTCAGGGCTTGTAATAGGAACATCATGTTGAATACAGTTGCCCCTACAGAAACTTTAAACGCCCAAACTGCCGCGTTCAGCGTATTACTTGATAAGAGGGCCACTTTACCAGTCACCATCATCGATAGTGCCATTCCTACCATAAGTAATGCCATTGTTGCGAGATTCTTCCAATATGTTCGTAAGTGTATAATGTTTATGGTATCTAAAAGGTGCTAATAGTAGATTTTTAGCTGAATCTCTTTCTGATTTGTCCTGCCTCGCCGATACCACAAGCAGGAACAGAATTGCTACGGATATCATCATCGTTTTGGATACCCAATGGCCACATGGTGTTGCCCATGCAGCCATCTCTTTCTTGTTGGATAATTTGGATGTCAATAGATTCGGCAGCAACTTCACAATCATCAATGGTAATGACGGAAGGGTTATTGTGAACACCACCAATAGCATTTTGGCCTACCACCAACAGTTTAACCTCACCGTCCAGCAACAACGTATGTATATAGAAAATATAAAAAGAAAATTTAAAAAAGTATGATTTGTTTTTCTAGATCCTGTTGGCTTCCAATATTCGAGGATCTACTTGGAGGTGGAAAACATTGTTAGGAATAGAATGGATGCTGATAGGGCAACTAGTAATGTTGGTGGCAAATCAACCATTGCGCTGTTCATGCCATTCACAAGCGTGCCAACTGAAGCAGATAGAGTCTACGCCATTGAAAGATTGGAAATATACAGATCGTTCCTGCCGGATTTGAGAATCCTAGTTCTTGGAAATGGCAATAGGGATTTATACAATGACTTTGTAGCTACACCAACACACGATATATTCACCCTAAGCAATAACATCGATGGAACGAATATTGTTAGTTCTGTTAACCCATTACAAGCCAGAATCCGAGATGGTTAGTATGCAAAATCAAAAAGAAAAGCGTGATTATAATTTAATTTGGTTGTAGTTCATAGGAGCTTGGTAAACCCAGCTTGTGGTTCCAATTTTGAACCAGGTCAACAGAGCACACATGTTATGGAGGACTTCTTGGAACCACAAACTGTCAACTACTATCGTATTTCTCCAAATTATTTCTATGGTGAGGGAGATAGAGCCTTGAGGGTCAGAGGATTTGGATACGGCAATTTCATGGTTTGCACCTCAAGAGTCGACATGTATGTTAACCAAAACAGCACAGCAGAGGATAGAGATTGCAGACAGATTAGTTCAGCTGAGGAGACATTCCCGATGACTGGTTTTTGCAATGATGGACTTATTCACCAATGCCAACCTTTCTATATAACAGCTGAGTCGACAGCTGTTAACACCAACTACAGATGCAACGGTTTGTATTCTTGGTCTTCCTTGGAGATTGGCGTTTATGGTGTATTTTTCTTCATTTCGCAGATGCTGGATGCAGATTCCCGGATAACATTAGATTCACCATCACCTTGGAGAACCATATTTGCGCCAGCAGTGCCTTCAAAGTCTTCAGCAGCTTCACCTTAATCGCTGTTATGTTAGCCATATTAAAGTTTTAAGTTTATAAGTGTACCTGTAATTTTAATTATACATTAAGTCAAATGTGTCCGAACATATTTATTGTATTATTGCATTTTATCATTTCTTGTACAACATTGATTTTAATACGAAATAAATTTTACAAAAAATTCTATAATTTTGATTTTACTACGCCTTAATATAGTTCACATTGAGTTTAATTTAAGAGATAATTCGATCAAACAATTTTGTTCCACAAGTTTGTTCCACAACGAGTTTGTCTTATGATAAGTCTACATATAGTTGAGAACTTGATTTGCTAAGGGTTTATTTTGCAAACAAACAACACATGTGGTAATTTTACCAAATTAAATATTGTTATTGGGCACACATTATATTGATTAGCCAGAGTACAGGTTGGCCAACTACCACATCATTCCATCTAATATTCGAGATAAGATAACATATACATTATATTTGTCATAGCCAGTTGTTTGTCACACATAGCATGATGTTAAAGCTAATATTTTTTGTGGGTGTACTACAAACGAGTAAGTTGTCCTTTAACTTTATTCTTGTTGAATACTAAGTGTATGTCTGGTTGGCTACCACTTTCCTAAATTGTACGTGTTTTAGGTATTTTATTGATATATGCGCAAACAACATCTACATCTATACCAATAACATTACAACAATGTTATCGAAGGAATTTCTCTTCTACAATACCAAGGGTACCAAACAATATCCAGGTGCTTGTGGAACTCATCAGGAAACTAGAGCACGACCCAACAAATGTTTTAAATATGAGAATGCTATCAACTTCAATATTTTATGCGTATGTTCTTGTTAACAAACCACACTATATCTTGGCATTACATGAATTTTATCTTTAGAGCAAAATTGGATGGCATTGAAGAATCTCAAAGTGGGTTTGAAACAAACATCTCAATTCCCTATAGGGCAAGTGGAAAGCAATTTAACAAATTCAACGTTTTGGCTAATCATTTCATCTCTGGTAATGCTGAAAGATTCTCATATAATGTTTTATCGCTGGAAGAATTATGCATTCTTCACGATTTGATCTCTAGTACTTTGAATGCTTGGGAGAGAGGAAATGAGAGAACAACTTGCGAAGTACGAAGCATGTCCCAATTGGATGGAAGAAACTTCGTGAATATGACCACGAGGCAAAGGAGTCGATGCCCTGTCGAGAAAGGGGTTATCAAGACAAGATGGGGTGCAATTTCACCAGGACATTTGATCTCGGGAGTTGTAGCAGCATTTGAGGAATCTAAAGTCACCTTGCAAGCGATTCTAGAAGACCTTGTGTCGGAATTCGACATTAAAACTGAATACGAAGGAGATGCAACGGTGAAAATCAACAATATCTTAGTGGCGACTGCTGTTGGGGATATAGCTGAGATGATTTTGAATCAAGCACTTCAAACTCCAACTTATGGAGATGTGGGGCATTGGAATAATAGTATTTACCCTAGAGAGTACTATGTCAATGAAGAGCGATGGGACATAACGCATGCTGAACTTTTAGGAGGACTAGATGGTATCGTCTTTTTATTCTTTTTGTTTATGTGGTACTTTAGACGGTAGTGAACAAACTTTTAATCCTAAAGGGAATAAATGGCATGAATATTTCAAGTGTACTACGTATATTTTAAAGTTTCGGGTAAATTGATGTATAGTAATCGATACGATTACGAACACTGCGTAATTCCTGGAAAATAGGCCAGCTTATAGCAGTCTCCCATTAAGGTAAAGGGTTGCAATTACCTCCATTGGGATAATCGAGGGTAGACAGAACTCTGGAGGCCAGGCCATGAAATAAATCATGAGATAATTCGTGATGCGAACCACTAATTATGTGTTTAGTATTCAGACCGTTGCTCGCAGACGATTGTTACTAAATACAACAGTACAAGACTACCATGGGCATATTAATTGCAATATCCCCTTTGAATCATAGTGTTTACACCCATTTACAACATTTCTTCATTCACATTATTGCAGGGTAGGTTTACTAGTTACCTAAAACAGCTGACCACTGTATTCATCAAAGTTTGTTTCTCGGACAAACTCACACTATGCCACTGGACGATTGCAACGTAAAGAGAGTAAATGACCAGTGATCTTCTGATTTCCAACATTCAGTGAATTTATTTCGAGTTATCAGTTAGAATCCACTGGGGATCGATTAAACAATTGATGATAATTGCAACCCTTTACCATAATTGCTGGAGTAATAAACTGTCACATGCGGTTTGAACCCCGTGGGGGTGGTGGTTGTAGCGAAATTATTTACCAGTAATTTGCCTGATGCTCGGCGTCACTGTTATTATTTCCCTGGTTTATTTATATACAATTAAATTTGTAAACACGGTTTTGCGTTACGTCATTAATGGAATTTTGCCTTTTAGCATTGATTCTCTCGACGAAAATAAAGGAATGGACATCAATATTAAGCAGCACTAGGCTCTCTCAAGTGCTTGACATGTACTACTCCGAAAGAGGTGTTGGGTTTGAGCATACCTACAGAGCCTGCGAGAGGAACAAAAAATTGGTCTCTTTGTTTAGAGATTTTGATTTCATCGAGCAGGTTTGTAAATACCATTCAGCACGGTGCAATTTACCACTTATGCAACTATTCCTTTTCAGTCCGCAGCTACTGCTAAGCTCTTGCAGAAGAATGGACAATTCAACCAGCTCATCACTGACGCTGCCATCGACAAATCTGCTAGAATTATTGTTGCTGATTACATCACTCACGCAAGTTAGCATTTCTTGGCTTGTTACCCACATTCAGAGTCCTTGGCTCTTCCTTCCCACGTCTAAATCTTTATATTGACCTGGTCTGATGCCACATGACATGGAATCTCCAGTGGCCATTTCCTGATTTGAGATTTACCAACTCCTTTATTGCTGGCATCCTTTGGTGCATTTATTTTCAATTATATGCAGTGGTGTGAACTTGAGCATTGCCTCCATGCAGTGAAGCTTGGTGTTGGCCTTGGTTTGGGTTGTAACATCATTAGAGTCTTAGATGACGAGATAGATGATTGGCTTCAGATGCAATTTGGTATCCACGTAGATTCTGCTTCCAGAGTTATAGCTGTTTAAGCAGGCATTCACTAAAAAATAATTAGACGCTTTACAAGATGTTGTGGATTTGGTTCAAATTGTCAGAAAGAATACTGCATATGAATGTCTTTAGAAAGAATATTATTTCAGGGTTTTTACCAATTGGTTTAAATGGGGTTTCTTTGTTTCAGCTGATCTCTCATCACATTACGACGCATGTGAACAAGGAGGGGACAACATAACAAATTTGGAGATAATAACGATATTAGATGGTACCTGGCGACCAGAGGAGGTGTTTACAATAATATCGTGAGTAACCTTGAACAAATGTGCAAATAATATAATTTAAAATGTAAAGATTCATCGAAGGGATAAGAGCCTCAGTAAGCAGGTAGATGGGAATCAACAACTTGACTCGTCAAGAGAGAGAGAAAAAAAAAGATTATACACCTGTCTGCATTCGAGGACTAAAGGAATTTAAATTGAAAGCCTTCTCGGTAGGGTTGCTCCCTTTTTTATCCACTCCGGCTACTCCCTTCGCATCCCTTGATACCTGAAGGCCATTCGAACCCCACTCTGCAACAAATGATGGATTAGATTTATAAACATCTTTAGAAGATATCGTATATTATATTAAAAGAAAAAAGTCTTAAATTGTCAGTGCTTAGTTTGTGGTTACACACAATGAGGGCGATAATGTGCTATATCGTCCTTAGGCATTTGAGGCTTGAGCGTGTCTATCAAACGCAATTTGGTGCTGCAAAATATCATTTGATTCGTCTAGCTAGAGTATCCCATAAATTTTCAATAAGGAACTTTCAATTAGGGCATCGATTCTACAAACCTTGTGATGTTAGCCCTACTGTGTTAGTATGGATTAGTTCTGTAGGTATTTTTGGTAGAAAACAAGATAGAAAATCTTGTTTAAGTTTGCATTCAGCCCAAGTGTGTATCCACACAAGTTAAATACAACATGGGAACATTATACTATATATATATAGAGATAATGATGATGTAATGATATATTTATGTTTCATTAGAGGCAAAGAACGTTCATATGGTAGGGTTTAATTAACATGGAGAAGTAGATCAAATTTATATTTATGGATAATTATAACATTGAACGATATGTCTGCAATTATGGAGGTAATAAAATATGTACAAGAATCTAGAATTTCAACATTTGCTCAAACCTGCATTCAGCACTGACGAAATACATGAAACGTTAGCAATTTGTATGCTCTACAAGTGTCATTTTTCTAAACATTGGAACAGCTGCCATGTAATATACAGGCGTTTCAAAATCTAAATCAAACGGAAAAAACACTTTAGAAGTTCAGGTCTTAATTAATTAGAACTTTGCAAGTATAATGTGTGCTGCAACACCCCCAGTGGTTCAATTATCTATATTTCTAGTTATTTGAGGGATTTAGCTTCTAATTTTACTCTCACAACGTGCACTGAAGTTCTGTTGCATGAGCTAGGGGATTAGTAGAACTTCCCTTTTAAGTGTCTTTTAAGACTCGTCGCGATTATGAAAAGCAATTACTGAATTTAACAGTTCTAAAATCCGCGCCTTGAGTCCGTATTCAAGCGTATCTCTAAATTCTACACGATTTTGTATCGTAAAGTAGGACTTAAATACATTTCTATGCTGGAATCATTTACACGTCTAATTTACAAGTATTCACTAACAAGTATTCACTAAAAAGACGATGTTATTATCGTTGAAACATTCTAGTACGTTTCCCACGAGTTTTCTTGTTTCTTATTTATCTATTTGTTTTAGGTATTTGACGGAATTGACCGACGTTAGTTATTACGGAAGCAAATTAGGAATAATTAACGGCCAGACTGGTAATTGGATAGCTAATGTCACTGGTGATATTATCCAGATTTTTGGGCAACTTGGGAACGTGACGAATTGTAAGTTAAAAATTGTAAGCGGATATGACACAATAACTGGTTTCCCATTGTCACCAAATTAAGATTTTGTTGACCAATTAGCATCTCTCAGATGCTGTTATTCTAATTCTATCATTGTTGGACTTTCATAGAATTTCATAATCTGAAACTGCAATAAATAGTTTATTATTAGACATTAGCAAACGATATTAATAATCTTATTCTACAAAAATATTCACTAATAGCCAACAGAACTGGAGCGAATTTGTATTTATGAATAATAATTCTACCATTGCGCAATATATTTCTATACCAATGGAGGTGTAGGTAATATAAATGTAGTAATACAAGTTTTCAAACTATGCGTCCTACGAATAAAAAAGGTGCCCGCCATTTCGGGGTGCATAACCTCAAAAGTTTGATCAGGTGGTCACGGTGGGCGTCGTCAATACCGACGTCGGCCATCTTGCGGCATTTTGGCGCGAAAACGTGCAAAAAAAGCGGCGGAAAAGGTCGAGCTGCTTGCGGCCGGAATCCGCGTGTACAACAATCGTTAAATTTAAATATGACTCAACGTTTTTCGCGTCGAAATTCGCAGAATCGGCTCTGCTCGGGTTTCACTGTTTGCGAACTAATAAACTTTTGTTTGTTCTATGCTAGGGCCGGCCAGATTGCAATTAAGCGACAGTTTAAATACGGTCACACGATATTACCAAAACAAGACCGCGCCTGATTGTACGACCAAGACACTGCGCCCCATGGGTCACGTTGTCCTCGTCTTGGCCAACACGGCTTTGGTAGCTGACGTGGACTCGCAACTAGCCTCCAGGTCCATACAAACTCTCAAGGCTTCACATCCAGACGTACGAATTATCTATGTTGCCTCCGAAACTTCAACAACCCACTACGAGAAGTTTACGGAGAATATCTTCAACAATGACTTGGTCATATCATCGAACAACGATATAGCAACTTTTGTTAATTTAATTTCGGAGAAGCTAAGCCACATCCCTGCTAACATTGTCAATTTTTATTGCAACAACACCACTCCAACAGAAAAAGAAGATTATGTAACTCCTAAGGTTGAGACTCTGTACGAAATACATTCTGATTATATTAGGAGGTCTAACATCCTTGTTGAGGTTATTATTTTGATTGTTACGTACTGTTTATCATAACTAAGAGAATTTTTAGTTTAAGGGAAATGATTATGGTGACTTGTCCATATGCGCGTTCGATTCAAATAGGATACAAAACCGTCTTTGTAAAAGTTTAACGGGATTTGATGAGATCACCTTTAATGTTAGAGATCATTGCTTTTCAACTGAACCATGCACCGTCCAGTTCGCAATATCCGCCAATACCACGAAAAATAAGTGTGCTGGTAAGTTATTTTTTTTTTTTAATGTTACGATAAATCCTAATACAATTTTGTTAAATACAGAGATGGACTGTAGGTATCCAGATCAAGTTAGATTGGACGTAAGAACGTCCTGGACCTCTTCAGGATCTCTCCGAGGTGTTAATCTGATGATTATATGGTCAAGCCTCGCGATATTGATCAAGTTTTGGTGATTTGGTGTATCCGTGCCAAATAGAAACTTTAGAATTACGAATACACTGTGATCGTTTCATGTGCTGATAGATTGTGTGTGTGTGGATAGCTTACTTTTTGTCTTGGTGTTCCGTTCTTGTTGTACTGGAGCTGACTTTAACTCCGGTCACCTAGCTTTATGATGGTGAATAGCACTCATACAGCTAGATAACCAAAGAAAATATCAGATCCACGGTTGTTGTTTTTGGAGACACTCGTTTCGCCGTATGGATCACTCTATCACTTTAGTAATAGATTGGAGAAAAAAGCACGTGACTGTCTATGGTATGCCGACCGTGGTGAAGAGAGAGCGAGAGAGGACGAGAGAGAGAGGTTCGAGGAGTGGATGGTTTTTTGAGAGTGGTGGAGTAGAAGTTTACACACGGACACCAAATGAAGAACTAAAGTCGTTCCACGCACCAGGCTGGCTTTCCCGGCGTTGCTGGCTCTGGTTGCCAGTCGACGAACTTGCCACTCTCGGATGGTCGTCTTGAAACCAGTTTCAGACCGGCACCCAACCTGTTTTGTATGCCACCGAGTTGCCAAACTTTCTAGTCCCAAGGCAATGTTTGGAAACAGATACTCTTAACACATCGAAGTTATCGGGCAGGCTGAACCCAGAATAAAGCAACATCACCACCCCAACCTCTTAAGCCCTCTTCCCCCTCCCTTCGCGACACCATGGACCACGAGGACCCCTAGACAACCTGTAGTATACCTGTACCACACACAAATTGATTTTCTATTGGCTTAACTTTTTTGGGTGCATTAAGCCCTAATAATCTATAATTAGCATTTTTTTCTCATCTACAGGCCTTTTTACAGGTCTACAGGTCTATCTCCATGAAATGATTTATTACTTGCTTTTGTAAAACCAAAAATGTCCATTTCGAGTTACTCGTTTTAAATTTGTATCAGTTTAATCATTTAGAAAGTATGTAACAGTTCAACTTATATTTATCCAAACCAGTTTTAAATGTTTCTATTTTTAGAACCCTTTGTTCTCTTATAAAATTATTTTAAATAAAACTCTTGTAGGTATTATTATTTATTATATTTTATATGTTTGTTTATACTAATAAGTTTGACTTTAATAAATAACTATCTGTACAAGTAGATTTTTAATTTTCGTGATTAATTGTGTAATTTATCTGTGACCAAGGCATGTATGATAATCGTCTTTATCCCAACTACTTTTCTCGTGTTGCCACAAAAACCAAGATTTAGCATCAAATCAATCGAATACGTATACATACTTGCTGTTTAAAATTTTTTGCTGTGTAAGCCAGGGTAGACAGCGAGTTGTAATTTTCAGTATTAACTATCTAATTAATCTGTGCCCCACACATGTATAATATTCGTCCTTATCCCAACTACTTTTCTCGTAATGCCACAAAAACTAAAATCACAACATCAAAGCAGTCTGAATACACTCGCAGTTTGAAACATTCTCCTGAATAAGCCAGAGTAGACAGAGAGTTATAATTTTCAGGATTTATTACCTAATTTATCTGTGACCCGAAGATGTATAATATTCGTCCTTATCCCAACTACTTTTCTCGTAATGCCACAAAAACCAAAATCACAACATCAACGCAGTCTGAATACACTCGCAGTTTGAAAAATTCTCCTGATTAAGCCAGAGTAGCCAGAGAGTTATAATTTTCAGGATTAATTGCCTAATTTATCTGTGACCAAGGCATGTATGATAATCACCTCTATCCCATCTAGTTTTCTCGTAATGCAACAAGAACCAAAATCATAGCATCAAAACAGCTTGAATACATACGTACTCTAGTTTGAAAATTTTTCCTGATTGAACCAGACTAGACAGAGAGTTGTCATTTTCAGGATTAATTATCTAATGTATCTATAACCAAGACATGTATGATAATCGTCTCTATTCCAACTACTTTCCTTGTAATGCCACAAAAACCATATCATAGCATCTAAACAGCCTGAATACATGCATACTCAAAGTTTGGAAAATTCTCCTGATTAAACCAGAGAACACACAAAGTTCTAATTTTCAGGGTTAATTACCTAATTTATCTGTGATCAAGATATGTCTGATAATCGTCTCTAACCAAACTACTTTTTTCGTAATGCCACAAAAACCAAAATCACTGCATCAAAGCAGTCTGAATACATACAAACTCGCAGTTTGAAAAATTCTCCTGATTAGGCCAGAATAGATAGATAGAGAGTTGTAATTTTCAGGATTAGGTACGTAATCTATCTATGGCCAAGACATATATTATGATAATCATCACCATCGCAACTACTTTCCTGGTAATGCCGCAGCAAAAACCAAAACCACAGCATGAAAACTAAAGAATACATACATACTCAAAGTTTGATAAATTCTCCTTCTTAAGCCATAGTAGACGGCGAGTTGTAATTTTCAGGATTAAGTACCTAATTTATCTGTGACCAAGGCATGTATGATAATCATCTCTATCCCATCTAGTTTTCTCGTAATGCTACAAAAACCAAAATCACAACATCAAAACCGACTGAATACATACGTACTGGCAGTTCGAAAAATTCTCCTGAGTAAGCCAGAGTTGACAGAGAGTTGTAATTTTCAGGATTAATTACCTAATTTATCTGTGACTAAGACATATATGATAATCATCTCTATCCCAACTACTTTTCTGGTAATGCCGCAAAAACCAAAACCACAGCATCAAAACTAAAGAATACATACATACTCAAAATTTTAAAAATTCTCCTGATTAAGTCAGAGTAGACAGAGAGTTGTAATTTTCAGGATTAATTACCTAATTTATCTGTGACCATGATAATCATCCCATCTTGTTTTCTCGTAATGCTACAAAAACCAAAATCACAGCATCAAAAGCGACTGAATATTCGCAGTTTGAAAATTTTTCCTGATTAAGCCAGAGTAGACAGAGAATTGTAATTTTCAGGTGACCTGTGACCAAGGCCTGGATGATAATCAACTCTATCCCAACTAGTTTTCTCGTAATGCCACAAAAACCATATCATAGCATCAAAGCAGCCTGAATATACTAAAGGTTTGTAATAGTTTCTTGAAAACTGCATCTATAGGAAACACCGTAAAATATGAACTTCTATATCTACTTGAAACCGGTAGCGATATCGAGTTGGATTATAAATTCCATCAATCTGTATGAGGAAAGGCGTTTGAGTTGTTTAGCACCAATTTCTGTGAATCCCTTTGATCTCTTTATTAAATTATATATATATATATATATATATATATATATATAAATTTAATAAGGTGACATACCCTTACCCCAAACTATAAGGTGATCAGACGTCCCGCTTTTTCATATTTTGTCCCATACACAATGTTTTTATTATTGTAGTTAAAATGCTTTCCAAGCAAAATTTTAAATTACTCAACATAGGGCCTTACATACAACAATAAGTTATAATAATAAGTTAATATTCGTTCCGGTTGTTTTCAGTATTCCAAGAATATGGTTTACAATTTTTAATTTAGCGTTATAATTTGTACTATTTAGCTATTTAGGTTTTAATAATTCACGCTATAAATTTAAAAAATAATAATATCGTGGTTCTTTTTGCAATTTGCGCAATGTTTTTTCTTATCTCACAAAATCACAGTCGACTCCGTTTTCATTTCGCTGCTTTGCTTTGACAGTGTTTATGAAATAGGTAGCAGTCAGCGGAAAATACATTTCTCAGTCTTGCTAGCATAATTTTTCTGCCAGTCTTATTAATGTATTAAGTTGAAGAAAATCTACTGTTGTAATATTATACCTCTGAACAAACAAATAAGGTGTAGCCATTTTAAAATAAATCAATATTCAAAAAGTTAACGATGAATTATAAAATTGAGTTTTTCTTAATCAAATGAGTTATCAAAAATACGATATAATGTTGTCTTTAGCGACTTGGGGAATGTTGTTATATATATATTGTTATATATATATATATATATATATATATATATATATATATATATATATATATATATATATATATATATATATATATATATATATATATATATATATATATATATATATATATATTGAGACTCAACTTTTCCTACTGGAAATAAATTCACTTCCACCAGGTCGAAATTATTTTCATCCTATCGTATCGCATCAAAGGTATTTCGTCTCGAAGTCCACGGTTCCTTTTTCTTTTTATCATAAATTATTCAACCCTCCTTACATCGATGCAAAACCAATAAAATGTAATGCGACTGCCTTCTTCGCTGCTACACTCGGCAGCATTTGTATTTTTATTGCCCCAGTCACAAAGGAGTCCAAATTAGACAAAAGGAAAACGGATATTTTTCAAACGTGCATATACTGTCCTTTTCGTATTCTTACGAAATATCACGTGCGCAATATAATATAACGTGCGCACAGCTGCTTCCGTAAATTTGAATACGTGAATTTATCTGGTTATATATACAGGGTGTTAATTCAATTCTTAATAATCAATTCTTTGGTTGTTGTATTTAATATCAAGGAACCTCAAAGCTTTTAATTAAAGCGTATATACATAAAAGAATCTCTCGCTTCGCGATGCTCCGTTCTTTAGAAAAAAAGACGATAAACAGCGCGATTATGATATTGCGTGGGCCAGTATTGGAAATTCCAAGAGTGGTGGTTAAAAATTGCTTTTTACACATTCAAATCGCATTCGGTTAGTCACTCGACCTATGGAGTTGTTGAATTTTAACAAGCAATTCTTTTTCGCCATGTAGATTTCTATATACAGAACGCCAGGTGTATTCGTCTAGTTATCTAATAACATAACATTGTATTAAATTGTTTTTGAAAATGTTAGCTATGCGTTTCGAGAGGAGGTGTCATATGACGGTAAAAATTATGCAGCGTATGCAAATTCTTGAGTTTCTTCAGCGCTTTTTACGTAGAGAAACCACAAATTGTTCATCTATTTCTGGAATTTCATAACAATCGCTATGCGTAATGCAACAAATGGCAAATAGTCTTATATTCAAATAAGGATTTCGACGAAGAAGCATTTTAGGTTAGAATTGTTTGATCTTAGAAAGGAAACAAAGTCGTGCTAAACTTGGAAACAATAAATTTAAGTAATCAGTTGAGAAGGAGTCAAACTTTAACTTTATTTTGTATTTTTTGTTTGTTATTATTATTTGTTACAATAAATTGTTTTGCGTAATCTTTTAGCTCTAGGACATTACCATTTTTTTGTTTCGTTTCATAATTCGATAGTTTTGGTGTAGGATATATAAGTACATAAAACGTTTAAACAAGTACCTCGTAGGTAATCTTTGTTCGTTAATTTGATAACCAATGCAGCTAATCAAATAGGCAAATATCGATTTTAGAATGATGATGAACGCAAACAATTATTTTCGCACTCTGTACATTTATATGTATCTCATATTCAGAGATACCTACTTATTAATTAACGTTTTGTATATATATACGAGGGCTGGGCTACAATATCTTGCTAATTCCAACAATTTCTGCCCCGAAGATATTAATACTGTGGCTGCGATAATGATCATTGCTTGCATGGGGATAATATTACCGACATTAAATGCAACTCTCCCATTAAGCGAGACATAGGAACATTTTGCGTTTATCGTTTCCTATAAACCCGTAGAAAGTAAATATAAAATCGCTTGCAATTTATGCCTGTAGAAAGCAATTTTGTTCTATGCAACGATCGAAGTGGGCGTGTCTCGAGCCTTAGAAGGAGATGGGACGATCTAAGCCGCGGCAAAAATTCAAAACGACCAGTACCTACCTATCTATATATTCGTACATTGGTTAGTTGCTCGCATAGAATATTGTGTTGTGATTGGTTGGTTGAGTAGATACAGTTGATACAAATACAGATACAGTACTCTGAAGCTCCATCTATCGGCATCCTTCACACTATTTTCAAAACAACGACTTTCTTTAATAAAAACAATCGTTTTCTTGAAGCAAATATTTAGGTTGTTTTATATTAAATAAATATGGTTATTACACAAGTATGTGTCTTAAAAGAAACAAATTATGTTAAGGATGTCAATTTCTTAACATTAGACAACCATTTCTCTGAAAAATTTTCTCTAAAATTCCAAAATGCATTCATATGGTTTCCAATTGAAAAGTCGACTATTAGTACTTCTCTCGAGTTTAACTTTGATCTTATAGTTTGAACATCCTGTATAACTTTTCGATGAACTCTACTGATATGTCGATACCATGCTACCTTTACAAGGTGTTCTTGTAAAATATGAAAATTGACACTATTTCCGGTGAAACCGGAAGTAACTAAAACCAGAAAGGATTTAAGTTAAAAGTTTTCATTTGGTTCCCCATTTACTACTAACGGCTAGCCGTGAAGACCCTGTATAGGTGCATCAGGTTAGAGTATTTAATTTATTTCCTTTTTTATTTCACGTGAGACGAGAGCCCAGCCTCTTCGACTCTTCGAGCACGATGGTCGTTCGTACGCGAGGCAAAGGGGTAAAACTGGCTCGGCCACCTTTTTTTGTGGTCCATCACAGCATAATCGCCTACGCGAGGAATGTGCCGCTTCTCGAAACTGGTCGGCCTTGGTCTTCAAGTTTGGACAAAAGAACTAAATGAGCCACAGAGAGGAGACGCTCAGCCACCTCAGCCACCTTACATAACTATCTTTACCAACCGACCAACCCCATTAAGCGCGCCAGCTCCATTCGAATTAAAAATCTATTGATTGCCGCGATGGAACCGCGCCAGACATTTCTGCGTCCCTCCAGACACATTTTGAGGACCGCTCGTCCGATGAGACGCTGACCCGATCCTCTTCTTGTCTCTCGAATACTCCTCTTGCAGATTTCACAACCTGCATGGGTAGAGTATAGCAGAAGTATAGCAGAATCACCTCAAACAGTTTCGTGAACAAACGCCAAAAGAAACTCCACGTTTCTGTGAAAATTTCTGGGATTTTAAACTCTTCGAACTGATTTAGCCCAATTCTATATCAAAATTGTTAACGCGAGCAACAGTAGAAGTTGCTAAATGCCAAGGTCAACACGTAAAAAAGAACTTTGCGGAGAGTTACAATTCTGTACGAGCCTTAGAGCAACTGAGTGGTTAGAATATTTATCAACTTATGGACAATCAAAATGGACATTTGCCCAGAGCCCCCAACAATAAATCAGTATTTTGGATACTTATTTCCGTAATAGACTACTATGCCAGTCCTCATCAACGTTGCAAGCACATCAATTAATAAGTTACCGTAGTAAGAATATCAAATTTGAACTTTAGTCTGGTATGTCGGGCGTCAAAGAGCGGACTCAGGTTTAGAAGTTAAACCCTTTTTTTGAGATAAAGAAAACATTTAAAATTGTACGAAACTAATAAGAAACCCTTAAGTAAGTTAGAAGAGAAAAAACTGTAGGGGTATGAATTCTTCGATGATTTTCAGATGACACTTTTTTTAATTATGTAATTCTATTCTGTAAAGATGGATGCCCCACAAAAAGACTGTGAAATAAAAATTCCGGTCTGCAAAATTCTGTAAATGTTTCAAAATCTTTATTATTACACAGCGTGTAAAAAAGAAACGTAACCAGTGGATATACCTATTTCTTTCTAAAAAGTTGGGTTTTAGGAAATTCCATAAGCAACAAATTTGAAATACTTAGAAATGAATCACACTTTATATTCAAAATGTGTATTATGTCGCATTTATACTATGTCGTATTTATAGCTTAAGTCGTTTTCAAAAACGACAAGCATCGACACGGTGGAAATTCTTTTAACATTATTTAATAACTTTCCTTCAACATTTACTCGTCTTATAATATTTAAACGACTGACCTCAGGGACATGCTGTTTTCACAGTTCAATTTGTAATTTAAAAGAGTTTCAAAAACAGGAAAAATATTACAGGGTGCTATATTAAAAAAAAACTGAATTTGGTCTGCTTGCAAATGCATCACCCTGTTTATTCAAAAGTCATTCCAGTTTCTAGCTTAAGTCTTTCCCTTAAACTTTTGTTTGGTTTCTTTCTTCTAAACTATGAGGACCAGATATTGACACTTTACGTTTCTTCTGGTTAAAACTGTATATAGTAGAAGACATTCGGTTAATTGTAATTTTTTGGTGATATGGAATCAGAATCATAGGTATGCGTTAACTAAGAATAAAACTTATGAAAGCGACAGACAATGTTAGAAAAATAAAGGGGAAATTATAGTTTATTAAAAGTAACATCTCCAAAAAAACTTTTAAAAACTTAAAAAATCATTTAAGTCTTAATTTAAAAAGAACTTAATAATAAAACAATTAATAAACTTCTGAATTTATACATAAAAAATTCAATTAAAAAAATAAACAAACAAGTGACAACTGATTATGTTATCAATTTTTGTACAAGTCGGCTGATTGAAATATGTTTGCTATTCGAACGGAGATTATCGCTATTTAGCAAAAGTCCGACCGACAAAGGGCTACTACATCTTCTAATTACCTACAATATTGGGTATGATAGAAATTTATGCAACAGATTTCGTCATAGTTATAAACATTTTTCTTTAGCAACTGTTTGAAATATGTTTGATATTCGAACGGACATTATTGCCATTTAAGGGTTGTTGTCCATGGGACAAAACTTCGAGCGTCGAAGTGCTACTAGGTCCTTTAATTACCTACAATTTGAGGCATGATAGAAATTTATGCAAACATTTTTGCAAAAGTTATAAACTTTTTTCTTTAGCAACTGTTTGAAATGCGTTTGCTATTCGAACGGACATTATCGCCATTTAAGGGTTGTTGTCCATAGGGCAAAACCTTGAGCGTCGAAGGGCTACTAAGTCTTTTAATTACCTACAATTTGAGGTATGATAGAAAAGTATGCAGAAATTTTTGCAAAAGTTATACACATTTTGCTGGACCTACTGATTGAAATACGTTTGCTTTTCGAACGGACATTATCGCCATTTAGGGCTAGTTTTCCATGGGGAAAAACTCTGATCGTAGAAGGTCTTTTAATTACCGGAATATGGGGTATGTGATACAAATATATGCAATAATTTTTGCAAAAGTAATAAACATTTTTCTTTAGAAACCGTTTGAAATACGTTTGATATTCGAACGGACATTATCGCTATTTATGGGTTGTTGTCCATGGGGCAAAACTTCGAACGTTGAAGGGCAACTAGGTCTTTTAATTACCTACAATTTGAGGTATGATAGAAATTTATGCAACAATTTTTGCAAAAGTTAGAAACATATTTTTGGAGCAACTGATTGAAATATGTTTGTTATTTGAACGGACATTATCGCCATTTAGATCTAGTTGTCCATGAGGCAAAACTCCGATCCTCGAAGAGCTACTATGTCTTTTAATAACCAACAATTTGGGGTATGATAGAATTTTATGCAGCAAGTTTCCCAAAGTTATAAACATTTTTCTGCAGCAAATGTTTGAAATACGTTTGCTATTCGCACGGACATTATCGCCATTTAGGGCTAGTTGACAATGGGGCAAAACTCCGCTATACGTGTTTTAATTATCTATATTTGCGGTAGAAATTTATGCAACAATTTTTGCAAGAGTTATAAACGGTTGTCTTTTTATACCAAAACCGGAACGGTAGCTCCGGGTTTCGTTAACTCTAGTTTTTTGAGTTAGCAACTCTTAACCCAACCCATGGCCGGTTTTTGTTTTGCACCCCCTGGACATTTTCCTGCGGGCGCCCATGGTTGTTGTACCTACTGTAAAACGGCTATATGAATACCCTTTTACTTTTAAACTAAAATTTTAACTAAGACTTTGTTCTTTTAATGTTAGTTCCGTTTATAATAGAAGAGTACAAGAGAGTGTAGTACAATGTACACTGAACAGTGTAAATAACAGTGTAAATAACATGCAGTTACATGCTTAAAGTATGGAAACATGAGGAAATATCTGAGACGGTTTCTTATTTAGAAAAATCCCCGAACACGTTGCCTTTTAATTATTAAAATACACATGAAAAGTTTCATTTCCGGTCATCAATTATTCCAAGTCGCAATAACTCGACGTGATATACAACTTATGAACTCACATTCGCATTCATCGCAAATAAATCAATCGTAAAAGCCTATTCGCTTTCCATAAACAAACAAAATTTATTAATATTACCCTAATTTACAATTGACTTTTTCTCGAAAATTCTCTAGTGTAACGCGATAAATTTTGTGAATTACCTTTAAGATAATTACCAGATCTTTCAATATCACACCAAGAAAATATGGGGTTGCCATTTGAAAAAAGTTGTAAGTTGACAACAATTGATGGTCGGAATTTAAGTTTAACGTGAATATGCATATTTTGATAATCAAAAATCGACGTGTCCAAGAATTTTTCAAATAGCAAACCGTTTCAAAGATTTTGTCATGTTTCCATATTTTATGCGCTCACTGTATATTATTTATTATAGAAAATAGTGAGAGACAAGATCGAATTGTGTCGGGACTACATTCCAAAACACAATGAGTGAGCCGGCGCGGGAGGCTGCATTGGCTTTAGCGGAATGAAGCCTGAACCAGATGGACCGGTTATGGTAATCGGCATGGGTAACGTTCAGTGCTATGACGCACTGCTTCTCTGCTCGATCTCACACAGAATCGAGATTTCTCAACCCGCCAACCTGCATTAATTTAACAGATATATAGGATGCCGACTATCGGTCCACGGAAAGGGTGCTTCGGCCAAAGCCACACCGAAAAAATCCACCCCATACGTCTTATCTCTATCACAGCATCGCACGGTCTTTCATATAGAAAAAAATGCTACAGAAGTTGCTACAGAAAAATGTTTATAACTCTTAGATAAAGTGTTGTATAAATGTCTATCATGCCTCTAATTATTGGCAATCAATATATCTAGTAGCCATTAGACGCTCGCAGTTTTGCTCAATGGGCAGCAATCCCTAAATGGACATAATGTCCGTTTGACTAGTAAACGTAAATCAATCTGTTGCTACAGAAAAATTTTTATAACACCTGCAAAAATTATTGCATAAATTTCTATCATAATCCAAATTGCACGTAATTAAAATTTCTAATAACTGTTAGACGCTCGGACTTTTGCTCCATGGACAACGACCCCTAAATGGCGATAATGTCTGTTCGAAAAGCAAACGTAAATGAATCAGTGCTACAAAAAAAAAATGTGTTTACCTTTTACAAAAATTGTTGCATAAATTTCTATCATACCTGTGATTATTGGTAATTAAAATATCTAGTGGTCGTTAGACGCTCGGAGTTTTACCTCATGGGCATCAACCTCGAATTGGCGATCATGTCCGTTCGAATAGCAAACGTAAATCAATCAGTTGCTACAGAAAATTTTTTATAACTTTGCAAAAATTGTTGCATAAATTTCATCATACCTCTAATTATTGGTAATTGAAATATCTAGTAGCCGTTAGACGCTCGGAATTTTGCCTCATGGACATTAACCCCTAAATGGCTATAATGTCCGTTCGAAAAGCAAACGTAAATCAATCAGTGCTACGAAAAAAATTTCATAACTCTTACAAAAATTGTTGCATAAATTTCATCATACCTCTAATTATTGGTAATTGAAATATCTAGTAGTCGTTAGACGCTCGGACTTTTACCTCATGGGCATCAACCTCGAATTGGCGATCATGTCCGTTCGAATAGCAAACATAAATCAATCAGTTGCTACAGAAATTTTTTTATAACTTTTGCAAAAATTGTTGCATAAATTTCTATCATACCTCTAATTATTATTGGTAATTCAAATATCTAGTAGCCGTTAAAAGCTCGGAGTTTTGCCTCATGGGTATCAACCCCTAAATGGCGACAATGTCCGTTCGAATAGCAAACGTAAATCAATCAGTGCTACAGAAAAATGTTTATAACTCTTACAAAAATTGATGCATAAATTTCTATCATACCTCTAATTATTATTGGTAATTAAAATATCTAGTAGTCGTTAGACGCTCGGAGTTTTGCCTCATGGACATCAACCCCTAAATGGCGATAATGTCCGTTCCAATAGCAAGCGTAAATCAATCAGTGCTACAGAAAAATGTTTATAAGTCTTACAAAAGTTGTTACATAAATTTCTATCGTATGTACCTCTAATTATTGATAATTCAAATATCTATATAGTAGCCGTTAGAAGCTCGGAGTTTTGCCTCATGGACATCGACCCCTAAATGGCGCTAATATCCGTTCGAATAGCAAACGTAAATCAATCAGTAGCTACAGAAAAATGTGTGCATTCATTTCTATCATACCTCTAATTATTGGTAATACGGAATAAATCATATCATTTTGGAAATTATTCATTCCAACACGGAGTTTAGAAATCAATATCGTATAGGGAGTTGATATTTATTTTTAGGAGATTTATCACTCTGCCATAATATTCAGTACTTTCAACTACCTGGCCATGTAGTTGTTATTATGTATATAAACTATTTTTAGTATACCTACTATCGGCCGATTTTCGGAAAGAAGTTCCGTAATATTTTTGTCTGTGAATGAAGGGGGTACATTTGAGATCGACGAGGGTAGTCGTTTAAAAAAGGAAGACCATCAAAAAGCATTTGCGATATTTTCACGCTAGTATTGTTCTGGACGCCATACGTTTGTCCTCGTAGGTTTAAACCGAATGTTAGCGAAATTTCACGATGTAGAAAGGAGGATAACAAACGCTCTGTTGGGGGATGGAAAGATGCTGGGGGTGTTAGTTGACGCCGGGCTCGCGCATGGGGTTGATGTTGCTCGGCGCTTCTCTATCAGCGCAATAAATTCGTTTTCGCATGCAATACCTAAGGTAACCTCTCCACCAAGTTCAATCATGTGCTCCCTAAATTTAAACAGTGTGTAATCCAAGCATCATGGACGTCATCGTCAGTTTGTACGGAATATTATTCTTAGTCGGAGTTGTGGCGAATGGTACTCTCGGTTTGGCACTTTGCACAGGACCTGGTGCAAAGCACAGAAGCCCACTTCTCTTAGGAGTTGTAGCTGCTGACTTCTGCGTCTGCTGCTTGAGTGGACCCATCACCGCGGCAAGATACACCATCACCTCATGGTCTCTGATATGGTCCTATTTAGCGCAATTCTTACAGGTACCATTATCCATCAAATCTTGCATTCTAGAATTGTTTAGACAATATCCTTTGTTGCTTGTTTTTGCAGTTATTGCCGATATGCGCGAGTACTTTATCGATGATGACACTGTCCATAGACAGGTTTCTCACTGTGAAGAATTACCGCCCGGCGGGACAGGTGGTCAGAAGAAGACCTCTCCTTCTGACCGTCGTCACGATAGTCTGGTTATTCGCTGGGGTGCTCTCCTGTTTTCAATTCGTGAAGCAAGTACCCTGGCGTAGAGCCTGCTTAATAATACGGGTATTTTTCGTTTTTGTGATGCCAGCTTCTATCGTCATTGCTTGCCACGTAGGGGTACACGCAAAACTGACAGCGCTTTCGTTGACCGCTAGAGCTAAACATGGTGAGCTACCATTGCCAATGCCCTTACTCAGAAGACCAACTCACGTCATCATTGTTGCTGGCATAAATCGACTAGAACCTGAGGTACATCCTCATATATTTTTCTCTTTCACTATCTCTCTTACACAAAACGACACCTTACTGCACAATGCCTTCAAAAAACATCTCAACATCCAAGGAATAAAAATGATTGTCGAATTAACACACGCTTTTCCACACCATGCTCCCTATTTCCAATTCTCACGGTTCGTTTTTCTCATCCTAGGATAGAAATGGCGTGGACAAGGCAGAGAGCGAACCTGAGGACATGGCCCAGCCCCCGACGAGCACTCTCCAGAGCAGAAGAAGGCTAGCAAACGCTCTACTAGCTGTTTCGGTCTACTTCGCCTTCAGCTGGATGACGCACGTGATATGCTTGCTTCTCGATGAGTTCTACAAGACCCCATCTTCAGATTTCACGAATTATGCTTTATTTGTCGGCCAAATGCATTCAGCCTTCAGCCCAATCTTGTATTGGAGTCTCAACCATCAATGGTTGCAGAAACCTTGCAAATTCAAGTTTCCGGCCATGTATAGAAGTGCTTCCTCAACAAATGAAGCTGCTTTGGGTCCATTCCATCCGCGCTTGGTACGCCCCCCTCCAATTCGACGAAGAAGCTCCCATTATTTATATTGACTGTGATTGTTTATAGGCCATACGCTCAGGGCTTGGATACTTATACTTATGGGTAACTGGATGTAAATGTAAAAAAGGAATAATAATGAAAACTCTCTGATTGTTAACTGTTTGTAATAAGTGTGAAAAACTGTTCCTTGTTTTCTCGTTTCGTTTTGAATTCGACAATCAAATAGCATGGTCAGGACGTGCCTACACAAACAAAATAATTATTATCTAATAAATAATAAAAAACGAATATGAAAGTGGAGATGTAAAATAAATTTTGTTCCTAAAAATGTTATCGTAATTATATTCTTCTACTTTCCGCGTAGTAGAATCTAGTCATGGAAAAATATCTATATTGTCGTGGATAAATATATTTAAAAAATGGAGAAAAACTGGAAAATAAATAAATATAAGTGTTACTATATACCATAGAGTTTTATTTCAAAAACATCCTAATTATACACGTTTATAATATATATAATAAGATTGAATAAGAAATTGGAAGATTAGATTCGAGATGATTACATTCGGATATGGAAATTTGAGAAAAAATCTGGGGCCCTCGTGATGACATGCTCGAATTCCATGTAAGATAATTTACCATCTCCATCAACATCACCTTCTTCGATCACCTTTTCAATGATCTGCTGGATATCTTCCGGAGTAAGTTCATTCCTTGTCAGTAAGCGCAAAGCCTGGTCTAAATCCTCAGGACCAATATGGCTATCTCCATCAAAATCTGTAAAAAAAAAGCTTTGTTAAACCCTAAGCTAAAATGGCAAGAGAGATTTTATACCGTATATCCGAAACGCGTAGTATACTTTGATGTCTCTCGGCGCCTGTTCACTAAAAACGGACAATAGATCCAAAAAGTCCTCAAAAGAGAGATTTCCTTTAGCGTCGCGCGAAAACACCTCACAAATCCGCTTACGGAACGGATTTTCCTGCAATTAAACTTTATATTTTCAAACCCAGGCGCTGAATAATTCATATATCCACCACCTACCTTTAATTCCGATAATTTCTCCATATTTTCCAACGGTATTTTCACAGATATCGGCTCATTGCTTGTCATGGATTTAGGAACAATATCCGGCCTCAGTTCCCTATATCTCTTCTGCACCCTCAAGATCTCTTTACGCGTGAAAAATGTACAATCCTAAAACAAATGTATTAAAACTTTAATAATAACCAACTGAATACGTAATCTATACCTGGTAATTTTCTAATTGTTGTTCGGTAAACGTTACTAATTTATTGCCCATGGTGGTGGTTGCATGGCGCTCTACGCGACCACTAACCACCACAAACACCCTCGCAAAATATTAAAACCTTGGCGAGTAATTCGTTGCCATAGCTACAGAGGCGCGGCGAAAATAGGTAATTTGTTAAATAGGTATCGATTCTTCGCGTGAATAGACAATTAGACAACCCTTGCGGTGCTCCACTTATACGACAACTACTAATTTCAATTTCTAACACACCCATCAGAGCGTAATCGTTATCGTTATATTCAAATCCTGTTCAAAACACCCGCCGATTTAACAGCGACATCTACAGACTAACCGCCAAATCATTCTCTACGTACCCCACCAATAGATGTCGTTAATGTCTCTAGAATCATAACCCCGCCAAGCCAGTCCGTTTGACTATCTACACAGATGTCGCTTTTTATGTCAATCAAAAACTCATCAATTTTTAAAATCCATACTTAATATCAAAAACTAATCATGTCTGGTATCACAAGCCCCTATCAAAAAGCGAAGAAACAGTCAAAATACGGAAGATGCACAGTGTCTGACCTTAGGAACCAAATAAGAAACGTAAGTTCTCCAAATCTAACCTTAAAATTGTTGTTTTTTTATATACAATTTTAATAATTTCAGGAATTTAAAGAGAAGATACAACACCAAAGAAATAAGTTTAGGGATCAGCGTAGGGGTGCTCTTGAACCTATGGTAATAAACTCGATTGTCACGAAAGGTTACTGCGAGATAAAGCAAAGTTTGCTGCAAGACGTAGAAGCTGCGGAAATGCTTGATATAAATCGTGTTATGAGTTTGTTGAATGAAGTGCAGGGGGAGATTCTTGCAGAGGAGGAACAACTACAAGCGGAGAATTACCAAAGAGACTTGGACAATGAGGTTAAAGCTGTCGTTAACGCATTATTGACGACTTGCAGTGTCTGCGATAAAATTGTTGAAAATCTCGTTCCATATTCGAACGTGATCTGTAGTGACTGTTCGGATATCTTCCGTGGCGACGAATGATATTTATTATGTATCGAAAATTTATAAAACGTGATATTTATTGTAGTGTGTACGATTGAGTCTTTGACTATAAGTTATTTCTCAGATATAATTGTTTGAAATTGAAATATATGAAGTTTTGCATAGAAACTTTGTTTTATTTCTTGGTAGATATAGTTAGAAAGGATGTTTATACTTATATTAATAAAAAATGCAATACATACAATAAATTTATTAATAGATAAGTATAAAGATTCGCATACAATATTATATAGAAATTTATATACATAAAATTCCAATTGAGGTTTAAACAGTATTCGCTCCAGAGCCATCTCTTCTATTAAACTAAACTATATACAGATTAAAATTCTAGACCAGCAACTAATAAACATAAGAGTGTCGTAAATTGATATCAATTCTCAATATAATAAATAAATAAACTTGCAATATCATACCAAAACATAAAAAAGGAATCTTAAATTCAAATTAAGATCTCCGCATTGTAAGCATTGTATTTATCTCGTAGATAATCCTGCGTAAGTGATCTATAACTTCTTTCATCTGCTTATTCTTAAGGATTACTTGCTCCATAACTTCTTTGCTTTCCTCGCAAACCAGTCGGTATGCTTCCGAATTTTTCTTTTCATCGTATTTTGGGTCAATTTCATCTTTGAAAGGAATCAAACTTTCAATGTGCGTGTACTCCATTCCTTGCAGTTGACAGTTTTCATTACACTTCTCGTAGATTAAACGTAACCGCTTGAATAAGACACGAATTGTCCGCAGTTGTTCTTGTATTTTCGCTTTTTTATCATTACTGACGTTAGCACCCTGTGGTGTACCATTTGGCGGCTAAAAGTATATAATATATATTATGTGTACTGACTGCTTATTTTGTATATATACATATTTAATAATTTTCAATATCTGAACACTATTTCAATTTAAAGACACTATTCAAGTGTCTTTAAAATATCAAACCAAACAGCGTTTTATTTATAGAGGGTGTCACAAAATCCACTGCGTGCCGTGTGAAATTCTGACTGTGGACAAAACTTCAAATAAAATGAAGACTTGTCCAGAGTTTCCAAGATGTCAACGTTCGTCACTTCATAAGCTGACGAAACAAAGTACATATTTTCACAGGAATACAGTTATATCATATTACAAATCCATTTGACGATGATGATTGGTGTATTATAAAATTAATAAAAATGTAAATATGAATTATTTTAATAAAATATACATTTTTAGCGTTTGTTTTATTACGCATCTTAAAAAGTCTCGTCTAAGCAATCACAGAAATGCTAATAAGAGCAAAATACTAAATTGTTTCCCTTACTTACTCTAGTAAGATGTGGAAGGGACTATACACCAACGTGTAGTATAGATAACTATACTGTTTTGTATAAGAATACTAATTTATATTCTACAAGCCTCATTTTGACATATTTAGGCACTTTTTAAACCTTTACAGTCTTAAGGGAAGCACAAATTTTTATAATATAAACCATAAGAGATTGAAATTAGATTTTGAAATTAACTGAATATATTACTTTATATTATATTATTATAGAATAAGAATTTAAGTAGAAACAAATAAAACCAAATTACGTACTTGTATCGTACGTAATGTCTGAAAAACTTCTTGCGTTCGACTAACAATATCCTGTACTGTTTCTTGTCCAATTCTGCATAGGGACGCCGTATTAAACTCCTTCTGCTGCGGCTGAGGTTGCACAGGCGGCGCAGGTGCCACCGTATTGGCTTGTTGCATCACAGGAGGTTGGGGCTGCTGCATTTGATGATGTGGCAATCCAGCTAAAATAAAAAAGGAGCTATAAAAAATATCATTCTCTAAAGCTGATTTCGATTTGACAACTAGAACAGTGTGTGATTTGCACCTGTGTGTTGTACCAACTTTATGCAGTTATGTATTTCAAACAAAACGCACCAGAGCAAAACGCCCTCAAATCGAAAGCCCCTTATATATCTAAATAGCATTCTAAATACAAACGAACACATACCCATTGGATTCGGAGGCATTTGCATGGGATTTGGCGGTTGATGTTGAGGCATTTGGGTGGGTCCGTTCATGCTGTACTGCGGATTCATTTGGGTCATCATTTGGCTCCCAGCATGGGGCTGGGGCATTCCTGGGTTCATTTGGTTACCCATAGGGTTCCCCATTTGCGCCATCATGGGGTTTGTCATCTGCGGGGGCATTTGGTTGGGCATCGGCACTGGCATTTGATTCCCGAGTTGATTCGCCATTTGGGACTGCATGGGGGCTCCCATCTGGTTTTGCATGGGTCCAGGACCGAACTGTGACCTCATTGCACCCTGCTGGGGGTTTAAACCGGGTAGGAAGTGGTGCTGAGGCGCCGACATGGCTAAAATACTAGAAATTAACCTCCAAATTTTGTGGTATTATGTAAATTTGTTGTTTTGAGGTTAATTTTCGGTACTTACTCTGAGGAATATTGTTGGTTTTGTTCGGATTTAGCACGGTTTTGTTAAAATAAATACATTATAGCGATTAAATTCGATTATTTTTGTTAAGTTTTTCTGTTTCCTTATGGTGTGAAGTTTATTCGAGTGGGGAAGTCTTCAAAAGTGCTGCCAACAACGTGACTTATGATTTTATAAAATTATAATCGGTTTTTAATTATTACAGAGTGAAATTGAATTCTTACGCCTAAAGTAATACGGATTAATAAATAATTAGTTACTTTATAAATTTGTTTGTTAATAGAGTGCGACTTTGGGATGTACTCATCGAGATGATAAGGGTGAAGTTGGCGCGCAAGCGCGAGTGGGAATGACAGTAATGTTCCTAGCCTGCGATATCTGTAATGTCGATGCTTTTGTAACGATATTTTGAAATGTGCTGATATTTCTCTGCTAATTGACCGTAGAATGAGTGGTGCGCCTATCCCACAGCAATAAAGATAATATTTAACCATAAATCTAGAAGAGGGCGAAGGTGTTTGAAAAACAAAGCAATTTTGCGCGACTATAACATAGTATAAAATGGCATCCCTACCGAGACGAATAATAAAAGAAACGCAGCGACTCATGCAGGAGCCTGTGCCTGGAATTAGCGCTGTCCCAGACGAAGATAACGCCAGGTATTTCCATGTTATAGTTACCGGTCCGGAGGATTCCCCTTTCGAAGGAGGCGTCTTCAAGTTAGAACTGTTTTTACCGGAGGATTATCCCATGTCGGCTCCTAAGGTTCGTTTCATCACCAAAATATACCACCCAAACATCGATAGACTTGGCCGTATCTGCTTAGACATTCTAAAGGATAAATGGAGTCCCGCACTTCAGATTCGTACCGTTCTACTGTCGATTCAGGCATTACTAAGCGCCCCGAACCCAGACGATCCTCTCGCCAATGATGTAGCCGAACTGTGGAAAGTGAACGAATCGGAAGCAATCCGCAACGCAAAGGAGTGGACCCGAAGATACGCCATGGATAATTAGGCCCCCCCTCGTGCGATTTCTAAATCTTTTCCGTAACATAAACTTCTCTAAAAAGGGTGTATTATATACCTTATACTTTGAATTGTCGCTACTACAGATTAGCTTAGTATATTTATAATCTAAGTACTTTATTTATCGATAATTCATTCTTTATATATATATATATATATAGATATATATTATAAATATATATACATATATATGTTTGGAATATAAGTTTGTTGAATACCGAGTACTACCATGATTTTCTGTGCTCCTACAACCGTTTGCACGACTTTTTTTGTATTTCTGCGTTATCTGTGACCATAAAACCAAAAATAAGGCAGAAAACCGTATAGGGTCAATGTTTACTTGACACTCATTCTAGATTTCTATGATTAAGATGCTTATGAGGAAATTGTAGGGTGTTCTTTTCAACTGCACCGGTTTTTTTTTTGTCACGTTACGGTCAGGTTAACGTTTCTGTAAATATGGTATGTAAGGCTTTTTACAAATAAATTCTTTACAGAAATTATACAACTCTTTGATTATATTATTTATCTAATTACTAATAACAAAACTTTGAAACTACTGAGATTTATACGACAACTTGTTCAGTGCGATAAATTTAACCTTGCTTGTTTTGAGAACCTTGCGTGATAAAAAATCTAATCTAATTATAATACTAATCTAATAATAACGAAATTGACCAATTGTTTTTTATTTTGTTTCTAAATTGAATACAAATTTAAATAATTAAACTAATTTAATAAAAGAACAAAGCCTAAATAAAATAAACTTTATTCTCAACGTGTTAGTAATAAAACATATAATAAAAAATGTGTAAAAAATTTCTCGAGGTAGCTTTTGTACATTGAAACTTAATTAAGCACAAGATAGTTAAGTAGTAATTAATGAATAAGTGACAACAGTGTTAAGACTTCGACTTGCAATTTGTGCAAATACATGCGCAGAAACAAGAGAGCAATTTAATAGGTCCTGTACTGGCTGCCTCGTAGTAAACAATATCCTGAAATAAATCAATTAAATATAATTCTTTATATAATTAAAACTAATTTTTTAACTTACTATTAAGAAACAAGCACCTATGAGGACTGCTTTCATCTTAACGTCAAGGTCGAGGGGAAAGCTAATTCCAAAATTCTCAGCGTCAGTTCCAATTTCTTGAACGAGCCCTGACCAATGTTTGGCAATCCTGCCAACCTGTATCTTACCATCGATGGAAAGGATTTTAAATTCCACCTCTCCACAACATAAGTTTGTGGTACAACAGGGTCCCTCAATTCGCAAAACTACCTCTCCGCTGGGGTCTTTAATCACAAATCTCGGAATTATGAAGCTCCATTCTTGCTCAATCCTTCCAATTAGGACACCAGGTGGGGAATATATCTCCATAGTCTTGAATCGATTGTTTTCTTTTCAATATTTAATTTTCTTATTAATTAATTAATTACCTGTAAACAACATGGAAAACAGCAAGAGTCACATGCGCAAGGTCTCTTGATGTGGATAACTTCTTTCGAACGGTTGTCGAATACTTTCATTTGAAACGGACGGTAAGACCCTAAGCAGTTTCTAGCACAGTACCCGCTATCCTCAGCAGCAAAATAAACCTTTTGGCCGTTCTTGTTCTTTATAGAAAATTTGTTTTTTGATTCGAAGTCTGTAAGTACTATAGGCACCAATAAACAAATTTGTTAGATTAAGCTCCTATCTAATTACACTAAAAGAGATGGGATAGATACCTTCAGTTAATTCAATTTTTTGTTTGACCATCAACTCATCGATAACAGTCAAATATTCCAAACCTGGCGGGCAATTTGGGATGCTATGCGGTAACGCCATCCATTGTCCTGAAACCAAACTACGCATAAACCAACTCTTGTATTGTTTGTTTTTTTTTTCGCGTACAATTAAAAACAGTTGAACCTTATGTCAAGTAACCATGACCTACATGATTAAATACACCTCTATTTGCAACCATGATGTCATAGCTATAAAATTTCAATGTTTACCTTCTTGGCCGGTGCCCATGGCGCCTGGTTGGTTCACAATAGGGGGATGATGGTACCCTGGTGGCGGTTGTGGATATGGTCCATACCCTTGAGGCGGGGAATACCCTGGAGGTGGCATGGGCTGGCTATACCCTCCTCCAGGGTTGTAGGGAGGACCATAGTACCCCGGGCCTAATTTTCGGTATTATTTTTAATAAATCGCGACAAATTCAGCTATAATTACTCATAGGGTGTTGAGGAATGTGTTGCGGTGGTTGGCCGTGAGGTGGAGGCATCATCCCTGGTGGTCCTTGAGGTCTATTCGGATCCAAAGGTGGATAAACTTGATTCGGAACATCTTAAATCAAGTGTGAAAGTTGGCGATTTACGATGGTACAAATAAAAATGGACTTACTGGGATTTTGGTTGTTCGGCGTTTTGTTCTTGTTATCATCGGCCATTTTTGAACGGGTTTTGTAACTTTACTTTGTTCTCGGGATGGTTTAAATGTACCGATGTGCGCAAATACCTCTCTCATACCTCTCTGTGATCGGTTTCAGCATGATGACCGCTTACAAAACACAGAAAGCGACCTTGAATACTGTCCGCTTATAAATATAAAACTTGCGTTATGGTAGGATGTAGGAAATACCAATGGATTCTCTTTCTGTTTTGTGTTTTCATATCATCGGTTTCAGATTGTTTTGAACCAAAAATTGTCCGTGTTTTCTTGCTTTTCTTTCGATTTTTGATATTTATATGCATTTATAACATAGACCCACCTATTTCTTTGTTTTTCTCTGAAGTACTCCTACCTTCATTTGTTAATCTAAATTGCAAATGACATTTTTTCTACGAATATAGTTATTGTCATTACTCACTACAGTTTGTGCAGAAGTAAAACAGTAGGAAATTCCATAAATTGATAGGAAATGTTTATTTTGTCTTGCTAACTAATCAAGAACAGCTTGTGTATTGACCTTTTGGGAAGTTCGCTAATCGTTAGCATAAATAAACAATTATAATAACAAAACAATAACTGGGGAATTAATCAAAAACCTAACAAATTAAACATGTTTGCGTATGAAATCTTTTCTGAGGGAATAAGCATGTTTACAGTCACTATTATGAGATAGCATAGCGAACACAATGAGATTGTGGAAATGTTTTATTGGCGCCATTAAAACAACAGCAAGGAAACGAGAAAAATAAGTTACATAAAACCTTTATTGTTAAATTTTACTTAAGCGTAGCAGCCGAAGGCAGCGACTAGTACATTCCTTGTATAATATTATAAAAGAATAAATATATATGTATATATATATATATATATTTGTTTGTGACACAGCATAGAATACGAAGACATCAATTTATAACACAGCACACAAAGACAAGTGCCTTGAACAGTTATTAAAATCTTTTAAAAACATCAGTATATGTATAAAAAGTAAAGAAACGGGTATTAAAATCCCACACCTACATCGCAAAATACGTATTTTTTCATGAAAAGAGCCCATATTTTAATTATTACTTCCGCTTTTCTCAAAGAACATCGCATCCTAAAACAGAAAACATTTAATCAAAACAATTTTTCTCGTATCTAAAAGAAGCTTACGATCAAAAAACATGCGCCAAGCATAACTGCTTTCATTCTAACGTCCAAATCCATCGGAAAGGTGATCCCAAAGTTATCGGAATCCGTAGCTGCTTCGCGTATCAACCCAGACCAATGCTTGGAAATCTTCCCGACCTGCGTCTTCCCATCAGCAGACATAACCTGAAACTCAACGTCGCCACAGAAACTAAAGGTGCAGAACGGTCCTTCAATCCGCAGTATCGTATCACCACTCGGGTTATTTATTGTAAATGATGGCATACACAATGTCCATTCTTGTTGAACTGTACCTACTACGTTACCAGGAGGTGCAGACACTTCAATACTCTAGAAATAATTAATTATTTTATTAATTTTTAATTAATTATCTTCTTATGAATTAATTAATTTTTAATTATCTAATTTATTACTTGTAGGCAGCATGGGAAAAGGCACGAGTCGCATGCTAAAGGTCTGTTAAGACTAATGACTTGGTTTCCGTAGTTATCTAAGATTTTCATTTCAAAAGGTCTGAGAGGGCCACAGCAATTTCGCGTGCAGCAGTCGTTATCCTCGACAGCATAATAGATTTTCTGGCCGAGGCTGTTCTTAATGGAGAATTTGTTGTTTGTTTCGAAACCAGTTATGACTAAAAGTTATAAAAGTTACGTATTTCTTGTTTTCAATTTGAGTTGAAATTGTACCTTCGAGGAGTTCGATTTTTTGTTTGACTATCAGTTGGTCAATCAAGGTAAGGTATTCCAATCCTGGTGGGCAATTGGGTGGACCTTGCGGCATAGTCATCCAACCACCTGTAAAGAGGAGTTATAAAATTTACAATTAATTAATTAGTTAATTAGTTAAAAGAGATGGGAAATAGGGTTAGAAACCTTTGTTCTTCATCTGTTATCAGTTTGTTGTAGCCCTTCTTCTTGGGGTGTCTCTTGATGACAAAACAGCGTCTTAAACGTTTGAGTAAGAATCGACAAAGCTTAACGTGTTTATATTGGGTGTCCATGTCGTACTGGTGTTGTTCCAATTCAATACGCTGTACCGAGCGTCTACTATCAATAGAAAAAATAACTTTTTCTCCAGACAATATGAACAAAACTGGTAATTGTCCCAAATTAAACAACAGCCTGCAGTTTATCAACATAAATAAGCTTTATCAATAGACTCCAGTACTTTTATGTCACTTACAAGCCTTATCTCTGTTATTGACTTATTTAATCTTTGACTTTATAATACTTACTTGACGGAGGCATACCACCACCATATTCACTAGTTATAGGTGGTTGACCATATCCTCCACCTTGAGGTGGTGGGTAACCACCATGGCCTGGTTGTGGATATGGTTGTGGGTAACTACCTGGTGGTTGAGGAGGGTAACCTGGAGGAGGTCCATACCCTTGAGGAGGCGGTCCATACCCTCCTTGTGGAGGTCCATACCCTCCTTGTGGAGGCCCATACCCTTGTGGTTGAGGATATGGAGGGTACCCACCTTGTTGTGGGGGATAACCTAACAATAAAAAAGATTATGACTAATCCACATAATTTATCGTTATAGTACCTTGATTATTAGACTGATCAGGATAAGACATCCTTACTCAAGACCTGGTACCTTTGATCCTACTAGAACAAAAAAAAGGAAAAACTTTGCAGATATTTGGATCGCACTCTAAGCTATTTATACTCACTCTCAACGGCGCAAGATCCCACTCAAAATTGAGTGGTATATAGGTAGAGATGCCAGAATATCGAGTTGTTCTAATTATCAGCTTATCGTGGTAATCAGAGTAATTACGGTAATAAATAAGTGAACTCTAAACGCCCTGGGTAGCGGTCAGCAGGAAAACTTTACAAACAATACAAAAACGCCCGTTTCTATTTATAAAGTCGCGCATGCATCATACATAGCATACGGATCTGACCGTATTTCCGATAGTAATTTTGTATTCATCGGACGTCTTTCGACTTATCTGTTCCACGAAGTACCTACATGTATATTATATAAATAATAATAAACACACACTCTTATCTCTGTATATAATGTACTATTTAAAAACTTACGATATGCAGTAAATAGTGTTATCTAACTGCTGTCCGTGTCATTTCCGCTACAAAAATGTGGAAATCATTGAAATCGTAATGTTTTGGTAAAGTACATAAAGTATATAACTCAAGGTACAAATTTTTTTATCATTTTTTAGAGCGATTGTTGTGATACAAATGACGGACATTAATAGTTATAGTATATGAGTAATAGTAATAGGTAGTTATCTTTTGTAATAGTATAGTATAGTATGTTATTTGTATACAGACTTGTAGTTGGTAATGTAGGATGAACATAGAAGAAAATGGTTATGTGTATAGTGGCGCTATCTGTGCTATTTTAGGTAAGTGTAGCTGAGGCGTATAGTTTGAGTAGTGCTGTATAGATGGCGTTGCGAATGCACGTCGGTAAATCCCTACTCCTAGTGTTGCTCCTGGTGGCAATATGAGTAAAAACATAGCAAATGGTAAGAGACTGTCAGTGATGTTAGCAACTAAAATGGCCGCTACTTGAGTGAGCAATAGTAATTGAGATGGCTGTCTTAAAACCTGTCAAATTGTGGAATACAGAAACAGCCGTAGCGGGTCGGTTAGTGCGTTGGGCGTTAAGTTTGATGTGCTCGTAATAAAAAGAGTGATTATAAAGCGGTGTGGACGTACAATCTCTAGACAATGCGTGAATTTAAAGTAGTTGTTCTTGGTTCGGGTGGGGTTGGTAAGAGTGCATTAACGGTGCAGTTTGTGTCCGGTTGTTTTATGGAGAAGTATGATCCGACCATCGAGGATTTCTACAGGAAAGAGATCGAGGTGGACAACTCACCCTGCGTTCTGGAGATCCTGGACACAGCAGGTACCGAGCAGTTCGCCAGCATGCGTGACCTGTACATCAAAAACGGGCAAGGGTTCGTCGTGGTCTACAGTCTGACGAATCACCAGACTTTCGACGACATACAGAACATGAAGGAGACCATCACGAGGGTTAAAGGCAACGAGAAGGTGCCGATCCTGCTGGTGGCGAATAAAATCGACCTGGACCACCAGCGCGAAGTCCAGACCCAGGAGGGTGACTACCTAGCGTTCCAATGGGGTTGCCCCTTCATCGAAGCCAGTGCTAAAAACAAAACGAACGTCAACGAGGTATTCGCAGAGATCGTCCGCGAAATGAATGTTAGTCCAGAGAAAGAAAAGAAAAGTTACTGTTGCTGCACAATACTCTAATAGTGTATGATACTTCGTTTTTATCTTGTTTACATATTTTTCTTTTCAATTCTTTTTTTACGTATAAAAGCATCCAGGATGTGTTAACTTGTTGTGTATAGGACCATGATAAAATGCTCAGTTCTTTTGTATAGTTGTCATTGTATAGAGAGAGAGAGGGAGAGAGAGAGAAAGCAAAAAATTGAGAGAAGATGAAACAAAACAAAGAAAGCAAGCGAAAAAGTAAGGCTTACTATTAGTACTGCACAATACCTAATATATTTTTATACATTGAACAACGGAACTATTTTTATTTATATTAAAAGTCATATCTCTACCAATTGTATAAGGAGTAAATAGTGCCTGAATCAGTATATTAATTAAAAGAGAAAAAAGAGAAATGGTTGATCGAGAGCGCGAAATTCGGCCTAAAAAAGATACATCAAACTCACATTCACACATAGTCATTTTGTTTTTCTTGTCGTATTTTCGTTTCCTTCACCAAACGGCCTTTTCCAAACACATACACACACACACAACACGCGTAATATCACCGTTTAATGTACTTTGTAAAGTGGTCTTGTATTTGTACATATATATATAAATATATATATATTAATATATATATTTACATTGATTAGAGAAGTAAGAGTAATTCAGGTATCGTGTTTTTCTATTAAAAAAGTAATAATATTGATACTGATACATAAAGAAACACATTGTTAAATCAAAACGAGAGTGATGGGAGTATGTTTAGCCTAATACATGTCTTTGTAAGTAAATAGAGTGCGTCTGTAAAGTATGTATGCCGCTATGCGAGCCAAATACCAAGTTGTGATATATCTATTATAATAAAATAAATTTAAGTGGAATTTAAGCGTATTCTTTCTCTAAACGTAACAAAACTTAACAGAACAAACCCCCAAAGCAAAATGATCACAAGTCAACCAACAAATCGGTAAGTATAAGTTTTCTTAGCCCAAAAACAACGTCTACATAGAAACACAATTTGGGTTAATATCCCTAATAAATTACCCTCGCTAAAACATCAAACAAACCTTTATTAAAGCCTTTATGAAATTGATTAGGTGCCGGCTTACACCAACGCGCTCTCGTTTTTCAAAAGCAGGTGTGATCCTGTGAAGTCAAAGCTTTGTGGTCTCGAATAAACTTCAGTACCGACAGATTAAACTTTTATCTCAGCCACGTTCTGTATGGCCCCCAGCGCTTTGTAAAATTACTTGCTTCACACTTTACCGTATTGAAATTTTCGCTTTCCTGTCACAATCAGTCAAGGGTTAACAGCTGTTAGCAATAGTATGAGGCGAAAACATTTTCAAGTTTAAGAGGTGATGCAACCTATTTTACCGATTGAAACTATCAAATACTCGTTTGCGCGTTTCTTTTTAGTTTACAAAAAAAATAACAACGTAATTATTATTATTGTATCGTGTGGGTCTCCTTTGTTTTGAACACCTGTGAATTGATGACGTAACGTGTTGGGTGAAACCGCAAACAACAAAAGCAAAAATCCACGATGATAAGATTCTCGGATAGCCCAGTTGGTAAGTACCTCCCTCTTTATCAGTCGATGGGAATCTGTATGACGAATCGTAAAGTGGTCGCCAGAATGACGTTTTAATAGATTATATTGTGTGCATGTTATATATATGCAAGCTGAAAGTTATTGCGCGCATAATTATTACGGCCTTTTTGATTTGTAGGTTAGAATATGGGTCTTGTCGCTCATAAGTTTCATTATTGCGAGACAGCGATTGGTCGAGATATACATGCGCATCGTTTGTTCTATTTTAAAATGAGATTAGTTAGTCGTTTTGCCGGTTCACTTTCACGACGGACAAACAATCGTTTGCTGTAAAATTCTCACACCGGCACACGCAGTAGTGTTCGAAAAATTCGAAAATAATTGCACCTTGGAATATCTATACCCGCAATTTAAAAAATGACAACGCTTTTTATATTTAGTCCGTCATTAGGGACACCTGTGAATTCAGTTTGTTGGTAATTTTTTAGGTCCCAAATTCAGAGTCTGTCCTAAATACCGACATATTTCTGTTTAGTTGGATAAAACAAGAATCTACTATAATAAGAACTGGTGCATAGTATATTGTTTGAAGTAATACATATGGCTCTATTGCTTGCTTTACACAAAAATAACATGCTTTGCATCACTATATTATAATTGATTGTACGGATTATGTCCAAATTCTGGCACGGGTATCGGAATTACGGGCATCAATAATCCAAAATTCTGACAGCGGTGTTGGAATTACGGACATTAATATATGTAGTCCCTACTTCCGTTCGACAGGCTGATGCCTGTCGATTTTTATAACTGGAAATATATATACAGGGTGGAAAGTAAGTAACGGAATAATTCAATAATTCCGTTAATAACTAAAACATCGAAAAAATCTAAAAGGGGTATAGCGATTAAAATTATAGCGAATACGGACAAGCTATTTTCATGGCGTTTCATCAATATTTCTAAGAGTTATGACGTCATCGATATTTGTTTTAAATGTAACCAATATTTTTTTATTTTGATAGTAGGTACTTTTTAATCTCTTTTCAACGAAATTCAATTCTGTGTTGATGAATTGGTATTTTTTATTTAAAAATGAATAAGAAAACTTTGGCTTGTACGTTTCATTACATTAATTGTTTCTCCAGTTATTCCGAATACAAAAGGTCAAAATTTAAAAATTATAAAAACTTGATTAAATTTTATTTACAAAATTACAATATGCTGGATCACAAGTGTTCAAACTGTCGACCTTGCGCCACTTGACAACTTCCAAGTCGTTTATAAAACGCATCCACGACATTTTGAAGCTGTTCAACAGTTATTTGTTGATACTCGTGTTGTATTTTCTGTTGAAGGTGTTCCAAATTGTTGGGACGATGTTTATAAACTTTATTTTTTAAATAACCCCACAGAAAATAATCAAGCGGTGTAAGATCTGGTGATCTAGCTGGCCACTCCATTGCTCCCCCTTCTTCCAATCCACCTCCCACGAAATCTGCTGGTACCAGATTAATTCATTTGTCTGTTCTGGACTGTTGTTCTTTGGAAACTGGCATGACTTCATTTTGAAAAATTTGCAAATATCGGTCGCCAGTTAAATTGTAATTAAAAAAGAATGGTCCAACAATTTGAGTGCCAACAACTCCTGCCCACACATTTATTTTTTGGGGATATTGTCTATGCCTTTCGACCGTAAAGCAATGCGGATTTGCTTTAGCCCAATATCGACAATTATGTCGACTCACCAAACCGGACATCGAGAATGTTGCTTCGTCCGAAAACACTATCCGATTAGCGAACATTGGATCTTGGGTTCATCATGCTTTCACAAAATTCCAGTCTGTGGTCAGTGTCGGTTTCGGCAATCTGATGAATAAGTTGAATTTTGTAGGGGTGAAATTTTTCTACTTTTAGTAAATTTAAAACGGATGTTATGAGTGATGTCATGGTCTAAGGCCAATCTACGGCTGCTTGAATGTGGATTTTCCTCAAGATCCTCCAAAACATCTAGTTTTACTTCGTCCGTAACTCTTTTCCCGAAATTTGCTATCAATTCTGCATACCGTCGACTGGCTAAGTCGTTGGTCTGGATATTTTTCTGCAAACAGGTTGCACACTTCTGCATAGGTCCTAATTCTATTCCAGTAACCGATTATAATGAGAACTTCTATTCTCTGCTGCTCTGTTAATCGTCTGATTTTGTGACAGTTACTAACAATGCGATATTTAACGTAACTATGGTAATTCATTCTCAAGACGTCACGCACATCGACTTGATTTTAAGTTTTCTTAATATGGTTCACCTCTAAGGTATCTTGAACATTTTCTGAAATAACATAATAAAATTTTTATACCGTTGAAAAGAGATTAAAAAGTACTATCAAAATAACAAAATAAAAGATATTGGTTACCATTTAAAGAAAATATCGAAGACGTCATAACTTTTATAAATATTGAAGAAAATCCATGAAAATAGCTTGTCCGTATTCGCTATAATTTTAATCGCAATAAGCCTTTTAGATTTTCTCGATATTTTAGTTATTAACAGAATTTTTGAATTATTCCGTTACTTAATTTCCACCCTGTATAAGGAAATGATAAAATAAGACAATGTTGCAACACTAGCAGCAGAGAATTAAAAAAATATCATTATTCTCGCCTGAAACATAAAAAAACAGTTCTTCTGTAACTCTATCTGATACCTGGAGAGAATATTTGTTAATAAAAAAGAAAGAAGAACAAAAGAAAATCATTCTAGAAAAATAAGAAACGAACCGAAAGGAGAAACAGAATAAAAATCTGCGCAAAGAAAAAGAAGTACCAAAAATCCCAGATGCAAGAAACCTTAAAATACAGATATCGTAGAGAAGGCAGACTGAAGAAGACTAAGGACTTATTTTAATACTTTGTAATAATTGTAATAATTTAACAAAAATTTCTTAACCTGTCCGTATTTTAGGCGTTTATCTTAATAGCCACAATGAATCCACAACTGTAAGAAAATTTATAGAATGGACATTTTCGAACAACTAGAAACAGAAAGACACAAGATAAAATAGTAGTACACGTTATTTTGCAGCTGACACGTTTTGAGAATGACAATTTTTGGGACAGATTAGCAGGTTTGGCATCGGTTTAAAATCCATTGCCTTCGGCGAAGTGAAAGTTTCTACCAGTCCGAACTGATTTCGTAAATTCCCGATAAATCAAAATATTCGTATTCTTATCATCCTTCAACTATGTGTAATAATTATGTACTTGGGTAATCGTTCATAGAAATTTTGATCATAAAACGTTCGAGATAAAAATGCATCCTCACAGCAGGCGTAAACCTAAACTATTGTGTTAAGTTGTTGCAAAAGTTCGATTATTATCAAATCAGAGATTATCGTTTTGCAACAGTAGAAAGTTTTTGAGGATGCAGATCAAGATAACTCGTGCCTCAATGCTATAGAGATGATGAATGAAACATTTTACTATTTATCACGCGAAAATTAGTTAGAATTGAATGATGCGATGACTGATAATCACGTGACTCACTACTTATGTACTAATAAATGTACAAAAACAATCAAATTGCTATTACTATTTAAAAAAACGTCTATATCTATCAATATCTTGTATTATCCGTATCTAGGTCTATGCTATGTCTATTGGCAGAATAAATAAGCCACCGTTTCCGAGAAATGGGACCACGTAAATAAAGTTAACGTCCTATGTATGCTGCTGTTACATATACAGTACCGCGGTTGGTTTCCGGTCTAAATTTAATTAACTGTTTGAGTGCAAAACCACACAATAAACTTCGTTCCCCAATTTTTCGATGTTCGAAATTATTGTGACGCTTACCTGCCTTTTTTCTACTTGATTTTGATAATACTATTTATTTTCTTATCTCCAAGGTTAGAGATATGGACCCTGGTCTCCAGCTTTGTTTGATTTTGTGACTAGACCTGTTTTACGCATAAATAATGGTTTTAAACCTTGAATTTGGTACTGAATTTTCTAATAAAGCCAAGAATTGTTTTCTTGGGGCCCAGACAACACCCATATGCCCTATATCGAATTCCTAGAACTACAGGGTTGCTTGGTGCCTCTGTTTTACTTCAAAAGCTGTCCCAACAATAACCTCTTGCTGTGAGAGACAGTTTGCACTGTGAGTCACCACACTAACGGAATTTTAGAGCATGTCGTATTTTTAACTAAAGACAGTCAGACTTTTGACGCAGTTCTTTCTAGTTTCCCATCCAAAAGGCTACGTCATCGATTCAAAATTAATAATTTATCATCAAGGGTTGGATAACAAAATCGATAATAGTTAATAATTCAACCAATATGGAAGTGGCCGGTAATTTTTGGGTGTTTTGTCGACAACCCCTTTCGTTTCGGTGAGCTTTTTATACGTTGCCCCCCCTGTGGATTTTCTATTTTCTCGCACCAAGGCTTTCTGACAGCTGGCTGCCGGTGGCCACATGAATCTGTTACATTTTATGCTGGTTGTAAATTTATTTTTGCTTCATCGCGTCGCAAACATAAATTTGACTTGATAATCGCTTATAGCGATTATTAATGTGTTGAACGTCAAGAATTTCTTTTATCGTAACTTTTATCGACTATTTATAAATCATTAATGAATTAAATGAATATTACTATTCCTTAAATACTATAGATAACCAATGCCTAAATTTATCCATTATCATTATTTATTTGTCTGACTTAATACTACTGTGCGTGCATCCATGACTTACGTGATTCAGGAAATTTTCCAAATTTTTGATGATTCAAACTTGAGGGTATTTTATAGTTTCCAAAACGGTCTAATCGAACATTGTCCCTTTACTATTGTTTTTCAATCTAATATTTAATAATATATGCTGCTATTTAATAAAAAGCGCAAATTTGGAACGATTCTCTATGTTGCTTGCTAAAAGTTGATTTTTCCTTATAAGGGAACTGCAAATCGATTTCTTTTTACATCGCAACAGGATAACAGGATAACTAAGAAAATTCTATTATAATCTATTTAGGCTGACTAAAAATGCTTTATATTTTCATAATAATACAGTGTACTACTCTTTTAACCATATTAACCTATTATTTACAAATTTAGGGGTGTCGAAATTAGGTACATGTAAATATATTTAAATCAGACATTTGTGTCGGAATTGAGTACATGGTTAGAAGTAATACATATGGCTCTATTGCTGTCTTTACACAAGAAAATAATATATTTTACATCGTGTGCTATATTACAGTTAATTGTAAGCATTTTGTCCAAATTCCGACACGAGTGTCGGCATTGCGGACGTGAATAATCCCTTATTATTACACTAGCAATAGTGCAAATTGTGGCACGGGTGTCAGAATTACGGACATCGGACATCAATAATCCATAATTCTCAGAGCGGTGTTGGAATTACTGACATCAATAGTCACTAATTCCGTTATAAAATCGCCAGACATAATAGGAAATGATGAAATAAGACAGAATGTTGCAACACTAGCAGCAGAGAGTAGCGATTTTGGCATTAATACGCCACCTTTGGAGATAACAGTTGAACTCATGCCATGTCCATTAAGAAAAATCGTTATTCTGGCCTGAAACACAGGTGCGTGAAGTTGGCCCCCCATCATTGGAATTTTGAAGTTTTTATTACACCATCGTTTGACCATTTGTTTGACCATGTTTGACCATATTTTTATTTCGTTTGACCACTCTTCATTTTGGAGATTTAGGCAATTTTAAAATAGGGACTACTGTGAAGCTGGTCCCGATCGTTGGAATTTTCAAGTTTTTTTACACCAGCGTTCGACCATTTGTTTAACCATGTTTGACCATATTTTTATTTCGTTTGATCACCCACCGTTTTTGAGATATTGACACCCTAAGTCTCCGCCCATGCTTCGTTTTAATATCTCATTCGTGCTTGTAATACCCGATTTTCTGGAATTTTTACGTTTGACCATTTTCCGTAATCGAATAACTACGATTGGCAATATTTTAGAATTTTTGAAATCGTTACCAATTTTGAATTACAGCCGACAAAGTGATTTTGCCGATGACTTTAATTAAATTATGTCCGCAATTCCGATTAATAATAATAGTAAATAGTTGAAAATTCACAATTGTAACGTTTGACCATTTTCTGTAATCAAACGACCTTGACTGACCATATTTTGGAATTTTCAAAACCCCTACTAATTTTGAATTACGACCGCCAAGTGATTTTCACGGTTACCATTGAAACACGGCGGTCTAATGCAAAATTGGTAGCAATTTCAAAAATTCAAAAACATGGTCAACCATGGTCATTGATTGCGGAAAATGGCCAAAAGTCATTGCAAATATGTAACTTTTTCCTATGATTAATCGTAATTAAGCGTTTTAAAGGTAGTGGTGAAAATCAGTTTGGCGGTCGTAATTCAGAAGGATTTTGAAAATTCCAAAATATTGTCAATCAAGATTATTCGATTGCGGAAAATTGGCAAAGCTCAAAATTTTTAATATTCAACCTCTTACTATGATAAATCCCAATTATGTGTTTCCATGGTAACCATCAAAATCACTTTGGCGGTCGTAATTCAAAATTAGTAGGGTTTTAAAATTCCAAAATATGGTGAGTCAAGGTCATTCGATTACAGAAAATGGTCAACCGTTAAAATTGCGAATATTCAACTATTTACTATTATAAATCGCAATTAAGAACATATTTTAATTAAAGTCATCGGAAAAATTACTTTGTCGGCTGTAATTCAAAATTGGCAGCGATTATAAAAATTCCAAACTATGGCCAATCATGGTTATTCCATTACGGAAAATGGTCAAACGTAAAAATTGCGGAATATCAAGTATTGCAAGGACGAATGAGATATTAAAACCAAGCATGGGCGGAGACTTGGGGTGTCAATATCTCAAAAACGGAGGGTGGTCAAACGAAAGAAAAATATGGTCAAACATGGTCAAACAAATGCTCAAACGATGGTGTAATAAAAACTTCAAAATTCCAACGATGGGGGGCCAGCTTCACGGTAGTCCCTATTTTTAAAATGCCTATATCTCTAAAACGGAGGGTGGTTAAACGAAATAAAAATATGGTCAAACATGGTCAAACAAATGGCCAAACGATGGTGTAATAAAAACTTCAAAATTCTAATGATGGGGGGAGCAGCTTCACGGTAGTCCCTATTTTAAAAATGCCTATATCTCCAAAACGGGGGGTGGTCAAATGAAAAAAAATATGGTCAAACATGGTCAAGCAAATGGTCAAACGATGGGGTAATAAAGTCTTGTAAATTCCAATAATGAGGGCTACCGTGAAGTTGGGCCGCATGTTAAAAATGTAAATATCTCGTAAACGGTGGGTGGTAAAACAAAATAAAAAGATGGTCAAACATGGTCAAACAAATGGTCAAACGAAGGTTTGTAAGGTATCAATATAACATACCGACAGCCAAAAATCAATAAAGGCATTTTTGTGTGGCTTCTACCCGTATTGTAAATACTACACTCCATATGTATGCTGCCTGCTTTTGTAGGACAGAGTACACATACAAATGCAAGCCGAATAAACAAGCAAAAACAGGAAAATGCATTCTGTTATTTTGCTTATTTCGTTTACCAAAAGTTGCGCTTTGTCCAAATATTATATGTATTACGTTAACACCAGTGAAATTCGGTCTGTATTATCTTTATCTTATCATTTTGCACACTTTTATACAAATGACATAATTTCTGAGTTTGTTACTGATATCGCCAGTTGCTATACAAAGTTACCATGAATGTTACAAATTCCGAAAGGGCAGGATTTGGCCAAGGGCACAAAAAGTGATAACAGTTTAACAAGCCTGATATCGCCATACTAATGCTCTTGACATTTTTCGGAAACTCAACAGGAACAATAACGGATAACACCTCAATTATAAAGAATTTCCTATAATCGGATATTTGAAATCCGTCATTCGTTAATCATTACAAATAAACAAACATGACGGCGCGTCGAAGTGATTTTTATTATTTAATTGTCTTGACATTTATGTATGTATGCATTTCCTGTGACACGCAACGGAAAAATGCGTATTAAACATTCGTTATGATTTATGATTTATCCAGGCAATCCAGTGCGTAAGGCAGCATGGCAGGAAGAATTGAAAAGCACTTTGCTATCGCCTATCACTAAGCGATATGAGTCATCGCGACAATACCATAATAAAGTTGGTTGCATCCTCTACAAATATGTACACAAATATTTAATGTGCTGTTTTTTACATTAAAATCTCTGTAGTTTGCTTCTGCTTTTGCATCTGTACGCTTCATATATGAAACGGTGATTGAATGTCTAAAAGCTAGGCTTGGTGTCGGCTGCTAAACTTGTGCAAGCCAGTAAAACGCGTGTACCAACTATTTTATATTATCCGGCTATAAATAAATCTTTCTACTGATCGTTAAAAATTATACAGCAGATATTTTCGGAGATTCTGTCAGGTTTTCGTGTTGCATGCGGCGGGTTTGAACTGCTTCCTGTTCAAAGCCTTCGATAAGAACCAGGCCCAACTGGGCACATAAAAATTAATCTTAATTGCCCCTTGGTAGCCTAAAAAAAGTTGTGTATTATTCTGCTTAGCTTTTAGTGTACAACCCACAGAAAGAATTGTTGTGCCCAGCAAGGTCAACAGAAGGTTGTCACCCGCAGTGTATATATTTTGTCTTCTAAGCATGAATGAATTTATAATGACAATTCCGCCCCTTCCATACTGAAGGAGACGTGAACAGAAACACAAAGACTTATTCATTCAACTCGGCTGGAATATCTTTTTTCTTTCGGTAGTAAAATCCCTTTTCAAATTCAGATAACGCAGGCTTATGTTTGTGGAAACCACAGTTCGTCTTTATCGATGATTTGAGACTCTGGCTGTTAACGAACTACACACACAAGCTCTAAAACAAACAATGATTGCAGACTCAAACATTTTGTTTTTATTGACTTTTCAGATTATAGCTTTTGAGGTCTTATTTTGGTCGTTTAAGACCTAAGTGTGTATAGGGTGTAAATAAATAACTATTAGAAACTTGTAGGGCACCTTTTGCAACACTCTATTTGGTCTAAAAGAAGTTGAGTAACCAATTAATATCTATACAAACGCATTTATGTTAAAATGACTCATTGTAAGATTATGGATAGATGAGTTTACTGCGGAAACCATTTGCCGGAAGCTAACAATGTAATCACAACAGCTTGAGGATTGCTTTGTCCACAAACGTATGCATTCCATAACCTTTTAAGTGACCCTTGTTTTCGGTCAGGTATAGACAGTCCGTTTGTTTTTATCGACATAACCAGATGTCAATTTTGAACCAGACTTGTATTATATTGATTGGTCATTTCCGTTTCTGTGATTTTTCAAATTCTTTGGAACAAAATCATAAATTATCTTTGGCTTTGGGTATAGATACACAGAGTAAAAGAAACAGGGTTAAATCCAGCAGCGCGTTATGCCTTCCTGGGCAATTTTGAGTTTGGGGCCCCCCATATACAACGTTAAATTAAGAGATGTTACTTTTTTATACAAAAATAATATATACTAATAATACTGATATAACATTTTGGAACAATTAACAAAAATCATAAATAATAGGTAAGGTATTGACCTTTTTGCAACAACATTTAATATAAGTACCTATACATAATTATTTAAAGTAACAACAGATTATTCTAAAGAATTACAAAATAACTAATAAATAGCTCAACAATTTAAAAATCAAAATTCGTAGCAAGTAAATTATATTATATTAATAAATAAAGGGTATCGTTAACAAATAAATATGTTTTTAATATTTTAAATATTACTAAAACTGCGATAGTTCATTCGTATAAAAACGCCATCAATATTTAAATTAAATGTGTGGTGCTGTTTTCATAGTTTTTTTGAGTTGTTACTTTTAATAAAAATGTAATTTCCTATTTCATTTTCTAACATTACCTAAGTTCCGATTCCATGTCATCAAAAAAATACAATTATTCCGAATGTCTTCTGCTGTATCAATTTTCACCAGAAGAAACGTAACGTGTCAATATCTGGTCCTCAAAGTTTAGCAGAAAGTAACCAAATAAAAGGTTTAGGAAAAGACTTAAGCTGGAAACTTGATTGATTTTTTAATCTAATAATTTAATGTATTTGTAAGAAGCAGATCAAAGCAGGTCTATTACGGAAATGCGTTTCCATAATAGTGCTTTGGGGGCCTCCCTGTTATTGGGGGCCCTGGGCAAATGCCCATTTGGCCATGGGATATGTACCACTGGTTAAATCAAAGAATCCATTTGTTTTGAACATGTTGATGTTCTGATTCAAATAAATCGTGTTTTGATGTTTTGGTAACAACAATATACAAATATTTGTTTATTTGAAATTAATACAATAACAACAAAAGTACGGTAATATTGAGTCACCGCTAACACACACACAAAGAAATGATTGTCTAATGTTAAGAAAATGACATTCTTAACGTATTTGTTTGTTTTAAGCCGCATACTTGTAATAACAATATTTCTGTAACATAAAACAACCTAAATATTTGCTTTAAGTAAACGATTGTTTTATTTAATAGAGTAGTTGTTTTGAAAATGGTGCGAAGGAAGCCGATAGATGGAGCTTTAGTTTCTCGTCGTAAGAGGGGTCCCCTAGAGTGTATATAACCGCATGCATGTCTGTATTGTCTATGCAGCAATTGTGATCGTGCTATTATACCAATGTATAATAGCGTCAATTTACCTGACGTAGAAATGTCCAACAGCTCTAATATTGATGGAACGAGACTAAGAAGGGACACCGGATGCCTTTTTGTCTAGTTGGAAGATAACAATATTCTTCTTTGGATGCGTTTTTTGCATTCCATGTAAAATATAATTGCTTTTATAATAACATATTCAATAACATATTAATGACAAAAAATTCACAAAATGTTTTACACATATGTATCGCGTATTGCATAAGAAATAAATTTCTTTAAATAATTTTGGGCTGAAAAGCATTCTAAAACCAGATTTGAAAACATCCAATCAATCACATAAGTGTAAACCGGGAGAAAATATGCTGCAAGTAATTTATTAGCTGTTCCCGATAAATTAGAACCTGATGTAGTTACTCATAACGTTTAATAGGTCAGTGTGTACAATTGTTGATTAATGCCGTAATCTCTATTGTTTGCATTTCGGTATTTTGGTCATCTCCGGCATTTTTTCAACCTGCCTCACCCATTGCGGACATTGTTAATGAAATAAACGAATAAATCAGTAGAGGAAGCCACGGGTTATCAATGTTGTTATAATTGAACAAAGCGTTGCAAAATTCAACAACAATTAACGTTGCTTATGAACACTAAAAAAAGATATATGTGCGTGTATCAGCAGCGCGGTCAATGACGCTCCCTTGATAACAGCGTTCATCTTGCGCCGCTGTGCTTGTAAAGAAACGTTGTTGACAAAATTTACATCTGCAAGATAATGCTATCTTACAATGTTCACAATGTTGGTACTTATCCCGGTGGTTTAATCTTCCAAATTTGATAAACGCCGCTAAAACCTGTTGTAGAAATCAAATTTATCGAAATCAAATTTCTACAACCCAGATGGCGCTAGGTGTGCGGATAATTATGGAATATTGTAAATATTTGATATCGCTGCTGTTGTCTATTCTATACTCTACTGTACTCTATTCTATATTTAGAATATTATTAACCCGGTACTTAGATATACATGCAATTTGTTTATATTAAGCGTATGTATATGTATCATTTAATTCAATGTGTACCAAAGCGACAGCGAATCTGCACCTACTGCATTTTCTATTCCAAAAATGGTTACGCATTGTATAGTCGCTGAAACGAAAGTAACGAATTCTTAGAAGTAGTCATTACTATAAAGTGAGTCAATGGATGTCGTTGTGACCCTTGATTATCCATTCCTAAAATGATGTTGTAAATCCTAGCGATTTATTCACACGCTCAACGTATGCGAGGCTGAAATATTTGTGATTCACGGAAGTGATCATTGACAGAAATTAGCTGTGAATGTGGCAACTTTTCTAGCCGCTGATTTCGTTCATTAACAAATGACGTACGCAGTGCGCAAAATACAGATTATTTTAAATTGATATGTCAATAGTGGACGGTAGATTTGTTTGCGGTCTTTTCAATTAAAAATTTTATAACCACGTACTTTATAGGAAGGTGTATCTAGATAAAAGCAACTGAATCTTACAGATTATATCTTTATTTCGTACAAAATGTTTAGTTTTATAGAATATAAAAACAATTACTAATTATATCTTGTAAATTGTTCAAATAAGATTATCAGTACTCGGAATCAACTTCAATATTTATCCCGCTTGTATAGGCAACCAAATTTACATCTAAATACTTTTCCTTCGGTTTTATTAGCAAACATCACGAAAGTCTGATTACTTAATTTATTAAGAGGTAAAGGTTCATAATATCTAGAGTTATTTTTGTTTAACACGTACCTACCGTTTTAAAGTTATTAGACTCATTTTGCTTATTTTTGGGTCATTAGAAATTTTGGATACCTCCGTCTATACACAAGCGTTAAATTGGTTGCATAATCTCTTATTGGAAATCAATTTATAGCGTTTTCGATTTACTGCACTCGGCTGCAGTAGCATCCTGCTGGTGCGGGTTTGAGTGTTCGGCTTTTCCACTCGTTTCGTGCCGAGTGTTCGGCTTATGCACCGCACGCGCTCAGAGCACTCTTCTTAGGCTTAATCGATGAATATGTCATTACTTTTTGTGTTGAGATGATAAATATAGATAAAATATATAAGAATAACACCCGGGAAACTAAATATAATCATAAATAGTTTTGTAAGGTCCTTTGAAAGTCACCTATTTTAGGTTATGAACTACTTCACCGTGAAGTTGGTTTTAAAGAATTGCGCCAAAACTATGCAATACTACATGAAAATTGTGCGCTTTTGCATCTTGTGACTGCATAAAATTGTATAAATCGAAAACGCTATTAGCTCACAATCCAAACACCCAACACAACACAAATAGTAAAAACAAGTAAAAATTCTAAGTAGCCACTTTTATTTACATGATACAACAATAATACTCAAACTTAATCAATTTTAGATTTTTTGGTCTGTTCTTCAGTCTGAACCTCAAACATGCTCTCCTCGTTGAGTTTCTTAGCCAAGAAGTAGAGCTCGGCCAGTGCAATAACCAGAGCGCAGATAATCCCCAATAAGAGACGAAAGCCAAAATCCAAGTCGCCCATCATGTACTGCAGCCCAATAAAACCAAATGCGAAACCAGCCAAAACTGAAACTACAAACTGGCCAACGGCTATCAATTGCCGATTCAGCTGTTTCACTACAAAAAAAAATATGCATAAGTTTTTATATAGATTTATAATGGTCTTGAGAAACTGATCTCTACAGCCAGAGAATATTTTCAAGCTTACAGGTGTCCCACACCAACATCCCAACACAAACTTATGTTTGTTTATAGGAACACTAGGTATATTATTGCAGTTTTTGAATCAAATTTTTATCCTAATAGACGCTTCTACTTCTGGTTTTTGATGTTCACGGTGTGCGCGCGCATTTTCCCTCAGGACGAAATTAAGTTGGCAACAGCTTTGTAAAATGCCCAATTAGTATCAAATGAAATGTAATTGATAAAAGATAGGTGTGAGAATGGTATGCATTCATTGAAAACTGAATAATTATATGCAAGTGAACATGAACACCAATATACCTACTGTGTTTTTAGGTTAGGACAGTTCAGCAAATTTCCCTAAGTACATAAAAACAGGTACACCCGCGGTAAACTTCCGTGATTTGGGACACGTAGGTACAGAACACTTCATGATGAAAGCTGAAATTGGTAATTTTGATTGGAACGCGTGTTTTCTGGGGATTTTAAGCCATATTATGTTACCAGATTTGACAGTGGCGGCAAGTCTTCTGCGCATGCTGTCTAGCGTTTTTGGTCAGAAGTAGAAGCGTCTATTATGATAAAAATCTTAATCAAAAACTGCAATAATATACCTAGGGTTAGATTTTTCAGTTGAAGTATTTCGTTAATTTTTTTGGGATAGTATTACCTTGATATGATATTGTATCTTCTGGATGCCTCTGTCGAACACTATCTACATTTTTGGTCATGCTTTTGTATTGCCGATTGGCTTGTTGAACCTTCAGTACTTCGCAACGTTTCTCCAAAACGGGATTTCGAGGAACTTCGACATTCCTTGGAAACACAAGCAAGGAATCCTCGACTAGTTCATGCAAGAAAACTTTATCATCGTTAACCAGATTATATTTTAGTATTTGCTCGTGAATCCACCGTAAATCCTCTAGATTCAGCATGCAAGCGTCTTTTTGTAAATCTGTTATTCCAGGAGAATCTAAGATTTTTGCCGTGTGATTCGTCAAACTATTGATAAATCTATGATCTTCGCGATTTAACAAATATTGGTGCTCGGTTGGGTTTCTTGCCTCTATGTAACGTGTTCGATCCCGTAAGGCCTTTATACCGGCTGGAACAGGTTGGTCGCTGGGCGGAAGAGACCTAACGAAATCAGCCATATTTTTCGATGGTTCTACGGTTAGGGACGGGTTTTCTATGCGGCCTTTCGACATTTTTTGGAATGCTTTTTACGGGGAATGTCTTAGATTGAGTTTTCGCTCTAAATCTCTGTAGAACTCCTGTAGTTCTTCCTCTTTTTCTTCGAAGGTATTGTCCAGTCTTTTGCAGGTAAACGAGATGTCGTCTACAAATTTTTCCCACTCGAGTTTTCTACTTTCTCTGCATAATTCCAATGTGGTGTCCTAAATAAAAATCAAGCAAAAAGTCAATTTACCGACAGTTTATATTAATAAAAAAAAATCAAGCTAACTAGGCAATATAGATGGACGAAATTTGATAATTTAGTTCTTCTTCTCACATATAGATGGCGCCAGATAGAGCAAACTAACAAATTAAAGAAAAATAAAACAAACCTTTCTATAGGTAGTATCTAACTCGAGTATTTTATCACAAATATCGCTCGCTTGTTTCAAGATCTCATTGGCTGGTTTTACAGAGCTGTCGATTGTTTGTTTGACCTTCTCGATTTGAGATCCCTTGATGTCTGTGATTTTCTCCAGGAGCAAGAACAAATTTTGAACTTCCTGGTCACGCCTGGTCTCCTGTAAAATAAAATCTAATCAGTTCTATTGAAAAAATGATTGACTCACAAAATATTATAATGAAGAAATCAAGTATTTCATTGTAGAAATACTTTTTAATAACCCCTTGAATATATGCAACCAAATCTACACTGTAACTTTTTGATTGTTTAAAAAACAATTGTCAGTAGTAATTTCAACTGTTTCTTCTTTTGTTTTCTTTTTATAGAATGGAATGAAACATGCCATAGATAGTTGAAGAATCAATAAGCTATAAAACATAACCTAAACCTACCTCAAATTCGTGTAAATAAAACCTTATTTCACCATTTAAAAATGCCTTGTGGTCGAACAGCCTGCTCCAAATCGTTCCAACTTCTACAAAAGACACATTATATTAATTTTTAATCGAATATCTCAATAGACAAGAGAAATCAACCCACCCTTGACAACGTCGGACATACTTGTTTTGGATCATGTGATGCGTCATTTTTTTCGAATAATTATTGATTTTACAGTAAACAACTGTTTAGTTTATGTTTGGTTACTGTTTAATTACTGTTTGAAAGTTGTAAATATATTAAGGGAGGGTTAAGTATTTACAATTAGGGGATTTTTATGGGATTTTTAGAATGTAACCTAGGCTTAGGGGAATTTGGTTTGCCAATTTAGTGGGATTTGCTGTTGGTTTATTGAGTTGGTAACAGTCTGATAGTGGACAACAATCGTAAAGGCTGCCGAATTATGCGAACAATGTAAAATATCAATAAAGCGGCCAGTTTTTAAATAATTCGCTAGTGATATGGTTCAGAAGTGTCGGGCGCGGGTCTAGATATAATGTTGTCAGTTTGTCGGCTGTTTTTCGACGTTTGAGTAAAACTTTGATGCCAGTTTGACGTTTTGGAGGAACAACATGCCTGCTACAATCGCAGTCTCAGATTTTGTGGACGAAACGAGGGAAGATTACAACTCTCCAATAACGTCAACATTCGTGTCCCGCATGCAGCAGTGCAGACAGACCATAGCTACATTAGAAGAGGTGTGTTTCCCCATAACAACAAAAAAACACCCCTTGCTATGATCAATATACCAATTCTTTATCAACATAAACAAAATTTGTAATTGGGTTATCAGAAAAAGACAACCAATCTTTAAAAATGGTATTCATACAGGATGTTTTATGATAATCAATTTCCTTTATTGATAGTTCGGCTTTATAAATTTTTAATCTAACATTTCAGACTCTAGATTACGACCGAGATGGGCTCAACAAAATGCGGAAAGCTGTTAAAGCGTTACTCACATCAGGGCAAAGTAATAATAAGCAAAATTCTGGCTGTTAAGAATAGCGTGATATTTGACATTAAAAAATTTACCTGACATGCACGTAAACCAACGATTGTCTAATTACTCTCTTCTTAACCATTAGCCAAAAATATACGACCGGAAAATAAATAACCTAATTTTGTAGCGCATGTCGAAAACGAGATGTGCCTCGTACGGGCACTGGAAAAAATTAGCGAGGCCTCGAAAGATCAGGACAGCGATATAGGAGCTGCGTTTTCAAAATTTTCCGTCGTTACCAAAGAATTGTCTGCACTTATGAAGACGTTAATGCAAAATTTGAATAATATCGTCATGTTCCCGTTAGACAGTCTTCTCAAAGGCGATTTACGCGGTGTCAAAGGTGACTTAAAGAGACCTTTCGATAAGGCCTGGAAAGATTACGATAACAAATTCGTTAAAATCGAGAAAGAGAAAAAACAGCAGGCCAAGGAGGCTGGCCTAATTCGTACTGAAATTACTAGTTCAGAAATAGCTGATGAAATGGAAAAGGAAAGACGGTTATTTCAGTTGCATATGTGTGAAGTAAGTGATTTTTTGTCATGGTTTTCCCAGTGTTTAATGGAAAATGTTTGTTCTAGTACCTTATTAAATATAACGAAATCAAAACCAAAAAGGGGATAGACTTACTCCAAAATTTAGTTGAATATTACCACGCACAAACAAAGTAAGCTAATCTAGAAGTTGTTGTTACATATTCTGGCCACAATATCAAATTTCATGAAAATCCGTAGACAAAAAACATTTTGGACAACCTAAACGCACAATAATTCTGGCCAAATATACAATAACTTTCCTCTCAAAATATCTCCGAGCAAACCTAACTTATAATTTCCATAATTAGTTACTTCCAAGATGGTTTGAAAACGATCGAACACTTCGGGAGTTACGTGGCTGACCTCTCTGTCAAACTCCAGAAGATCAAGCAGAAACACGACGAGGAAAAGCGTAAACTCACAGAACTCAGAGGACTCATAAGAACCACGCCCAGTATAGAAAAGGAGGTAGGATCTACAGGAGAACGTGGTTCCGCAGGATACTCCTTACATCAGCTGCAAGGTGACAAGTTACATGGAGTCACCCGTAGCGGTCATCTTCTCAAAAAATCGGAAGGCAAGATGAGACGTGTCTGGCAGAAAAGGAAATGCAAGGTCCAGGCCGAAGGTTATTTAAACATTTGCCATGCCGATGAAAGCAAACCACCCACCAAAGTTAATTTGCTCACATGCCAAATCAAAGTTGTTCCGGATGATAAACGATGTTTCGATTTAGTCTCATGTAAGTGCATTTAAACCACTAATATTTTTGAGTGTAATCACAAAAAATTAATTAATTAAAAATCAAATTAAAACACCCTCTAACTATATAAATATATATATATATATATATATACACATTCCACCATACACATTGCAAGAATGTGCCACTTCCTTGCAGACAATAGGCGATGTATAATAATACAATATTTATTGTCAAATTTTTTGTGACTTATTGCATAAGCAATTAATAAAATTATTTCTATTTCTATTTATATATATATATATATATATATACTATATATGGAATATGACGTAAATAGAATCCAAGTGAGAAGTAATTTTTAAAATTAATTAAAAGGATACGGTCTCAGCCCGGATTCGAACCGGGGCCTTCTTCCTTGCCGGGGAATTGCTCTACCGCTGAGACCGTATCCTTTTAATTAATTTTAAAAATTACTTCTCACTTGGATTCTATTTACGTCATATTCCATATATAGTATATTTAAACCGATTAAACCAGTTTCCTACTTTCCACTAGCAAGATTTGCGATTAACCTTGACATACCATGAACCAATTTCCACCAGTGTCCAATAGATGTCATGATAATAGTAGTTAGACAGCAACCCGTACTGTTACTATCGTTTGAAATGACGAATTAAATCTATATCCTCCGACCGGGCTCAGTAGTTCAGCGGTAGAGCAATTCCCCGGCAAGGAAGAAGGCCCCGGTTCGAATCCGGGCTGAGACCGTATCCTTTTAATTAATTTTAAAAATTACTTCTCACTTGGATTCTATTTACGTCATATTCCATATATAGTATATTTAAACCGATTAAACCAGTTTCCTATATATATATATATATATATATATATATATATATATATATATATATATATGTGTTACGGTCATAGTGATAAATAGGTTATTATTAATAATTACCGGTGATTATTAATAATAGCCAAGTGGCGAGGTTAAAGTAAAGAATTTATCACATGAACCGGGTATTATTAATAATTTCCAGCATGCTATGGTCAATGTGATATATTTCAATTCGATATTGCATTAAGGTGATGCTACAATATAATAGAGCCTCAGATTTGGAATTCTGTTAGTATCTACATAATTGCCACACAACGAATCTATTCACTGGGTTTTCAGTGTTGGGCCTTTAGTGACGTTAGTCCTAACTAACTTATTTAGTTACTACTCATGACTAAAATAAGGAAGATTATCAAAACGAGACTAAAAAATGCTAATCCATAGTTTTTGTTTTTTGTACTTTTTTAATAAAAAGAGTACTGCAAAAATCATAGTAATTGCAATTCCGTTGATTCCGTTTTTTTTTACTCTACCGACTATACTAACGACTCTACCGAATTCAACAGACTTCAAGGTGGCAGCACTGGGTAAAATACCGGGCGCCTGTGAAGCGACTGCGAGTTAGTGTCAACTGTTATGTGAACGTTGAAGGTTGTGTTGTGTCTGTTGCAACTTGCATGTGTAATAATTTGGACAAAATGGCTCATTTAGACATGACGAAGACGCGGTTTAATGATTGAATTATGACGCTTAAATCAACAAATGGAAAAAAATCATCATTTATTCTCTAAGGATGATTATTATACCTTCTTGTACATTTACAAAAAACTACCCACATGCATTAAATATAAAAATGGGTGTTATTGATAATAAAATGGTTAACTTTTTTTAACACTGTATAAAATGTTCGTTTTTATGTTTTCGTCATTGAGCCGTCCTACGGTGTATACCAAATATCATTACCTATTATATCCAGTAATTTATAAAGTACAAGGGGGACAAAAGAAAACATTCTGTATTATCAATGTTTCGTATTATTCGTAATTTTGGTCAATGGGCTAGCCGTACCGATGATTTGCGTCGAGTAAATAAATATAATAGCTTACATATTAATCATAATAACTTAGCTAACTTCTTTGAAGACTGTATGCAAAAGATCTTTTGCAAAAAGTAACGTGTTTATCACTCTTACCGTGCCCGTTAGGAAATTATTAATAATAGCCGGTCCATGTGATTATTTAAGTGTTTCTAATCACATTGACCAAATGATGCGGTTATTATTAATAATAGCCGGTAATTATTAATACAAACCATATTTATCACTTTAACCGTAACATATATATATATATATATATATATATATATATATATATATATATATAGTATAGATAATATAATTCCGACACTCGTGTCGGAATTTGGACAAAATGTGTGCAAACGATGTAAAAACATGTTATTTTCTTGTGTAAAGACAGCAATAGAGCCATATGTATTACTTCTAAACATGTACACAATTCTGACACATATGTCTGATTTAAAGACATGCTATATTTACATATACCTAATTCCGACACCCCTAAATTTGTAAATAATAGTGGACTCTCAGACGTCTGAATTTGAGATGTTTAAAAAATTAAGTAATCAATTAATTAAAAATGAATTAGCTGAAAATTAATTAACAAATATTTTTTTTTTTTTTTAGATAATAGGACGTATCATTTCCAAGCGGAAAATGAAGAGGATCAGCACGCGTGGATGTCGGTGTTGGTGAATTGTAAGGAGATGGCGTTGATGAAGGCTTTCGACAATAGTAGCAAGACTGGTGGCGATAAGGTGAATCATGGCCTTATCGAGTTACAGCAGACGATTATCAGGTTTATTCAGAGAATTCCTGGGAATGATCACTGCTGTGACTGCAACTCGCAGAATGGTAAGTTGATATTAAGTTGAAAAAATATTTGTGATACGAACTTGCCTGATAACGTAATCATAGAATTCTCGAGAATGATATAATTCGGAATAGTTGAGCGTTGGTTCATAATTTATTGTGTTAGTTGGCGCTACTAATGTTTGTGGAATTTTTTTGGTTGATTGGGTTGTGATGTCATAAGTATTGATTAGGTTAGGGGGTTGTGAGATTCTGTTATTGGAGTATAGATGGCGCTTTTCTACGTATAACCTGCAAATATTTTCAACTAAGATTTTAAAAGTTAAAAGCAATAAATTAATCTTTTAGATGCTACGTGGTTGATTGGGTTGTGATGTCATTGAAGTATTGATTAGGTTAGGGGACTGTGAGGTTCCGTTATTGGAGTATAGATGGCGTTTTTTAACGTACAACCTGCAAACATTTTCAACTAAGTTTTTAAAAGTTTAAAGCAATAAATTAATCTTTTAGATGCTACGTGGTTGTCAACCAACTTTGGCATAATCGTATGCATTGAATGTTCGGGGATTCACAGAGATTTAGGCGTCCACATATCTCGTATACAATCTCTAACGTTAGATAACGTTGGAACTAGTCAACTTTTGCTGGCACGTTTCATGACGAACCAGTCTTTTAACGATATCATGGAGGCGAAGTTACCATATGGGAGCAAGTTAACACCGTCCAGTTCAATGTAAGATTTTCCAAGTTCGACAGACAAAAGAACAATTAAATTTTATTTTTTTTTCTTTTATAGGGAAGACCGATGTAATTTTATTCGGGCAAAGTACGTAGATAAATTATACGCAGTGAAAATCTGCCACACCGAGCAGGAGAAATTTGAGAATTTAGAAAAAGCTGTCAATAATGGGAATTTATCGGAACTACTACAGGTTTTCTCTGAGAATGTCGATCTTAATTCACCCTACCCAGCTCAGGTATGTAGAAGGATATTTATTACTTTATATTAGCGATGAATAATACCGGAATATAGTCTACTATCGGTTGCAAAAGTATTGAGCACTTTGAAACAACTGCATAAAAAAATTATATAAAGTGTAAATATTCCCGAATCATTTCCACATATCATGATTGAGTATCAAAATTTTGTTCCCAGCGGTTTAAACATAAACGTGAGAAAAGTGTAAAAGCGTAAACGATTCGGAAATCCACATATGCGTTGTTTTGAATCGATATCAAATTTTTATACTTTAGGTATTTTCAAGCGTTTACTTGAGATTTGTAGTGAATATGTATGCATAAACTTATCAATTTTGTCTACTGAATTTGTTGTAACCAATATTACGTAAATCAACACAGGGTGTTGATTAAATTTATTATAAATTAAAAACGGTGCTCAATACTTTTGCAATCGTTAGTAGTTTACTTATTCTCCTAAAAACAAACTTCGTCTTGAAAACCCTTAATTTTTTTATGTTAATTACAATAAATATCTACAAAATCTTACAGAATTACGGGGAGAAACTGACAGCCCTACATCACGCAGTTATGCTTGCAAACAACAAGACGTTACCAGTTGTCGACTTCTTAATACAAAACATGTCGATACATGGACTTAACCGTCAAATGGGCCGCCCTATTGCGCCAGATAGGGTTGGTTGCAACACAGCACTGCATTTAGCAGCGTATCGTAACCAAGTGGAATGTATGAAGCTGTTACTGCGGAGTGGCGTTGATACCACTATAGTCAACTCGCAGAATAAGACTGCGCTGGATATAGCTGAGGAACAGGGTTTTCACACTTGCCAGGAGCTCCTGCAAAATGCTGCCAATCGTCAAAAGAGTCACTTCGATAACATCAACATCGACTGGAATTTGACGCACGATGATGGTTCGACGGATTTCTCCGACGATGAAACTATTATTGATGATAGGGTACGTCAAATTATATGCAGTTACGAGGTAAGTTTGTGATCGCAGTACTTGAAAATCAACAAGGCGCAAGCGTGAGGGTTTTTTTCAAAGTTGATATGCGGTAAGTTTGAAGAGATATTTTTCTAGTAAACCGTTAACGCCTTAAATGAACTTTTTAGGTTAGAAAGAAAAAATATGACGACGGAAATTCAAAATTTTGATTAGTTTTGGGTAACATTTCTGAGCTATAAAATTCATTCTTGGCATTCCTACGGAATTGTCCATGAATATGTTTTGGTAAATAAATTATTTTGATGAAGTTGGCAACGGTGATTACTGATTTATCTCTTTTTTTTGGGGACCAGTATGCGTCGGTTTTGAGAATTGAAAATGGCCTAAACATCTATTTCTGATTCCTATGCAGATATATAGCAATAGCTTTTTTAAATCTAGCGGCACACAACTACCAGTAAAGATAGAAATGATTATCATACATGCCTTGGTCACAGATAAATTAATTCTGAAAATTACAACTCTCTGTCTACTCTGGCTTAATGAGGAGAATTTTTCAAACTTCGACTATTTATGTATTGAACCTGTTTTGATGCTGTGATTTTAGTTTTTGTTTTAACAAGAAAAGTAGTTGGGATAGAGATTATTATTATACATGTTTTGGTCAACGATAAATTAGATAATTAATACTCAAAATTCTCTAACTACTCTGACTTAATCAGGAGAATTTTTCAAACGATGACTATTTATGTATTCAAGCTGTTTTGATGCTGTGATGTTAGTTTTTGTGACATTACAAGAAAAGTAGTAGAGATAGGGACGATTACCATTCATGTCTTGGTCACATATAACGTAGGTAATTAATCCTGAAAATTAGAACTCTCTGTCTGTGCTGGCTTAATCAAGAGAAAGTTGCGTCATGTTGGTATATTTTTTTAAAAGCTATTGCTATGGATCTGCCTGGTTCAAATTATCTTCTACACCTAATCTTTCATAAAATCTAACGCTAAAAATGAAAAATCAATTAATCGATTTAAAAGTATTTTAATATTGTCATTTTCTATGAAATTTTTATTTGTATAATCGATTTGTTTACTAACTCTATTTAAGTACAGTCAACTTTGGTTATAACGTCCCCGGTTGTAACGAACGTCTGGTTATAACGAACTAATTTTCAAGTCCCGGGTTATTTCTTATAAAAAAATATTATTAAAATCATTGGTTATAATATATAACAACCCTTCGGATGTAACGAACCAAATAACATCGCAATTTGTGATAAACCCTCGGGCTTTACCGAACTTACGCTAATATTTGAGAACCAATGGCATGCATATAGGGTTGCCAACACATAATGTTATGAACCAGACTGCGATTTACGTAAACCTCTTGAATATAGCTAATTTACACTAAATATTTGCGAACCATTGGCATATATATAGGGTTGCCAACACGTAATGTTATGAACCTGATTGCTTTTTACGTAAACCCCCCGGATATAGTAAACTTTTTTCTTTCTTTGTTTGCCTATAAGGAACATTGGTTATAACGAACCAATTTAGCTGGCCCCTTAAGGTTAGTTATAACCGAAGTTGACTGTACAAATTTTACAGAATTATATTACTAGAATATAGGAAATCGATAATCAATTATTTATCTGCAATGATATTTGGTAAATCGATAAATTGATTGTGTAAATCAGCATATCAATATTTAAATGGATAAACATACTCGGACCATTAAATAATATTGATGACGATAACAATAAGTTAATTCTAAAAACAATTATTCTAAGAATTGCTAAGAATACTCCCTCCACTTATGAATGACAGATTAATGGTAATGTATTATGGTCATAATAACATTTTGACGAATTGCTTGATAGCATATCTCTAGTAATGGATAAAAGTACATATTGGCCATTACTGTAGCAAATGCAGTAACATTTTGGATGAATTGCTTCACAGCTATGTTTAGTGATGGATACATTTACTTATTGGCCATCACTTAAGCGTGCTGGCATTTATTTCGTGGTCCGTGCTCGTAATGGATATCATAATATTCGGACCATTACAACATGCGACCAAAAAAACAGTTGAATCGCGTTACTTAGAATTTGTAATCTTTTTCCTTGATACGACGATGGCACCATTAGGTTTTTTTTACGGTAAAGTATGGTAAAATGGTATTTAATATGTAGATTTCTGGTGCCATGAGATTGTGATGGATATTTTGATCGGACCATTACACCATGCTTGTAATGGATATTATTTTTCGGACCATTACTCACAGATTTATTAATGTCTTATTAACGCTTAATTTATATTTGGTAATGGATATTTTAAAAATTGACCATACCAGATACGTATTAACACACTTAAATACTTCTTCTTTTATATTAATCCATAAATAGAGTCTAAAAACGGACGCTGTTCCTTGGAAATGCAAACTTGAAATATAACAAGGCTGAGTTAGCATTATTTCCAACTGCAACGCCCAAATGATAGCTTCGAGCAAATCTAACCTCAATTTTCGCAAAATTAGAACTCTACTTACGGATTAGTACAATTTCTGTATAACCCATTGGTGGAGTTACGTTGGAATGAATCAAAACCAAAACCAGGCCCATTCCTAATAACGAAGACCCCCAATTTTTAGTAATGGATATTTACCGAATTTTGACTGTTACTAAAATAAATTTTAACCAAACGTAATGGAGAGGGAGATATTATAGACCATTACAGACCATATTCGTATCATTTAATACCCATTCGAATCTATCCTACGAGTTTATATCTGATTTATATAATTTTTTTCGCAGAATGGGTCCTTAACGCCAGAGAAGAAGAACCGTTCGAGGCCCCCGAGTTACACTGGAGGCAATGGAGGCGGAGGAGGGGATTCCCCGGTCACACTGCGTTCGAGATCTTCGACATGCGATAGTCTACAATCAGGTAGTAGCCCTAATAGTAACAACATCAGGCAAATACCACAGGCTCGGAAACCATCCATCGGTATGTTCTTTTGACCACACCAAATGGGCCAAACTCTGCGGCAAACTTTCCGTTTTTTTTCTCCGCTTATGCTGGTGAACAATGTCTCGGTAACTTTAATGACATTATATACACGAAAGTAATAGAGCCATAAGTATTATTTCTAACCATGTACACAATTCTGACACGCAATGTCTGATTTACGGACATACTACATTTAGTTGTACCTAATTCCAACACCCCTAAATTTGTAAATGATAGTTAAAGGTGCATTTTGTAAATTTAAATTAAAATGTATTATTATGAAAATATAAAGCATTTTTAGTCCGTCTAAATAGATACTATTACAACTATTTTAATTACTTATCCTGTGGCGATGTAATAAGAAGTCAAATTGCAGTTACCTTATAAGGAAAAAATCAACTTTTAGCATAACACTGAATTATCAAGATCAGTCAAACTTCTAGGTTATATTCTAACCGATAGAACCAGCGCCGGATTTAGGACTGTGGGGGCCCCTTGGCAGAAAAGCTGTAGGGCTCTAGGAAAAATGCAGCAGTGGGCGTTAAACATATAAGCACATTACTTGATGACATTATTTTGCATTGTAAACATGTAAAATAGCAAATATATAATAATAATATATAATACTGCGCCTCTTTACACTATGGTGACAACTTTTTAATACACATGACATAACATGTCATACGTCCCAATAGCATAGTTAAATGTGCATTGTGCTAGATACAGAAATAAGAAAGAAAATATACCAAACAATCTTTTATTGTTAACGGTCGGCAAACGATTAAGCTGACACACAGAAATTATGTAAAAAAGTACAAGGCGTCCGTAAGAGAAATACTATTTTCCTATGTAATATAATCATGAGCGCAAAGACTCAGTACGTTCACAACAAGATTTAATATAGAATTTGGTCAATCGTCACTGACTAGATTTCTATATACTTACAGCAGTTCTGTTCTTCTAAGGAATATAGAGTCGATTCTTCTTTTTTTGTATATTTTTGTATTTCCACATAAAAGTTAATTAGTTTGTTCACTATTTACGCTACCAACTAATTATGCTAAAATGTTGTTATAAATGAATAGAAAATATCTCAGTAACTTCTTTGTAAATACTAGCTCATTTTCGTAAGAGGGTAAAGTATGGTACACTTTTCTCCGATAACAAATATTATGTTTATGGCTGGTATCTGAAATTCGGGACTGCCCGCTCAAATAGGGACAGTTCTTCACCCTTAGACTTAGAGAGAATGTGAGTCTGGTCGCTCAACCAGCCATCCACTGCGACCACGGGGGTCTATTGTGGCTCACCTACTACTACTAGTAGCTAATTGTTATACTTCACCGTCCAGGTCCAGTTCTTTAATGAGCCTGATTATCCTATCGGGTGGTGTGTTCTCCAGGTCTTGTAGTTTGATTTTGGCCGTGCCAAAAATCCTGACCCTGATGCCATCCGCGGCTGGACAGGAGCAGATAACATGCTCCATTGTTTCATCATCTTCCAGGCATAGGCGACACTCAGTGGTATCGGTTAGTCCTATCTTGTTAAGATGATGCCGAAGTCGGCAGTGTCCCGTGAACGCAGCAGTCATGGTTTTGACGTTCAATCTGCTTAAGTTCAGCTAGGATTCAGTTCTGATTTTGGATGGTGATGTAGTCACCGCCCTGAAATGTCTCATTCGTGGGCATCCTGACCAGAAATCCAAGGATTTCATAACCATCCATCTCTTAATCGAGTGTTTTGCCACCTCTCTCGGAATTCCAAGAGTCGGTTCTGGCCCCTCCGTAACTGTGTTGGCCGTCACCCTGGCCAGGGAATCGGCAACTTCGTTTCCCTTTATGCCAGCGTGGCCAGGTACCCATATGAGAGTGACCCTGTTTGCCTTCCCCAGACCGGATAATGTTTTCCTACAGTTTTTTACGACGAGAGATTGGTATCTGCTGGTCGCCAGCGAGCACAACGCCGCTTGGCTGTCGGAGGAGATTTTAATTGATTTGCCTACCTACCCAGTTCCTCTTGAAGATTTCTTCACCCTACTTTATACACATGATTTCAATAAAAGTGTTAAACTGCGGTGCTGGTTTTATTTTTGGTTATTTGTACAGTATTACATTAAATTGCTTTTGTTTCATTTTTGTGGGGGCCCCTTTTTGGTGAAGGCCCCTTTTGGTGGGGGCCCCTGGGCCGCAGCCCAGTCTACCCTCCCTTAAATCCGGCGCTGGTTAGAACATTGGTAGAATAAAAACCAATTGTGGGTTGATAAGTTAACGTCAAATCAACAAACCGGATGTCCTAAAATATAGTTTAGTATTGTAGATTTCTTATTTTAACCAAATAGACAGAAATATGTCGGAATTTAGGACAGTGTCTGAATTTGGGACGTTTACTTAAACAACAAAAGTATATGTGTGTTAAAGTTACCGACTAGTGTTACCAACCAGTGTCATCATCATTTGTCGATGCCCCAAATCCAGGACAATACCGCTTACCGCATGGACATACAGCTTGTATCTTTGTTGTGACCATCTGTGCGCTTATGTATGGACTTTACATCCATCGTAAAGTACCAAATATGATACATACAGAAATCATTGTTGTCATAATTGTAAATTGATTTGACAACTTTTGCTACTCTCTCATAGATGGCGTTTTACATGGCTTTGAATTGTATGTATAATCATACTTGGTGCTTAAAGTCATCACAATACAAAACGTCTAATTTTTGTTCTGGTAATTTTTGCAGCCAACGTCCATGGAAGTCTAAAGAAGAGAGTGGCACCATTGCCCCCCTCGGGGGGCATGGGAGGATCGTCAATGTACGGGACTCTTCCCAGCAGCCATAGCCGTACCCCATCGGACCCTGTAGCTGCTGGCTATCATACTCTTAACCATACTCATAAACGTTCTCCTAGTTCAGACTCAGGGTCTGGTGCAAGATCTGTGATACACATGGGCGGTAGTTTTCTTTTTTTTTTTGTGTGGAGCACAGTTTTTATTGTCTTTTTATGAATTTTTAGGTAAACTAGTCATACCTCACGATGTAAAAACCGCGGAGAAGATAGCGTACGTTAAGAGACCGCAGAATCCCCCCCCTCCAGCCCCCAGTCCGAGGCTGTCTAATGGGAGATCAACTGAAAGTATTTCGTCGTTAAACTCCGAGATGGATTCGGTTCATAACCCTGTTCCGCCCCCTCGAAGGGTAAGTATCGGACAATTTCTTTTATTTTACGATGGAAGGGCGAGATTACTAACACGTCGTAAGATTTCATGTTAGATATATATTTGCAGAGGAGACTCAAAAATCGCTTGCCGAGTTTCTCTGGGGAGAATGCCATGGTAAATGACGTGTCGACTTTGTGCATGCCTTGTTTTAATGACTAATCACTAATGCATGTCGTTAACGAGACGTGTGTCTTTTGTTTCCTTGTTTGTTGTTCTCGGAATTTAATGAGAAGAAGATATTTGCTTGATGCATAAAAAAAGGGCTATTGCTATGATCGGTTTAATAATAATAATAATCTTTCTAAATGTGTTCTTAAACATTTGTCTGATGTATTAAAATAGTTAATGCTATATGTAACTGTTCCATTAGAAGTTGTATCAAATTGCCCAATTCGTCTAAAAGTATAACTGTACATAGAATTCCGCCGAAGTTGCTAGATAATACAGCTGGCTAGTGAACCTGGCGTATTATCAAACAGTCATTGGTTCCGATTAATATAGTCTGCCGAAGTCGCTAGATACTACAGCTGGCTATAAAACTTGTCGAATCATTATTGCGACGTCACGTACATCACCAAAGTACCGAAGACGTAGTGTTATACTATGGGTGCGGTTGAGGCATGCATTGTTTAAATAGATATGTGCATTAAAATAAATACTTTGAACATTAAAATATTAAATATTGTGCATTGAATAAATGTACATGTTACATACAAAATTACATATTGTGCCCTAGAATGGATAACTTGTGCATTAAAATAATACATATTGAGCATATGAATATGTTACTCAATTATTTTCGACTTATGACGTCATCGACACATTTTTAATAGCAACCCCATATTTTGTGTACTGATAATAATAGATATGTACTTGTTTAAAAGATATTTTCGAGAAGAAGTTGAAAATTAAGGTAGTATTGATAAGTTATTTGTTTACGGAATGCGCATAGGCGTTTTCAATTGATTTATTTGCGCTGAATACGAATCTGAGCTTGAAAGTTGCATATCAAGTCAGATTATTGCGCTTTTTTATATTTCTTGTCGAGATCATTAATCGCTGTTTAATATTCGAGTTGGTTACAAAATTTTTCCGTCGATCGTATCCTTCTAGCGTCGTCTACATAGACTTTTCTTCGCCGATATCTTTAGGTTATATGACAATTTATGTAACTTGACACTGACAGTTCTATAGAGGGCGGTGTGTTGTGATTGGAAGGTTTCATTTCACATATGTTCGATTGGCCAATCAAACGACGTCATTATGTCGTGTGATTGGCTATAACAAATCAAATCGTGCTTTAATGAGTTGTTTAATAAACGATTTCCTATTCAGTAAACTGACTCATAAAACAACGATCGACGGAAATAGTTATTTAACCAACAAGTATACTAAAAACAGCGATTAATGATCGAGACTGTTTAACGCGCTAGCGAAGCGAGCGCGTTAATTGTCGAGATCATTAATCGCTGTTTAATATTCGAGTTGGTTACAAAATTTTTCCGTCGATCGTATTCTTCTAGCGCCGTCTACATAGATTTTTCTTCGCCGATGTCTTTTTAGGTTATATGACCATTTATGTAATTTGACACTGACAGTTCTAGAGAGCGGTATGTTTTGATTGGAAGGTTTCATTTCACATATGTTCGATTGGCCAATCAAACGACGCCATTGCGTCTTCTGATTGGCTATAACAAATCATGCATTAATAGAAATCGTGCATTAATAGAGTTGTTTAATAAACGATTTCCTATTCACTAAACTGACTCATAAATAACCGATCGACGGAAAAATATATAAATGCACAATTAATTATCCTGATGTACATTTATCTAAATTTATTTCATATTTATTTTTTTAATGCACATGCTATTTCTGCAGATATTTTCTGCAAATATTTTTTGTATTGGACAAATATTTTTGGTATTGGTCAAATATTTTATCAAATGCTTATAATAAATGCACGTTTTATTTTATTTATTGCGCATATAATTAGTACTGTTATACTACAGTGATATCAAAAATTACCTTGGTCCAGGGTGGTCATGGATTTTATAATCATTGTCGTAGCTCCCAACGTACATTTATGTCAATCATTTTTTGAGGTTCAAAATCTGTGAAATCAAAGTGCTGAAACCATTGACGATGTCACTGTAGCTTGACAACGACAGAAGTATTTCAAAAGAATGATTTAAGCTAAGACAACCGTTTTACATTCCATGACAACCCTTGACCAAGAAAATTTTTGATATCACGGTATTTCTATATATGTCTATATAAAGTTGTTTTACCAGCAGGATGTAGTTGAACAAGTGGATATCAATTTTAATGGAACAGTTCCATATTAAATTAAATCGATTAACACATAGAATTTAACATTATTTCTTAATTTCTAACATCAATTTTCTGTAGGCTTCAGATTCTCCACCGCGGAAGCTGACATCTAGTCCTATATCAGTGGGTTCTCTCTCGTCGCCAAGGTCCATACCAGGTCGACTGTCATATACGCCTAATGGGAGTTCTTTGCGAAGATGCCGGGCACTTTACGATTGCCAAGCAGATAATGACGACGAGTTATCTTTTAAAGAAGGGGAGGTTATACTAGTTACTAACGAACACACGGATGATGATAATTGGATGGAAGGAGTCGTGGAAAATGATCCGGATCGTAAAGGAATGTTTCCGATCAGTTTCGTCCACATGCTGCAGGATTAGTTTGTCGTATTTAGCCGCATTTTGTTTTGTTTAATATTTACTAGTCAGTTTATGATTTACGAAGGCATTTCGTTTCATTTTGCGTTCGTTTTGCATTTGTTTTTATTTTATTTTTTCTTCCGAGAGGCGGACTGTGTTTTTTCCGATGATGTTAAAAAATATTTAATAGTAATATTATTGTGATTGTTCAATGTCAGATGCTGTCGACTCAGTCCAACTGTTCCTCGAATGTTGCTATTCGACTGAAGACTTTACCTACGTAGTTGAGTTTCTAATATCAGCGCGCATGTTTGTGTATACGTTTTATTTTCGTTTTTTTGTAGATATTAATTACGTCGTCTGATTTTACGTCTTAGGTCGGTAACCAAAGAGATATATTATTCGATTCCTTTCGATATTTATTTTTCGATTATGATGATTTTTTTCCAAATAGTAATTTTAATTTCTAGGCTTTGTTTAGTTGTAACCTATTTTAACCATTCGTCGTACTCTATTTGAATGTATATATTCTTTTAGCAATAAATGTAGTATTTATTTTTACCAGATCTATATTTTACTAAGCTTCGCTAAGCATAATGCGTACATTCTTTTTTCGAGCAGTATTTTTCGTTTTCAGTATTTTTCGTTTTGTTCCGAGACATTCATGCACAAACATGCTCGATAATCGATAACAAGGGAAATAAAGATTTAAGAGTATGAAGATTTAATATAAATTATAGCTTTTGATGTATGTTAAATAATATACATATATTTAATGTAATAACAATTGTCAAAATGTATTGTAGATATATTGCAAAAAAAGTATTGAATACAATTTTATTAATTACTTAGTAGATTTTCATTGACCTCTCGAATAACCCAGACAAATCCTCCTCAGACTGCTCTCTTGGTGCCATTTTGGTTATACGTTCCTAAAATTAAGTGTATTAAATATTGTAAATAGATGGAGCCACAAAAAATCTAATCAATCCTTACTTGAGGTAAAGTTCCTTTAACCAAATCCGGAATATCATCTGTGGCAAAACCCAAAGCCTCCAAACCATTCTCAATTTTCATTTTATCCATATATTTCCTCATAACATCGGACAAAATATTTCCAGCGTCGGAACGTTTAGCATTCGACACATCAGCTCCTAGAATTCCAGCAGCCTCCAAGTGCTTTTCAGGACAGGAAGCGCCTGTAAAATTAAAAACAGCTGGCGATGTCATCACGACAGACAGACCATGCGGTATAATAGGATGGTCATCACTAAAAAGTAGATAAAACAAATTTAAATAGAAAATAAATAATAAAAGAAGAATTTCTTACTTGTAACCCTTAGGTATAAAACTTCGAACTAGACCTGATATTGGATAGGATAACCCATGGCATAGATGGACACCAGCATTACCAAAACCCACACCAGCCATCGTAGCAGCTAGGTGCATGTTTGATCTAGCTTCTATATCATCTGGATTGAAAACAGCTCTAAAACATATCTTTTTAAATTTAGAATTAATATTTTACAAAGAAAAATCAAACCTTTCGAAATACTTAGCTATCACATTTAAGGCATATCTAGCCCAAACATCCGAGATGGGATTTTGACCTTGATATGGTGGTCGGAACTTGGGGTCAGTGGGACATGGTGTTCGTTCATTGTATGGAATAGCAGTAAAAGATTCTAAGGCATGACAAAACACGTCGAAGCCACTATAAGCGCTAACTCTTTCAGGTAAAGATAACGTGTGTAATGGGTCTATAATTCCCAAAATTGGGCGTAAACTCGGGCTGGAAATTCCAGTTTTAGCTTTCAGCTTCTTGAAGTCAAATATAATAATGCCTGTAGACTCGGAACCAGTTCCAGAAGTAGTTGGAACTGAAATTGGTAGCTGAGATGATCCGTTTTATATTTTTGACTAAACTTACTGGCTATGAGAGGTTTTAATTTTGCTGTAACCGGTTTGCCATTTCCTATTGGTATGTTAACATAATCCAAAAACTCTGCTTCTGGATCGGAAGCGTACAGATTTGCAGCTTTGCATGTATCAATTACTGACCCACCTCCTACAGCCAAATACGAGTCAAAGTTTTTACTTTTTGCGAAGGTTATAGCCTCTTGTAAGCTAAAATTTTGAGGATACAAAAGTTATTACGCAGGTCGGTCACGCGTTCGTAACAATTGGATGTGTGAATTATCCTTTACAGGACGTTACCGAAATTCATAGGTGCGAATCACGACTTGAACGTCAAGGTCACAAGAATAAAAGGGAAAGTTATTTTTGTCCCATAATAAGCCATAATTATTCTTCAAATAATCGTTTCATAGAAATTCTGTCACAGTATTCCTGTATGACGCTATTATTTATAGAAAATATCGTAGATAGCTTAGTTATTATGATGTATAGTAAAAATATTTAGGTATATAGTGCTCAAAAGATTTGTTATTGCATTGCCGCTAGCTAATAGTTTAGCTTGAAACGTAAATAATTTACGTTAAATTAATTGAATAGTTCGAATTGATGGGAAATTACGCTATTGACGGCAACAGTTGCAAGATTATGCAAAATTATGCTATTGGCGTGCAAAATTATGCTATTGGAGTTAGTTAGTAACAGTTGTTATTCCCCATTTGAAGAAGAATTTCCGTTACTCATGCGATGGTTTTTCGAAAATTCCAAATCTGGAAATGCCAAATATATTGTGCATAAATTCTATTTATAAATTTGGGTGCGTTCGTAAATTAAGGCGTACCTAGCGTCAGTAGGTTCGACACGTACGTTGTCAAAAACCTCGTACGTAACCCCACTTTTAGCAAGCGAATCCAGCGTAACTTTTAAAGGCCGCAAGTTGATTAAGTTTTTATCGGTAACAACGCAGACATATTTAGCATTCCTGTTGACTAAATCCATTCCGATCTCCTTCGTAACTCCAGGTCCATAACGAAAAGTTGACGAAGTCACCTACAAAATTTCGCTAATTTGAACTAAGCGCGCGAAATGATCTAAAACAGGAGTCCCCAAACTGAACAACATAATTAATTTACAAATAACAATTACATAAAGCATTTCGTAATTTAAAATAAAGTTACTATGTTTTGTTATTTGTAGATCACCAAGAATAATGGGAATTAAAAATTCATACTTCGAAGGCGTATTCCTTGGTCGGTAATGCAGTTGGCATTGCGCTTAGGGAATTGTGCAGTCTGGAATGCGCTGGACATTTGCACCTAAAAGCAATTCGCTTTGTTGATATCTATTAACAGCATACGGCGCTTATCACTAAAAATAGATTACTCACGACGCACTCGTTATTGTTTGAAGTAAATCTACGATTCTTTTTCTGGCGACCATGTTGATACATCGACTATACAGATCTAACTGTTGTTCTGGCGCTTGCTGTTTTTATAAATCGGTCAAAGTTCGGCCAGACTTGAAGTTATTAGCATTAGATAGTATCGCCATTTTGACATAGATTAGGCTTATTATTTATTTGTGTAAAATTATTATCAAGTAGGGTTAAAAATGTAGACTCGCACAATGAGAATTGCTATTATCTCTTATTTGTTGGGTACATCTTATCTTCTCTTTGTTTAAGGCATTTGGTTTTCGATTTAAAATGTTCTTTGTGCATTTGGATCGTTCAGAAAATATCAAAACATGTATGCTTATAAACGTATCATGTATTTATTTATCATGCTATTGTTAATTGATCTACAAAAAAAATTGGCAGGTTAATAAAACAGATCGGTCACGTATTGGTGATATCATCTGGGTTTTGCTATTATTCAGCGATAAGGATGGTGATAATGGCGGATACACAACAGATAAAAAGACGATAAATAAATTTAAACATTTATTTATTATTTTTGGAATGTTTACAAATGAGTTAAATACTAAATAACTAAAACGTACGTTTTCGTTAAGTAAACTTAAGACTATCACTTTTTATATTATTAAATACTTAATAATTAACACCAATGATATATTAATATTATTATTAATTAATTATTATTATCAGTACTACGTTTCATCACTGTTACAATAGATTACAATAGATAATAGCATAATAACATGTTAGAAATGACTATAGATTTTGCGTTTGGTGTCTATCGACGCCGTTAATGATTATTGAGCCTGGCCTAGGTAATTCTTCAGTGAGTGGTTTGTAGACAAATCCGCCATTACCTTTCTGCCATGTAAGGTTGATGTTCCTGGGCAGATTTCCTCGTTTCCTTAAAACGCAAAGGATGATGTTCGACACTAAGAGCAACACAAGCAAAGCAGTGAAGATGAATACAAGCAATGGCCAGAGGAAGCTGTATTTAGTACGGTAGATGCTTTCAGTGAAGACCTCATCATTGCTACTGGAGAAATGGTATTCGTCAATATCAATTTCAGGAGGGATGGCAAGTCCATCATCAAGCTCTTCATCGTCGTCTTCGTCATCTTCATCATCCTCATCATCTTCATCATCATATGCTTCAGCAATATCATCATCAAAGGCATCATCGTCTTCAGTACACAAATTCTTCCAGAATCTTTCTAATTCCACTTTCTCATGGAGGACAGACTCTTGGTACTCACTGTGTGTTCCCCAAGAAGATGGTTCTACACTGTTCTTATTCAACCACCTAATGGCATCGTCCAATTCAGCTGAGCAATTGAAGCTGTTGTTGTTCAGATTGAGGACTTTAAGGTTTGGCGTTACTTCCAGTTCAGCTTTGGTCATCACTTCCAACCGATTATCAGCTAAATTCATAACTTCAACTGAGAACAGATGTCCTAAGGCTGGCTTCCAAATCTTCTTCAAGTTGTTGTTGCTGATGTCCAAAGATCTCAAACCTTTGTTATTGGAGAATAGAGATGGGTCCAAATAGGCTAGGTTGTTCCCAGCTAGGTTCAGGTTGGTCAAAAGAGTGATGTTTTGGAAGGTATCCAAGGTAAGGCTGGTGATCATGTTATAAGAGATGTCTAAAGTATGCAAGCGGCTCTTGACTTTGTCGATCACTTTAGGGTTGAATTTCTGGAGACGATTTCCAGCTAAACTGAGGATGATTAACCCAGGCATGTTCTCAAAGGTATTTTCTTCGATATTCTCCAAACCACAATCGTTGCATGAAAAGTAATACGTCGCGAATGTTTCTTTGTTGGTGAATTTCGGCAAAATCTCGAATTCGTTGGAATCTAAGTAGATCTTTTGCAGTCTGGTATTGTTTGCAAAGATGTCACTTGGGAGGGTCTTCAATTGGTTGCTTGAAAGGTCTAAGTACTCCAAATCAGGCATGCTGCCAAAGGTAGCACTGTTAAATTCGCGGATGTTATTGTTACTCAAATCCAAGTACCCCAATTCAGGGAAATCTCCTCCTTTGAACTCCTTCAAGTTGCAGTTTTTCAGAACAAGCTTCTCGATGAGGGATAATTCTGTAGCGTTCAGTTTGGCAATGGGGTTACCACTAAGGTCTAAAGCCGCCAACTCAATGTTTTCTTTGAAGATGCCAGTCGGAAGCGCCGTGATTCTATTGTTTGTCAAGTTCAGATCTTCCAAATAATACAAACTCAGGAATGCTTTTGGATCAATCTTCTCGATTTCATTGTTCGCTAGGTTGACGTCAGTCAATTCAGGGAGGTTAATGAAGGTATTCTCAGTGATCTCCGTGAGTTTGCATTGCGAAAGCTTCAGGATTTGGATGGATTCTGACTTTAGGGAGTTGAAGCCTTTCAATTCGCAGGTGTCAATGTTCAAAACCTGGAGGTAAGGTGCCAAAACGAAACTTTCCGGGGTAAGCACTGGAAGAGTTGAGTTGGTGAAAGACAGCTGGCTCAGGTGGTCGAAATCTTTGAAGGCAGCTGGGTCGATGTGTTCGATGGTGACATTCTCGAAGGCCAAGACCTCCAGGTGCGATAAGTTAAAGCTGCTGAACGCGCCGCTCTGGATTTTGATGGGTTTTGCTACATTTCTCAGCTTCAATTTGAGGATTTCTTTGCCGAAAGGTGCAAAATCCCACGAGTCACAGGTTGCAGTATTCGTGGTACACTTGCACGTCTCCGGGCATAACCGTTCGGCCCCATACTGGGAAACGAACGTGATGATCAGGAATAATATCGATAGACGCATATCTGGAACAAAAACTTGATTGAGTGAAGCTGCTAGAACTATGGGTGTTGTTATATATGTGTGGTGTGTTAGATAAGTAAGTAAGCGCCTTTGTTATCTATGAGGAATTGGTAAATAATGTTCGTTGGAAAAATTCGGTGTGTTTAATACCGTTTGGTGCAGGCCGACCTTCACATCTTAAGTGATATGTGCGCAGATACATGCACAGGAGAAAACTAACTAAATCGCGCTTTGTTTTGCTAGGAACTTAGGTGTAGTAGCTAGGAGACTTACCTGTTGCGGTCGGCGATAAGTTTGGGTAAGTACTAAGCCTGGAGGAGCAAAATTGCTCGGATTGTCAACCACAAAGATAACGCACCACTTTGTTTAGTCAGTCGCACTCATACACACGAATACCTGTTGAGAATGAACAGGTGACTCGATGGGAACTCCCCCACTTACTCCATAGATGGAGCCACGCGGTGGCGAGCTAGCACGACGGCAAAATCGTCGATTTATTTTGACCGATTTGAAATTGAGTCGCGGGCTCTGCCTGTTGTCACTGCGATTCTATGCAAGCGGTAGCGAACCCCACTCTCACTTTTATATAATTTGAACTACATGCTGGTCTGTTGTCTGGTTTGTATACCCGACTCAGTTCAATGCATGCCAGTGGCTAAATACAAACCGGGGTGGTCAACTGACTGGTAGAACTATTACCTGCTCTCCCTATTAACATTCCTTACCCTACCTGTCTTTTCTTTAGTTCCTACTTCCTGTACCTTATTTCTTTTTCTCTCGATTTTTTATTATTTCGCGCCGTTCTTGAACCTTGGCACCCGGAGGTCAACATCGCGCGATATTATAATATTTATCATTATTTATTAACTCTCAATTTCAATTTTGGTGTTTCATTCCAAGTTAGTGCTACAGAATTTACACCAACACATCACGCCACAGGCTTGTACACCGGCACACAGGTTAGTATTATTTTTATTTATAACTATTATATTAAAACTCCGGATTGGATTATTCTCAAATTGTTTGGTTTTAAATCGTAAAGTTCAATCAATAGATTAGAGTATTTGTTCGGGGATCTTAGACCCAGTAATTTCTATGGAATTTTAGTTACAAAAATCCAAACTGTCATCAGTTTATTTTGAATGTCGATAAGAGTTTTCTGCAAACAATAATTAATACTTTCTTCGAAAATCGTTTTACCGCAGGTTCTGGTAATAGATCTTTAAGTTATATTTGTATAGTGAGTGTGTTTTGTGTTTAAAGTGCATTTTAAATACATATTTGCGTTTTTAGTTAGACATCCTTGTTTAAAATATTGTATGTACACAATATTTAAATGCAAATTGTGATTATCAGTTAGTTTGACTTGACAATTAATAATGTATCAAATCAAAAAAGAGAATTAGAGAGACTAAAGCATTGGTCAAAAGAAGATTTAATTTGTTGAATAGCGTATGACAGGATGTGTAAACTCCGCAAAGTTCTCGTGTGCATTTTAAGGTCCGCTACAAACGAGTTATTTTCGAAATTTGCAAGAACACCGTTACGAAAGCTGCTACCTCGGCGGTCTTGTTTTGTTCTTTTATGTTGAATCATACGACACCGAGTCGGCCAATAATATCGACCTAGAAAGCATGTCTTCTGCGTTCGCACACACAGAGCAAATGGATCTACCGCGGGTAAACCATGGGTAAACTCGTGCTTTGCTGATAACCGGTGTGGTTGGTGTATGTAGAGTGCGCTTGTGTGCCACCGAACGAAATTTTAGATGAACACCTTATCTCCTACCTCTCGATAGGACAGTTTAGATGCCAACTCAGTCAGTGGCCGACTCGCCTTCAAACCGTATCGCCTGATAAGCTATTGGTGAGTTACATAATCAATCAGCATAACTAGAAGATCCTCAAACTGAATTCGCGCGTGTGTCCCTACGCGGAAATACGACATTAGCGCGCACTTAACTTCTTTTAAACTGACACAGGTCACTTATGTTGCCAGTTGACATTGGGCCTTCATAATCCGATAATAATCCCTCTTTTTATTTTCAGCCCATCAAAGATGCGGGCAGCAATCTACCTCCTACCTCTTCTCATCTCGACGACTTTAGCAGCACCGCAGGAAAGATGCCCAGACGGCTGCAAATGTACCATAACCCCAACGTCAGAGTACATGGCCCGTTGTACATCACTCGAATCAATCGACTTTAAAAAGCATCCAAGCATAACGGCTCTAGACCTCTCAAACCTAAACATCGAAGCCCTACCGCCAAAACTACGAAAGATGAAGGGTCTCCGGGAGTTGGATCTTTCTGGGAACCAATTCACCACCTTGAAAAACTTCCCAAAGCTCAATAAGCTCACTCATCTATCGTTACGCGACAATCAACTGACGATATTCGACGCCAAAAACTTGCCAAACTCCATCGTAGATTTAGATCTATCCCATAACCAGATCACCCACTTCATGGGCTTGACCAAACTACCGAAATTGAAGACGCTGCGTTTGGAAGGAAACGCCATCGAGTGCGATTGTCCCTTTGCTTCGCATATAGAAATTATCCTCAATAAATTCGAAGTGACTTTGGAAGATTTACCTAAGTGTTCGTCACCATCCAATTTGCAAGGTGTTCTTGTTTCTCGTGTGTATTGTGTGAACGGAGCAGTGCTTTTCGATGAAGACACGCTTAACGACGAACCAATCGAGGATGAATACATGCCATCAAAGGTGGATTCAAGTACTGAGAGCGAAGATGAAGGCAGCGGTTCTGGGGATGGAGATTTCATCGTGCCAAGCGACCCAGACGTCCCAAACTGCTTTTATAATTGCTCAACTGCAGCCCCCATATCGGAAGACGAGTCCCTACCACGCGCTGACATCGGGAAAGAGATAGTCGACGTTTTTCGGGGCACCACAACTCAAAAAGACGAAGAAGAACCACCCATGGGAGACCCGGTCGATGATACACCCTCTAGAGACCCAGTGGATGAAACAGTTGTCATCAGTACATCAGTTAGAAAAGTCTCAGCCACACCAGGAAAGGAAGTACCACCTCAAGAAGGGTCTGAGAAGGAATCACCACGAGCTGCTGTGCCAGCGGGTCTACCCACGCAATCAGAGCCCAAAAAAAGTAATGCCACAACTTATATAATCGTTGGGGCGTTATTAGTAGTCATGGTTGCCTTGATTGCGTATGTTGTAATTAAAAAGAAGAAGAACCAAGGACCTCAAGGTGAGATCCTTGATAAAGTTCCACCGGTTGAAATGAAACCGTTGATGTCGAAGCCGAATGGTAATGATGCCACAACGCTTGCTGAGAGAACGCCTTTGATGAATGGCCAGAATGGTCATACTGAGAATGGAGACGCTGTAAAACAGGCTGATATGCCTGAGAATCAGGTTGAGGTTAGGCCAAAAGCTGATGATGATGGCGGCGTTATACCAGAGAGGGTAACAATCACAGCTAAAGAATTATCATCGCCAAAGAGTCCAGTTTTAGTCCAAAGGAGGTTAGAAGACGACGGGAGAATAGTTGATCACATCGTAGATCCCGGAAAATCGTAATTTATGGTATAACATTTAAAGAAAGAGAAAAGTAATAACCTCAGTATTCATTTTACCCATAATGTCATATGTGATACATTTTAACTTATATAGACTGTACAGATAACGCCTTTATATTATGTGTATGAAGAATGAGAATATAAAATATTTACTTACTTTTATAATAGTGTATAAGTTTGTTTAGAATGTACACAAAATGTTTGTTGCCAAAGTAGACTGCGTTATCTCCCTATTATTTTCCCCCAACCTAACTAAGCCTTTGTCGGACAATTGCGAAATGTTGTATGTATATGTTATATGTTTTCTATTCGATCTAGCACGCTTATTTTCGCTGCATGTATGTACATATACGGTAAAAAAAGTCGAGGGAAAAGTCCCATTGATACGAACAAGACGAGCTACTAGTTATTTTATTTTTTTATTCGTTCATAGTTTATTGTGTTATGAATAATTAGACGTTATAATAAATAAATTATATAAATTATCAACTTGTTTATCTTACCCTTCGAAGAAACTTCATATCTCAACTTCATAAAAACCGATATGATGAAACTGTGGATTTTTCATAATCGCTTAATTATTTTTTTGCTCTGGAACTTCGAAGAAATTAATCTGGGGATATTAGTTACATAAACGTTGGGGAATTATAAAATCACTTCAATTTTGCCTAGATTAGACGACTTAGAGAGAGATTATAAGTGTAAAGAAAGGTAAGTACATACTTCTATTGCATAACGTGGCTTATTTCGTTTATAAATAACAAGATACGTGCTTTTTTTGTTCCGGCCGTATCTCGCCGTATAACAATGTAAAAGTTAGTCCACTTTCAAAGGAAAGTTGCACACCACACCAGTCTTATACAGTGTGTAAGTTAAAGTAACGGATAAAGTCAATAACTTCAACATTAATATTTGTGATAGGGCAAAAAGCATTCTTGAGAAAATTAATCAAGAAAAACGGAGTGAGCCCGTGTTCAGCGCAAAAAAATCATCAACAACTAACCGCAGCTCAAAAATTGATGCAATAATTACCATTTTTGATTACTAGACTATCATTCATCTTTGAAGGACTTTGACGATGACACATATGTGTCACTGGCATTGATATTCGTGACAATCATTTCTTGGACAGAGTACACAGCATATAGGTTCATATTCTATCGTCATTCAGCTTGATCTTTGTACATAAGTGCTTGTTGAATCTGCGTCGTACATACGTCATAATCCCAACGATATATCCGATCTTATAGAATCAAAATACAAACTATTAAATCCTAAATAGTTTTTTGTGAGTGTGTACTAATTTAGCATTACTGCGTTTTAATACTAGTTTGATTCAAGTGCATTATCATTATCATTTCTATAGAATAGAATAGAATAGTATAACATATACATTGTGTAGAGTTTCAAGAAACACGTTTCTTAAAATACAATTTGGTTGGAAAGTACTGATGATTTAGCCGTTATTTTTTTTGCAACTCAATATTATCTTATCTCTTCTATTTTTATACGACTTACATCAGAGTTACTGATAAAAGTTCAAATATATTACAAAAAGCAGATTAAATCGATGTACCTGAAGGTAACTGAAAGTAAAATAAAAAAAACGTTATCCGTTGAGCGACACAATTCAAGGAACGCTTGGTGCAAATTTTGCTAAATTTTTCAGAAGCTTTTCTAGAATTTAAACATTTTGAAAGATGCGTGACAATCTTGATACATTTCTTTACAATTTTCCAAAAAAATAATGAAAATAGATGATATATTACCAAAGTTATACAACGTCAAAGTTTAGCAAAATATATTTAAGCGTTTCTTCAATTGTGCCGGTCAGTGTATAACAGCAGTTTGCGGTTATTATTAGTTCTACGTTGACATTCTGTACCTTTGGTAACCTTGACAGCTTGGATCTTTTATAGTATTTCTTATTAAATTAGTTTACTGACGCGTTAGTGTTAACGTTAGCAAATTTAACTACGTTTAATTGCCATATCCAATGTCAAACGCTATAAATTATCATCTTTATCATCTGTACATTGTATCTAACGTTTTTGTTACTCCTGTCAGACAGTCTTGGACCATTTTTGAAGATATTACCCATAAAAAGTGATAAAAAGGCTTCCTGAACAGTCTTATTTTGTAACACCCTGTATAGTCATCAACAAGTAAAATTCGTCTAGACTAGAGAAAAATGATAATGGCATCCTGGAATGAATAAGAGATTCATCTGATTAGTGAAAGGATGTTGGCTATGCTGACAATCTGGATGGTTTGTCTGCATGATTTCCACATTTTGTACATATATGTATTTATGTACTTATGTACGTTCTATATTACATTATACGGATTTGAAAAGTACCGAATTATTAGGAACAATTTTACTATAAGGAAAGTTTGAAAATTTTCTATTTGCATAGTAGGTCTATAGACTTTGGTTTAAACAAGTTTATGACTTATGTCAACAATATACGCAAATGCAAAACAGCTATGTTACTCTTGTTATCATTCTCTACTGCAGTGTTTCCCAAAGTGTGGTACGCGTACCCCTGGGGGTACGGGAAGAGTTCGGTGGGGGTACGCGCTGAGTCTAGCGTCTAGCGACCGAAATTGTACACTAGTACTTGATACAGAGTTCTGTAATTGTGGAAGCACGGTCGGTATTTGAGTCGGTATATCCTTTTGCAGAAATCGTGTCAAATCATGTTCAAACGCAAACAGAGAATGATGAAAAGTTAGTATATAGTCGTGCGGTGAACAAGCAATAAGCAACGGCAGTATAGTGTTGTGTTGACTAGTACAGAGGACGTACGTCTACTACTTAAACTTTAAAGTATTACGAATAATAGGAAAGGTTTGTTATTTGCTTTAGTAAGCCTCATTGATTTTGATTAATCATACTAAATATAATTTTTATCCCTAAAGTTCAAGATTATGGATCGCTGGTTGAAATCTGGGACTCTTAAAACGAAAAAAAGCATTGATTGTAGTAGCAATCATCAGGCAGAAAACAATAATATTAACGAAGATGAACCACCTTCAATTTTGAAAGAACCTGTTAAGAAAAAATCAAAGAAAACTCGTAAGTACGACAAAAAATACCTAGAATTTGGATTCTCATGGACTGGAGATGAAACAGAGCCTATTCCACTTTGCGTCATTTGTTCTGAAAATCTAACAAATGAAAGTATGAAACCATCCAACTTAAAGCGCCATTTTGAGACAAACCACAATCAGTACATAGATAAACCAATCGGTTTTTTTGAAAGTAAGCTTAAGGATTTAAATCAGTCTCGAAAAGTAATGCAGGTTTTGACAGGAGGTGACAATCAAAAAGCCCTAGAAGCTTCGTATCGTGTATCACTTTTAATTGCGAAATGCAGTGCAGCGGAGACGATTGGCGAAACTTTAATCAAGCCTGCAGCCAAGACAATGGCAGAAGTAATGATAGGAGATAAAGCAAAACAAACTTTTGACCGTATTCCCCTCTCAAATAATACAGTTCATCGACGAATCATTAATATGTCTAATAATGTAAAACAGAGGTTATTATCTGATATTTCTCAAAGTCGATATTATGCATTACAAGCCGATGAGTCCACTGATATTGCGAATTTTGCAAACCTCATGGTGTTTGTTAGATACGAAAAAGATCAAGAAGTTCATGACGACTTTTTATTTTGCCAGCTTTTATCAGGCCATACAACAGGAGAAGATATCTTTAATGTTATGAATAAATTTATGCAAGAGAACAAAATTGATTGGAATAGATGTGTTGGAATAAGCACAGATGGAGCAAAAAGTATGATCGGAACTAAAAAAGGACTCATTGCAAGAATTCAGATCGTTGCCCCAAATGTCATATCCACACATTGTTGCATACACCGAGAGGCTTTGGAAATACGTAAGATGCCTGCTGATCTACAGAAAGTTCTTGATGAAAGCATAAAAATAATTAATTACATTAAAGGCCGTCCTTTGAATGCACGACTTTTTTCGCAAATGTGTGAAGAAATGGAAAGTACTCATACTCAGCTTCTTTTTCATACTGATGTTCGTTGGCTATCCCGAGGGAAAGTTCTAAACCGATTGTTTGAACTTAGAGATGAACTTCAAGTTTTTCTTAATGATCGATTTGAGCTGAGAAACTGTTTACATGATTGGAAATGGCTCTGTAAATTGGCGTACTTGGCAGATATATTCTCTGTTTTAAATTGTCTCAACTTATCACTACAACGCAAAGAAATTTCATTATTTCACGTGCATGATAAAGTGAACGCTACCATGGCAAAATTAAATTTGTGGGAAAAGAGAGTTGGTAATGGAGAAGTGGACTCGTTTCCCTCTCTTCATGAGTTTATAACAAGTTCGGCTGGTAAAATTGATGGTGATGTATAACACAGCATTTAGAGAATTTACAAGTGGGCCTGAAAAACTATTTTCCTGAGTTAAACAAAAATATTGAATGGATAAGATATCCGTTCAATATTAATTCAATATCTATGCCAGTGGGTTTATCAGATGTGGAAGAAGAGCAATTGTTGGAATTAGCTTCAGACGGATTCTTAAAAAATAAACATAAGGAGTGTACTTTAACATCATTCTGGTTGCAAATACAACATGTGTATCCAGTATTAACAGAGAAAGCCCTGAAGCACATCTTGCCTTTTCCAACTTCATATCTATGTGAAGTTGCTTTTTCAGCATTTGTAGACATTAAGTCAAAAAAAAGGAACAGGCTTTTGAATGTGGAACCACATCTCAGATTAAAATTAACAACCAGGGAACCAAATTATGAAGAACTGTCGTCTCAACATAAACAATTTCATCCTTCTCATTAAGTATAATGAATATTATTTATAATATAACATTTATGTATTTTATTTATATTTTATTATGAATTAGTTTTATTTATCGTTCACTATTATTTTGTTTATGTACTAAAAATGAAAAAAATAAATATTTTTTTTGTTATTAAAGGATATGAAATTATTTTTTTTAACGCGGGGTACTCAGTGTTACGAAAATTATAGAAGGGGTACACAGATGTCGAAAGTTTGGGAAACACTGCTCTACTGCAATCGTTTATTTGCATTGCCAAACTGATAACACTCTTGTCTTTTATCATTTGATACTATACTGTAATATTAGGTATAAAATTTGCAGTATAAATATAGACTGTGGACAAATGGGATATTAAGTAAATTCAAGCATTTCTTTGATAAAGTAATTGCTTATATTGTGAAGATTGAAAACACACCATATTTGCAATAATTGAACGTTTTAATCCAATGAAATGTTGCTTTATGTATGGCTATGCAACATTTCTGATTTGATTTGATTTTGAAATTTTTAAAGGATTTTTCTTACCTGTTTTCCACATTGTACTACAATTAGTGGGCTGTAGATTTTTTGCCAATTTTTGTTTTTGCAAACCAGAACGTGAAATGTTGCGTTTGAAGTGATTTAGAAATAAAATCAACATCGTTTTTTATTGAACTAAAATTATGGCACTTTGCTTTCACTTGTCTGACGGTCAGGTCTTTGCTGTTCGTTTTTCTCGTAAAAATTACATCTTCAAGTAAAAAATATCTAAAAAAAGGAACAACACAATGTATTCAGGCTGGCTTCAGGCTGATGTTGGAAGTGCTCTTTATTTAAACATGACATAAAAATTAAAAAGAAGACTTGGTTTGAAGTGATGTGACATACTCCAAAAACGTTGATTCCAGCTCCAATTCAATCTAAGCAAAAACAAGCAAAAGAACAAGAGCAAGGAATATACGTCTAAAATGATAAATTCAAACATGCCGCCCATAACAATGGTTTCTCCACGATCATTAAAGATAAATCAAGTACACAGTTAGACTTCTCTTGCCGTTGCAATGTTTTTGTTACAAACGTCATATTCCACTGGTTTTTACTAAAAGCAATAAAAAACATCGTTTAAATATTTCATCTTTATAAGAAAAAAACGTATAAAAATCGTATATGATGCTATAAGATCTCTAGTACCCTTTTTTTTACCAAAACAGGACGAATGTCATTACCCATTAATTTTAATACACGTTTCATTTCACATTAAATTGACCCGATATTATCATAAATGTTTTAATGTTGATATGAAGGTCTCCATGCCATCAGAAATGTTTTAATTAAAACTTTGTACCGTTTTTTTGGCCCACAGTGTATATAGGCTAATAGAAAATAAACTTGATAAAAAAAAACTACTCGACCTTCTGAATAAAGAGGTAATTATCATATAATTTGATTTGATAAAACAGGACGATACAATGGTTTTTCGTTGTCGGACAAATTAATCCTTATACTATTGTAGTCTCATGGTGTTCATAAAATGTTACATCGCACATTTTGGTTTGCAAATATGTACCTACGTAACTGTATAAAAATCTGTGCTAGAGTAAGAGGTTTTAGAAAATTTCCATATTTATCAATGAAATGGACATTGCGAATTATGTAGTATCTATTTATATGCTGTAATTACATAGATATGGTTAACCTTAACACAAATCTTGAGTTCTATTTACAGATATACATATACAGGGTGTTCGATATATGCATTGTCTGAACACCTGTGTTTTTATATTCAAGTGAGTCTATTGATAAATCTGATGAAAATAGTTAAAGAAGTTAAATTGTCTAATGTTGGTACAATACTATGCAAGTATGTTAAGAAAAAACTCTGGTATGACCTTGCTGCTGGATTCAAACAAAAGATGAGTTGAACGAATTGAAAATTGTAATCAGCAAACTAGATAGACAATTCTATGTAACGCGACTGTGCCGCATGATGTATAGTGGAACATCCAGAATGGTTTTATCGCAGAAAGTTAAATAAAACGATAAGCGCTTGTCTTTGTTTAGCGGTTTATATAGTGCTCTTGTTCCACACACATTACGTACACATAATCCTAGGCAATATTAATATTAAGTTACTACTCTCCTCGGAAATATAACCTTTCACATTCCTGAAAGTCGCCTGCAAATTTTGTCGATTATTCCATTTTGTTGGAGGAGGCCATAAGGTCGGTGACACACTTGTAGCCTCACCCCATTCACAGATTCACATACTACCAAGAAACTAGATTCAATTACAAGTTTAAACGAATCCTAAATCATTTACCAAAGTTCGACAAATACGAATAATTTGACGATAATATAAGAATAAATTGACGATAATTTCCAAAAATGGCATATATCAATAATAGTTATTTAACCAAAAAGTATTATAAAGAGAGCGATTATTGATCGAGACTGTTTACCGAACGAGCGATTAGCGAGTGCGTTAATTGTCGAGACCATTTATAGAGCTTTTTAATAAACAATTTCCTATTCACTGAACTGACTCATAAATAAATGATCGATGGAAAATACAATAAATAAATTTGCTTAATTCTTAAATCAAATTTGGATAAAAAATAAACATAACCTCAAGCTCTGGTTCGGTTAAAACTTCAGTACGTCTTTCGAACGGTTTCTTATACTGTTACCCATTGATGGTCTCATATCATTGGAGAAAGTATGACTAATTGTAATAACTTATACGATTTTTTAGAGCGCGCCCATTTAGACATGAAGCTAATTTTAGGTTCATTTTTTTAGCGTTCTGGGAGAGTGCCTTGGAGGACCACCTGTGAATATGCCACAATGATTGTATTGTTAATCTACGATCTAATATAAACTAATCTACTGATCTATTACGTTGTATCCTATATATATATATATATATATATATATATATATATGAAATCTTGACGACCTACTACTCGACTATAATTGCACATAAGGCAAATACTTCAAACAATTAATGGAGGAGACCATCGAAGTATAACAATTACCTATTCAAACTGACGTTACACCATTCAAACGATGAATATAGGTCATTGAACACGTTGGAGACAAAAGTGTTGTTATAGCTACCTACTGCCATGTCTCTCTCACATGTGGTTTGCTTCATTTTAGTTTAATGTCCCGAGTGTCAACTTTTTCTCTGTGAAGAAAGTGCCGGGAAATAAGGTTAAATTGCAATTATTTTTACAAGCGCGATAGTGGATCTAAAAATAGGGCCCAACGCTGCTCTACGCACTGACAACGCTAGTCAATTGGCCCCTAACATTCTGGTCAATCGTACTGTGTATTGTCAATTAACAAATTATTAAAACTATGTTAGACCAGTTAAAAATGCATTAGCGTCGCTAATTTGTTCATATTTGACAATTAAGACATCACTGGCAATTAGTGCAAGTTTAATGATTTGATTTTGTTCAACCAATGTCCAATATTTTGCTCTTAGACGATGCAAATCTATTTTTAGGTTGTTGATGTGTAATATACGTATCTTTATCTTGGATACGTTAGGCAAAAACATCGTTTGTTATGAACTAGATCGGGCGAAATTATTAATAACAATTTCCATTGAAATGTCTTCGGTTAATGTTAAAAATAATCTTGTAAACAATAACAAGGTTAAGTAGCATAAAGTGCGTTCATGGAATGAATATTAATTCAATTTCTGATATTCCAGACGAAAGAAATCAGCAATTCTAATTCCCTTGAAGCGATATAATGGTATCAATTTATAAATACTTATAACGTATTGTGACTACGTAGCGAATCATACTGATATTGTTAAATATGTATTTCCGTTTTACATAATATCCAAACGATCCCAAAGGTGTGTTTTGTGCATGAATCAGTTGTGGACATTAACGCACCAGATAAGATAGCGCTCATCCCATATATAACGGACCAAATGGCATTACCACTCTATCGATCGCCCCAAATATTGACACAATTGATAATAAAACACCTATTTCATACCTAAAATTGATATATATTTACACAATGTCCCGCCGCTGAACACAAGAATACTTAATAAATAAAAGAGACTATATATAAAAGAGGCTAAACAACTAAACATCACTTTCCATAAATATACGATGACTTTGTTCATTGTCCGAACTATAATCGGTGGTTGTTTCTTTTGGTCTTACATCCTCTTGAGATGCAGACGTTTGTCTTCGTCTTCTGCGTTTCTTCCTTCCAGATTTCAAATCAGTTGAGCTACCATGGAGACTTCCATGACTTCCTATCAGGCTAGCTTGGGAACTTGTAAGTTTGGGCATGGTCAAAGCTTCATTGTAAGTTGGAGGTCGTTCCAACTCTCTGGGATCTGGAGCATTCATAGATTCTGATGACCTGGTCTCCCTCTCCTGATCTCTCATCCTCTGTAGTCTCTCCCTGGCTTCAGCTATGTTCTGCTGCCTTTCGGTTCTTTGCCTTCTAGCTCTAACCTTTATGGATCTCTTTATTGATAATACCACGCAAAAGAAGATCACCAGCATCATAAGAAGTATTATCGAGTACATCCAAGCTTTATCACTTCTGCTGTTCCATTCTTCATAGCAAGCAACACCCCATTTGTATCCTTGGACATATTCCGGGGATTGGCATACTAAGTCATAGATATTCGTTTGTAGGTCTGCACTGGTCAGCCAATAATATAAAGCTTTGAAGTCTCCATTTGCGCAATCGCACCTCCACGAATTATCATGGAGATATATTTCAGTGACCCCGTAAAAAAAAGAAGGGTTAATGCCAGATGTTAGTCTATTACCTTTAAGCAATAGTTTCCTTAACTTTGGTAGTGCAACGAAGGTAGTATTGCTTATTCTGCTTATCATGCACATACTCATATCCAATGTTTTTAATTCATCAGATGATACGAAGTCTGGTATAGCTCTTATAGGGTTATTAGACAAGCTCAAGTACTCCAGGGACGTCATAGATGTCAAGCTATCCCTTTGGAAGGAGCTGATCTCACAATTGCTTAAGACCAGCCCCTTTAAGGATTCACTATCAAATTTGACAACCTCTCTGAGGTAGTTATGCGATAATCTCAATAGAGTAAGTCTAAAATTTGAACTGAAAGTCTTCGGGCTTATATCTGTTATTGTATTAAAGGACAAATCGACATATTTCAAGTTTTTAGCACCTGAAAATGCCTCCTCGTCAACCGATCTGATTGTATTGTATGATAGGTCGATTTCTTGAATATCAGGCATGCTACTTAAAGCAAAAGGAGGTAGTACTCTGATATGGTTCTCTTTAAATATAGCAGTCTTTAGTTTTGTTAAAGCTCCTCTTGGTAATGCATCCAAACCACAATGTGTTGCATCCAAAAACATCAAACTTGTGGATTTGCCGTAAAAAGACTTCAAATGATTGTTGTTAGACAACTTCAGCCTTTGCAAAGCGGTTAACTCTTCAAATGGGTTGTAAATCCTATGCAAACCAGTACTGCGCAAGTCTAAACTAACCAAAGTTGATGATACTAGTGGAACATTCAACGTGGTGATGTTGTTCATTGATAAATTTAAAGTTACGATGCTTGGTAACCCACTTAGAGTATTAACGTGTAGATTTTGGATAGAACAATTTGATAGTGATAAATTTGTTAAGCTGTGGCTTATTAAATACCGGTTCTCAACATCTCCAAAGTCGAAAAAGTTGTTATTATCCAATAACAACGTGCTTAAGTTCGACATATGCTCAAACGCCGAATTGCTGAAGTCAGTCCATGATGCGATGTTGTTTCTTCGAAGATTTATCGTCTTTAGGTGGATATTTCTTGACAAATCATTTTGATTTACGTGTGTGATGAAGTTGCTTGACATATCCAGGGTAGAAAGGTTTGGGAGGTCTTGGATTCCCTTTGGAATTGCCTCGAAAAGGTTGTTGGATAGGTCCAGGTGGACAACCTAAAAGTACATGCGCTTGAATTATGCTATAAAGCTTGTTTAGTTAAACGAAGTGCTTATTTAACAGTAATGATGTGGTAATGAGTCTACCATTAACCAATTCACGCTTCCTTGTCAAGATGAACAAGATTAAAGACGAAACTCATCAACATTTTTGTGCCATGTGAGTACTTTACAGAAATGTGATGAAATCTAGTTTGTACCTGTAGCTAGATGCATTGATAACCATTTTTTCAAATTTAGAATGAACATTTGAAGATTAGTGACCTCAGTATACCCTTAACATGGGTCGAAGAGCTATAAAATTATGTAACAAAATTACGAATAACTTGAGACTGTATACTTCATACTGGGGGTCAGACTATGACCCCAAATTTAACATATTCGTTTGTTTACAAATTAAAGCTGACGTAGGTACTCGTTTAAAACTTGTTTCTTACGAATTTTAAATACAGAACCACAAACAACAAAAAAAAACACCTTAATTATAAAATCTTTCAAATGAATCAAGGAAATCAAGGTTATACCTAAAGTAATTTTTTGACCTGAGATAAGAAGTAAGAACTAAGACTAGAGAGTCTGAAGGCCATGCTTAAATCAATTTGCAGTACGAAGACCAAGTTAACAATTACAGCTAATAAAGAATAATTAAAGCAATTGAATATTGATATTATAAAGCTTGAAGATAGATCAAATTATGTTTCGTTGAACACGCCCAAATATTTTTACCTATTTGTTATTGAGTCAGCATAGATTAGCTTGTAATCAACGTACTCTAACACCGTTGTGTTTGCAAGAAATTAACGCTAGCGATAAGGTAGATACTGTAAATATTTCATGGTGATTCATACTCACATCTTGGCTCAAATTTTCTGGCAGCTCCCTCAAACTTCTACTTGAACAATCAACTTCATTCTCTGGATAGCAGTAACACAAATCAGGGCATGCAGATGTTGTGGATTGCGTCCAAAAAACCAATACCAGCAGACAGCACGAGTGGAGGTTATTGAAGAGCATGCTAATTACTCATTTGCCTGGAAATACGATCGTCTTGGTCACCGGTTCGATATGCAAACTGATTACTTACCACATTAAATGAAGACATAGAATGTACCACATAAACTGTTATTACATTTTTCCGTCGATCTACCTGTTCGTCCGATATTCTATTTGTACTAAACAAAGATTACTTCTCATTATCTGCGGGTAGATAAACGTTATCTTGCGTTCCAATTTCATACCTTAGTATACTACACTTGCAGATGCACGTTTGCTCAAAACTAACTCCAAATCGTTAGTTGGAACTAACATGGTGGAAAGATAAATTAGCTTGAATTTGATATAAATTTAAAACGCGATTGGCTCAATTGACTGAATTTGGTGGCTTTTTTTCGTCCTATATGGGTGAGCTCGAATCCACAAATTGGGATAAAACAAATGGGATTTTTGTGGAAATATAAATTGAATTGGCCGAAAAACGGATGTCCAGATAAGTTCCTTCGGTATTAAGGATGGGCGAGGGTCTTAGCCCTTAACTGCCCTAGTGGTCAATATCGGCTTCCAGCATGCATAGGCAAGTTGCTGATGCTAACTTATTGTAAATTGATTTCGTCATATGACAGATACGGTTTCTGTACTGCTAAAGTATTACAACTTTGGGATATGAATGAAAAAAGCTTATTTTGTTGTTGTTATTATTAAATATTCTAGGTAGTAATACGTCAAGTCTTGTTATTTGCACACCATGCGATTTAATTGCGAACATGTTCATTAACGTCGATACGCTTGTAATGACGTTGGTCCAAACACAATCCACAACTATAATTATACGCTACTTTAATAGTCAGAGTGTGTTTTTATATAGCAGTTTTTACCAATATTTCTAATTAAAGATCACAAAAAACTTCAGCGTGAACATTCTCTACGTCTATGTTAAAAACAATAAGCTAAAACCAAGAATAATAGATTTAGTAAAATTTTGCAACGCAGAAGAGGAATGGTAAAAAAGTATGAGATAATCTTTCATAATGCGTAAATTTTATTGCAAAATTGCTGCGGATGTGTTGGTTGTGATCTATCGGAACTAAGATGCTGTTATAATGGCAGTATGACGTGGGTTTTGAAGGTCGTTCAGCCTTTTGATTAATAAGGACATTTTTCCAGTCAAATGTTAATGCCATGTCTCCAGTTAGAGCGCTAATGCACTTTGGATATGCATGTGGACATTTAAAACCTTGCAAGCGCCGTAAACTGTGCATAACAAGCGCAGCTGTAATGAACTGGTACTGGTTTGTACATAACTTCCTTTTTGTTCGAATGCGGTTCTTGTCAAAATAGTTATAGAAGTCGTTGGCCTTGTGTCGAAAAAATTGTAGGTATACGTCAGGCGACGTCGAAATAACATATTTGGGATGGACAAACCTTGCAATTAATTTTTATTTTTTCGTATATCCGGACTCTACGGCGAAACTGTAGGTCATATTTGATGTCTTACTTTGGGCAAGCATCTTTCACTTATTATTAAATTGGCGGTGTATTTTTTCGACAAGTTATTTCAAGGCCGGCAACGATTCAGTAACGTCGCTGTCACCAATTGTATGCCACCATTTGTCACTAAATATTCCCACACGCACGTAAAAGACGTATTATTATTACTATGCGGTACAATTCCAACACACAAGCATTCCAAAGAAAGGTAATACTGGTACCTACCATAGCAAAATTACTGAATGTAGATAAAATTATTATAAAAAGATACTAACTGCTTTCTTATCTTCATTAGAGACATATGGTATAACACGATATAATATTGCAATTACAACATAGATCAGATACGCTACGAAGAGAAAAGTAATTTTACAAATGAAATTGCTTAATAATACCGTATCCAATTTGTCAGTTCTAATAAGAACAATGAGAGAATAATTTAAAACAAAGGGCTGATGATATCATTACTTTAAAGGACTCATCATCACAACATTCTTCAGTATAAGGCTAGTTTTCTTAGACAAAAATGAGTTGAATTATAGATATTTTATTATGAATTTATAACAAAATAAGGTTCCTTTGAGGTTCTAATTTGGGGGTTAGTGTTTTCTGAAGGTACCAACTGGGTACTAAATGCTTACACAAGTTCAAAGCGAATTATTTTACGACAAGTGGCGATCTGAGGTGACGTTCAAAAGAACTACTCATAAGTTAAGGGGGTTCCGTTGAGATACTAATTCTGTGGTTGGTGGTACCAATTGGTACTAATTGGATACTAATTATTTGGAAAGATTCAAGACAATTTGCGAAAAGTGGCGTTCTGAGTTGACGGACGTAACGGCTACTGTGATATGTGATATACGACAATCAGGATATAAATATAGAAACATAACCTAAAAAGTTAACTTGAAAATAGTGTCTAATAATTATAATAGTCAAAATAGAAGTGTTTGGCGGTGACTGAATTCCGGTAGATAGCCGTTGAGGCGTATATATTTACACGCACTTATAATTGAAACAAATTCTAAATTCGGTTAAGTAGTTTATTTAGAATAAATTATACTTAGTAAACTTACAAGCGATGCAAGTAACACAAATAGGTAGTTGCACACAACTAGAACTAAGACGAAGTTGGAAGCGACGTACAAAAAAGGAATAAGTACGGTATTGGCACAACCAGAATTCTGTCCAAAATGTTACCGAAAACATATACATAAACGTTACATAAACTAGGAAATCCTCAACACGTTAGATGTACTATAGCTTGCTACATGCATGCTGTTATTCAATAAATCATTTATTGTGCATATACAATCCCGCGGCAGTATTTGAACCCGATCATATCTACGATGTAGGTTTGATCTTCGTATAACACTTTATTTAGGTAAATGTGATCCTTGTATTGTATCTGAAAGGGGGATTAGATGTTTAGTTCACGAGACTGATGAACGATCACTAACCAGTCGCAAAACATTAGTCAAAACGTCATGCCGGCGTATTTTGACGAACAGATCAAAACTAAGAAAGCCCCAACCCATTTGGCAATACTATAGCATGCGCGACGCATGTTCCAATATCTATAGTATATAATATATATAGATATTTCGCAGTTCATGTGATTGCGAGCGATTCTAAAAAGGCAGTTTGTGGTTATGTGTGGTTACGTTTGACATATGGCATTTGATATCAATGTGACCAATCGTAGAAAAAATTACTAAAAACGGTGTTACAATTTGTTAATTGTAACACCGAAAACAGTGTTACAATGTGTGCATTGCGAATCAAAGTGGATCTCTATGATAATAATGGTAATATCGACCATGTATAGTAAAGTTTATTCCAACCAGGGCTGTGGACTCGCGACTCCGACTCCGACTCCGACCCACACTCCGACTCCGACTCCGACTCCTACTCCGACTCCGACTCCGACTCCGACTCCGACTCCGTCTCCGTCTCCGACTCCGACTCCGTCTCCGTCTCCGACTCCGTCTCCGACTCCGTCTCCGACTCCGTCTCGGACTCCGTCTCGGACTCCGACTCCGACTCCGACTCCGACCCACACTCCGACTCCGACTCCGACTCCGACTCCGTCTCCGTCTCCGACTCCGTCTCGGACTCCGACTCCGACTCCGACTCCGACTCCGACTCCGACTCCGACTCCGACTCCGACTCCGACTCCGACTCCGACTCCGACTCCGACTCCGACTCCGACTCCGACTCCGACTCCGACTCCGACTCCAAGTGGTTTTAAGTTTATACGTCAAAAATGCATTTAGCCAATGCATGCTTAACGCAGGACGATAAGGATGACATCAGCATTGCATCTTCATTGCGTCTCCTCTGCATCTTCAAAGAAGTCCAGAAGACATAATTTAACAGCTAGTAGAGAGAAGAGAATGAGAAAAGCTTTTGAGGAAATGTTGGTGAACAAGAAGAAACAAAAAAAGTGACAAGTTAACAAGACGTGTTGTTAGTTGGACAAGATGTTTGTGTTAAGTGCGGTGTAGGCAGTTAGGTAAATTTGGGTCCGTGGTAGACGTTAAATTTTGCAGTTAGAAACAATTAGTGGGTCATAAGATGGGATATGGAGGGTAAAACGTTTTAAATTTGGATAAGCCGTGCAACAGGTGAGGGTAGTGGGGCTGTTCTGCAGCCCTGAAAAGATTAATTTGGAGGCAGCCAGACGTTGAAATGGGTCGTTTAACATGGAAGCACCATAATTAGCCGCTGTGAAGTTTGACGTTTCGGGGGTCTGTATATGGTTATGGTAGGGGTTGTACGCGTGGACGTAACCGAGCTTGCGCTTTGGTGGTAGACAGTTACTTCGCTAAGTATCGGTCATTGGTTTCGAATTTAGTGCTTATAATTAGCTGAAAGCTTCACTTTGTGACCTTAAAGACGTATTGGTGCATTCAGTACATTAATTCCATCTAAAGTCGGGCTCCTTCAATGACCACATCGCCCGCTATTACCTCTACCTCAAAATGTATAGACGACGTTGACGTTGGCAATTATGAAAGGACATATTGAACTAAATATCATCTTTCAGTATATGGCGCCCACCCCTTGGGAGTATCTAGTCTCCTTCCTCGTCTCCAAAAGATAATACCTCGTGACAAACCGAACTACCACGGGCCTTTATCCTCCATGTTTGCGGTTCAATTGAAATCGTTCCAAAGCCACTCTACTTGTCATCCCTGTGTCCTGCACGCTAAGAGAGATCAGGCTCCAGATAAAGTCGTATCGAAACAAGAGATTACTCCAACCCCCGGACCTCACCCACTCCTCCAATGCTTTCACCAAACCCTCGCATTTGCCTCCATGGTATTGGTTCTTTAATATTTATTACGAACTTCTTCCACATCGATCATTCGGCTTTGCCTTTTTGTTGTGGTAATAAAAAAGATAATAATAAAAAAGATCGTGTATTGTTTACTACATAAAATGTTTCAGAAACACAAGTGCAATATGAAGTTTACCTATCATACAGGGTGTTACACTAAGCGCTGTCCTATTATCGATAAGACCGTTACAAGTTTGAACTTGTTTTTTGATTTGAATAGATTATAACTTTTGTTTCCTAAACTAAACAAAACGAATGTTTTAGTAAAATCTTTGAGCACAGTTCAGAGATAAAATGTATGGATTGGTTGATCAATTATTGTTTTTTAATAGAACTGACATTTCTTTGTACATGTACAAACGCCAATTTATCGTGAAGCAATTGATTACCTTAGCACGTAAAAAGCAATGGGTTGTAGAAAATTATGGACTAAACAACTTTGGCACATTTTTTTACAAAACTTTAATATTAGATTTGTTCGAGCAGCCGCAAAACCAGTTAACAATCAGCACTTTTGTGATGGACCAGAGATGTTGCTATGATAACTATATTATAAATACCAATGAAACATTATTTGGTTTATCACAAAAGCACTGTTTGGAAACTGGTTTTGTGACTGCTCAAACAATTGTAAAATCACTAGTAAAATCCTATTAATGTGTCGATGTAAACACTCCAAACAGCAATATACTCCACTATGTGTCACCTGAAACAAAAATAAAAAGTAGATACATCAGTCATATATCATATACAGGGTCAGTGGCGTAACTAAGAGTGAGTGGGCCCGTGTGCGAACAGAGGCAATGGGCCCCCCACTCACACGGAGCCTATGCTAAGTTTGGTCAACAAGCATTTCTTAGATTTCTTTTTATGCAGCGGCCTTAAAACCCTCAAAATACAATTTGAAATTAAAATACACTGGAAGGCATTTTTTCTTAAACTGAATTTTGTTTTATGCGTTTTGTTTATGCGCACTAACAAGACATAATACTTTTTATATGTTTGAGCGAAACGATGCAATATGTTTTAAAAAGAAAATGGAATGCTTCGAAACGGTATGTCATATGATTATTCAAACAGACACTTTGTCGTCATTAAACGCGGTTTCAAAATTATTACAATCCAAAAACTTCGACGTACAAAAGGCCGTTGTTACATCAGCGTATGACAATGTGGTCAAGTTGAGAAACGGTTTTCAATCGGCGTTAACGACAGCAGCAAATTTAACAAAATTGTGGAATATAGAGATTAAATTTGAAAATAAAAGGTACGGAAAGTAAAACGTCAGTTTGATGAATTATGTGATGACCAAAGGTTAAATAATGGTGAGGATAACTTCCGAATTAATATATTTAATTCAACATTAGATATTATAATTACACAATTAAAAGATAGGTAGATTCAACAACTTACAAAATGTTACTAACTTATTCAAATCATTTTTTCAGGGAAACTTAGGTGAGAAGTTAATAGAGACGTAGGCAGACGATTTATCAGCAAATTTCCACCATAAAAAAAGAAAAACAAGTGAACCGATTTTGCCCATTTATGAACTTGTCCTTACTTTTTAAGAGATAAGTTTATATACCAAATTTCAGATCAACTGCTTCAAAATTACGGCAGTTGTCGTGTACACAGACGGACAGACGAACAGACGGCCAGACGGACAGACGGTCTATATCTGTCACGCCTTCTTAAGAGTGTTACAAATGTTGTATCAAACTCAATACACCCTCACCACATTAAATGTGGGGGGTATAAAAACCATAAATACTGTAGGTGTATGACTTCGACCAATTGATATTAATTAAATATTCTGTTTTGTGTACTACGTGTTCCAGAAATAAGCACAGCTATGTCTTTATGTAACAATAAATATATGGTATTGAGTGTAGAATGGTATCCGTGGAGGCCTGAATAAGAAACTACTTTTTACAATCCTCGACTTCATTTATTGACGTTATGCTTGCATCTTATTGCAGCCCAGGGACCCAGAAACTGCTCAGATCGTATAGCCCAACACCGTATCCCTCGCTCAGAGGGGCCCTCAGTTAATTTTTTACAACAATTATGAGAAATGCCAACATATCGTCGGCTTAAAAGTAAAAGTCACTAACTAATATTTTGTTACATTTTATTGAAACAGGAATTAATCGTAACCAACTGCTTATAAATGCGAATCTTAGGAGGCGATCAATAAGTGTTAAGTTGTCTAAAATCCATAAAATCTCTAGAAAATAGCATCATATTTATTGGCATTCCTTCTTAAAGTCAGGTTTTCGTAATCATTAGATTTTAGTTAGTGAGTTTTACCTTTAACCGACGATGGGTCGTGGGCCCGTGTGCGCCGCACACATCGCACACAACTGTACCAGGGTATAACAATGTCCGCAGCTGCTTTCCCTTGAGGTACAAAGTGTGTGTAAAGTTGTTACCTAATGATGTTATAATGTCTGTAGAAAAGTATATTTATATTGGTGGTTGAAATGATAAGTGATATACATGCTAGCAATAAATTTTGATTACAAGAACGCATGTACAGGAAAGAATAATAAACGAAATCTTACCTATGGACACCACACAAGATGCTTGAATTTGGAGAACGTCAGTGCCGGCACCAATTTGTATCCTAAAAAGAACACCCAATTAGTGAAAGTCGAATTATACATATCAAGACTGCAAACTTTTACTTGCACCAAAGATACAAGAATATAAAGATGCGACGGTTCGGGTCAGCTCCATTGATTTAGTGGGGTCCACATTTGATGACCTTGAACGCATGTGCGCCGTCTCCGACCTTGAAAACGCGAAAGTAACGCACGTCATAAGTATTGCGCTAATCGCGAAATGCTCGCTACCATTCGATTCTGAAGGTCCTTATGCAACTGTCATCGGAAAGGAATTTCAATATTTATGAAAATTATTTATGCAAATTTTAGTGTGGACTACAAATATAGAAATGCTTACCGATGGCAGTTGTGTCCGCTTGGCTCAAACATTGACTGCGGAGTTATTCATTACATCCAGCAAAGATCAGAGGGAGGTTAAAGGCGTTAAATTTCTGAGTGTGATTGCTGCTTAAGAAACGTTTCGCATTTAGTTCTATAGGATCACAGTCAAATAAACCGCTACGAAACTACATTAACTAAATTAACCGAATTGAAACCAGTAAATAAAATGGTTATTAAAACACTACCTACAATCGACACATCAATTAACATAAACGCCAGAAGTAAGGTTATGCCATCCGCAAGTATATAAACACAATCAGCTGTTGGTAGTCATCTTTGTCGGTTTGCGTTTTAAACTGTTAACCAAATCTATCTCACTCTCGAGCCGCGTTTCCTTGTCTAGTGACGCATCTTTATATTCTTTTATCTTTGCCTGCACCTTGTAGTATATACTTGCAAAGTCCTCCTTAAAATAGACAGAGATGAATGTATATTATATCTTTTAATAGTTGAGAACTGTATGGAGCAAATATTCCACAACACTGATAACGGATAAGTCACAGACGCACTAACAGTGATGAATTAGTTGTATTTAACAACGGCACTTGCGCATGCGCGATAACTTTCTCTCGGTAGCACTTTACCATCCAGAGAGGACAATTGCACGAGCAAAAGACAAATTTACGTATCAGACAGTAGTTTTAATGTTTTTTCGTAAAGCGAATCTTCTGTTTGTTTTGAACCACGGTACTTAGAACCATATGGTTCTGAGCCAGTATTTCACAAGCGGCACTTGGGACTGTAAAATGGAATTGGGACTATTGGAGTAGCCAATTAAATTTACATAAAACTATATCGCACAAGCGATGTAGCAGAACATGGCATAACATGTCTTCTGCAAGAGAAGGGCACGTGAATAAGTGTAGGAGTAGGTATTGTGGTGTGAGGTGGTGGAATAATTGGTTCAAAATCGATATTATAACTTAGGTGTAAGCAAAGTTTAGTTGAGACTCGTTTTTAGTGGGTTGTCTGTCGCCTCAGCTGTTCTACTGGGACATGGGAAACTATAAGCCGGGCTTACCGTTCGCAGGTCCAAGCTTCACACTTGATCATATTTATGCGATGTATGGATTATCGTTAGGTGACTGCCTCTTACAACTTCAAGACGCTTAAATCGATTTATGGGCTCCAGGGCGGCGCTTAAACGTTTCTATAAATCCTTATTAGAACGCAATTAACTTTATTAGGGGTAAGAAAATTGACGGCTACAACGCCTCTACGCCCAAACCATCTCATACAATACCCCAGAGAAGTTACAAGCTGCAACAACCCAGTCCACTAACCAAAAATATTGGTCAGCATGACCTTTTTTAAGATCTATTGTTTGGCAGTTTTTTACTTATTTGGAGACAACAAAATTTTAGAAAATTAAGGTTGCCAGAGTTTAGATCACGCTGTAGATCAAAAGTTAATTTCATGAATATCGCTTAAGAGCAGCCATTATAATTATTATAGCATTTCTCAATAACACTCATCGCGCGATGGTTGTTGTTTGGCTATCATTTAAAAATGCATTTAACGATTATAAATCGGTTGATTAGTTTGTAATAAAGTAAGCAATGACTGGATATATTATCGGTATATGCCCAGAAAAATAACGATATAAAACTGTTTGAAAAATTTGCTTAATAGTCGCGATAAATTTTTTTTTGTTCGGCTTATCAACGTTATTCATTCATGAGTAAATAGGGATATAACTCTATGCATCATCTACCATGGAGAATCGGACTTCTTTATATAAGCTATCGCGTTACAACTCTACGAACGAATAGACTATACAACTGGCTGCCGCCAATAAGTTTTCAGGAATTCCGATCATAAAATTAATTCGCATACGAGTCATCCGTTACATAAAATTGCCACCGACTGTCTTTGTTATTACAGACACACACCCACATTACGATTTGACAATCCAAAAGATTCTTGGTGTAGATAAATCAACGAACAGCTGACTACGACGATATAAATAGAGTAAACGCAGTTTCCTATATATGAACGATTGTGTGAACAATCCCGAAGAAAAATATACAAGTAACAATAATACACCAACAATCAAATTTTCCACCAACAATAATGAAATAAATAATATAAAGCAATCTTTCAAAAGTATACTCCATTCGTTTTTTGATAACTTATTGAGTTTAAATTACTTTGGTTGTACCTACGTTTGCAATTTTGGCATTAAATTTTCGAATAAAACTGACTGAAAATTGTTTCGAATTACACTGCTAAAAATTCCTCAATCAGGGCTTATGTCAGTTCCTGTGTTGTTAGTGGTGGATTAGGGCGCTTGCGAGCACGTCGGTCAAACTGATCCCACACGTGTTCAATAGGATTCAGGTCAGGCCTTAACGCCGGCCATTCCATGACCTGAATTCCACGTTGTTGTAAAGAGTTTCTGGTGATGCCGGCGGTATATGGCTTTGCATTGTCGTGCATTAGGATGAAATTTTGACCGCCGCCATATGCAGCAGACACCACATGGTCCTCGAAGATGTTTTCGATGTAATTCATTGCATTTAGTCTACCAGGAACCACAACAAGATCAGTTCTGTTGTCTATACTCGTTCCAGCCCAAACCATCACAGATCCACGACCAAATCTATCCACTTCTTGTATAGTAGCGGCTGCGTAGCGTTTACCAGGACGTCTATATACACGTACTCGACCGTCGCACGATGGTCTCAAATGCACATTTAACGCGAATTAATTCAAATTTCTGAAATATGCAATAACAAAAAAAGCATACAGGTTTACATTTAAATATCTGAATATCTGGCAAAAGTTGGTAGTTTTGGAATATGACAGCACCAAACTTAGAAAACTGCGCGCCGCATGCTTTAAAAAGTCTTAATCCTAATATTTTTGTTTCACCCAGTTTGCAAAAACGCTGTTGAGCATATTTTTCGAGGTTGCAACCTCTTTTGCATCTGTTGTTTCAGTAATTCGTAATTATTATTATTATTATTTCGTAAATTATGGAGTTACCGGTTCAAATGTTACCGGTAAAACCCGTTTTCTGGCGGAACCAGTTTTACCTAGGTCAAACTACTTCGGCCGATGAGCGGTAAGCACAACTAGCTTATCCTAAGCCAAACTAGTTTAACCTGGTATGTAAAGGCATGCTTCAGGTCAAACTGGTATGGCCTAGGCCAAACTGATTGTAATTAACGGTTTTGAACTGTACCATAATTTTTACGCGCGTTTTCGTTAGAGCGTGTTTTCTGACGCGCGTGTTTTCTAAAGTTCGTGTTTTTTGAAGCTCGTGTTTTATGACTCGCGAGTTATCTGAAGCGAGTGTTTTCTGACGCGCGTATTTTTCTGAAGTATTTTGTTTTAGCGTTTTCTGTGTCGCGGGTTTTCTGACAAGCGTGTTTTATTAAACGTTTGCTTTCCGACGTGCGGGGTTTTTACGCGCGTTTTTTGACTCGCGTGTTTTTTAAAGCGCGTTTTCTGATGAGGGTGAGTTTTGAAGTTTTTTATCCTTGTCAAGAAAGCGCGCGCGTCAGAAAACGCGCTTCTGAAAACTCGCGCGATACAAGACTCTCCCTTCAAAAACAAGCGCGTCAGAAAACAAAGAAAGAACAAACTGGAGACGGATTCGATTAATTTGCTCAAAGCGCCATTAATAACTGTGTTTATTTCTCTTAATAAATTAAATATCTGCATTCTTAACCAAATTTTAAAAACGGTATAATATTTAAATTTAATTGGGACAGATGGCAACCATATAATATGATCGATGAAAACCTTCGCAAACAGCTTTTGTTTGATACCGATTTTATTATATCATTTAATACTTTGATGGTAATTGAAAGTTTTTGGACTACTGACACAATATTTTGGGTTATATCTCCGGAAGTGGTTGTGATTTTCCAAATTATGTATTTATTCGTGTTAAATGTGCAATTTGGTCCACCGTGCGTCGTATTGAGTTAAACGAAATCTGGACTCGTCTGTAAACAGTACAAGCGTTTAGTGACGAAGTTGCCAATCTCTGTGATCCAGAGCAAAACTCATTCACGCTGGTTTGTAATGCTGCCTAAGGCGTGATGCGCGGACAGGTCTTCTTGGTTTCAAATTCGCTTCTTTGAATCTGTTTCTAACAGTTTGATCAGACTTTCTATTCCATGTGCTCGTCTTTGGTCGTCTAGGAGGTCTCGTGCTGTGGCAGTGCGCTGACTTAGAGAGGAAACGACAAGAAATCGGTCTTGATTATGAGTAGTTTTTCAATTTCGACCTTGTCCAGCTCTTCTAACATATTGGCCAGTCTCCCGAAACCGATTCCATACACGCTGAATAAAAGAAGGGGAAACTCGAAGGTTCCTGCTAACATGTCGAATTCGGCAAAACCAGCGACGGTGGCGCCCAGCAGTGGAGAAAAATGAACTTGTCTGTGGTAGATAAATCAGGTTATGTTGTTGTTTACAACTATGGCGGTAATAATAACCATAAACAACGTCTATCACCAGCCTTAACTTTGTTTTACAGATATAACAATCAAGTAAACCCACCGAATGTAGTGTTTTCGTAACAAACACAAAAAGTAAACAAATAACGTATCTATCACCGAACCGCCATATTGAATAATTGCAGCGCCACCTATAGTTCGTGATTTCTCCGAATAGAGCGGCTATGCTGAATAAGGACGACGAAATTGACAACTGAATTCATTTGTCATCTTTAGTACTGGCTTTCATACGTGAATTCAAAGCAGACATGACATTTTTTCCATTTTGTTTTGCGTTATTAACTTACATTTTTAAGTGCAACTTAGAAATAACTAAGAGTTGTACCTAACATTGTTTTTGTAATTTTCCTTAGTTAAATATATGCCCTTAAAGCATACCAAATTTGATTTGCCTAGAACTATTATTTAAAAAGTTACAGGTTTCGAAAAACGTGAGCCGTGTATTTTGCGAGCGTATTTTCCAATTATAGGCGTTTTTGTTTTTTTACCCCCGGGAACACTACTTTAATATATAAACGCTATTAATGCTTTAAGGACACTTGAGAATGAAATAAGCTTTCATTTTGAAGACTCTAGGGAGGTGCGGTGAGCAAAAATCATCAGAAATCATACAAATTTCGGAGTCAGAGTCTGAGTCGGTGTCGGAGTCGGAGTCGGAGTCGTTGTCGGAGTCGGAGTCGGAGTCGGAGTCGGAGTCGGAGTCGGAGTCGGAGTCGGAGTCGGAGTCGGAGCCAATTCAGAGTCCTGAATCATAGCCGGAGGTACTTAGTAAAAATAGTGTTATGGGGAAAAGATATGTATTCAAAGGTTTCTAAGGTTGATTAGAGAGGTGAGGTTGGCGAAAAGAAAATCTTTTCGGAGGAGAAGGATATCTGTAGGAATGCAGAAGTCGCACCTGGGGAGCCGTTGATCGCGTTGATATACGATTATTGAGTTAAATAAACATGCCGCTGCGGGCCGGAGGGTCGTAACTTATAAATATCTATCCTGTTTTCCTTACAGGACTTAGCGTGATATATGGCGGTGTAGCTATAAGGATTATACACCTACTCCTTTCTTCATAAGTTCGCGAGGAAGGCCCGGTATCGCGGGCTCTGTTACGGATATCTTAATAAGATTCATGAAAGGACGCCATATTTTATATCCACCCCTATCTGCGGTAATGCCTCGTGAGCCAAACGGTGCCTGGCGTGCCCGTGGTACGCGAGAAGGGCCCGCAGACGACTGCCCCCGTCGGTATGCTTTAGATAAGCTACGCGCCTGGTCCTCCTGCCGCCTTGTGGAGGCGAGAGAACCAAGTAGTCTCTATCTAATGATGCCGTATACTAGGTGGCAGCGATTTCGTCTAGATATATCATAATAATTCCTAGCTAACTGCACGAGCCCGTCTCGAAGCCCTCTTACGTACGCCTCTGCCTCCTCGGCGTGGCGCTCTGCAAGCCAACAATATAATTCCAAGAACGCCGTAAATCTCAACTTTTAGGAGCGAGTGCCGCTAAAGAGAGAGCGGGCCCCGGCCAAGGAAGGGGATTAAAGATCAGTAATCTTATAGGATAGATGAATTATGGCCGTATTTTGGGGGGAGAGAAACGGTTGCGCCCCGCGCCCGCTCTCGCAAAAATCCTTTATGCTTCCCCAAGAAATTGCCCTATAATTGCCGGAGATTACCGAGCGCGAAATTAATTAAGATCCTATAGGCCATGCATCTTCGGATCGACTACCTAACGGCGCAATCGGCCCACCCGACAACCCGCCAGACGCGACCAACACCACACCAATCGCACACCCATACTTCATTACCAACTATCTTAATCCCGCTTCCCAAACAAACGACAACTTTTTGACACCAGATTTATTTCCTTCCAACCCTTACCTACACCTCCCACCTTTTTCCCAATACCTTCTCCCTTTAGGTATCCCCATTTTCCCAAACACCAACAATTTCACCTATCCATACATACTTACACGATACGCTCAAACAGTCTGTCACGTGAATCATAGATTATCTTTTGTGGTCATATCTTCTGGAGAATTTGAATGCTCTGGAAGTCTGGAAGCTTTATTGGAGATCGTAATGAAAAAGCCGGATCTGAAGCCCCATCTTCCAATAAACCACCTTAGGCCTTCATGAAAATCGTTTTTTAATGGTCATATGTGTTAAGTCTGTCAACAGATGTGGACTAGATTCCAACAGACAACCAGTGACATCAAGAAGACCACGCAAATCAGCATATCTCCATGGTCTGAGCGCTAGGAACAGATGTTGGAGGACTCACGTCAAAGCGAGGACAGAGTAGGCTTCAGATCGCTAGATTTGACAGCATGAGACATCTCCATTCCTTCTTGTTCATGTCGTACCATGGGTACCTACCTTCTTTCACCACCAGTTAGTTTAAAATGCTTCTAATCCGGCAAAAAAAGCCCAAATAGAAAATATAGAGTAAAAAGGGTGTGGGTTTTTTCTTTATGATAGGCATCTTCAGAACCTAAAAACATAAAGACGAAAGTACTCAACAATTTGACTAAATGCCATACATAAAGGAAAAACCTACACCCTTTTTACACTATATTTTCCATTTGGGCTTTTTTACCGGATTATCCAACCTTACATTATTACACTGCCCAGTATAACCACTGTTATTATAAATGACTGTTTTCAGTTCAATCGGGTGTAATGGAAAGATGTTTTATTCTTAGAAGAGAGTACCTGGCCCTATAATAATTGCCTTTGCAGCGGGACCTAATCATAACTTACACATCATCGGCAAAAATTCAAACTGACCAGCCAGGAGATAGAAATTTGTTACATAGGCCCGCATAGGCTCGCGGCGTACCGAGTATATTGTGTTATGATTGGTCGGTTGAGTATATACAGTTAGAGAAACCCGCAAGGCGCGTCCAGACTGAATACGTTTACGTTCTAGTGACCGTTTTATAATATAAGGGGTATGTATGCAATATGTTCTTTGCAGTGAATTTCGAGAAAATTGCAGCATTTATGTTCAGTGACATATCCTTTGTATTTTCTATGTTAAACACGTTGTAACACAGTCATTGGCGCGTAAGACGGTTTCAGTCTGGACGCGCCTTGGGTGTTACTATATGTACTCAACCGTCCAATCACAACAGATTATTCTTGATAAACCGCGAGTCAGAAGAATAGAGTGTGCATTAAGTAAGCGCGGAAACGCCGTAAACTATGGAAACATGGGAACATCTCTGAGAAGTTGTGTTTTTTTAAAAACATCCATGTAGACGTCGATTTTTAATTATTAAAATACACATTTTTGAGTTATAACATCATCGCCCTTTTTTAAATGGCGATATCATTGTTTTCTTACTGAATTTGGTAGATCATTTAATTGTGTAAATGGCAGCGGAAACATTTTATAGTCTTACAAAAGAAAAATTTTGAGAAAAAGACAATTGAAAATTGAATTGACTGATTAGGGAAAATAAATTTTTAAAATTGAATGTGAAATTTTGTTTTGTGTAGAATTAATTGCCCTTAAAACCAATCTAATAGAATAATTTAATTTTCTATGGTGCAAGGTTTGCAAGAAACAATGTCGGGAAAAATGTAATAATTGCGATTTGGTAATTTTGACAATTTATAACAGGTGAACCTATTGTCCTAGAAACCTCAAAATGGTCTCATAGTAAACCTTATCTTTGCACTTTTACTTAAAATCAAAAGTTTGCTCCCAAATGTTTTTGACGCATTTACAGCGATTCTTTAAGTGGGGTGCGAGCGGCTTTAATACACAAGTTATTCATATTAGGGCACAATATGATTAAAATATTGCTCATTATAATATTTTTATGTAACATATTCATATTTATGGAATGCTCAATTAGTATTATTTTAATGTACAAGATATCCATTCTAGGGCACAATAGGCGTGTAATTTTGTATGTAACGTATTTATATTTATTTAATGCACATTATTTATTATTTTAATGCTCAAAGTATTTATTTTATTGCACATATCTATTTAAATAATACACGCTTAAATCACAAAAAAAAAACTAGTGTAACTCAATAAATAAAATATGTTTTTTTGTGTTATTTAAAACTAGTGAAGGTTGGTGCATTGTTATCATTTCTTTTAATAGTTCGTTGGGTGCTGATGCCAAGTGAAAAGTTTTATATTTAGAATAAGAAAAAAAGTGTTTCTAGTAGAATGGCATTGTGATAAGTTGCGGTAATTCTAAACCGATCTTGCGTTTTGTTTGTTTTTATTATTATGAATCATCGCCAAGCGTGGTTGTTGCTACACGCAGCGATTCCGCAATTATCAATTAACTAATTAATTAAGAGGCACGGAGCAATCAATTCAAGCTAAATATTCCTCCGATAAAATTATAAATATTTCGAAACTCGATAATTTTTAATCAGTTGCCAAATTGATTAACGTAAATTATAATTTTCAAAAGGTTTTTTAATATCATTTTCCAGGCTAGATACGGATGATAATAATCATTTCAACGCAAAGCAATATGAACCGTGCTGAGTTATTTATCACCGAAATAATTGCGCTTTTTTATTAAGTAAACTTAGGGTGAGGTAAATCACGTGGTGTGGGTAGAAAGAGACACCTATGAGCCGGGCAGCGAACTGCAATAAGGCGACAAGCAAAGGCAGCGAGTCTGGATAACATTGCTATGTAATAAACGCAGTTCGTATATACGAAACTGGTGTGGCACAAAACTAAAAGGAGACACAAATACGGTCTATATTTCATTGCGGATGGGAGGTTTATATGGTTACTCGGCCGTTATCGGGGTTGCCTATACTAAGAGGCGGCCACTCTGCTGCACTGCCACTGAAAAATGATAATTGCCAAAGGCAGTTCGCGCCTGAAAGGGTGTAGCTGAACGGGGGCTTCTTTGGTTCTTAATTAATGAATAAATTGAGATGCCACTTTAATCTTCTATCCTTCCTTTATTGATTTATGGCACAAACTGTTTCGAGGTGAGACAGGTCTAAAACTTCACTTGATCGATATGTACTTTCGGAACTTTTAAACCCGGCTTACCAGTCTTAGAATATCCAACCAAGGCCTTTTGAATGTGTACTACAACATACTCAAGTATTTTAAAAACTTACCAGTATTATAAACAAAAAAGTGAAACGTCGTAGAAAGAAATCTCGGTCAGACGCGATAACAATTTCTTTCAACTCGAAAAACTTATTTTTCTGTGGAGCATTGACGGTACCAGTTTGTTTTGCTCAAATGTTTCAGCAACATTTGGTGTAGAGCGATAAAATAACTCATTTGCAAAAAAGATAAATTGAGTAGTTTATCCTGGAAATTACAGCTTCCCAACTAAACTATTTCATTCAGGAGAATTTTGAAAAGTTGAAGTTTGTATCGTTTTTAGATGGTGGAATTGATTTTGCTTCATGTGTGATTGCCACCAAAGTATTTGGAATAGAAATTATGTTATCATCATACACGCCTGGGTCACAAATAAATTAAGTAATTAATCCTGAAAATTAAAGCCTCCCATTTAAACTATTTTGTTCAGGAGAATTTTTAAAAGCTGGAGTTTGTGTCATATTTAGATGGTAAAACGTTCTGATTTTGCTTAATGTGTGACTATAACCAAAGTAGTTAGGATAGAAATTATTATCATACAAACCTGGGTCACAGATAAATTAAGTAATTAATCTTGAAAATTATAGCTTCCCATCTAAACTATTTTGTGCAGGCGAAGTTTGTATCGCTTTTTTATGGTAGAATGGTATGATTGTGCTTCATGTGTGATTGCGACCAAACTAGTTGGGGTTTAAATTATTATCATACAAGCCTAAGTCACAGATAAATTCAGTAATTAAACCTAAAAAATAACAGCTTCTCAACTTAACTATTTTGTTCAAGAGAAATTTTGAAGTTGGAGTTTGTTTTCAGATGGTAGAATGTTATGAATTTGCTTCATGTGTGATAGCGACCAAAGTAGTTGAGATAAAAATTAGTATCATAGACACCTTGGTCACAAGTAAATTGAGTAATTAATCTTGAAAATTAAAGCCTCCAATCTAAACTATTTTGTTCAGGAGAATATTTAAAAGTTGGAGTTTGTATCGTATTAGATGGTAGAATGTTCTGATTTTGCTTAATGTGTGATTACAACCAAAGTAGTTGGGATAGAAATTATTATCATACACACCTGGGTCACAGATAAATTGAGTAATTAGTCCTGAAAATTATAGCTCCCTACCTAAACTATTTTGTCCAGGAGATTTTTTGAAAGTTGGAGGTTGTATCGCTTTTTTAGATGGTAGAATAGTGTGATTGTGCTTCATGTGTGATTGCGCCCAAAGTAGTTGGGATATAATCTATTATCATACGCGCCTGGGCCACAGATAAATTGAGTAATTAGTCCTAAAAATTATAGCTTCCCATCTAAACTATTTTGTCCAGGAGATTTTTTGAAAGTTGGAGGTTGTAACGTTTTTTTAGATGATAGAATAGTGTGATTGTGCTTCATGTGTGATTGCGACCAAAGTAGTTGGGATATAACCTATTATCATACGCACCTGGGTCACAGATAAATTGAGTAATTAAACCTAAAAATTACTGCTTCTCAACTTAACCATTTTGTTCAAGAGAATTTTTTAAAGTTGGAGGGTGGATTGTTTTCAGATGGTAGAATGTTATGATTTTGCTTCATGTGTGATAGTAACCAAAGTAGTTGAGATAGACATTATTATCATACACTCCTGGATCACAGATAAATTGAGTAATAAATCCTGAAAATTACAGCTTCCCAACTATACTATTTTGTCGAAAAGAATTTTTAATGTAGCAGTTTGGATAGTTTTTAGATGGTAGAATTTTGTGAATTTGCTTCATGTGTGATTGCGACCAAAGTAGTCGGGATAGAAATTATTACTATCATACACTGCTGGGTCACAGACAAATTGAGTAATTAATCCTGAAAATTACATCTTCCCAACTAAACTATTTTGTTCAGGAGAAATTTAAAAGTTGGAGTTTGTATTGTTTTCAGATGATAGAATGTTGTGAATTTGCTTCATGTGTGATTGCGACCAAAGTAATCGGGATAGAAATTATTACTATCATACACTGCTGGGTCGCACATAAATTGAGTAATTAATCCTGAAAATTATAGCTTCCCAAGTAAACTATTTTGTTCAGGAGAACTTTTTAACGTTGGATTTTGTATTGTTTATGGTAGAATGTTGTGATTTTGCTTCACGTGTAATCGCGACCAAAATAATTGGGATATAAGTTATTATCATACACTCCTGGGTCACAGATAAATTGAGTGTTAAATCCTGAAAGTTACAGCTTTCCAACTAAACTATTTTGTTCAGGAGAATTTTTGAAAGTGGCAGTGTGTATCGTTTCTTTAGTGGTGTAATGTTGTGATTTTGCTTCATGTGTGATTGCGACCAAAGTAGTTGGGATAGAAATTATTATCATACACACTTGGGTCACAGGTAAATTCAATAAGTAATTCTGCAAATTCTAGCTTCCCATGCAAACTATTTTGTCCAGGAGATTCTTTTCAAGTTGGAGTTCGTATCGTTTTTTTTAGATGGTAGAATGGTGTGATTGTATGGTAGAATGGTGTGATTGCGACCAAAGTAGTCAGGATAGAAATCATTATCATACACTCCTGGGTCACAGATAAATTGAGCAATTAATCCTAAAAATAAAGTTGGAGTTTGTTGCTTTTTTTGTGTGGTATAATGTTGTGATTTTGTCTAATGCGCGATTGCCACCAAAGTAGTTGGGATAAATTGTTATCATACACGCCTGGATCATAACTAAATTGAGTAACTAATCCTGAAAATTACAGCATCCCATCTAAACTATTTTGTTCAGAAGTTTTTAGATGGTAGAATGTTGTGATTTTGCTTCATTTGTGATTGCGACCAAGATAGTGGGGTACAAACTATTACCATACACGCCTAGGTCACATATAAATTGAGTAATTAATCTTGAAAATTACAGTTTCCTATCTAAACTATTTTGTTGAGGAGAATTTTTGAAAGTTGGAGCTTGTGTCGTTTTTAGATGGGAGAATGTTGTAGTTTTGCTTCATGTGTGATTGCGACCAAAGTAGTTGAGATAGAAATTATTCTCATACACGCCACAGATGAATTGAGTAATTAATCCTGAAAATTATAGCTTCCCATCTATTTTGTTCAGGAGAATTTTTGAAAGTTGGAGTTTGTATAGTTTTTCGGTGGTAGAAAGTTATGAGTTTTATGTTTATGTTTATGTGTTTTATGTACGATTGTGACTTTGGGATACATATTATTTCCATATAATGTCCATAGTCTATCAATGTTCTTTCTATGTTCTTTCCTCATGACGATATGAAGTTGTTTACAGCAGATTCCTTAACTAAGGATGGACTTCAAGATAGCAGTATTGTTACTTTAAAAACAATGCACCTCTTATTGTTGTCCACAATTCGCGTGATGTCAGGTTAAAAGTTTGCGTTTCTCAATACCAATTATACTCCTTGATACTCAGAGAGTATTATTCGTGCGTAAAATGTAAATTATCGTCGCATGGCTTTGAGCGGAGACAACCCTGTTGTCTTCATTGCAGCCGATAGACGACACAAAGGGACAGCAAGGAAGGGATGCCGATATTCTTATTCCTGCTTGCTCCTCCGGCGGATTGTCTTATGCTTCGAGCAAGGATAATGAGGCCAATCCGATTTTCCCAATTAAAAATGCCTCAAGTTAAAGGAGGCTCATACCTGCATCCCTGGATGTTATCCCTCTTATTTTGATGTTTAATAAACGTTAGAAGGGAGTGATCCCAGCCACTCAGGTTCATCCTCTTTCAATGCTTCCATGGCGTTCTTGGATACAATCAAGGATACACACATAAAAATTCTACGGAACGAATTCGCACGTAGTTAATCCTACACAAAAATATCAGTAGGTATTGATATCTATTTATATTACAGGTTTCCTTAACGTTGAAAATTAAGAATAGATGAAGAATCATCACGGAAACTGGAAAGCAAAATATACAGCCGTCTTTGACAAAGAATTCAATACATACGGCATCTACGTTGACGTGAGGGCTTACGTTATTTCTTGGATGACTTGTGGGGCACCAAGATCACGGTGCAAGTCACTGTTCCGTGTGTACCAAGGAGCGTAAACCATATTCCTTAGTACTTTATGTTGGAAAGTCTGGACTCCTTGTATATTGGATTTTTTCGCGCAACCCCAAAGCTGGATGCCACATAACCAAATCGGTTTTAGTACTTGGTTGTAAACTTGTAGTTTGTTCTATACTGACAACTGAGAGTTTCTTCCCAGAAGCCAGTACAGTTCTCTGTATTTGAGGGCAAGCTCTACTCTTGTCTTCTTAACGTGTTCCACCTTGTGAAACACAACTTATGGCGTTGTTAATCTTGGCATGACGTATGTCTTCGATTCTTTTGTTTGTAAAGTTAATGTGGACACATTTCAGTTCATTGAGCTTGGTCTTCCATTTTCTGGACCAAATACATATTTTACTACTTGCTTGGTGAAGATTGCTAGTATATTCTCCAATAGTTGATCCCAATGCCAATAGAGCCGTGGCGTCTGCGAATGTGGCGACTGTTACATTTTCCAGCTGTGGTAGGTCGTTATATTTTCCAGCTGTGGTAGGTCACTTGTGGATAGTAGATAGAGAATTGGTCCCAAGAACTACCCTGGGGTACCCCAGCTTTTACTTCTTTTAGTTCCGACTATTCATCGATCTGTTTTATTCTGAATAGTCTATCAGATATATAGCATGTAAGTTAGCAGCTCAAGGTATTGTAAAGGTAGCATACTCTTTAGTTTGTGTATCAATTCTTCATGCAAAACCTTATCGAAAGCTTGTATCACATCAAGAAAGAATGTTGAGCAAATAACCATTTCTTCTAATGTTGGAATGCTTTTCTCTAAAACCAAATTGGTGATTAGGAATTAGTTCCTTTCTCTCATTGATAGGTTTCATTCTCCTTAGAAGAAACTTTTCAAAGAGCTTCGATATCATGGTAACAGTGATATTGGGCGGTATGATTTGGCTTCGTTCGGTGGTTTGCCTAGTTTTGGTACCATGATAACTTCTGCTACTTTCCAGGCATGTGGGACGTATTTTAATCTGAACCATGCATTTATTAGATACGTCAGCATAACAATACCATTCTTAGGTAATTGTTTAAGAACTTCCCTGTGATAAGATCATATCCAGGTGCCTTCTTTAGATTCAGGTTTGTCTTGATGTCTCTTGCAACTTCCTTTGGAGTAACTAGCTGTATGGCTTCTTCTTCATTGTCAAATAATAATAACTCCAAAAAGAGCGATTGTACTAGGACGACAATCAGTGTTAAATCAGACTCCGTTTTTTTATGTGTGAATCAAGGATGTTTGGTTTGAAACATCCATGGAGGGTGTCGAGAATTGGAATTAAACGTGTCGAAATAAAAGTTATCTTGACGTCTGAAGGGATGTGTATACCAGGACGATGAAAGAAACGAAGAGGAAAAGATAACCCGGGGTAGTCGTCGGTTTACTAAATGAAATAAGAATGTATCGTTATCGATGCTGATTGCGAAGGAGAAGAGGGCTTTCATTTTTGAGAATTAATTTCCTGCTCGGGTGTATTCTTTAAAAAGGGGAAGCTCTACGCGCGGAGTCACCGATTTAACCGCATATTGTTTGCTGCTGGCAAGGGCTAATATGAAAAACTGTAAGTGCGACCGCACCAGCTATCGGCTGGCGTATCTCTCTCTCAAATTTAATTAAAATTCAATCAGAAATGTAACAAGATTCCACGGGAGGCATTTATCGGGGGCGCGGCGAGAGAGTGGCCTTATCTGCACCCCAGCTATGTCTAAGAAAACATTTTAAAATAGTCAATTGTCAACCGCAGCATCTTCTCTCGCTTCGATAATATAATGTTTACGAGATAAAACGCTCGCGAATGCTCTGGCCGTTTCATTGCAAACGATCCCATATTTTCTTATTGATAACATTTTATAATACGAATAAAATTATCGCCGAAGCGGACCAACAACCCTCCACATCAACTCTAATTACCTCCATCAACCGACAAATGCTACAGCAATAATCCCTCATCATTACCAATCATATAGGTCGGGCAAGTCAGCGGCCAACTTTTGCAAAATGAAAATCTTTATATCCATATTTTTTTTATCGATTTTTTTGCTCTCGTAGTTTTCGAGTTACCGAAGCGCCGCTGACGTACCGGCAAGCCAGCGGCGCTTTTTGGAAAAACAAATGAATTTGAAAAATGTGAGCAGTCTATATTTTTTTGCTAATTTTTTACCAAAAAAAGATTTTTTTTTGCTCTGTTGGTTTTTGAGATATACGGGTGCGCCGCTGATGTGCCGGCAAGCCAGCGGCGCATTTTGGAAAAACAAATAAATTTGAAAAAACTAAGCAGTCAGTATTTTTTGCTAACTTTTTGCTAATTTTTTACCAAAAATGATTTTTTAAGCTACCAGATAGCCAGCGGCGCACTATGCTGACGTGCCAGCAAATCAGCGGCGCATTTTGGAAAAACAAATTAATTTGAAAAATATGAGCAGCCTATATTTTTTTGATAATTTTCTGCTAATTTTTTACCAAAAAAGATTTTTCTTTGCTTTGTTGGTTTTTGAGATACAGTGGTGCGCTGCTGACCTGCCGGCAAGTCAGCGCCGCATTTTGGAAAAACATATGAATTTGAAAAAAGTAAGCAGTCAGCATTTTCTTGCTAATTTTTTACCAAAAAATATTTTTTAAAAAAAAAATATTTTTTTTGTGTTACTTTTCGAGTGTGCGAACTAATTAAGTTATGTTAAGTTTTGTATACAAAATGCGTTATTTTGCTTTTTGTATTTTGTGATGTAAGAAATAAAAAATTTTGGGAGCGTTTATAAAAGATCTAAATAAATATGCAACTATGTATAAGAAATGTTATTATTTATTTGTAATTGATTTATGGACAAAACTTATTAACGTTTATTTTAAGCTGTGTACATAATCATTGCCGGCGATGCAATTTTATCGCAAGTAGTAGGTAATTTTTGTCAAATGGAACGCTTATGTAATAATACACCACTCAATAATATATCTTGTGCTCTATCATTCAATATTGTGGTTTCATATACCTATTGTATACCTATACCTGTCGCCTATAATAAATTATAGATAACAAAATGAAAACAAGAAGTTTCTCGGAAATTTGCTACACTTCTAGCATGCAAATTTTGACTGGCCAATAGTGCAGTTTTATTTTATTAATTTATACTCGTATATCCTAAACTTTTGTTAATATGAATTCGTAAAATTTACCAATTTACATGCAAGAAAATACAATCTGTCACCACCTAAACATCCGTCAAAATATCAAGGCCTGCTAATTCAGTATCAGCAACATTCAAATAAATTAAAAAAAAAGGTTAGTATGAGTATCTCAAGCACCTCTGACAATAGGAATGATGTATCATTTAATATACAGGATATTTATTAAAAAAATAGTTTTGAATGTTGAACAATGCAAAATTTAAGTTGTAAATTTTGAACATCCTCCATGCATGCAAATATTATCCACTACCGTTTTTATATGGAAGAATCGAATATAATGAATTCTTACGGGCACTGAGTAAGGAGGCGTTGGCACCCACGTTCTCCAATGATAATCAAATACGAGTGCCAACCACTCTTGCCGTTACCCTACCTTGCATGTAACGTATATCTGGGAAACTAACAAGGCAAAAAAAACTTTTTTTGTTAAAAATCAGCAAAAAATTAGCAAAAAAATAATGACGGCTTATTTTTTCCCAATTCATTTATTTTTTCCAAATGCGCCGCTGGCTTGCCGGCACGTTGGCGGCGCACACATATATCTCAAAAACCAACAAAGCAAAAAAAATATTTTTTGGTAAAAATTTAGCAAACAATTAGCAAAAACATATAGGCTGCTCACATTTTTCAAATTAATTTGTTTTTACATAGTGCGCTGCTGGCTTGCAGGCGCGCCAGCGGCGCACCCCTATATCTAAAAAAAAAAACCAACAAAGCAAATCTTTTTTGGTAATAATTAGCAAAAAATACTGACTACTTAGTTTTACAAATTGATTTGTTTTGCCAAAATGCGCCGCTTGCAAAGTAAAATATTTGTTAATACATAATAAATCTGTACATACAACAAAACCGGGAACCACTGGGAACTGGGAAGTAACTAAAAATAAAACAATTCGCGCGCACGCCTTATATAAGGGCGCCGCGTCGCACAAAGTAGTACACCACACGTGTAGACAACGGACTTGAATTGTCGGATGACGAATGTAGCTTCCGTTACATTTATAACAAATTTTCGGAGATAACTTTTTCCGATTAACAATTAACTAAGTAAACGGTCTGATTAAGTTTGCCCAGCTTAGCTAGATAGTCATCAGTAGAGTGCGGAATTAAAAGCATTTATTTTTGGTAAATAAGCGCTTAAAATAAGCACGATAAATGAGAAAAAAGCACACAAAAAAGCGTTTTAAGAATACATATACCTTGTATTATTTTTGTATATATGTATTTATTAGCACACTCACATCATAGAAAAGATTGCTATAAGATTTAACCACGTGACACATCTTCTTAGTCCAAATTGTCTATATTTAAACGTAGGTAGTTGAACAAATTGAACAAAAAAGAATTAAATTAATATGTATTAATGTAGTATGGCTAAGACGTGAATGTTCAACTTCAATATTTTCATTTTAATACTGTGAAATAAAGCGTCAAAATATAACAAAATATGCCTAAAACCAATCACTACCAAGAGGCAAACCGTAAAATAAATAATTGTAACTTACTGCTTTTCATGCGCATTCTGCAGAATATATCATTGTTTTGAATAATTAATTCGGGATTTTCTTTTATCTACGTGGCAGATAGCTATTTATCCTTAATATTTAGCATTTCAAATACAATACAAAGTCTAAAAACCCTTGTGTTGTGCGCACGTTTATAGCCGGTTTATCACAATGCCTTAGAAGCGATTTTGAGCGATTTTTGCGTATTTTGAGACGAAATGCGCAGACCTACGATATCTAGAAATACACCAATCACAATGCTCAGCCTGACGCCGGCCACTCGGCGTATACAAGACAGTGATCGAATCTGTTCGGTTTGTTTTTGTCACCGTCGCACTAACCCGCTAAAAACGGGTTAGAAAATAATAAAAAAGTTAAAATAAGCAGGGATATAGCAAAATAAGCACAAATCTGCAAAATCCGAGAAAAAAGGCAAAATAAGCAAAATAAAAATAGCGCCAAATGCTTTATTTTTTCTGAATTCATGGAGATACTTAAGCTTTTTAAACTACTTACATTAAAACTGTCCAAGCAAAATGCTTAGAATCCGCACTCTAGTCATCAGACTAGGTGTTATACGCCAGCACCTAAGAGGTGTTGTTACGTAACAATAATAAAAAAATAACGTTAATAGGAGAAAGCGATGGTATACTTTATGTGTAACCGACTAGGATAGCTGAGGGTAGAAAAACAATTATTGCGCACCCCACGAGTATAGATATAAATCAGCGTTTTAGAAAGTAGTAAGTATAATAGTCGTTTAATCTACCAGGGATGGTTCTGCTTGATCCGGCGCGGTTTTCCGGTGTTGTCGCGGGCATAGAGGACGAGAAGGGCGTAGTGGAGGTACGCGGGGGTATTATCCGTAATTTTTATTACCATTTTTATCATTTGGGAGATTGGGACGTGGAGCAACATCACCGAGTTAATCGGATCAGAAGAGCGGAGGCATTTAAGAAACGTGATCAAGAGATGGCACAGGATTTGCTCATCTCGGAGCGCGGGCGAGGGGCGAGGGGCCGGCCACATATCTCCACCCCGCCGGGTGGATGGAAATTGAATAAGCCAAGTTGGAACGAACGGACGTGACAGTATATTTTTTATCTTTAATTTAGCAGCACGCTGATAAGTAGGAGGCAAGACTGCGGGAGCTTTTTCGGCGAGCTTTCGGAGGCGCGCGAGAAGAGAATATGCGTTCAGTTTACGGCCGCCCTGGCAGATTACGCCCTCTATATCAGTATTTATTATTCATAACCGAGGCAGAAACTTGAATTACTACCGCTTCGGCGTATCATAAAACACTTTTAAATGCTACCCGCCGAGATCATCCCATCACACTTTATCAAACTTTATTGTTTACATACCATCTCACACAAATAGAACACCACTACTCTTTTGCACACCAAAACATAAGCAACAATTCGTTACTTAAACTCAAAAAACTACTATGTCTTTCCTATTTTTCCTTTTCTATTGATCATGTACCTCCTCATGGTGTCATCTCTGTATATTTGGTTGCCTATTATTCTTCATTTTAAACAACACCTCCAGGAATTATCGGCTATCTAGCTGGAGCAGTAATGAAAAACAACAAGAAAACACCAAACAGCTCTTGCACATTAGACGCCAGGGTCCGCTTGAAGGCCCGTGTCAAAAAGAAAACAGAGGAACCGATACAGAGAGATGTATTGGCTGCTGGGAATAAACACCACGCTGTCAGTACATAATAAGCTTCTCTTGTTGCAGTAAATTCGAAAACCCCTGTGGACGTAGGGTGCTCAACTCTGGAGTTGGACCAAAAAATGTAACATTAAATTTGTCCAGACCTTCCAAAATAAAGTATTGCGATGCATTGACAATGCGCCTTGGTACATTAGGAATGATCGTCTCCAACCGGTCCTCAAAAATGAGCTTGTGTACAAAAGAAAAATACAAACAATTGCAAGAAGTCACGAGGAAAGGATTTATCATCACGTAAACGTTGAGGCCATCCAGCTCCTCGACAAAACCGGATTGATCAGGAGACTTAAGTGAAAGAAGCCTTTCGAGTTAGTGTGATAGTGAGTTAGTGACAAAAGCTGGTTGTATATATGGAATGGTATGGTAGAGTTGGATCGTTTGGCATCTGTGCTTTTCGATATACTTTGACCTAAAAGATTCAGAACATAATAAGCTTCTCTTGTTGCAGCAAATTCTAAAACCCCTGTGGACGTATGGTGCTCACCTCTGGAGTTGGGCCAAAAAAAGTAACATTAAATTTGTCCAGACCTTCCAAAATAAAGTATTACGATGCATTGACAATGCGCCTTGGTACATTAGGAATGATGGTCTCCAAAAGGACCTCAAAAATGAGCTTGTGTACAAAAAAAATACAAACAATTGCAAGAAGTGACGAGGAAAGGATTTATCATCACGTAAACGTTGAGGCCATCCAGCTCTTCGACAAAACCGGATTGATCAGGAGACTTAAGTGAAAGAAGCCTTTCGAGTTAGTGTGATAGTGAGTTAGTGACAAAAGCTGGTTGTATATTTGGAATGGTATGGTAGAGTTGGATCGTTTGGCATCTGTGCTTTTCGATATACTTTGACCTAAAAGATTCAGTACATAATAAGCTTCTCTTGTTGCAGCAAATTCTAAAACCCCTGTGGACGTATGGTGCTCACCTCTGGAGTTGGGCCAAAAAAAGTAACATTAAATTTGTCCAGACCTTCCAAAATAAAGTATTACGATGCATTGACAATGCGCCTTGGTACATTAGGAATGATGGTCTCCAAAAGGACCTCAAAATTGAACTTCTGCACAAAGAAATACAAAAAATTGCACGAAGTCACGAGGAAAGGCTTTATCATCACGTAAACGTTGAGGCCATCCAGCTCCTCGACAAAACCGGATTGATCAGGAGACTCAAGTGAAAGAAGCCTTTCGAGTTAGTGTGATAGTGAGTTAGTGACAAAAGCTGGTTGTATGTATGGAATGGTATGTTAGAGTTGGATCGTTTGGCATATGCCTTTCGATACACTTTGACCTAAAAGATCTTTTGTATTTCCCTCATACATTAGAGCCCTTCGGTGTTGAGCCTTTTCACGAAGTCAGTAATTGTTCGAGGAGTAAGTTGTGTCAGCTCTGCTGGTTCAATGATGGCAGCTCCCAAGTGGTTTTGTCTTGTGCGCAAGTTGGTTGTAAGTGTTATTTCTAAAATCAGAAACAGTGCTACGCAGTGCGCAAGAAAAACGTGAAAACCAAACAAACACTAAAATCGACTCCCCTAAAACGGCAATCCGCACATCTAAGCAAATTCGGATGATTTAGCCTCTGGGTTTCGCTAAGAGTGGTTGGGCGGTGCGGGTGGGGGGTTGGAAATTACGGTACGGTTGTTTGCACCTTGATCGCCCTGGCGATCTCAGCTTAATCTCTGATCGAATAGAGCGTGAAGGGTTTAAGATAATTTAACTGGGGGGTTGGGGCGGACAAATCCTCGGTTTGAAGCCGGGGGTGCAGATTCTCTTAGCTTATCGTGGGTAAGTGTAGAGTGGAAAGTGAGGTATCTTTCGGATCCAATTTCGAGACGTGTGGTACGTACGTTCCACACGTGTGTCGGGGCGGACACACGTTAAGAATGGGACAATGGGGGTACGTTGGGGGTACCTGGGGGCGCCGCGACAGGTGCAACGGAATATGCAAGAGCTTTATTTGGAGCTTTCGCTCGGCGACCCCGAACAATAAACTGCGCCTCATTCACCCTCTCTCTGGGTCCGTGAACACCTTAGACGTGCAAATTAATCCTTGCGCCGCGGAAGCAAAAATACGCCACTGTTAGATCATTACAGCACGTCATCAATGTGTTCCACCCCGAGAGACACACGTTTATATAATTCGATCAGACACGGGGTTTGCATCAGAATGAAATAAAATTGTGTATTGAATGAAAGACCATAGCCCAACGTAGTGATGGTTGGTGATCTGTTATCACCTTGAAATAAAACCCGACATAAATTACTGCAGAACACTAGACAGCCAATGTCAATGATATAAATATATTTTTGTTTGTTCTCGGATTCCAGGTATTACAAATCATTGTGGTAGGGTAATGCTAATTAATTAGCAGTATTGCACGCATTTTGGGATTATTCATTTCAAATACAGGAACAGGGTGACCGGTATGGATTGTGAACCAACTTAAACATAGGTTCCTGATGTGGGTCTTATGGAGCAGAATATTTATTTCTCGATCTAAGATTGAACGAAAGACAATACTTATCGGTGAACCATTGTGATGATCATTGAATCATTTAATAATGGTTTAAAATTGCCCCGCCTGTTTTGCCAGATTATGCGGTTCATTGTCGAAAACGTTCCTCGAGTATTACGAGATAAGGTTCTATAGTTTCGTGGTGAAAACTTATTCAATACCGTGAGTATATAGAACACATATTGGGTTATAGATATGGGAGTTTCAGAACTCCCACCTAACCATGCGGGGTGGGCATGCAGATAATGAGCGAGTCCTAAAATAGAGTAAAACATTGTCGTTTTGAAATGAGATGTCTCAATTCTAGCCGATATCATCAGATCGGAGACAATGCTCTGGGACCATTACAAAGGAAACGGACGGCAGTAAGTTTGCAAGTGTATACAGGAAACTGACAGCTACCGAATGATTATCTAGTCTGTAGACTCTCCTCCAATCTCCTGCTTGCACTGGGTGTTCTTTTGCAAACGCGATACACTAAACTATATGCTCGATCCACTCATCATCAGGAAACCTATTCACCCAAGTTCGCTATACATCTGTCAACATGTCAAACTATGTAATACAAAAACCTTTCATTTTAACAACCTGTATTTTCACATACCTACTGGATGCTAACTAGATGCTATCTTTTAGATAAGCCTTACCTAAGCATTACTTATCTATTGGTTGAGCTATTAGAAAATTGATGAATAGTTGTTTATTTTTTAACAAGTGTGCAAAATGGCGCTTATTCCCGAGGTAAAGAGGTGAAACATACTTACCCACTCTACTTATGTCTTTTCTTTTGCAGGTATGTTATTAAACTAAATTACGAGCAAATGATAATTAATCCAGGTGTGGATAATTTGTGGAAAAAAATTCCTCGGCTTGTATTTGAACCAGGAACCTTTCTGAACCCTTCCCTTGGAGAGTGTTATTATTTATTAAGTATACCCAGGTCACCAAGGAGCATTTTCACAAATAAAACAGCTTAGTAAAGGGAGCAAAGAATATATTATTTACAACATATCTAGCATATATTATTATGACCGACAATATTTGGAAACATAGAATTTTGACGATATAAAAACCACATATAAAACAAAATATCAATAATAATAATAATAAGAATAAAAATATAAAACAATGAAAACAACACATGAGCGCGCCACGATATCGAGTAGGGTAATAATAATTTAAATACGTTCATGATTTCCATGCAATAATCAAGTACCATAACGCTTACATCATTTGATTACAATAAGATTTACAACATAACAGTCTATATCCATAGAGCGGAAACTGCGCATGCAGACGAAAAACTTAATCTCGCAAAGGGTGTGTATATTACATGTATATTTAATATATATATATAGAAGACGACGATATCACTAAAATTATTCAACAGTTGTTCCAATGTACAGGTCTTTGGCAAAAGAAAATTGTTGGTTAAGCTAAGTACAACATGATTGCACTAATGGAGTATTGTTTTTAAATATAATTACATCTATTCCTTCTCGCCATGATGGTAATGGCCAGAAGATTGACTATCAAAGAGGGACATCTTCAGCCTCTTGCATTTGGCTCTGCGGTTTTTAAACCAGAACTGAACATTCTTGGGCTCCAGCCTAGGAAACTTCTGCCTATACGCCATACAATTCAATTCTTCCGTATATTTCAGTATGAGATTGTGCGAAGGATGGGTATTCAGCGAAAACCACTGCTCCAGGCGCGGTACTTCAGTCACTGGATCGATGAAGGTACGATTCCTTTTGCGTCTCTCATCAGCCGTCAGCGCTGACATATTCAAAGCACTGGAACCAGGGGGTGATGTAGCTGTGTGGCCCAAGCCAGGTATATATTGACTCATGTACATTATACTATGGCTAAACATTGAGTTTGGAACTAAAGGAAAACTAGCAGCTAGCCTTTCCAAACCGTCCGATCTATGCATGAGTTGCCCATCAACATCAGGCGACCCGCAAATCCTATGGCTGTTTGGACGAAGCATCACATCCTCAATCATCTCACTAGGCTTATTGTCGCTGTAGTCAGTTCCATCTTCGTCATCAGACATCTTGTTGTTATTTGAGTGGTTATCAGGAGAGTGGTAGTTCACTGGTTCATCTTTAGGTTCAGTGGAATCTATCTGAAAATAACGAAACTAATCAATAAGAGTCTTTAGGGTGAGGATTTTATATTACTTTTATGTCTGCGGTGTGTGGCGTCGATGGTCTAGGGCTACCGATCTCCTTCCTATCATTGGTAGTTAGAGATAAAGGCCCGATTGGGCTAGCAGGTTGCTCGTGCATGTCGTCGTCATCCATATCAGATCCAGCGTTTGAGTAATCGTCAGATAAATGCGATAAGTTCCTACGCGTTAAGTTCTGGAGGTTATTTTTGAGCCTTTGGTCCTGAAGACGATCAGAGCTGAGATACCCATCTGACATTAGAAATCCGGAACCATTAGTTGGGCTGTGATTGCTGTAACCATTCATGGATAAATGGCATGGTAAACCAGGCCCAACATTCCTAATTTCTGCACGTTTCTGAGCAGCCCTAGCGTTTTTAAACCAGTAAACGACGTTGTTCACATCTAAAGGCTTTCTACCTCTTCGAGATTCTAGACTATTGAGTTCTTTAACGTATTGTTGGATCTGCTGCCTGCTTGGGTGTTGGTTATCGGCGAACCATCTTTGTAGCTTAGGAAGCTCAAGCTCTGGATCGAAACTGGTCCTCATGCGGGTTTTCTGGGTTGGAAACTGATTATGGACGCTTTGTATAGCTGGATGACTGACTTCGGGAATTGTAGGCTTTGGTGGGGGCACTGACGATAATGAGTAATTTGTAGGGCAAGGCCCCGAGTATTGGGATCTGCTTGGAGATTGTGGGCTAAATTGCGCAGCCCACCATTGGTCGAATTTTCGTCGACCCTCTTCCGACATCTCTGGAGCTGGTGCTGCTGTAGCTCCTCGACAAATCTGCGATAAAAACAGCTGTAAATAAAGAAAAATCTAAATGAAAATCGAAAAGAATTCGAGGATATTGTTAATTAGCGTGTTTGAATAGTTGGGTAATCCTCGGGTTTGGTCGTTGTGTTTTAGGGTATTTCGGGTGTATAGAATTAAACACAATGTTGAAAACGCGGATCTATTCGTCGGTGTCGGATGCTAAAGGCTTTTGATCTCATTAATACCATGAAATAATGCTACATAATCTTATTAAAAGCGAGGTTACTGCTATTCTCTGCACCGTTAATACATTCGTTCGCGTCTAATTCTTAGGAAGCACCCCACCCTTCCAGTCCGCGTATTAAGAGGAGCGAAGAGATAGGGGTTATTTTCCAGTAAATAATACAAGGATCTGAGAAATTACCTCGTCGAGCGGGCACCCAGTTGACGCCAGCAAACCATGAGATTGCACCAGGAGGAACTTTAACAGCTTATCCTTGATATCGCTCACTGATCCCGGCCTTCCCCTGAACACCTGTATCCTCAGTGTCGCCACAGTTGTCAGCTCTCCTAAAATATCTCCCACAGTCACCAGCGGATCTTCGGATATCTTGTCGAAGCTCAGCGCTCTCCAGTTTTTTATCACGACTGAACCTTTCGCAGCTGCTGCTGACTCCGACGAGTAACCAAGCCGGAGCAATGCAACATGCACTAAACTATGGAATGGTGTTCCAACTGGTATAATCACAAAACTATCTATTTCTATCAAAGGCCTGCGACGCCATGGTCCATGCTGCATCACCCTACTATCGTCCAACGTTCCAATTGACTCCACCACGCAGTGAACTGGCAATGATTTCGCTGCAAAAAAGAATAACTAACATTAATCCAATGTAATAAGAAGCCGGCGATAATCATTTCGCGATGGCAAAGCGAAGATTGATAAGGGATATCTGCTTATAAGTGGTCGTTATTTGTTGCTAATAAAAAAGTAATTTGTAGGATTTTTTTAAGGGGGAGAATAAACTGTAACCGTTGGATCGTTCGTTGGGGGAAATAAAGTTAACAAATCTGTATTAGGGGTGAAATTATCTGTAAAATGAAGTTGGGTAATTTAATAAATGGTACGATAACTGTCACGCTGAGGGTTCTGGGTGAGACGCGTCGGCCGGGGCGAGGAGGGGAGGGGGTGATCGCTTTAACAGGTCCTGCACAGTCGAATGATGAGCAGATAAACCAAAGGAATGAAGCGAAGTCAGAGGGCGAAGCGTTAGATCATCGCGATAGGAGGGTGGGCGCTTCGAAACCGCCTCGCCGCTAAATGGCACAGGCGGAAAAGTACAGAAGGTGATAAGAAAGACAGACAGATGTATTGATATCTCCTCTGCGGGCAGATGACAGTTAATGTCCCGCTGAATCGAACTTCTTCGGCTCATTTCCGACTTACGTTCGCACGGCCGCCAACTTGTTTCCAAAGATCTCCAAGCCAGCACACCGCATCTTTTCAATTTAATCTTTTTTATTTAGATTGAAGCACCATCTATATACCACCAATCAGATCGACTCACAACTCGTTCCAAATTGAAAATTCTGCCATACAACTCTTACCATATCTTTCTGGTTAATCAGTCTTGCAGTTTGCAACCACCGAGGACGCTCATCTTTAGAAATGTTTTAACCTGTTTTCTGGTTGCAACGTAAAAGCAACCCAGTTCAAACGACGTGCGATAAATGTCAGCTCTGACGTGGTTGTTTGTTAAAAATATCCGATAGATATGTTAATTACTTCGGTATGTTCGATTATATTAGTAATTACTTATGTTGCATTAAACAGCTATCCTATGAGACCATTCAAAAGATACCTCCTTCTTGATTTCTTCGTCCATTCAGGAAAACTGATTTTTTCTTTCATTGAAGCATATCATCTCTGTCGTTGTTCAAATCCGTAGTTTAAGGGTGAGAAAGTTGTGCATATAATTCGGATCACAGGGAGTGTATGGGCACCCTTTGCGTCTGTCGGATTAGGCGACTTACGTGCTATACAAAGGAGCGGACCGCCGAATGACGTCACCGAGGCAAGACTTAATTTCTAAGACGGTAGTAGATCCGCAGATTTATTTTTGTTTTATTAGAGTGGCCCCGGGTCCAGGCCTTATGATGCAGATGCGGCCGGCCACCCTTACTCGAGTTACCGAGGAGAGAGCTGAAATCTCTGGGATCCCAACGCTCCCATAATCCCGCCTGGCTTACCTTGCCCGTGTATAGTCCACTACTCGCTAATCCTACCGGTTCTAATCTACCCCAGCTGACCAGCGTCTTAACTCCGGGGCTCATATTGCCTTCCGGCCCTTTGTTCTTAGCTGGCCATTGATCAATAATGCAACCTTATTTAATAACCGAGCTAATACTACATGCCTTCACTTATTAATAACACCCAACCGTTCTATGGTCTGATTACAGCCAAATCCGAAGTACCTAACCCCAAAGTTACAACTCCTTCCAAAATATCTTTAATAACCACTTAGTCCTTTCCAAAGTGTCATCCTTTCCAAAAACTCCTTTCCTCTCGTTGAATGGCATATTGGAATATTGAATTTGGAATTCTTAGAGGTTGGCACAGCGTCTTTTTGCAATATTGTTCTTGATTTTAAATCAATCGAAAAGGACATCATCGATAGTAGCTGGATTTGTTCGAGTATTGGTAGGGAGAATAAAAAAGAAATCCATCGATTGTGTTGGTTTGGCGAAAGCGAGATTAGGAGGTCGAAGTTCGTCGTAAAGATGTCCTCGCCGTCGAGTTTGTTGTTGCTGGAGTATGTCATCTCATATAAAGTTTTGGGGGAAGTAGATGTCACCACAATCAGGATTATGTCAACAAGTATTTAGCGCATAGCTTGTCCATGGAAAATCTTCCAGTTCATTGTTTTAAAGCGGGCGAGTTTTTGTTTAATCCCCTCTAAGTATTAGTGAAGTACGGGGCTTTCGAAAAGCTCCTCACTGCCTCCCCCGCGCCCTTCGCCGCCACCCACTTACAACCACGCTGTCTATATACATACATACACATATAGATAGGTGTATGGTGGACCAGCCACGTGTGTATCTCGATTTTGGGTCTCGGAGGTATGTACTTGCTAAAGAGCTTTATTCTATCCATTTTCTTATTAGCTAAGACTTGTTAGTTCAAAGTTTTAATTCGTCGCTCGAATTATAGTGAAGATTTTGCGACGTTCTGAGGGTTGTGGGTCGTGACAGGGCGACTCGTAGGGGTTGGAAAAGTTTAGAGAGAGTGCTAAAGGCCTGTGAACCCACAATACTGTTTACAATAAGCCCCGTGCTTTGCTGAGCGCGCTCTCTCTCTCTCTCTAATACGCTTTTCACGCTGGATTTGCGATAAGGATTTAGAAGAGGTGGGAGATTCCAGCACCAGCAGTAGTACACGTCTTTCCGAAAGACTGTTTTGTCTCCTGAGATTTATGTGGTCGAACGGAAACATTGAAACCCGGCCTTAATTACCAGTACTGGCCACCCTTCTGCTCGATTCGAACCCTTGTGACCTTCAGACAGATAACGGCCGTCCACTCTTCGAGCCAACAACAGGTGGATCCCCATCAGCCGATCAATTGAGTCCGACCTTTTTTATCACCTATTTAAAGGATAACTGAGTGTTGGTGGATGCATTAGTAAGAGTTATATAAAAAAAAGCCGAATATAGATAATCATGGAAAAAAGATCTTGATAATCTTGAGAACGAATGTAAGCATAGTTCGACTACATGTATGTAGGAGCTATCAGATCCAAATTTATAAGTAATTGCGTCTATGTCAACAAGATCTAACGATAAGAGGCGCACAAACACAGCGATCTCAAATTAACGAAATTAAAAATTTTCGGAAGCTCTTAGCTCATTTCGTAGAAATTCGCGAGGTAAAAATTAAATGGGATCGAGCGTAGAATTATGGGAACATAAATTGACTTTTGTGTAGCCTTTAGAAGATTAAAATCGGTACGAAAAATCTCGGATCCCCTCGGCCTAAGCATGATAAACGAAGAATAAAGATTACATATTGTTTCATGCCTCCGGTGCGGCCGGATTATAAATCTTTTGATTTCGAAAAGAGGAGAGCCTTTGCGAAACAAATAGGTAAGCCGATTTTTTAGGGGAGCCGTACAAAATTTATAATCGCCCACGACCTTAAGATCCACGACCTTAAAATACCCTCGACCTGCTCTTAATTATTTTTTCCTCTCCACGCCCGAAAAATTAAGGGCTTCTGTACACGCTACCTACTTACACGTATATATTATATTATATAGATATACACTCTGGTCCGCCTAATGAATATCAATGTATAGCGGATGTACCCTATCACACAGACGGTAATCCGGCTTGTTCCCCTCGCCGCCTGGCCCACTCTTGCTCTCCACCGCGGCCCGTTTATCTCCACTGATGTTGATCCCCTCTTTCTGTCCTATTCACTGCTGCACATGCATCGCCATAATCCTCCGCTACGTGCTTATCTCGCTAAAATCGCTCTTCCGCCACATACAGCGTGTCCCACACAACACTCACATCTTTACATCAACACAATGTCTTCTCGAGTTAGTATTGGCAACACATCTGGGTTTGTCTTATGAAGATCACAAGCATACTGGACGAAGACTTCTTACACCTTCATTCCAATAGGTTTATGTCATTGTAAGCAAGCGCGAAACAGCCTCTATGGCTTATTGATAAAAACCTTTTTTTGGGTGGAGATTGCGTATGAATAGAAATATAGGAAATGAAAAGGGGTTAATCTGAGGGAATCGTCGTTCTGAATATGCGTACGGTCGAAAAAGATCTCGGGCGCGCAACGAAGAGAAGTGTTTGTGCTTTTTCTCTTCATATTTGATCCTTCGTGAATGTTAATCCCACGTAGACATAATCCCCAACTTCCCGTCTCAGCGTTGCCGAGAGAGAGAAGGACCAGGGTCCCTGGGTAATCCAGGCGCTCCCCTAATTCCCCTACCTTCGACTTAATCCAGCTTCTAGCGAGCCGCGAGCCGCTCTCTACTATCCCAGCGAAATATCTGAATGCCATATGGACTGGGCCGTGGATACCTGTTAGACCGCTGGATGTTTTCGGGCATGAGTATATCGGGATGCACCCGTTTTCATCAATCATGACCAGATAATCTTCTTAACGCCATGCAATCCATTTCAATCCTACTGGCGAGCGCATTTTCGCCTCCCCACCACTCTCTCCGCAGCTCTCCTCTCGTACATCCGAACTGAGCAACCGGCCTGTGCTAACGAACACTCATACATAATAAGGCCCGTTTAAAATTATATCTAATTCTCACTGTATCAACGCTAAATCATACCATCTATATACATTTACACTATACCACTCATCGGTAAAGTTTGTTTAATGATACCATGGGATACCATGTGAAGTGATAGAATGTCACATTTTATGAATTTGACACCAAATGAACGTGGTGTCATCTTAAGAAGAGATATCTATCTTGTTTTGTAGAATCAATCCAAAAGTAGTGTAACTATGTAGTTTCAGTGACATTACTTTTTGTTTGTGTCAGATCGGTTGAAAGAGGTGACGCGATTGATCTTTGACCACCACGGTCATTCAACAGGAAGTAATAATAATACTTGGCGTAAATAGTAAAATAAAATATATGGCAAGCTTTTATTGGCTTGTAAACGGCGCACAACAATTAGGGCGTTAATATGTCTCAAAAGCTGTAGATGGATAGTGCAAAACAAATCTGCGTAATGAAGTCGGCAATTAAAATAATTGTCTGCAATTTGTTGATAAATTTTAAAAGATAGGATTATTTAATTAAATAGTCGAAGGACAGAATTAACGACGCCAATAAATTATTCGCCAAATTGATATGCGAGTCAGTCAGTCAGTCACTTTTCCCAAAATCAATTAAAATGCACTTTATCTCATTATCTTCCAATAAGTGTATCAAACAACCAATTTGACCGAGAATATTATACACACGTGTTTTGGAATTTAACTCTATAATAATCTCTATAATAATCTCTATAGTTAACAGTTTCTCAAAAATAAGATGATTTAAAGAAGCATCAATTTGTGCCTCAACCCAGTAGTGAAGCCAAATCATCATTCAGATGTCTTTTTGATAAGTTGATAATAGCCTTTCCAACTGGAAAGCCGGTCATCACCGAGCTTCATCAAAAAAGCTTTTTCAAAGTCAAGATGATTTCATGGGCAGTATAACTAGGTCACCTACTTCATACCAAAACTCCAAAACTTTATCACTATAGAAAATTGGATGCATCAATTACACAAGGATCTAATCGATCACATCTCTGCTCCGTAATCGAAATTTAATCGTTCAGCAAACAAGGCGACAGAAAAAGCGTGGCAATAACAAATCTTTAAACTCCTCATAGAGGTGACCTGCCAATTGGGGGGACAATTTTTTCTACCGGTGTTACTTACTCACTTATCAAAACCTCCACTATAGATAACGGTTTAATTACTTTAATTGCTTATACACAGCATTTAATTGTATGCAATTGTGGCTGATTATCTTCATGATGTAACCATCGATTCGAACTAATCTCAATCGCGATGGCGTAAGCAATCTCAATATATTAATACTGATTCGTTGATTTTTAGATGCTATAGGTTTGGGTTGCGTTGGGTTTGAGCTGGAGAGCGTTGCGCTGGAGAGTGTTTATGCCAGCAAGCATCATAGTGGACAAGGAGTTGGATAACCCATTTTGGTTAGAACCTCATCTATGCAAATGTATGGCCTGGATGCTCACTTCTGTCTGTCTTGATCCTTAATAAAGGAAGGTAAGGAGGTATTTGTAGTTGAGGAAACGGTTAGATGTCTCGACCTTTCGAGTTTACCAGACGCGACGATCCTGAAGGAAAATGAAACGACGTGGGGACAGTGTAATGGCGAATAGAGCAGGTGGTAGAGCCCCGGGAGTGATTTTAAGATCACCTTGGCGACGGGTAAGCCGGACCCTAAGCTGAGGATCAGTCCCGTTGCTAATCTGACGATATGTTCGGCCAGCACGGCGAAGCCGACCCACTGGTATACGGACTGGAGTGCGGAACGTACAAGAATAAACTTATTGGATAACCGTCGCCGCAGCGCTAATCACCACAATATGAGGATTAAGTCCGCTCAGGATTTAGTTTAGCTATTGGTGCGTGTTATCGGCTGCCCCCAGATTGCTCGGGCTACTCTCTCCAGCTTGTTCCGCGCCGTTATCTCGTCTCCCGTTCTGCACCCTTAATCCACCAATTCGCGACTTTTTAATTAATTAATCAATAGTGCTCGTCCAGAAGCAATTTTCGCGGCGTATTTCAAACTAAAAGCGATATTTTACGGACCGGTCAAGTCCAACTTGTGGAGGGACTTGATATAAAGTAGGTGACCCAGTTATTACGGCCATGGCAATGACGTGAGCTTTTATTTCGAGGAGAGGACAACATAATATTGTGGAACAATAAAGCTTAGAGAGGCTAGTCTTCTCAAAGCTGGATGATGATAGGCTTTCTGTGTATCTCCTAAAATGCCACGAAAAGACTTGAATCGAATAGTCTTAGGATGAGAAGACATAACAGAAACTAATTGTAAACATAAAGCTTTACCTGTATTCGTTTTTGAGCTATCGAAGTCTTCTTTGATGGAAGGTGGCGAGACAACACAGTCTCCAGGGGTTGCAGATCGTGGTGGTGCTGGCGTTGGTGCCCTATCAGCTGAGTCTCTGCTGGAGGCTCCGGTGACAGTCGGCGTGGTAGCTTGTGGAGGTGTTTTGCATCCCCTGGTGAGCGCTAACGCATGACTCTGAAACATATTAAGTGCGCAAAGCGTTGTAGAAATCACGCCGATTCACTGGCGGACGGCATATAGTCCGCCACGAGTTTAGATTAATCTAGGTTAAGTGGGGTCAAAAAGCTTCTGAATTCCAACCGTGGTAGTGTAGACGAGAGACGCAGCGGCCCCCCCAGATGACGATTTGGGAAGCCGTGACCGAATCACAGATAACCCCAATGGCATAATCTCCTCTCCCCTAACCTACGCCTCTATCTCTCTTTCGGCCGAGACGCGCGCTCGCAGAGGCTAAGAAGATCCAGCATGAATCATAATTTTCTTAATCCGCATATAACAAGCTCCGTCTAAGGCCCGCACCGGCACAAACAAAAGAACGAAGCGCTATTATCATCAACAGAGGTCCCCCCTGGGTGCCCCTCCTTATATCCAAATATAAGTCGCGATTTTATTTTGCTTTGCTAACGGTTACCATCAATTTATTGCATCAATCGCTTCCACGGGCTTTAGCACTCTTAAGCTACCTTTAGATTCGTGCCTTTTAATTAATTTTAGCTCAAAAACATGCTTCCTTAAATCTCTAAAGAAGAAATAAGTCAAATGGAGGATGAATATAATCTTGTGGATTATGATTTGGCTTTTGAAGGAAGTTTTCAGCCTTTATGAGGTCTAGGTTGGTGGATGATCAAACTCGATGACAGAAAAACTTGGAGAACTGCAATGGAAACGCAATAAGAGTCCAACAGGTGTTAAATTAGGACTGAAGGAGGTTTGGGTTGTAAGAAGTGGCCAGATCCTGGCGTACCAACAGATCAGACACGAAGAATCTGGTCCATTTTTTGGTCCAGGAGGCCCGTACGCCAAGGACTGCCGATGAGTGACAGAACAACTATAGCGGATGCTTCTACGAATTCGTTTGCAAAAAGCAAGTGAAGAGACCGATGTAAGTATGTTGAAGAACGAGGATCATCGACCTACCCACTCAGCTCTAACCCGAAAATGCATGATGCACCTTTTGTGCGTTTGCCGCTGCAAGTTCACTCGCGAAAAAGGAGCAATAACAAAACAAATGAAGAAGAAACCGACCGACGGTCGCGAAATAGACAAACGTAATTGGTGTCAATTATTAACCAATGAGGCGACGCATTTTTTGCGAACGTCACCAAGCTAAGCGTCAGACTTAATCTGTTCAAGTAAAATTGAATCTATTGGACACGACGCAAAAATGCACTTCGTCGCAAATCGGTAGCAATTAAACAATTAACAGGTAGCAGGAAAATTATAAGTATAAATCAATAGATTTGAGTGTTTTTGCTCATTATTGCCGCTTGAATTTATTCCGATCGAGTTTAAAAGACGAAACACGTTCCTCATTGTTTTATATTCGCAATTATTGAAGTGGATCTGCTTAGGGGACGGTGTTAACGGTATGGAGGCGGTTTCAAACGAAACAAAGTAAACAAACGTTTGGTCGCTAAGGTAAGCGTCCATCGACCACTCACCAAGCGGTTTATTAAGAAAAAAAAACAAAAGGCAAAAGTCTAACCAAGCATTAATGACAGGGTTAAGGGAAGAAAAATTAAAAGAACAAGCATATAACAAATATAATTTGAAATCGGTAAATGTTTTCCTTTGGTTACAAATACAGCATTACGCTGTGGGGACCAATTTATCATGCGACCAGGAAATTGTGGTTGGATTAGAGTGCTAGAATGTAAACTATGATTCGAGATTATCTCGAACATAAACAACAAGCAACAGCACCAGCTACAATAATGTCAAAAGTAGGCGACAAACTATTTGCCGAAAATATCAATTATAATACCGGGGCTCGAATTGTCTGACTGAATATACGTGCCAAATTATATAGATTATACGTATATTGTCACACGCAATAATAATAATAATTGAAATTACGATTAAAACAATTAAATCTACAAAAAAAGCATAACAGGAAAGGGATTAATAATTAGGTAGTGAAAATATTCCTAACGTAACAGTAGGGTCAGTGGAGACAACAGAATGCCTTCAACTGTCTATACCGGAAGTTTGGATGTTTTTACCTGTGTTCCCACCTGTTCGCGACCCTTCATAGTCCCGTAAAAAACGCCACCCCCTCAAACAACAACCTAACGGTTTTCAACGTCCTAAAAATGTGACGTCTAAACAGTTTCAATCCATGTGCCAGGTTGCTAAATTATTTTTTATTATATATATATATATATATATATATATATATATATATATATATATATATATATATATATATATTTCTTTGTTTATATTTTATTTTGGCGGATTATCCTAAATTTAACAAAGGGGTTTTGCAGTTTGTGTTGTAACGAGTGAGTGTAGTTGTAGTAACTATGCATTGGCATAAGTGGAAAGGCACAGTGGAGGCATGGTCAATTCTATTGATTATAGGCTTTACGTTCAGCGCGGGGCTAATCTGGGATAAAGTTAATCTCAGATTAACCGTTATATAAATGGAATAGATCGGATTTACTTGGTGGGTCGAAGCCCCTGTCTGCATCGCCTGCATATATTCCCCACGATCAAATATTCCTCCTATAGTCTGGCCTCCATAACCCGCCAGAAGTTTCGTTTCGTCAATATGTTATTAAACCTTAAGGTTAGCCAGCAAACCTCTAATTTGTTCTCCAAGCGACATTTTTTACCATACCGTTTTGGTGTGTGTGTGTGTGATTTGCGGATTGTGCGATAGATATCATAAGCCGGTAAGTATGTAATCTGCCATTACCTCAACGGGTTTTTGCGTACACGTAAAGCATTTAATTGGGCGGCAATCAGACTAAACTACCAGGCGCGGCCAATTTTATATGTTTGCTAATCATTTTTGCAATGTTAAACCGCGTGCAATATTAATTAGAGGACAATTAATATTTCAGGCTATTAATTTGATTTAAATTTGTGGGTACATACAATTGACCAATTTTACATTAAGATCTGAGGGATTTTCTCAGCTATTCGTTTAAAGAATAGCAAAAGCAATACACCAAATTAAAGATAAAAGGTATATAATTTTCCGCCTAGTGGTAGATTTTTGATATATTTGTTTGGTTTTGACAAATCGGTTACTCAAGCTGGCATAAAATTGATGGCTTTTTTTGATACATGAATTAGAGATATTTTATCACTTGGCATGGATACAATCACAACAATTAATACATATGCATTACAACAATAAGTAATACACCTTTATCTTTAATTTGATGTATAGCATGTGAAAATTGATACAAAATTAAGCTCACTATGGATATTTTTTAATGTAATTTGATTAATATTTTTATTAATCTTAATATAATTTAAATCTTAATCAAACAAGTTATGTATAAATCGTCCTAAAATACAAATTATTTTTGACTAATTTCAGCATCAACCATTGTTAATAGAACATATTATTTTTTTATTAGTTCAACAAATTCTAACATACACCATAAAATAAAAGTGTAGACCATTAGTGTCATTCGACACAAAACAAACGCTTTTAAATTTAGACAGAAATTTACGAAATGTAAATACAGGATTTGCTATAATAGGACACACAAATCCAAAAATCTTTATGACGATGCAGGTTCTTATCTGCTCCGGTAATCCAGCACTAATTTTTTATGATTTTCAAATAACCCAAATTTGGCAACGTCTGGTTAAGAAAATTTATTTTGACGCACGTTGGTGATAATAATAAGCCGAATATTTAGGGTTTAAAACACTTTTCGGGGATGACAATGGCTGTACTAGTCTTTAGGTTCCATTCTGATTTGATTTGGTGCGATTTTTTGATAGGGAAATATGAAATGAGAAAATTGAAAAATTTACCTGTGGTCCCATGTCTAAGATGGAAGTTCCCTTGGTATTGGCGGCAACCCAGGCTTCAGCAAAGGTCTCCATGGCACTTTGAAAGTCCATCCTCATTTACCATACATTTAGTATTATTGCTTTGATGGAGCAAACATGTTTCTATCAACGTAACCAAGCGCGCCAGTCGCTGTGTGGAGCATCATCCGCTCATAGCGGCGGTTCAGTCACTACTAAACTCCACAGAGCGCTCCTCCGACGTACTTCCCCTATGTCGCCACCCCCAACCTGCGCAAACACGTTTTTTCTTACCCCGAAAAAAAAACCCTTTTCAGATTTTCCTTCACATCGAAGAAGAGGGGTTGAACCGCAATTTTTCACCAATCCACCACTACTCCTCTAGCACTATCGATAACCAATTAATTAGAAAATAAAAACCAACCCCTTAAAAATATAAAACAACCCTTAGCTAAAAAAAAAGTATCTCGCCTTGGAGATCGAAGGTAGGAATTGCGGAGCACAAATTTTGGTGATTTTTTTTTTGCGGTGTGTCGGATTTTCTTAAGAAAGTGGGTAAACCGGCGCTTGCGTCGTGTCTTCGTTGAAGCGTCGGGATGCCCAAATAGCCGAAGGAGGCGGAGTCCTAAGCGATAGGCGGTGCCTTGTAGGAGGGCCCCAAACAGCACTGCAAAGGATTCAGTAAAATTATTCATCCAGCTGCAAATTCGAGCGAAAATAAAATACACCATTGTGGCCCATATGCTCCTTCGAGACCTCATCTCTCTCTCGGAACCTCGAGATTATTTATATTAAACTCCACCTTGGTGCATGAAGGAATGTCTAACCTTCTTAAGAGGATTATCCTGAGCCCAGGCGAGAGATTTCTTTTCTACCTGAGTCCGAAAACAATCCATCAAAAACTTAATGGTTGTATAATATAAAACTGGTATCTCAGCAGCAAAGACGACGCGATCCGGACCAAGCTGGATACCGTAGAGATAATCTCGACCAATAAATTTTAAACGAAAAATCCTAAAACAAAGACGTGCACCATTTCTAAATATACTAGATAACCGTATTTGACCAGATTAACTCTTCCGATATAAAAAAATTTTATGTTTATTTTCATCATATTTGTTAAGCTAAACCTTAATCCTTAAGGAATAGTTATGCAAACTAGCTCTTTTTAAAAATAAAACAAACACAATTTTGTGGTGCTCGTTTCTTTTTTGAATAACATATTTTTTGAAAGAATATCGTTACTGATACTCGTCTTTTATTTAAAATTGCAATTTGAGTTGCAATTTGAGTTAAAATGCGATATTTTAAGATTGCAATACATAGTTCTTTGATTAAAGACATAATGATCAGAAGTCGTCACACAGTATAATCAACATTAAACATATTAAAACATATAATATGAATCCAAATCATATTACTTATGTACGAATAGCTGAGATTTAGTTTTAATCTTATGTATTCCAACAAAGGATATCGGTATTATATACCCACTTGGAAGATAATTTTAATCGAAAAATCACTTCAGTGTAAACACTACAGTGAAAGATTACTGCGTTTGATGTCGAACCGACAGTAGATGATCGAATGATAGAGGAGCAATTTTAATGTACTAATCACATTGTTAATGGTATTATCACTGCTTATATAAACCGCGGGTTTTAATCTAAAATAAAGAGACGACTCATTTCTTATAAATGTATTGAGATCGATCGGAAATGACTATATAGGGACACTTTTGTCATCCGCACTAAAATTCTAGACGAAAGCATTATTTCGAAAAGGCTCTCTAAGAACAAAATATCATCACCGTTCAAATATTGATTCTAGTATAAACGCCTAAAGTTGCATCCTTGCAAGCTATAACGATATGTATTCATTATTCATTTTAATGAGCTAATATACCGTATTATTGTATTGGGAACTTTGACTGTGCGCCGGAGCTTTTCCTTATATCCCATAAGCAGCTTTCGTTTAAGCAAACGTATCTCACTACGAATTGCGAGCAAAAAAGGACACGACTACAACTAACGCCATACTCGATGTCTCTTCTACTTAACTTTAAATATAGCGCCCCCTTTTGCAAAGGAAACTTTAAGGCCCCAACGATTCATTCCGTACTTTATTCCTACCAACTAAATTGTCCGGCTTAGTTAAAATGAATACCCTCGTTGTGAGTTTTTTTTGTTGATATTTTTTTGGTATTATACAAATTAATTAAGAAAAGCGGAGTCCGATCCTGTTCAGCGCAAAAGAATCGTCAACGGCTTACCGCAGTTGTGCTGCAACTGGTTACGGATGACTCGTATGGGAAATAACTTTGACTAACCGCGGCGCGCAGTTGCGGTTATTTTGGTTGTTACTTTTAAAGCAGAGAAAGAGCAATATTAATCGTAAACAAACAAAGCACAATGATACAAACGGCGCGATTCCAATCTTTAATCTGAGCAAATAGGTTTATCTGGCGGTTCAACAGATCTATTTTTCACAAAGTGAACTTACAAGATTTGTTACGTAGGTATTCCGCTATCTCGAAAAAACAGCGAATAAAAAGGAATCTAACTACTCCATCTGGGTTCGATTATCTCCTCCAATGTCTATAATCCTTTGGTGATGCCGTAGTAAACGATAAGGATTAAAAACATTCAATCAGTGCACGAAAATCAGCGACTGATATGGTGCAATTAATGAATTAAAAATCTCGTATTGTCCTGATAACTTGGCTTTGATTTTCTTTAAACACAAGCAACGTGTCCGCGAGTACGTATTTACGCGGCACTTGTCCCAATTAAACCCAATTTTTATATTCTGTCAGCCGATTGAGCTATAAATTCAGAAAACCCGTTCAATATATCACCCGTAGGTTGCGTCAATAAAAAAATCAAACTTAGATGTCTATCAGATATAATTGTAATTGCATTTGGATAACTTATTTTGCATGTAATATAATCACTTCCGTAAACCATTTAGAAGGCGACGTAAAGCCTTGTAGTATATATTTTTTTATTTTACGATCCTTTTCTATGTAGACCCATGTTGACAAATGACCCCATGTGCTATGGCCTGTGTGATTGCCAGACTTAACACACTGTATCAGGGAAGAACTCTTGTTTACTTCAAGTACACACAACCCGTTGTTTTGGCCGGTTGTCTTACTTTAAGAGTGTACAATTTTAAATAATACTATACTTTTTTTACTTAAGAATTTGTCCTTTTAAATTAAAAGGTTGGGTAGTTAGATTAATCAGTTCACATTGGATTAATCGATGATAATTACCCACCCTTGCCAACACAACTTCACGTCATCGAAATGCATTGTGTGTCCCGACTCGTGGCAGTGTTGAGCAACAGCGGACTGTTGAATCTTGCGTAGCCGGGTGTCTCTACTGTGCTCCTTGACTCGACATACGAGACTTCGTCCTGCCTGTCCTACATAGCATGTTCCACACTCACATGTTATCTCGTATACCCCTTCGTTCTTCAGGAGTGGTGTGATATCCTTTGGGTTAGGCAAAAGATACCTTTACCTTTGCTGGTGCTCTGTACCCTACCGTGATACCCGATTTCTTCAGTATTCTACCGATTCTTTCTGATACCCCACTTACCCCACTACCCCACACACGAACCCCTTTGACTCTTGCTGCTCATCGGAAACTTGCGGTTTTATATGTGTGACACCCCGTATGTCAGACTTGGTGTATCCATTCTGACGTAGAGCCCACTCCAAGTGTTTCCCTTCGTCGTCCAAGGTGCTGGAGTCGCACACCTTCTTGGCTCTGTTGAACAGAGTGTTAATAACACTTGTCTGTTGTTGGTGATGGTGGTGTGATTTGGCGTTCAAGTACCGATCGGTATGTGTCTTCTTACGGTAGACTGTATGTCCAAGCGTACCCGTTGCCGTTCTGTATACCAGCACATCCAAAAATAGCAGCTGATTATCCTCTTCTATTTCCATCGTGAATTTGATAGAAGACCATTGTTCAGGTGGCTAAGGAACTCAGTGAGTTTATCTCTACCGTGTGACCAAACCACAAAGTTATCATCAACATATCTGACCCAATGCTTGGGTTTGTAAGGGCATGACCTAATGGCTTTATCTTCAAACAATTCAAACAATATTTTACATGGAATGCAATTAAGATGTCCAAAGGGAATATTGTTATTTTCCAATTGGTACCCGGTGTCCCTTCTTAGTCTCTTTTCCATCAATACTAGAGCTGTACGTCAGGTACATTGACGGTATAATAACCCAATCAATTGTTTTAAAACAAACAAATTATGTTAAGAATGTCATTTTCTTACAATTAGACAACAATTTCTCTGTGTGTTCGAAATAAAAATTATTTCGCCATACTTAAAAACCATTAAAAAAATCGATAAGTACGTTTTAAACGATTGGCGATCTTGTATGTACGTCGTCAAATCTGTGAATGAGATTGTTGATTTGAATAAAGTGATTCAGTTTATAGTTCGCGTAATGGCAAACTAATTAATAAACCAATTATGTCATTAGGAAGCGAGTGAACAAGTGAACAACAATGCAATTATAGGCGTATGCACTTTATTTTAATACAAACTAAAAGGGTTGTTCGCCCTACTAAAACTAAAACTAAAACTAAAAGCACCACGCAGACATTGGCCAGTGATTGCAAATTGTCCTCAAAACGAATTATAACCAGTCTTTGAACCCCTTTGCAATAATGCCCTGAGATAATAGTGTTTACCAAACAAAGCAAGGCTAAAAATGAATTTGGTTTGTTTATAATCAAATTTCACGTCCATTTAGCAACACCTCTTCCTCCAGTAAAGCTACCGGTGGAAAGAGGTTCCGTTTTAGAGTTTAGAATTCTCATATATTACTTCGGAGTGAAGCCACGTATGTATGGGTATTTAAAATCCGAGGGGTAGACGCCCGCATATGGCTGTAAGGGAAGAACTAGCCTCTGGGGGCATATCTAGTTAAGAGAGTGCCCATCTTACAGTGGCGCTGGTACCTCAATAAGACTGCAATAACATTTGAAAACTACAAATCATAGGAAATCCCAGTAAAGCTACCCAGGCATTGCGGCACACAGCGCAGATCGCTAAATATTTGAAATATTGTTATGGGTTATTGATACAACCGAATGCAGGCCAGCCATTTTAAACGATGCCATTCGACATTATCTCAATTCTACATAAGTCTCCCATCTCCAATACCAGGGCAGACCATCTGTTATGGTTTTATTACACGGGCCAACTGTACCTCCTTATCAATTTCAGTGTGTAGCCTCTTCGTGTTTGTTTTAGATTCAAATACGAATAATAACTTCCACTCCACGCCTGGAAGAATTTCGTACAAGTATACTCATTATTTTATATGTCATGTTTGTTTTTTAAATGGATATTCGTTGTTGCTTGTATTGCTTCTTTATTATGCTTAGTTAACCAATTTTCGAGCATAAATAACATAATAGCAGGATTCAAAGAGGGATGGAGAACGCAAACTTCAGAGAAAGAGAGTAAAAATTTTTGTTTTTTATTTATACACTCCTCAAAAAATTAGGCGAATAATTTTTTCGAAACCTGTAACAAAAACAATGTGACAATTCTTAATTACTTCTACGTTACACTTAAAAATGTAAATTAATAAATCAAATCAAAATGGAAAAAATGTCAAGAATGCTTTAAATTCACTTATGAAAGCCTACTAAAGATGACAAATGAATTCAGTTACCAATTTTTGTTGATTATAAACGTCATTAGAAGTAAAATGAGGGATCTTAGTGAAGTGCAAGTTGCTCGTTATGTCACCCTTATTCAGCATGGCCACTCTATTCGACAAGTTAACAGAGACCTTCGAGTTTCCCCTTCTGTTATTCAGCTTTTATGGAATCGGTTTCTGGAGCCTGGCTAATATGTTAGAAGAGCTGGATAAGGCCGAAATCGAAATATTACTCAAAATCAAGACCGATTTCTTGTCGTTTCCTCCCTACGTCAGCGTACTGCCACAGCACGAGACCGTCTAAACGACCTAAGACGAGCACCTGGAATAGAAATTTCTGATCAAACTGTTAGAAACAGATTAAAAGAAGCGAATTTGAAACCAAGAAGACCTGTCGTCGCACCACGCCTTACGCAGCATCACAAAGCAGTGCGAATGAGGTTTGCTCTGGATCACAGAGATTGGAAACTTCGCCACTACTGGTTACAGACGTACTGTACTGTTTACAGACGAGTCCAGATTTCGTTTAACTCGTTGCGACGGTCGAGTACCTGTATACTGTATATAGACGTCGTGGTGAACGCTACGCAGCCGCTACTATACTGGAAGTGGATCTGTGATTGTTTGGGCTGGAATCAGTATAGACAACAGAACTGATCTTGCTGTGGTTCCTGGGAGTCTACTCTCGTCATCTTTTTGAGGCGAATGCAAGACTTTTCGAATGGAGTGGCAATAACACCGGTTGCCCGAGCAAACTTGCTCATAGACACGTACCAAACTGAGGCCAACCGGTGATATCCCCACTCCATTTAAAAGGTGTCGCATTCGCTTCAAAAAGATGACGAGAGTAGAGTCCCTGGTAGACTAACGTCGAAAACATCTTGGAGGACCATGTGATATTTGCTGCATATGGCGTCGGCCAAAATTTCATCCTAATGCAGGACAATGCAAAGCCACATACCGCTGGCATCACCAGAAACTTTTAACAAGAACGTGGAATTCAGGTCCTGGAATGGCTGGCGTTAAGTCCTGATATGAATCTTATTGAGCACCACTAACCATACAGGAACTGACACAAGCTCTGATTGAGGAATGCGAAAGCATACCCCACAGACTAGTGCGAAGCATGCCACGCAGATGTGAGGAAGTGATTCGTGCTCGTGGAGGGCATACACTGTATTAAACCTCACCAGTCCACAGAAAACCCGACTGTCATCGATACTATCACAGTCATTTCCATTTTGTTTTGCGTTATAAATTTACATTTTTAAGTGTAACTTAGAAGTAACTAAGAGTTATTATTTAAAAACTTTCAGGTTTTGAAAAGAGTGTTCTCCTTGTTTTTTTAGTAGTGTTCTAGTTCACCTCTTCTGACAATCAATTAGTTTACTTTCAATAAGATAAATTACAACATTCTAGCACAACATAAATTCTTAAAGAAAAATCTGTTGAATAAAGTAGAGTGGTTGTGAATTGTGGGGTGGTGTCGGAAGTTAAAAGCTGTAAAATTGATGGGGTGAGTATCTCGGTGCGGGTTTAAGCGAAGAATAATTTAATATCATCTCGTTAATATACGGTATGGATGGTTGTGAAAGGGTTGGGGACAGTCGGTGGAACATTGAAGACGGTGTCAACCCTTCTTAAAATCCATTAGCCCTCAATAATAATGTCCGAAGTCGGCGACAAAGAGCCTCGTAGTCCCTACTAAGAGCCGTACCGCTATATGCAACAATTAACTCCATAGCCTAAGTATATTACTTGCTACTTACCTTACGCGGGCACAGCATTAGGAGTTTCAACTCAATTACTTATTCGTTCGAAAAGGCTACCATCCTTTGTAGGGAGATGAAGGAAACTCGCTCTGAGCGCGAGCGATCACAAACGGCACATTGACAGTCAATCTATAAATTATCGACTTCTTAAATTAAGTTTATTCACGACAAAGACTCGGACAATACAGCAAAACCCTTCCAAGGAAACCAGTAACAGCTGTCATTGGCAGGGTTTTGGATACAAAAACTTATTTAAGGATTGTTGAGTAATTGTTGATATTGGAAGATTTAAGTTTGGTAATAAATCCAGACCAGTTGTCGTCGGGTGGTAGACATGGCCGTTAAACTGGTCACATCTCGTTCGTTCTGTAAGTTTAGCGAGGTTGAGGAAAGATAGCGGAATATATATGGGCAGTTTATGTGGTCTGCAGCAGATTATCTGAGGAGAGAATTTGCATGTATGATATATAGTTTTCCTTTCGATGCCTTGAAGAGATAGATACCGGGCGAGGGGCGAGGGGGGGCGCTGTGGAGGGGGTGGAAGGGATTGGTGATGCCGCCGAGCGTCCTGGTATAGTTGATTCCCTGTAGAATTCCTTTTGGTCCTCGCTTTGAAGGGATTATTTAATTGCTAGCACGTGAATTTCCTTAATACGATAGTTAGACGGCATAAAGGAACATCTCTTACCCCTTACTTTACAACCATTAACATCTAATATTTCCTAGTTGAAATCGTATTAGATCGATCGATGAGAGCATTATAAACGTACTCCGCTCTACGCTTCTATACCTTCCCTCTGCTTCGCCGTTGTCTGATCTCATGCATATTATTCCCAAAACTTATACTACATAAAACTAATATAGCTCAACGATATTTTCTATTCTCTTTCATCGTGAATTTCCTTAATACATCACTCAGACCTTTTACAAAGTAGGTGTATGTACGTTGACTAAAAAAATTCTTATTTACTCTTATGCCATCATCCCACTGCAATCAAACAATCAAGTGATCTGCTCAGGTCACCTCCATTCTTGAGCATGATCTATGGTCTCCAGTATTCCTTCTTCCATACCTTGGCCTCCACTCTTTCGCTCTTGGCCGGTTTTCTTCAACTGAACGGCGCCACATGACTTCCTTGACTTCAATTGGCTTTTATGTATCTCTAGTTTGTGGTGATAGGCTTATAACCAACAGTTGGAGTTTCTTTTGCTGGTAGTTGTAATAGATGCGCAATAGTTTATTATAGTGAATAGGCGGTACTAGGTTGGTTGATGAAGAGAAGGGATGTAGTATTGAATAAGTGTTTGTGGGCTTTAAAAAGAACGCTGAAGGAGAGGTAAAGACGCAGGCAAGAGGAGGAGTAATTATTCATTATGAAAATGTATCGAGGATTAGGGTTCCTTTCAAGTTATTTATTTATTTTCTCCGGCGGTTTTTTTGCTCAGTCTATCTCCCTCGCGACCACTTCTTTCCAGAGGGAAGGCAAATCGGATTCTGTGTAATGTGAATTAGAAATGGCGCAGTGAACTGAAATCTTATCAATTAGTTTCATCAAAGCGCGGCGCACCGCGATTTTTACCTCCGGAGCGCTTCAGATTTTTCTGCCCAGCGCAAATCATTAGTAAGGTTTAGCAATGATTATTGTGGTGGCAGCCTTTGAAGTATTTTTCCACGTAAGCGCCAGATGAATTCAACCACTTACTCCCACCTTATATACCAGACGAAGGATTTTCTTTTCTCCTTTATGCAGATCTCCGTCTCTATACAAGACATCTTCAGCATTTTATCAACATCTATATAGGACCCGAACAAAATACCAACAGGTATGATCATAATTACAATACTGAAATACAGAAAAGTGGAATAAACTATAATTTATAATAATCCAAACTGTCCACAGATGAAGTTTGAAGCCAAAAAAACTCCAATCAAAGAAGTTACATAAATAATACACAATAAGTATCTGGGAGGTATTTTACCATCCGAAATACACCAACAAGATCAATTGCAACTGCTGGTCACTTCAAGAAAAGAATACCAGGATTCTAACATAACGAAGCACTCTATGATGGGCACTTGGGAGCCGCCATCATTGAGCCAGCAGAGCTGACACAACTTACTCCTTACAATTACTGATTTCGTGAAAAGGCTCAACATCGAAGGACTCTAATGTATGAGGGAAATACAAAAGATCTTTTAATAATAATAATATAAACAATGTTAATCCTTCTATCAAATTCACGATGGAAATAGAAGAGCATAATCAGCTGCCATTTTTGGATATGCTGGTATACAGAACGTCAACGGATACGCTTGGACATACAGTCTACCGTAAGAAAACACATACCGATCGGTACTTGAACGCCAAATCACACCACCATCCCCAACAGAAGAGAAGTGTTATTAACACTCTGTTCAACAGAGCCGAGAAGGTGTGCGACTCCAGCACCTTTGACGACGAACGGAAACACTTGGAGTGGGCTCTACGTCAGAATGAATACACCAATTCTGACATACGAGGTGTCGCACAAAGAAAACCGCAAGTCTCAGAGGAGCGACAAGAGTCAAAGGGGTTCGCTTGCTTACCATACGTAAGTGGGGTATCAGAAAGAATCGGTAGAATACTGAAGAAATCGGGTATCACGGTAAGGTACAGAGCACCAGCAAAGGTAAAGGATCTTTTGCCTAACCCAAAGGATATCACACCCTCCTTAAGAACGAAGGGGTATACAAGATAACATGTGAGTGTGGAACATGCTATGTAGGACAGACAGGACAAAGTATCGAATGTCGAGTCAAGGAGCACAGTAGAGACACCCGGCTACGCAAGATTCAACAGTCCGCTGTTGCTCAACACTGCCACGAGTCTGGACACACAATGATTTTCGATGACGTGAAGATGTTGGCAAGGGTTGGTAATTACCATCGAAGGCTTAATGGAGAAGCCATCGAAATTTACAAACATCCTAACAACATCAATCGCGAGGATGGTGCTGACATTAGTAGGGTCTGGAAATCGATCCTAACGCGGTCAGGTGGAAAAGCACATGGGAGCGGTAGCTCCAGATGTGCGTAGTGAGGTGTAAATACACGTATATAAGGGAGAGTTTCTTGGTAGGTCTTCAGTATTCAATTAGCTTTGAAGAAGCGAGCAACATGGTTCGCGAAACGTCAGCATTAACAAATCTTGACACACGGTATAACCCGGAAGCAGTTTAATTTTCTAAATGATTCTGGCCGTGAAAGCCTACGTACTTAAATAATAATATAATATATCAGCACTACGAGCCTAGCAGGCCCATGGCTTGGTCACAGCATCGTCTCCATTTCGCCCTATTCCGAACCGCACGCTGCCAGTCTGTCACTCCCAGCTCCTCTAAGTCTTTCCTCACCATTTCCATCCACTTTGCAAGTGGTCTGCCTCTCCTTCTTCCTCCTGAGATACCTCCCAACAGAACTTACCTCGTTGTCTTGGCCTCCGGCAACCTCATTATATGCCCCAGCCATCTCATTCGCTGCACCCTCACAACCGTTGTCGCTGTTGGATGCCCATACAACTCCATCAATTCCCTATTTGTCCTTCTCATCCAGATATATGCCTTTTATTTATTTCTTTCCTCCAAATATTCTCCTCAGCATTCGCGTTTCCAATGTTTCTAAGGCCTCTCTCTCTGGTTCAACTTCCATGATCGCCCCCATGTGTAACTATGGGCCGGATGATTGTTTGATAGACTCTTATTTTTGTAGTTTACTTTTTGAGTTAAATATGCTGCTCAGGGATCCAAGACACCTGCAACCTTTTGCTATTCTCTCATCTATTTCAACCTTCTCCTCATTCCTGCTTGTCACTGTTACCCCCAAATATGTAAATCTCTCTATTCTTTACAGATCACACTGCCCGGCATCTATCACAAAAGATCTTTTACTTCAAAGTATATCGAAAGGCACAGATGCATCGTTGTATTCTATCCTTGAAGTGACAAATTCGCCTATAAATGTCCACTGCTTCACTAGCTCTGGGATGGATCCCGACCGGAAATTGGTATTAAAGCATTTTAAAATGTCTCACATTTTCGAAGTGAGTGCGTCTAGTCGCTTGTGAGATTCCTCTCGGTGTGTGATGATATTAATTGGGGTTTAACGTATTTGCTCTGACAATGATCTGAGCATCGACGTTGTGGGTTGGGGTATGGTTGAGCTGCATAATTTGCGATATTGCGGGTATACTGAGCGGGTCAATTTTACTAATAAAGTCCCAGGGTGCTCTGGGACTGGCCAATATTTACTTTACTAGAGTTAGTTGACATAAACACACATAGCCCTGGTGGCGCAGCTCTACGTCGCTCAGCCGGGCCTCTCACGGAGGCAAATTGCAAAATTTCCACTCGAGCGGCACAAAAATACTTCTTGTCGAGAGAGGATCAAACGCGATGGCTCTCTCTATCTATACCCAATCATGTGGCAGCTGTAACCAGAGTCACCACTCACGTAATTGAGTAACTGCTCTCCACCCGCTGCATCGCAGGCTGCCTATCGAGCGCACACTTCTTCGGCGGGCGCGCTGATGCAAAAATAAGGGTAGCGGCATCATTTAATCTACCACTCCGTCGTCCGGTGTGATTAAACAGATCGATCTCGGACGGACGGCCGTTGAGACCTTAATTAATTTCATTAGGTTTCTTTACGAATAGACGACAAACACTGCGTACCTTCACTCAAAGGCACCCATTCATCCCTATACATAATATTTGATACGCCACTTTATCCAACGTCTATTATTACTAAAAACGTGAAAGTAATCGGAGGCAATTTTCGCCGAATAAGGCGGCGGCTAAAGATATGATCTGACCTTTGGTTTATAATTCTCGAGCGGCTACCGCAGATTCCTTTCCGCTGTTTTAACTATTAAAGAAATGATAATGTAAAAAGTGGTTTGAGAGGCGAGAAATTTTTTCCGATTTTCGCTAAAATCGGTTGAAATTTTGGGTGTACCTCGAGAAACGTCAGAAAATTTGTCAAATACGTAGGTTGCTAAGCGACAGTTGTCGGTTAGCAATATGACAGGGAACGCGAATGAACTATAAAGCGGACCTAAAAAGAGAATGTTGCTTGTACTAGAAGTAATCGGTAATTTGAATTTAGAAGTATGAATGTTAGGTTAGGTACACCTTTATGAGTTTATTTTTCTATTCCGTGTTCAAAGTGGCTCAAGATTGCTTCTTACGGCAATTTAAGCGACGATTCTACAAATGGAATTTCATCGGGAAATCAGTGCAGAAGGTATTTTAGCAATTATCAACTAACATTTAAGCGAGATTTGACATTTCCCTTAATTAGCCGTATATAATTAAAAACGGCTGCGTGGCTTAGTGGGAAAATTCACAGCCGTACGGATTTAGGATTTCATGGCGTTATCTGCAGCGTGGTTCAATGCCGGCCGAAGGCTAATTTTTTTAAATATTTTACTTAAAGTCTGTTTTATAAAAGGCATTTATAATTTTATTAACAATTTTGCCGTAATCTACAAAAACGCTAAAACAAATTAGAATGATGATTTAAGTAAATCATCATGATATCAAGTCTAATAAGTGTTAGACTTATGATATCTATTGTTAGGTTTCTCATATTATTAGGAAGTATGTCATTACATAGGAAGTACGTCATTACATTATTGTTAGTCATATAACGTACAGGGTGTTGCGAGAAATAAGTAAATGTAAGGTAAATTAGTCGTATTTGAGACGTTTAATTGCGTAAACAAGATTCTTATGCAAAGTACAAATTTGGATAGGCAAGTAATTATTACATGTATTCTTTTTCATAATTTTTCGCTATATACAGGGTGTTGCGATTTGTAAGGTTTTATTTCCAACTTTCTGTTTCTTTTTGAGCGTAATCTCAAAATGATGTTTATTCACGAACCGCAAACGAGGTAATAATTTTAAAAATTTCAAGTCGATAAAAATATGTTATCTCTATGGATCGACATATTTTTTCTATCTTTCAAATCATTATAATTTTCTAAAAGAAATAATTCCAATATGAATCCATAGTAGAAAATAATAATACAAGAAGTAATTTGTTTAGCTCACGACCAGCGCAGCGAGGGAAGCGAAACAATTAAGTCTATTATGAAAACAGAACTTCAGGTTGAGTATAAGGATGAGCACGACGAGCGCAGCGAGGAGTGCCCACACAAGCGAATAGAACGCGATGTGTACACGGTCCGCTTATTTAGGCTGACTATCCTTTTTTACACGTTCAGCTTATATCTGCGGTGTATCCACTATACCTACGCTGATATACAGCATTTTCAATCTTTAAGACTTAAGCAATTTATAAACATTGGCGATATAACTTCAACGATAATCTACCTAGTTCACAAAACTACTGACCTACTTCAGCGGTCTACGAATTCGGCTATCTACCTACCCCAGCGATTTACGAGTCACTAGTCTTCAATCATCACAAGAAGTGATCTAAAGGAGACAAATCTACACAGTTAGTTGTCTTTGAGAATTTGTTGTATGCCAGAAGAAATAATACCGTGGTCGGCTTGAAATGTGAACTGATTAGGCTGTAAGGCTGGGAATTTATCAGCGGCTTTATCTTGCTCAACAGTTAAAATAAACATTTCCGCTTTTTTTGATAACACAAAGTCGGATTAGAAGTCTCTGGACCCGGGCAGGAAGCGGTCTAGTAAATAAGCGAGACATAAAGAAGCGAAAGAAGTAAAGCGGATAAAGACGTCGTCTTAGGGGGTTCAGAGATGTCGGGCAGGGTTTGCGAGGGTTGATAAATATTTATTAAACGTGTAATCGTAATAAAATTAAGTTGACGGATTGAGAGACGACGAACACAAGACGGGTTTGCCGGAGCCTTATCTGCATCCTGATAATCTTCTTGTGGGGAGCGCCTGAAGCCTTCAACCACCACTAAGACGCCGAACTATAGGTACTATAGGTACCCGGTTTAAGATTGCCAGAGCAGCGACAAGGTAGTATGATCATGCTAATGCTTTTGCTGTGCTCCCGCGCCACAAGGGGACTAGAATTAATACAGCTCAACACCGTATTACGCCCTAATATGCGAAAACACATTTGGCTAATACCGGCAAGACATGGAAGCGTTCAGACCACTTCACCAGAACAATTAGATAATTAAAACATTCTTCAACCTCGTTTCTAAAGTTATCTGCCCTATTTTGAAAATATTGAGACATTGTCAATATAGCTCCTTGCGCAGTTGTAATAACATGGATTATCTCAATGCAGTTCCCTAGCCAGTGATATTGACGTAGAAGTTGTGAATATAGCCTCCTGCGTAGTAGTATTAACATGGATAATCTTAAGGTTCCTGTTGTTATAACCTAAAGAAATTAAGGGGAGGTTCTCTTGTAGAGACCTAAAAAGTAGCTCAACTTTGAGACAGTTTTTCAAAGAAATTGTAAGAGATATCAATATTTTCTCTTTTGCCATATATTTATCATATATTTATTATCTGAAACTCACTTCACTAGACAATCATTCATTAAATTTAAAGGATTTAAAACATATCACACTATCCACCCTGATAACGCAGCTAAAGGAGGAAGTGCAGTAATAATAAGTAATTAATTATCGTTGCAGGATCATATTGTCCGCCTAGGCATTCAATAAAGAAAGATTACTTAACTTTCTTTGGACAACTGGGAAACAGATTCATAGTCGGAGGAGACTTTACCGCCAAGAACACTTACTGGGACTCTAGGTTGACTACAACTAAAGGCAGAGAACTGTTGAAAGTAACAAATCAACTTAGTTGTCAAACAATGTCAACTGGAAGTCCAACATACTGGACAAGAGATCCTGCAAAAGTACCCGACCTAATAGACTTCGATATAGTTAAAAGCATTAGCGTTAATTTCCTACAGATAGATGAATGTCATGACCTAAGCTCTGATCACTCTCCAATACTTTTGACCCTGAGTGAGTATATTATTCAAAGGTAAAGTAACCCAACATTGACAAATAAATACACAGCCTGGGAAAGTTTTCGACAGACACTCGAAGAAAGAATAAATCTGAACACACCACTGGGGAATAAAGAACAACTCGAAGCAGAAATGGAAAAACTTGTTTATGATATCCAACAAACTGCCTGGGAGAACACCCCTGACAGAAAAAGAAGAGGAAAAGGAAGCAATTACCCCAAAGAGATAACAAATCTGCTGTCTGAGAAAAGAAAGGCAAGAAGAAAATGGTTCCAAACTAGAGCACCACGTGATAAGACGAGATTAAACAACCTCACTCAACAGCTCAGAAGAGATATTAAAGAACAAAAAAATGAATCTATCAACGCCTACCTGAGGGAACTATCCAACACCAGCGAATCACACTATTCGCTCTGGAAGGAACCCAAAAAGCGCAAAAGGCCGATAATTCAGATTCCACCGATCAGAAAAAACTGATGGTAGCTGGGCCAGGAATAATGAACAAAAAACCCAAAGCTTTTCAGAGCATTTAAACATATTTCAACCTCATCATGGAGAAGATGAAGAAGTCCATATTAAAGAGAACTGCCAGATGGCACGCAAATAATGCTTACCACACCAACAGAAGTTCATAACTTAATGAAAAATGACATTAATAGGAATAAAGCCCCAGGTTATGACTTGATAACTGGAGAGCTACTTAAAGAACTTCGAAGGAAAGCCATAGTTAAGCTTACAAATCTTATCAATGCTGCCTTCAGACTAAGGTATGTTCCCAAACTGTGGAAGGTAGCAGGGGTGATCATGATACTAAAACCTGGGAAACCTCCACACGAAACAACGTCTTATAGACCTATCTCTTTGCTGCCCATCATGTCAAAAATCTTCGAAAAATTGCTACTCAATAGATTGAAGCCAATAATTGAGAGCAAAAGGTTTGTTCCAGACCATCAGTTCGGATTTCGAAACAAGCACTCTACTATTGACCAGATACACCGAATAACCAACATAATAGAAAAAGGATTATAGGAAAAAATATTTGTTCTGCAGTCTCCCTAGATGTGGGACAGGCTTTTGATAAAGTCTGGCATGAAGGACTGAACAATAAATTAGGAAGTATCCCCCGAAACAGTTTGCACAACTATTAAAATCTTAGCTGACTGAGAGATACCTTAGAGTCAAACAAGGTGATGCATGCTCTGCCCTTAAGGAAATAAAAGCAGGAGTGCCGCAAGGTAGTGTTTTAGGGCCGGTACTTCACCTACTCTACACCAGTGACCTCTCAACATTAGAAAGTAATACTGTCGCAACTTTTGCAGACGACACGGCTGTCCTAGCTATAGGGAACAGCAATGAAGAAACGACGAGAAAACTCCAAACAGCCATTGGTCATTTTCAGGTCTGGGCAAAGAAAAAAAGAATCAAACTGAACGAACTCAAGTCAGTACATGTTGACTTCACCAACAAGAAGATTGTGACGTAGTTGCTCACATGTACCAATAAAACGCCTGTTCTATTCAACTATTTATTCTCGACTAACACATACAACATACAACTCCCTTGTTGACGCTTGCGCACAACAACACTATAACCAATACATAACATACAATTTCATCGGGTTTGGCTGAGACTGCAGAGCCAGGCAATGACTGCAATGTTTTTTTTAAGTTGGTTAGCGTGACGTTTCCAAATCATGCCTAACTGTGGAATCTCAACAAATTACACACACTTTCCGATTATTGCCTTCACTATACCAATCATCCATCTTACATTTGAAACATTTCTATAATCCCTAGTTAATATTCTCTCTCCCCTATAAAATTTTACATTCCTTTCCCCCCCAAAATTCCTAACTTGAATTTTCGTGCAAATAAGTACTGATTAAATTTAATATTTCTAATAAATTATCGCCAGTGCCTCCTTTTCAATCTGAGAAAAACTTTTCTCCCTATCAGATAACGACCTCGACGCATATGCAATGGGTTTTTCAACCCCCGTCTCAAACTCATGACTCAGTATTGCTCCTATACCGTAAGATGATGCATCTACTGTTAACCTTACTGGTAATTTAGGATTAAAATGAACTAAAATTTGCGGTGATGCTAAAAGTTGTTTTATTCTACCAACAGCTATATTACATTCATTTGACCAAATAAATTGTTCGTCTTTTTTTAGCAATTTATAAAGCGGATGCAAAATAGTCGAAATGTTCTTCACGAATTTTCCGTAATAATTCACCATAAGAAACGACTTTAATTGAGTGACATTCTGAGGTTCAGGAGATTTTTCAATCGCTTCAATTTTTGACTTACACGGGTGGAGACCTGCCGCGTCAATTATATATCCTAAATATTCTACTTGGGTTTGATAAAAATTGCATTTATCTCTATTCACTCTAGGACCCACACTTTGAAGCTTTCTCAAAACTAACTCCACATTTTTTTGTTCAAATTCGTTTCTGCCCGTAATTAATATATCGTCTAAGAAAACTATAACTCCATCCATACCACCCAACAACGACTCCATTACTTTTTGAAATTTGGCGGGCGCTGATGCCACGCCAAAAGGTAATCTAGTTTGCTTAAATAGCCCCAAATGGGTTGATAACGTTACCAGCTCCTGTGACTGCTCATCTAATTTTATTTGTTGGTATGCTTGCCCTAAATCCAGCTTTGAAAACTGAGTTCCTCCTTGAAGTTTGCTGAATAAATCTTCTATCCTTGGTATAGGGTATTGATCTACTTCAATTAATGAATTAATTGTGATCCTATAGTCTCCAACACAGTCTCACTGCTCCATCTTTCTTCAAAACTGGCACCACGACTAAAATCGACTGGCGTCAGTATACCTAGAGAACAAAGCCTATTAATTTCTCGTTCCACCTGATCTCGAATTGCATAAGGAACGGGTCTTGGTTTAAAATATTTAGGAGATACATTACAATCATTCAATCTAATAGTTGCCAACCCCTTAGTGGAATATCCCAATTCATTATCAAGAACTAATTTATATTTTGACAAAAGTTCACCTAATTTTACATTCTCCTTTGAATTCATAAGTCCCACTTCAAAATTTATTTTAAATCTTGCCAAAAAATCTCTTCCCAAGAGAGGAGGACCCCCATCAACCATAACATTTAATTTCATGCTCTGTTCAAACCCCTTATATTTAATCTTTAAATTACAAGTTCCCAATGGCTTTACTTTGTGCCCGTTATAAAAGTATAAAACATTATTATTATCTTCCAACGCAATAGAACTAAATCTTTTTCTATAAATTTTTTCTGATATCAAAGTAACACTTGAGCCTGTATCTACTTGACATTGTACCATTCCTTTTTCTATTTCAATATCAATAAAATGGGGAGACTCCGTATTGGTAGTATAAATATTATATAATACCGCCTCATCATCAACTTGAACCAAATTTGAGCCCTTCTTATAATACCGGTTTCTTTGTTGACAAACATTAGCCAGATGCCCCCTACGCTGACATTTATTACACGTATAAGTTTTGAAATTGCACTTATCTTTGGTATGTCCCGGTTTTCCGCAAGCATAGCATCCATATCTTTGATTTACCCTAGGTGCAGCCTCCTTCTTTTTGTTCATGCCCCATGATGGTGATGATGGCTTCCGGGTGTCGCCTGAAGTTGCGTGCGCCCTGAAGTTGCGTGCGCGCCATCACCTCCGACTCCGTCACGTGACCTGCTCACCACCTGGACCTCTTCCTTCACAACTGGAATGTCGAAGGATGCTTGAACCGCCATCTTGTTTTCAGCCAACTTGACTGCCTTTTCGAATGATAGACTCAACTTTTCTTCCAGCAGCCTATTTAATATTGGGCCTCTTCCAAATCCACAAATAAACTTATCTCGGCAGCACATCTCCAGCTGAGCACAAAACTCGCATGTTGAAGCCAGGCTGCGAACACGTGCAGCCCATTCATTGATTGCTTCCCGCTTTCTTTTCTTGCCTCGTAAAATTTGATCCTTTCCGCAAAACTGGATTTTTGTGGGGTGAAATACGTGGCCAGCAATGTGACTAATTTGTCGAACTCTTGATCTTCTGGTACCGAAGGTGAACTAAGATTGAAAACGAGTCTGTACGACTCCTCGTCCAGCATGTTCAACAGAATGGCCTTCTTCCGGTTGACATCTTCGATGGTATTTGCCACAAAATAATTTTTGAGTCGTGCCTTATAAATCTGGGCGATTTATAAGGCACACGTAGCAGATTGGGCATCTGCTACTCCTAATTTAAATTCTCGTAACTGCCCAACCGCAGAACTCGTCGCTTCGCCCATTTTTACTCTCGTCGCCACGGTGACGTAGGTGCTCACATGTACCAATAAAACGCCTGTTCTATTCAGCTATTTATTCTCGACTAACACATACAACATACAATTAAAACATCCCTTGTGGACGCTTGCGCACAACAACACTATAACCAATACATAACAAAGATACAACACGTCCCGGTTACTATTAATAACCAAATAGTACCGTACGCAAACACAGCCAAATATCTCGGCATGACATTAGGTGCCAGGCTCCGCTGGAAAACCCATGTCAAAAACAAAAGAGATGAACTAGGAATCCGTTATAGAGAGATGTACTGGCTGCTAGGAAGAAACTCTACGCTGTATGTACATAATAAGCTGCTCTTGTACCAGCAAATTCCAAAACCCGTGTGGACGTATGGTGCTCAACTCTGGGGCTGCACCAAAAAAAAAAACAACACTAAAATTGTCCAGACCTTTCAAAAAATAGAATTGAGATACATTGTCAATGCGCCTTGGTACATTAGGAATGATGATCTCCACAAGGACCTGAAAATGGAGTTTGTGTGCAAAGAAATCCAAAAATTAGCAAGAAGTCACGAGGAAAGGCTTCACCATCACATAAACGTTGAGGCCATCCAGCTCCTCGACAACACCGAATTAGTCAGAAGACTCAAGAGAAAGGACCCTTTGGAGTTAGTGTGAATGTGAGACAGTGACAAAAGCAGAGTAAGTGCTGGTTGTAGGTGTTAGTTCCAAAAGCAGAGTCAGTGATATACGTAGTGCGCAAGAAAAACGTACCCAGTATACCAGGACTAACTGAGAGACATCGATAGGTGCCTGTTAGATTGTCATACCCTTATTGAATAGAAAAACACAATATATTTATCATACTTTAGTGTACAAAAGGACATAGCGCATTAAGAAACTATATGTAAGAAGTGGATACTTTTGTAGGAAGTACATGCCAGTTTGAAAGATCGTGTTCCAAGAAAAACGCGTGGGTTAATTGTAACAGTGTAAAAAACCTATAAGAGAAGCTAGAAACATGATACTTTTTAAAACTCCTTTTATAGACAAATTCATGAATTCAATATATGAATTCCTCATATAGATGAATTCATTGAAATATAATAATTTAATGAACTCAAGCACCTAGATCTATACGTTCTCTGTACTGTGTCCAAATTTCACTTTCTTAATTTAAAAGGTTACCGAAAATTATCATTTGAATAGACACATCTCTTTGCGCTGCCTTAATGCAAGAAATTTTGACCGGAGAATACCATAGGCTATGAAAAGTAAAACTCGCGAGAATCAAAAAACTGTTTCAAGGGCTGATTTTATACACTCCAAGGTTTCAAAATATGAAAAGAAAAAAAATATGATTTTTCAACCGATTCCATGAGAACCTCCCCTTAATGTATTGATTTCTATTTGTACAAATATTCAAACTGGACTGTGTTTGAGTTTTAGTCGATTATATAGTACTGTCACAATCGTCGGTTTTGTAAACATGGTTACCAACTTATCACAAACACGCACTACAATACTCCAGAGTGCAGGTCTAGAGAAGTTCAGAAGCAAACAATTTGTGTTCTTATAGTTAACATTTAATTATATTTTATAATGTGCCGACAATAATCAGACCAAAATTTGCATAAATAATTTCTATAAATATTGAAATTCCTTTCCGATGGCAGTTGCATGTTATAGGGTGGGCCGACTTTTTTAAATTTTCAAATTCTGGAATGTGCAGTCATGGAAAACTTGTGGGTAAATGAATTAAAGAAAACACCTAAAGGCTTTAAAATTATTTTAATTTTTGATATTTTTGTTATTTTTTGTCTATTTTGTAAATATGATAAAATTCGGGAATGTGCAATCATGGAAAAGGTTTGAGTTAATGAATTACATGAAACACCTAGTTCAATTTTTTTTATTTTCTTGTTGAGCAAAGGTATTAAAATTATTTTAATTTTTGGTATATTTTTTAAAATATGATATAGTGGTAATAGTAATAATAATCCACGCCTAGTATGACAAAGTACTGTAACCGTGTCGAAAACAAGTTTAGAGATTTAGCGGAAATATGTCCTTTTGGGTCCCCTGAACATTTTTGACTACGGTAAAAAATGTCTGTGTGTGTGTGTTGTGTGTATGTCTGTGAGTGTGTGTGTATGTGGGGGTACACGTTTTTTTTTGTGGCGACCATTCCAGAGAAGCTACTAAAGGTATCGGGATGGAACTTCATATTTAGAAGTTTCATGACTAGCCTTAGCGAGGAAGGAAGTTTTGTTGAAATGGGTCTGAATGAACTGGAGGTTTACTCTTAGCATTTAACAACGATTTTAGTAAAATTAATACTTTGGTTTCTGCATTACAACTAATTAGCTAGGATTGCGGTTAGAACTAACCCCAAAAAATAACGTACTATAGTGCCCAGAATGTCTTTATGAGTAAAAAACTTTATACACAGAGAAAAAATGTTTAGCAATTTTGCTTTATCAAGTAACCAGCAACATGTTACTAAAGTAACGCAGTTCAATTGTTAAAAATCACTTCTACTGTGAAATTACAGTACTATTCCTGTGAAGTCGTCCACATCGCCCAACAGTTTTCGCCACTACGGGGGCATCGGCAGGCCCGAATTGTCATTATTATGGCCCGCGTCTGTGGCACGGCTTAAGTTGTTTGGATTTCAGCATTTGCCGAGGAGAAAATGGCCCGCACAGACGTGGACCATAATAATGATAAATCGAGCCTGCCGATGCCCCCGTAGCGGCGAAAGCTGTTGGGAGATGTTAAGGAGTGGATTATTATTACTGTTATTACTATTACATCATATATTTAAAAAAATATCAAAAATTAATATAATTTTAAAGCTTTTGCGGCAGTTCAAAACATGAAACTAAAAAAAATATTAGGTGTTTTATTTAATTCATTAACTCACACCTTTTCCATGATTGCACATGGATAATCTTGATACCGTTCCCTAGCTAGTGATATCGACGTATGAATATATGGTGGTTTTATAGAAAAATTAACAGGGCTAAAATCCAGGCCAACACAACTAAGAAATGCACGCGCCGCACTGCAATTGCAGTATCTATTGAGAAGAAGCCTTTACGGCCTGTTCGTTATATCGTATCCGTCTACATATATTTCCAAAGCAATTAGAAGAAATAAGTTGGTCGTTTCGGTGGTTTTGCAATAAAATTATAGAAGGGGTGAGTAAATAAATTGAGACGGTTCTGTGGCGGCTATACGGGCGCAAGTTAGGGTGGTTGGCGTTTGTGCCGAGACGCTCTCGGTCGGCGAGGGTAGTATTTCGTCTGTGTCCTTCGGTCTTCGGCGAAATTGTGAGCTTAAATATGGCCGCAATTATTCTAAATACGGTATTAAAACCTTTTAGATAGCTAGGCTATTCTTTCCAGGCCACAGCGCCGCAAAGCCGCGCGCCGCGGAGGCAGGAACCTTTTGAAAATAGAACAAAATACAAAAGATTGGCTTTATATTGTCTGTGGGGCACGGGCGGAGAAGCTGTCCCTTGATGAGGATGAACGATAAAGGCCGCGGCAGCGCGCGCGACCCTTGCGGAGAGAACAGGTGGTGATTTGGGCCGCCGGTGGCCCGTTTTGCATAACAATTGCCCCTCCGCGCCCTTAAGTAGACTCTATCATCGCGGTTTTCTTTTTGCGTTATTTACGGCGGGAATATTAGAAAGCACTAAAGCTTTCTGCCTCCGACCAGCCGACGTAAACGATATTTTAATCTTCTTTTAGTCCCGCGAAATAAATGAATTTAAAGAAACCCCGAACGGAATTTGAACGGGATTTACTCTTCCTTCCGTCTCTATTTTTCGTATACATTAAAGTTCTAAGCTTCCCCCGGCGTAAAAGCCTCAAGTCAAATGGCAAATACCATAAATTGTCCTAACACGGACAGCCGTCATTCGCCCGAGCCAGAGGGCTCAACTCAACTCTCGGAGCGGCCCTTGCCAACCGCCACCGCCGACCATTTTTAATTCGCTCTATTTATTTTAAGTTTAATTACCATCCCATTAACCCAAATCAAAATAGAATAACACGATCAAACCGACCGAGGAAAAGATAAGGAAGCTCTCTTAAAAGCTTTCGTATTAATCACTAAATCCCCCTGGAGGCCTTCGTCCGCCAAACGACCAAGATCTAAGTGTCCCATTTGAAAATCTTCAGATTTATACTTTATACTAAACGCCATCAATTACCCACTTGTCCTTTTCGCACAGATATAAGAAACGTCATAACATGGACCTTCTAGAACAGCTAGAAATGGAAAGACATAAAAACAAATAGATTCTCTGAGGTCTCTCCTCAAAGACTGAAAATAGTAAAGATTATACTTGTCTTCAAAACAGGGCCTTCGCTTTCTCAACATTGTCTCAAGGAGGACTGGAAAAGGATCAGGATGTCATTCAGCAAACGTCAGTGCTTTGGAAGTTGTCAGGGTCTATCCTGGACTTCACAAAGACACTTGATTCGAGTCCTTAAACAATTATCTGAGAGAGGTAGGTGTTAGATATTTATTGAGTTATGATGATTATTATATAAATCAGGATTAATCTGGTGGCCAATGAAGTGCGATGAGAGGGGTTGGTGGTAATTGGTGGTAGTATGTAAAAAGGTGTGGTTAAATCTTTCTTAAAATTGGTTTATGGTAATGAGGGGGTGGTTCGTTTTTATGGAGATTAGTTAAAAGTTGTTAGACGGGGATGTGAAAATTTCGTCCTTTCCGCAGTGGCCGTTGGAACGATCCTGTACCTCTCCGCCAGTAATGAAGGTGCAATTTTTCATTACGTGCTAAGATCATGTCTGGAGGACGTGATCAGATTTGATCCCGGTTGTCCGCCCCTTGGCCCCTTCTGTGCCCCGAGGCCATTATACTTTTTAAGCTCCAATCTTCGCCATTATACAGTTAGCTTCGGGTGGAATCGCAATTTTTCCACCGTAGGCACGTCTTAGCTGGAAGCGCGAATGCCTAAATCAACACGAGGAATAAGTTATTCAAATTAAAAATGTAATTTCAAGGCGGGCGCCGAAGTTATTACAATTTAATCCAGCGCCCGCGTCTTAAAAATATTAAGTAACCGTAACAAATCCCGCCCCTGCTACCAATGGGGTCGCTGAATACATTAGATCGAAGAAAGAGTTGCCACGGATCGCGTAGTGGAAGAATTACACGACCATTATACAAGGATTAAGGGAAAATCACGAGCTCGCTACGCCGGGGATGGGGCGGCGCCCGGCGCCCGTCCCCGCATTGTCTCGGGGAGTTGAGTCGTTTGGAAAAACGAGTAAATATTCTGAAGAGCTGCAGAGGCAATGCCGACTAATTCCGCCCGATGTGCCATAAGACTATTAAAACTCTAAACGCAATGCCAGCCGGGCTTTCATTATTTGTAATCCCGGCCAGGGGACTTATGGAAAAAGTTTCCATTTATTTTTAATTCCCGGCATTCCAGCAGCGACCCCTTTTATTGAAACCAAGCCACCTCGACCGAAACAAACGTCTTACCTACACTAAACCTCCCTGTATCAATAAATTTAAACAAAACAAAGAACCACCCCTTCTCCCACCCCCAACCCCATCGCGATTACTACGTCCCGTGAAAACCCCAAACCCCAGCAATTACAAAACCGCAAACCCAGAGTTCATTTGTCTCTTGTCTCTCACACCACCCTCACCCGTACGTACGTAGAGGACCAAAACATCCCAATATCAACGCCGTTCCACGTGAATTCCCGACCTACACCAACCCTTAATCCCCTCTCAATGAAGAACTCCTGTCGAAACAACTTATTTCCATCTCCCAGAACTTTCCGATATTGCTGAATTGCTAATTGTTGGAGTTGTCACACCACCCTTGTCAATGACTATTTCACATCAAAGTATTGAAAATCAATCGGAGTTTATTGTAAGAGATGTTTCAAACTAAGAGTCAACATTACCTTAGCAACCGGACCTTTGTGTATTCTCTTCCGTTAGAAATCGCTCTCCCACCTTCCTGTAAGAAGTTGAATGGAAATACGTTCTGGTGTAAATCTTATTAAAGGTCATGAAGTAAGTATATTTGGTTGCCTATCTCCATTTTTAGCGCCACCTCAAACATACATTAGCACGACAATGACCAATCTGACATTAATTGCAGTAAATGCTGTTCCCAAATGTCACCTAATCACCCTCTACAATAATATATTTATTTCCCATCGAGTATGCAACCCAAATGCCAATATGTTCATTTAATCACTTAAGTCGTTTCTTAAGAATCTTAAGTCTAGGTCGCTTAAGTCGTCCAGACCGACAACTTCCTACGCGATAATGTGCATTATTTTTTTATTCTAAACCAGACGCGATAGAAGCAATTGCAAAGGAGAAAAGCAAAACATTCTGCTTAAAATTTACGTGTGACGTCTATGGTGATATGAATTGAAGAGACGTAACAAGGACCTTAAATCGGCTCTAAGAGTAGCAATTATTGCGTTAGATTGTTAGTAGTTTCCTGGTCACCCACTTAGACCACAAGCCAAGTCAGTCATCTCAGTACAATCCGAGCATCATGCCTATCCACAATAACTAATCTTATTTGAACTAGAATTAAAATTAGCGTATCTCTGCCTATTGTTGGCGACTTATTATTTACAGCACGTCATTGTAGCATGAGCGATAACCGTGGTTGCTAAAGACACCTGAAGTTTAGTAGCTAAAATCAAGAGAGAATGTTAAGCGAAAAGGGGAATGGTAACATGGATTGCCTGCATGATGAGGACGACCAAATGCTGAAGAAGAAGGTTATTCCAACAACTAATACGAGAGACATATCATGTGGGATTTGGTTCATCAAAGGAAAGTTGCTGCAGAAGTGTGCCAACAAGAAGGCGTTTGTTTTGCTATACGGCATACTCGGATGTCTGTATTCAGCTAGTTATGCTTATTACAATGGTACCATCACTACGTTGGAGAAAAGATTTAAAATACCAAGTAGGACCACAGGTAACTGGAATAATTATATTAGTTAGTGACACTATATAAATTTATCTCCTCGAAAACAATGATAGTCCACACTTTTGTGTAAACATAGCTCTGCGAGATTGCTATTAAATGTGAAATAAACTTTTGGATCTATGCGGAAACTGTCTGCAGTTAAAGTTTGGTTCGTGATATGAAATTTTCTAACTCGGCTTGTTATTATTTGGATATACAATTGATATAATTTCATAATGTTACCAGAACATCAAGAAACTATTGTGTGTTCGCGATGACAATACCCTCAGCATTACAAATTCCTCTATTTTTCAGGTATTATAACAGTGGGCAACGACTTAAGTCAATTATTTGTATCTGTGATTTTAAGTTACTACGTTGGCAGGCGACATAGACCTCGGTGGATGGCATTAGGTCTATACACAGTTGTCTTATTTTGCTTGCTGACGGCGTTGCCCCATTGGCTTTACGGCGCCGGTGAAGACGCTTTATTGTTAACAACTGAACACGGAGCGCATTTCGACCAGGACAACACCAGGACTATACTCGACAGAGAAAAACGGAAAACCCTCTGCCACGGAAAAAATCAGACAATCGACGAATGCGAGACTGAAGATGGAAACTACGCGCCAGCTGCAATCCTATTTGCCGCACAACTCATATCTGGAATCGGTGCTCCACTCTACTACACACTAGGCATCAGCTATATGGATGATAATATCAAAAAATCGAAAACCCCAGCGTTGATTAGTAAGTACTCATGTGTGACATCAAAGTTGCCTATCTATCGTCATATGAATTAAAGAAAAACCACCAAAGTAATTTAAACTTTATATTTATTTCACATGATGATCAGCCTTACACATAATTAATAAGTAGGTATACCTACAATACCTAATACAAAAGGTATAATCCAACTACCATTTAAGCCAATTGGAGCAGACCTTTAATTACCTAAAAACTAACAGAGATTCACTTCTAGGTATATCGTACTTCTTAAAAACGCTAGGCCCAGCTATAGGCTACGCCTTAGCGTCAATATGCCTGAAATTTTACATATCCCCAAGCTTGACACCAACTATAAACAATAAGGACCCCAGATGGTTGGGAGCATGGTGGTTGGGTTGGATTTTGCTGGGCGGAATCATCTTTATCTTCGCCTCTTTGCTAGCCCTCTTCCCAAAACAACTACCAAGGGCAGCTGCTAGAAGACTCCAGCGACAGATCTCCAGGTCAACCAAGGAAGAACCAGAATTACCAAGATCTTTCAAAGGTTTATCGTCTTCTTTATTTTTCCACCTTCCCCTATAACTTCTTCTCTTCTTTTAGATATGATAAAGACCTTTAGGAGATTAACAGGAAACTCCACGCTCATGCTGAATAACTTCGCTGCAATTTTCTATTTTTTGGGCTACATGCCTTATTGGATATTCCTCCCTAAATACATAGAAACCCAGTACAAGCAGTCGGCTTCAGCATCGAGCTTGATCACTGGAACTGCTGGGTTGGTCTTCTCAGCAGTTGGTGTACTGATATCAGGCTTGATTATATCAAAATTTAAACCAAAAGCTCGAGGATTAGCAGCATGGAATGTCATAGTAGGAGCAATTTCGGTCTTTGGGATAGTTTCATACGCTTATTTGGGATGTGTCGACAATTCATCAGCTAGCCCAAAAGAGTAAGTACTATAAACTAGATAGAGCAATAAAATAATAAAAGGTTTCAGGTTTCGGCTAATATCAACTTGCAATACTAAGTGCAATTGCGATTACGTTAAGTACAACCCTGTTTGCTCCCAGGATGGTAGGACTAATTTTATCTCGGCTTGTCACGCTGGATGCTCCCAACAGACCTTCTTTAATTATACTAAGAGGTATACTGACTGTTCGTGCATCCCTGCTGATGAAGGTCATGGTTATGCAACACCAGGAAATTGCGCGGTGGATTGCTTCTCTAAATTCTACTCATTCCTTGCTGTGGTATGCTTGTTGAAGTTCACCGGAGCAACTGGTAGAGTCTCCAACTTTCTAGTGACAGTCAGATGTGTAGAGGAAAAAGATAAACCAGTCGCCATGGGATTTGGGCTTATGATGATGAGCTTATGCGCCTTCGTGCCTTCTCCCATTCTTTTTGGAATTATATTAGGTGAGTTTGGTACGCATAAATAACAAATATGTCAAGGTCCATGGTTTTCATTGCAGATAAGGCTTGTTTAGTTTGGGGAAGAACTTGTACAGGAAATGGGAACTGCTGGCTGTACAATAGTGAAGCATTAAGGTATAGTCTGAACTTCACGGCAGCTGTGTTCGTAACCATAGGAACGCTGTTTGATCTGGGAGTTTGGTACTTTGTGAAAGACTTGAAGATTTTTGATGAGGAAGTCGAACTAGAATTAGATGATATATAATGTTGTTGTAATAAAGCTTTTATTTAATATTTTGTATTCATTTAATACCTAAAATGATGACTCTAGCATTTCGCTTGGTGTTCGTTGTGGTTGGTTTTGTCGACGCTGTAGTTGTTGGTCATCAGAGTTTCTTAACCTGAAGTCTAAGTTATCATCGATGTTGCCGAAGTCTTCGGACAACCTTCGATCTTGGTCATCACCATCATCTCTATCATCAGAAGTCTGTTCCTTATCAGAGAATAGATTAACATCGCCAATCATCAGAACTACCCCTACTGCGATCAGAGCTGATATTCCCATCAATACAATCGTTGTTATCGAAAAGAATAATCCAAAAGCTTTTGAGTTTAATAAGCATTTATCATCACCGTGGAATCTGCACAATGTTTCTGGAAGAAAGCAAAAATTAGAAGAGATAATAATCAACAATTTATCACACCACAATACCTGCTATGGCTGCATATACCATCTTCCCAGGTATATAAGGTAATATTCCCAAAAAGGTAGATTCTAAAGCTAAAGCCATTGCTTTATCCTTTGGTTGGACTATCCTCAAATTGAGAATGATATTTGTGATAATTGTGCTGACCATAAACGAACTTGACATCACAATTCCAGCTTGGGCAAAACCAAAGTATAAACCACAAGCATCTTGACTACAAGAACCTTCTGTAGCTGATGTATCAGTTATTTGGAATATGTCCTCCCCACAAGTGCAGTTGGAATAAATTTTTGTATTGGAAACGCTTACAGTGGTGCAGCCTGCGTGGCACGGGGAAAAGTATGTCTTCTGGCCTTCCACAGTACAAACCGGCATGAAGGGAGCATTTCTTGAGCAACCACACGACCTGCTGCAGAATGGTGTTGTCAATTTATTCTGCATTTCGCTTTGTAATGTGTTATCGCAACTTAAAAACGCGAAACTAATGAAACTTATGGTTGTGACTGAATAGACTATAACGTTGAACAGAGCTAGGTATTTTGCTTTTGGTCGAACTTTGGCTAAAATAAAACCAGTAGCTATCAAGGAGGTTCCAATGAAAGGGTATTTGATGATGTTTGTTATTTGTGAGATTATATTGTCTTGGTATCCAGATAGATCAGATCCAACTTGAACAAAAAACCTCGATTGGAAGAACTTATTTTGGAAGATGTCTAAATTCACGTTGGCTATACCCATCACGGTACAAGCTGCTATGTTCATCATCAGTACTGGATTCTTTAGAAGCCTTAACAGAGTTACAAAGAACCCATCTTTTACTTCTTCGGTATCATCATCATCTCCATCTCCTACAGCTAAACTAAGCAGGGAAGCCACAGCCTTTTTCATCACGACTGATGGAAGACTTTTTGGAAACATTGTTATTATGGAAGCCAGAATAAAAATAATGCTTGCTAAGGTTAACCACACTAAAATAAATTTAAATTAATAACAATTCTAATTGTTTGCCAGGATATATGTACTTACTTGGCGTAGTGAATATTTTTGGATTTCCGCTTAATGTTGGGACCCACGATAAATATAGTCCGAGTTGTTTTCCAAAGATTTTCGCAGCCATTGGCATAGCTTAAATAAAAAAATACAGGCTTAGACGTACTGAATGAAGAACAACAAAGAAGGTATACCTAGATATGTTGGAGAATTTTCTTTTCCGATGTTGTCATCCAAATAAGAAATTCCTAAGGTGTAGAATGATACTGTTGCGAAAGAAAACGTCAGTTGGAACAGCAATAGGATTGCTAAAGCGATATAATTGGACTCGTTTGTATCCACCAAGTTTGCGAAACTGTTTGTACACAAATAGTTTGAAGCTGAAAGTCAATATTATACCAATAATCACTGTTACGTTAGTTTATCAAAAGTACCTGTGTTGTTGATGAAATTATCAACATGCGACTCGTGCAGTTCCGGTATGATCAACATGACGCAAGCCACCGTTTGAAATATAGTCAACGCTCCAAACCATGACATCCGATGTATTCTATTTCCCCAATAGGTAATCAACAAAGCAAATATACCAACAAATAGTTCGTTTATGTATAAAAGCCAGTCTGGAAACAATAAAGAGATAATCTATGGAGTCATCATAAACAAAGAGAACATTTACTTGCGTAGGTTTCGTCGAATTGATAGTGTACCATCCAATGGTGAGAGGTGCCTCTGAAGAAATTAAGGAGGGCACCCTGGAACAGCCCTAATACGGTGAAAAACGATAAGAACACTCCAGCCTTGGCCCATTTCTGGAGATTTAATCGGTCAGCTAAGCAGGGCAAGGCTCCCCATCCGCAGTCGATCTGGTTTCCTCTCCTGTTGTTGATTGGAGCCGAAAATTGGCTTTCCAAGTCCGAATTCGCACGCATTATTTCACTCGGATGGATCATCTTCACACACGACCTCAAAAAGTCATAAAACAGTAATAACAAACTGGCTAAACACTAAAGTATGTCATAACTGCGACTACCAGGCAGGTATTATCTTATCTCCATAGCGTAATCACGTCACCATCAACAGGTGAATCATATCGTTTCAATTCGACGAGATTAATCGAGTATCATTGTTTTTCCATGTTACTCAACATCGAAATTCAAATAATTAATTTATTCTTCTTCAATTTCTTCCAATCTGCAGCACTGTTTGCTACAAAGAAAAAAACATGTCCCCATCAAAGGATAACACTCAATATATGCGGGACAATGTCATAAATTGTCTAAATTAGCTCTAGTTGTTTAGATTGTTTAGTTGTGGTGGTACTGTTCATTTGAAGCATCAAGGACTTATGTGGCTTATTTGGCTTAACGCCGAAACGACTGAAAAGATGCTTCATGGGTACTTCGGCACCACCCAAGCAATGGCGTTTGTTTATCTTGTGGTTACTTTACCCACCATGGAGAAGCGCTTTAAAATACCCAGCAGAACAACAGGTATAACTATCTCTTCATTCACTTTCAACAAATTAATCAATTTGGCGGTAGGGTCACTCTTAAAGACAACTTCGCAGGACTAATTCTAACTGGAAACTAAATAAGCCAAATACTGTTGTCGCTGATATTATCCTACCACGGAGCACACAGAAATCGTCCACGTTTGATAGCCTGCGGCGTTGCCCTTTCAGCGTTATCTTGCTTCGCTATCGCCCCACCCCATGTGATATTTGGTCCTGGAAGAGATGCTCGAGCGGTTACGAAAGAATACCTCGATCTGGAGATCCTAAACAACGTCGCAAAAAGCACGACGGCTCAACTCTGTATGTCATCAGCTCGGGAAAATAATTGCTACGAAGAGCAAGGAGGAGACTTCTCAATGGTGCCGCTAACGATGGTGTTCTTATCTCAATTCATATTAGGCATCGGGAACACTTTATATTTCTCCTTAGGACAGACTTATTTGGAAGATAACACGCAAAATACGAATATATACGAATATATTACCTAACAACACTGGTTGTTAGGTAAAGCGTCCAGTTTGAAGTTCCTTGTGGATGTTGATGATGGTGATTTTATATAGGAGTTTGGTGGTTAGGATGGTTCTTACTTGGAAAGCTGATGTTCGTCTTTTCGGTACTCATCGGGATGTTTCCGAAGAGGCTTAAAACGGACTATAAGAGTAATTTATTTGCCGAGCCAAAGAATACGGAAATCCCCAAATTTAAAGGTACACAGAATTAATTTAGAATTTAATTTCAAGGGCCTTAATAATGGAATTAGGTGAATAATTGATTTGTCCCGTTTTCAGATTTCCCCGCAGCGCTTCGGAGATTACTCAAGAACAAATTGCTTATGTTCAATAATTTTTCGGCGGTTTTCTATATACAGGAGACCAGCTGATATAAATTATATCAGCAAATACCTAGAGGTGCAGTTTGACGGTTGTCACACGACCAACAATGTTGGTTGGTATGGTTGCTGGATTCCTAATCTCAGGCTATGTCTTCACCAAATACCAACTACAAATACCAAAATGGTTGGAATATATTCGTAGATTTAGTCTACATTTTTGGGCAATTTATGGACATCCATGCCTTCTCAAAATCAACCAACAGGTAAGACCATCCTCAAGATTTTATCTCCCCAAAGATTCCCAAAGATTTCACAAAAAGCAATTTTCTTGTATAGGCTCCATCCAACTTCCTCTTGCAATGTTGGTTGTTTTTGCTCAAACGCAAAATACTCCCCCCCCCAATCTCCAGAATCTCGAATAAAATTTTTCTCCCCATGCCATGCTGGGTGTAAAGAAATTTTACACGGAACCAAGATATACAAATTCTTTTCTGACTAGTGATAAAATAATGCAAATTTTTAGTTATTTACAGATTGCTCTTGTCTAAATTCAACCATCGTTTTAAAAGAAGGTCCTTGCTCGGTTGATTGTTTTGATAGTTTTCGATTTGTGTCCTGGTTTGCTTTTATTGGTAAGCTGTTAGGATCATCAAGACGAATTGGTAATTTGCTGGTTAACTATAGGCGAGTCACCGTTGAGATTTTGTACAAAAATTTTATTTGATTATTTAAAATTTATTTAAACTTAGGTGTGTTGATATCAGAGATAAATCGTTTGCTCAAGGGTAACCCTATGGCTTATCAGCTTATTAGCTTTGATACCAGGTCCTATTATTTACGGAGCCATCATAGATTCGACCGGCTTGATTTTTTTTTTTTTTTATTTCATATGACCAAATTTAACAGCCATAAGTATAGAAGTTACTGAGATATTACAACTTAAAACTAATTTAAACTTCAGTTTTCACAGCTTTAGATGTAACTTCTGATGTAGTAGTCTGGTACGTTGGAAGAAATTTGAATTTATACGACACAAAACAAAAGGAAGTAGAGCTCAAACCGATAAAAAACGAAAATAAATGATCCAAGTTCTAATTTGTTTTATTTAAAAGAAGATGTCGCCAGTTTGTGCGTAACAATTGTTGGTTAAACAGATTCCTCAAGGTTATTCGAAAATAATCAATAATGGTGTCGACATGTGGGGATCTGCTTAACCGGCGATGCGCTTCACTAGAGCGCGGATAGATGGCGCTATACTCGCCGCGAACACGAGCGTAAATATTCGAAGAGTTTTCACCTCTGATAAGCGGTTATTGAGCAGAGGTATCAGTTATTTATTATGAGGGTAAATTGACAAACACCCGCATTTTCATGCACTTTTACTTATGGTTTATAATGTGAAATTCAGTCTGTTTCTAATATTCTTCGAGCTATGTTCAGTCTCTAGTGAGTGAAAGAAAATGACCACGACTGAACATTTTTATGGAAGCAGTAAGTTTAATTTTAAATTAATTATAAAATAATATATGCTTTGAAACTCTTATTTAGCCAAAGTATATAGTTGTCTTCAAATAGCCTTCTTCCAAATGGAAGAAGAGGAAGGAATCTTTTTTTATTATTAAGAATATTTTTCAGCAACGGTCCAGCCTGATGTCTTCTCCCGTCAACCGAAAACATTCCAAGGACCACTATTGGGTTTCCTATTAGCAGCAACATTATTTGCTAAAGCAAGTCAGGCTAGGCCATATCTTCTTGGGAACAGCCAACCTCCAGCGTTACCATATAGACCATTATACAACTATCTTCCATCATTGTGGTATCCCAACTACGGGAATCCAACAACGACCCGACCACAAATCTTAGCACCACCTTTGAGCCAACAACAGATCATCCACATCCACGATCCACCAACGACTGACAACTCTGAAGAGGAGAAAAATCAGGAAGGCGATGTAGCAACAACGACAGAAGAATATCTTTCGACGTCGCCAGAATCTTTCGAGATCAGTTTTGAGTTTGATAATAATGCGGAATCTTCCAATCGGACATACGAGATTGTAAGCTTCAATTCTGGAAACTCAAATGGTGGAAATGGTACAGAATCGGTACCGAAGATACGAAGTAAGAGAGCACCACAGAGGAGGAAAGCTGCATATAGAAGGCCATCAAACTATGATGATGGTTTTCGTAATCGTAGAAAGCCTGTGAGAAGGAGGACCACGACTCCTCAGTACGGTGATTATTTCGACAGGCAAAGTAACAGGAGAAAAAGGCGTCCTCCATCTAGAAATAAGAACAGAGGGAACAGAAGACCTGGCAATAGAGAGCCTGATTATTACGATTCTGCTTATAGAGACGATTACTATGATGATGATTACCTATTTGCTCGTCAACAAGATAATGACGAAGAAACTACTGAGAGTACCAGTACGTCTACTGGATCGACCAGCACGGGTACTACAGGAGGAACATCGACTCCTATGCCTTCTACTCCTCCATATAACCATACCGGTTACGGTTATGGCCCACCTAATACAGGTTATGGTCCTCCTCAAACAGGTTATGGTCCTTCAAATGGAAATGAGCATATTAGCATAACTTATGCACCACCCAGTGCACCAAATAGAGATTACTTGGCACCTATCATAGATGCTTGGTATAATCAGTACTCCAAAAGTTCCGTGCTGAGGAGGCTACAAGAATTACTGCAGCCGAATAATTTTTATAATAACCAGCAATACGACGTGAATTATCAAGACACTTTCTAAAAAGTGTTTGTTTGTATGTTTTATTAGGTGAAGGATGTATAAAAATAAATGAATTGTTTATAAGCTGTGCGAGGTTTTATTTGTTAAAAGAGCAAAGGACGCTCTATCAGTCTGGGGCATCACGATGGTGTTGCTAGAGTTTTAGATAGTGGATATAAATACTGGATACTAATCGACATGGTGTATGTCCAGACGCCCACTAAGAAATTTCTAGAAATTACACTTTACAAAAATACTGTCACCATGCCAAATCGTCGCACGCTTTGTTCGAAATAGATCTGCGCCCCTGATACTAATATATTTTTATATCCGGAACCGAAAAAAATTTCACATTTGGGTCGACTACTGATGCTTCTGCCTCGTCGACTCCACTTAAAAATACACGCGATATAAATATAATTAAATTAAGCAAATTAACACCATCATTCAGATATATTTACTTCATAGGTGCATAGCATTTTAAAGAAATCATCAGTCAGATCCATAAGACAGGTCTTTTGTATCATAATAATATAAATCGTTACAGTTAATCATCCGGTTTATGCCTTTTTAAGTAACTGATGACATCAGTTCGAGATAAATCGCGCATTTTAAATCAAATAATCCCACAAGATGTTTCATTTACGTCTGACAGTGATGGGTGTGGAATGTTTCAACTGTATTGCGCAAATTGAAGCACCCTGCTGACATCAGTTCGATTGAATTTCGTAGTAGTTTCGCGGAATCGGTATTTTTGAGCGGATGTGCGAGAGTAATTAACGGTGTATATGCGTCATCAGCTTCAACTGGTATTGGGCTTGTGGAAAAAATGAGAAGGGTAAACACAGCGAACGAATCTGTCAGTGGACTCGATAGATACACGCCTTAACGATGTTGTCTTCGTGAATATTTTAAGCAGCCTCGACGGACAAGCGTCTGCCACAATTTTAGATCTTTGCGATAACGTAAATTACTAATCGATAGTTTTCGTGAAAAAAAAAATCACACGGACTCCTGAATTATTTAGAATAATCGCTGCTTGATAATTTCAGGGGTGTTTGCTTCACACGACCCAGGGAAAAACGAAAGTGACCATCAAGAATTGATTTTTGGTAATTAGCCAATAACGACGACCAATATTTAACATGCTCGGTCGGTAATGCTCGCTTTTTCCTCCAGCACATTTCAGGCTAAACATTTTACACAAATTACACCCCCCACCTGTTATTTTCATCTATTATTCAGCCCACACACGCTGACCACTGGGCAAAACACAGCCCCGAGGAAGATTAATGTAAGGACAGTGCGCACACATACAATTATATTAACTTTTATTTTATCCATGCTATGCTTTTAGCTTCATCGATCCACAATACTCAACCTGGTTCACTTAATGGCATACATACTGTTCCACAGAACCCATTAGTACCAATGCCTTCAAACACAACTAATGCTTTTAGTATGATAATGACCTTAACTTTTCCATTGCGTCCCTTGGGGTCCCGAATCTCTGATTGTCTTCAAATCTTCATCTATTCATGTCTTTTTCTTATGATGAGCTATACCCAGGAATCATGGCCAACACTAACCCAAGCCAAAACGTTCATCTCTTAATTTTAAGGAAGGAATTATAAGAAGTAAAATTTGTATGTTAGGTGAAGTGATGTCATCAGATATCGTTGAAATAAGTAATTTGGAGGATAGGGTCTTTAAATCCTTATTTGGATATTAACTTCTTCGAGTGTTTGTAATTAAAACATCGTAGATCTTAAGGTTGGTAACAGGAGCTAGTTTCGAAGGAATCAGGAACCAGGAATCATGGTCAACACTAAACCAAGCCAAAACGTTCATCTCTTAATTTTAAGAAAGGAATTATAAGAAGTAAGATTTGTATGTTAGGTGACCTGATGTCATCAGATATCGTTGAAATAACTAATTTGGAGGATAGGGTCTTTAAATCCTTATTTGGTTATTAAGTTCTTCGAGTGTTTGTAATTAAAACATCGTAGATCTTAAGGGTGGTAACAGGAGCTGGTTTCGAAGGAATCAGGAACCAGGAATCATGGTCAACACTAAACCAACTCAAAACGTGCATCTCTTAATTTTAAGGAAGGAATTATAAGAAGTAAGATTTGTATCTTTGGTGAACTGATGTCATCAGATATGGTTGAAATAAGTAATTTGGAGGATAGGGTCTTTAAATCCATATTTGAATATTAAGTTTTTCGAGTGTTTGTAATTAAAACATCGTAGATCTTAAGGTTGGTAACAGGAGCTGGTTTCGAGGGAATCAAGAACCAGGAATCATGGTCAACACTAAACCAAGTCAAAACGTTCATCTCTTAATTTTAAGGAAGGAATTATAAGAAGTAAGATTTGTATGTTAAGTGAACTGATGTCATCAGATATTGTTGAAATAAGTAATTTGGAGGATAGGGTCTTTAAATCCTTATTTGGATATTAAGTTCTTCGAGTGTTTGTAATTAAAACATCGTAGATCTTAAGGTTCGTAACAGGAGCTGGTTTCGAAGGAATCAGGAACCAGGAATCATGGTCAACACTAAACCAAGTCAAAACGTTCATCTCTTAATTTTAAGGAAGTAATTATAAGAAGTAAGATTTGTATGTTAAGTGAACTGATGTCATCAGATATCGTTGAAATAAGTAATTTGGAGGATAGGGTCTTTAAATCCTTATGTGGATATTAAGTTCTTCGAGTGTTTGTAATTAAAACATCGTAGATCTTAAGGGTGGTAACAGGAGCTGGTTTCGAAAGAATCAGGCACCAGGAATCATGGTCAACACTAAACCAAGTCAAAACGTTCATCTCTTAATTTTAAGGAAGGAATTATAAGAAGTAAGATTTGTATCTTAGATGAACTGATGTCATCAGATATCGTTGAAATAGGTAATTTGGAGGATAGGGTCTTTAAATCCTTATTTGGATATTAAGTTCTTCGAGTGTTTGTAATTAAAACATCGTAGATCTTAAGGTTGGTAACAGGAGCTGGTTTCGAAGGAATCAAGAACCAGGAATCATGGTCAACACTAAACCAAGTCAAAACGTTCATCTCTTAATTTTAAGGAAGGAATTATAATAAGTAAGATTTGTATGTTAGGTGAACTGATGTCATCAGATATCGTTTAAATAAGTAATTTGGATGATAGCGTCTTTAAATCCTTATTTGGATATTAAGTTCTTCGAGTGTTTGTAATTAAAACATCGTAGATCTTAAGGTTGGTAACAGGAGCTGGTTTCGAAGGAATCAGGTACCAGGAATCATGGTCAACACTAAACCAAGTCAAAACGTTCATCTCTTAATTTTAAGGAAGGAATTATAAGAAGTAAGATTTGTATGTTAGGTGAACTGATGTCATCAGATATCGTTGAAGTAAGTAATTTGGAAGATAGGGTCTTTAAATCCTTATTTGGATATTAAATTTTTCGAGTGTTTGTAATTAAAACATCGTAGATCTTAAGGTTGGTAACAGGAGCTGGTTTCGAAGGAATCAGGAACCAGGAATCATGGTCAACACTAAACCAAGTCAAAACGTTCATCTCTTAATTTTAAGGAAGTAATTATAAGAAGTAAGATTTGTATGTTAAGTGAACTGATGTCATCAGATATCGTTGAAATAAGTAATTTGGAGGATAGGGTCTTTAAATCCTTATGTGGATATTAAGTTCTTCGAGTGTTTGTAATTAAAACATCGTAGATCTTAAGGGTGGTGACAGGAGCTGGTTTCGAAAGAATCAGGCACCAGGAATCATGGTCAACACTAAACCAAGTCAAAACGTTCATCTCTTAATTTTAAGGAAGGAATTATAAGAAGTAAGATTTGTATCTTAGATGAACTGATGTCATCAGATATCGTTGAAATAGGTAATTTGGAGGATAGGGTCTTTAAATCCTTATTTGGATATTAAGTTCTTCGAGTGTTTGTAATTAAAACATCGTAGATCTTAAGGTTGGTAACAGGAGCTGGTTTCGAAGGAATCAAGAACCAGGAATCATGGTCAACACTAAACCAAGTCAAAACGTTCATCTCTTAATTTTAAGGAAGGAATTATAATAAGTAAGATTTGTATGTTAGGTGAACTGATGTCATCAGATATCGTTTAAATAAGTAATTTGGATGATAGCGTCTTTAAATCCTTATTTGGATATTAAGTTCTTCGAGTGTTTGTAATTAAAACATCGTAGATCTTAAGGTTGGTAACAGGAGCTGGTTTCGAAGGAATCAGGAACCAGGAATCATGGTCAACACTAAACCAAGTCAAAACGTTCATCTCTTAATTTTAAGGAAGGAATTATAAGAAGTAAGATTTGTATGTTAGGTGAACTGATGTCATCAGATATCGTTGAAGTAAGTAATTTGGAAGATAGGGTCTTTAAATCCTTATTTGGATATTAAATTTTTCGAGTGTTTGTAATTAAAACATCGTAGATCTTAAGGTTGGTAACAGGAGCTGGTTTTGAAGGAATCGGGAACCCGGAATCATGGTCAACACTAAACCAAGTCAAAACGTTCATCTCTTAATTTTAAGGAAGGAATTATAAGCAGTAAGATTTGTATGTCAGGTGAACTGATGTCATCAGATATCGTTGAAATAAGTAATTTGGAGGATAGGGTCTTTAAATCCTTATTTGGATATTAAGTTTTTCGAGTGTTTGTAATTAAAATATCGTACATCTTAAAGTTGGTAACAGGAGCTGGTTTCGAAGGAATCAGGAACCAGGAATCATGGTCAACACTAAACCAACTCAAAACGTTCATCTCTTAATTTTAAGGAAGGAATTATAAGAAGTAAGATTTGTATGTTAGGTGAACTGATGTCATCAGATATCGTTGAAATAAGTAATTTGGAGGATAGGGTCTTTAAATCCTTATTTGGATATTAAAGTTTTTCGAGTGTTTGTAATTAAAACATCGTAGATCTTAAGGTTGGTAACAGGAGCTGGTTTCGAAGGAATCGGGAACCAGGAATCATGGTCAACACTAAACCAAGTCAAAACGTTCATCTCTTAATTTTAAGGAAGGAATTATAAGAAGTAAGATTTGTATGTTAGGTGAACTGATGTCATCAGATATCGTTGAAATAAGTAATTTGGAAGATAGGGTCTTTAAATCCTTATGTGGATATTAAGTTCTTCGAGTGTTTGTAATTAAAACATCGTAGATCTTAAGGGTGGTAACAGGAGCTGGTTTCGAAAGAATCAGGCACCAGGAATCATGGTCAACACTAAACCAAGTCAAAACGTTCATCTCTTAATTTTAAGGAAGGAATTATAAGAAGTAAGATTTGTATGTTAGGTGAACTGATGTCATCAGATATCGTTGAAATAAGTAATTTGGATGATAGCGTCTTTAAATCCTTATTTGGATATTAAGTTTTTCGAGTGTTTGTAATTAAAACATCGTAGATCTTAAGGTTGGTAACAGGAGCTGGTTTCGAGGGAATCAGGAACCAGGAATCATAGTCAACACTAAACCAAGTCAAAACGTTCATCTCTTAATTTTAAGGAAGGAATTATAAGAAGTAAGATTTGTATCTTTGGTGAACTGATGTCATCAGATATGGTTGAAATAAGTAATTTGGAGGATAGGGTCTTTAAATCCTTATTTGGATATTAAGTTCTTCGAGTGTTTGTACTTAAAACATCGTAGATCTTAAGGTTGGTAACAGGAGCTGGTTTCGAAGTACCTTTTTAAGGAATATAAAGAGTCTTAAAATAGTGTTGGTATGGGTAGTCGTCGTATCTTGTAGGAGTTAAAATCCGTGAGAGACGCGATTTATTTTCGTGTTGTTCGGATTTTATATGCTGTAAATGGCTGACGGCAGTTCTATTTCCAGATTAAGAAGGAAGTAAAAATTATTTAGTATCAGCGACGGCAGCTGTATTCCACATCTAATTGCCCCGAACGAACGAATCTGAAAAAGTTTCACAATTCTATTTTGGGGGTCCGTGCGCGCGTCTTCCTCGCTGTCCCCCCCAAAAACGTGTGCCCATTCAGCTGTTGATCGTTTGTCTCCTTGTCCACTCCTCGGCACAATTATTAATTTTACACGTAACCAAATAATTTAGATTAAAACACCAAGGAAAATAAACATCCGGAGCCAAATTCGAAGACCTCGCTGACTGACATTATTGTCGACCGTTGTACATTTTTGCACCTGGACAGGACCCCATCAGCCCAAAAACCCAAAATCATATTCCAAAAATTTCATTTCATCAGCTAATTTTTGATCAGACTCTTCCTATTATTGTCCCTGCCTCTTTTGGATTTGTATTGATTTTTTTCACGCTGCATTATTATAAACTCAATAGCCAACTTTTGACTCAAAATTCAGTAAAACTGCGTAACTGTGTAAAACCGGGCCTGTTGACTGCCTTCGAAAACTGAATAGAAGCCGTATGGTGCAAGTCTGCTAAATGTAATAAAATAAGAATGTATGACGTTTTCGAAATATGGAAACGATTTAGAAATATCATGGGTTATAACATATGAACTTCAATGTCAAATTAACGTAGTAAAAGTTATTTGTATCCTGTAGACGTAGCTTATTGCTAGTATGTTCCCCGATCGAGTTACGAAGAGGAAGAAAATGTTTACTACTGATTTTTCTTCAATTTGCATTGTTTCTGCCCAGCATTGTCCTTACAGGAGTGATGTTATTCCACATTTTGCAATCTCTAGACTCTAGACAAAGCCAACATTTAATCAACAAATATATTTGGAAATGTTAGAAAATTATTTTTATGAAAAACTTAAGGAATTACCCTCAAAATTTAATACGGTCAATGTACTTTCAACAAGACGGTTGCCGAACTCACCATTTAAACATTGTGACCGAATGGTTACATTTACAATTTCTTCAAAGAATGGATTGGATTTTCACGTTTGGGTATTTTATATATGTAGACTGGGTTGTGTCTTTTGAAATGTAGAAAATACATTTGTTCAAAAATAAACCAAGAGCTACGAAATTCTTAATACCAACATCTCAAACGCCATCTGTGTATTAGTTCAAGGGTTCTATTCAACTTTCAGTCGTTCGAATTCGAATCAAGATTGTAAATGCTGCCATCAATCATTATATTTTGTCAATACGGCCGTTTAACGATGTCAACAATTTAGGAAAACGTGTTTCTGGTATTAATTTCTTTGTTTGCTCAGCACGAACCTATTTATAAACACTAGTTTAACCGATGTTACCGACAAACGATTGCTCTCTTTTGTTTTTAGCTTTACTGCTCTCCCTGAGGTCTAGTTACTATCTTTCGCAACGTCGTAACGCGTATCCTAGATGTCTAATGTGTTCTTTAGCCCATATGGGAAGTTTTATTTGTATGATAACAACAATTGCTTATAACACCTTACAATTCCTTACAATGCAAGTTGTTGAAATTACGTTTTATGGTTATTTTGTACAGAGTTTTAGGCGAGTGCCATCTATATAAAAACTAACATATTCAGTTACCAGAGTACACTGAATAGACCGAACAGCTGTGTGACAGACAATGCATGGGGCACGCAGCCGCTAGCAATACGATAAAAAAAGTACCAAACGAGTTCAAAACTAAACGCGGGGGTGCCCTAAATTTTACTCTATACTCAGACGCCAAACACACTTAAAGAAATGTTAAAAACGCTATCGAAATATCGAAAATTTTCTCAAATTCGTAACAGGGTAAATATTATCTCTCCATAGCAAACCCTATGTTGCCCTACGAGGGGTCAGAGCCAGGTGTTCAGCCACCCCTCTGTCAAAGCGAACTAGTAGCAAATCAGAATGCAGATGTGTCTCCCTTCGAACAAAAAAAAAACACAGTGTGTGTGTGTGTGTGTGTGTGTGTGTGTGTGTGTGTGTGTGTGTGTGTAACGCAAGAAAGCATGCAGTTGGGGTTATGCGCTCTCTACTTTATTTAAATTCACTCACACGAAACAAATTTGTATAAATGATGGCTTGCCTAGAGGGTGTTTTAGTTCTGAAACGGTTAAAGGACATAACGAAAAGATCGCAAGTCCTATTCTGTATTTAGATGACCGGGAGTGGTTAGTTAAGTCTGTTGCTAAACAGTTTATTGTACATGATTTGATCTATTTTGAAGCAGTCGTCCGCTGTGGACAAAAGCCGAAAGAAGCGCAGCATGATGCGTTTCGCCATCAGCTGTGGCTAACGTCCAAAATTTTATATTTATTTATACGTCTGCTACTTCGAGAATGCGGCAGTGGTCTCCACTGGGCCATCGAACGATCTCAGACAGCCTAACGATATGTCATAAGCCACCAAACATCTTTGGTCCAGTCTTTCCTATCCTTTACTGCTTCGTATTGCTTCGTATTGCTTTGTTCCATGCTATTTCCCTTCTCTCCAACACTGATTTGATCATTGCAGCCTTTGGTCTTGCTCGTTGTCTTTAAATTCAGCGTGAGGATTCCCTCCTTGTCTTAGTCCTTCCTCCTCGACACTGGCAAAGAAAGCTATATACTTGATCTACTTTGGTAGACATCTTGGCATTAACTGCTTGGCTCACGCCATTGTTCGGTCAACAAATTGGAGACAATTGTAGCATGGGCATACTTTAAGCCTATTTTTTGCAATACGTTTGGTGATTAGTAGACAATCCAAGTCGATAAAGGTATTGTGTTGAAGATTTTGGTGGCGCGTGCTTTGATATCGCGTAGCATACCGGAAGCGACCCGCGGGTCTCGCTTTACAAACCTCCGATTATAATGGCACGCACTTCCTTCCGTGTAATGCATATTTTAATAATGAGGGTGGAGGTGTTGCTCAAGATAAGACGGCCCTAAGTGCCTAAATTAACTCCACTTACGGATTTATGTACTCCCGTATTTACTAATTTACACTAAACCGCCGGGCGTGGTGTTTATTCAATCAGTTAGAAGGGTTAATTTGATTATTTGAGACGCCATTGGATTCCTTTGGTGTTATGCTTGCTGTGATTGACAATGTTGATCGAGAGGACGATCAAAATGATATTCGGAGCTCACGTTGGTCGCCAAGTAAGAGTAGTAAGAGTTGAAGGGGTAAATTGGTGTGTTTAAACGTACCCCTTATGAGAACCAAGATAACGTCGTTAAGGCTAGAAATGTTGAAAAATAATGAGTAGAACGCTAGTAGTGATGCTGATTAAAATGCGAGATCAAAGGGAGAGTAGCATTGGGTGCGTAGGGAATCAATTGTCCTAGTAACATTGGGGTGGGGTGCTGCTAGGATTAATTATAATGCACCCCCCGATAGGTACAGTTAGGTTTTGTGCGATAAATTGTGATCCCCTCCATAGGAAAAATGCAGCACATACGGTTAGGCTGGGGTACGGAACGAAGAGGGACCTACTGGCATCGCTCATCAGGCTACATAGGTCTGGTACCTCGCTAAGGCTAGACGTACGCCGTTTGTAGGTACTCACACACACGCTTCGAGCACGCACACGCACGGGCATTTATATATTTACTCGAGATACCGCACTGAGTAGTGTCTTTGTAGAGGTTTAAAAGTCGCCGGAGTAGCTAAAATTAGTTCAGTGTTTGGAGCGAGCGCGTACCACACATACATTTTACACGTGTTGAGCAATGCATTGTGGGTTATCGAGACCTCGTGGGGTAGTCAGTTAGTACGAATTGTTTAGTGCCGTGTTGTAGTTCAGTGCGCTCTCTGAGGCACCAACGATAGACTTATGCGAGATAGGAAGATCAATTTCACCAAAGAATACATCAATAACATTGTCAATCCGCTCGGTAGTCGGCCAGACCCTTTTGGGAATAGAACAGCGCGCAACGGGGATAACCCTAGTGGTTCTAGGGCAACCACAACACAACAAGAAGTCCAGCCCGACCCAGTGCCTACCACATCAACCGCCACCATGCTCATGCAGAACACCACACCGACCACGACGGAAGCTGACACATTGGTAGGAGGCTTAGGTCTTCTTCCTACGGCCCTCAACGGCACCGGCGTCCAAAACAGGGACACCACATGGACCAAACTCTTCGTTGGAGGCCTACCATACCACACCACCGACAGATCTCTGCGTGAACACTTCTCAGTCTATGGCGATATCGAAGAGGCCGTGGTTATCACAGACAGGGCGAATGGAAAAAGCAGGGGATATGGATTCGTAAGTAAATGTTTACAAAGCTGTCTAAACACTACACCAATGGCATAAACAGAATTCCCTCTCGCGCTTACTCTTGGTTTACCTGATCTTTCGCACCTTAACACCTTTTTGTTAACCAACAAACCAAAACGTTTTATTCCACGTTTCCTGGTGGAATCATCTCCATGATTCAACAATCTGTATGGTTCAACAACTCTAGTTATTTAGCGATGTTGATGATAATATATTTAGACTAATTGCAAAATGGCGTCCTGCATTATTTGGCCCACAAAGCATTATGACGATTAGCGATGCCCCAGTATTTCATCATAAACAAAAGAAACTATAGGGTTTTACCATACGTCATTTGCGTCAGACGATCTTTCATAAGACAAAAGAAAAGCAATGATAGAATTAGGTATCTTTCTTCTAGGTGATAATGGGTGATAGACAGTCAGCGGAGCGTGCTTGTAGGGAGCCAAATCCTATCATAGATGGAAGAAAAGCGAACGTGAATTTAGCAATATTAGGAGCAAAACCTAGAGGAAATGTTCAAACTGGTAAGTTCTGTTTGAAAATGTGGCATATTGTGTTGAACTCGGCCAGGTGTTGACATCTAACCCTCGCATTTCCGCTGGGTTGGAGGAAGTCGCCATATGGTCTCGACCATGGTCGACCATGACGGATTATAATGGGGGTTATTGTCTTGTTGCAGGGTTCCCATTTCCAGGTGTTAGAGCAGGTTATCCGACACTCCTGCCCGGGCAATATGGGTAAGTTGTCCACAAGTACTAATTAGACGCGATGGAAACCAAAAAATTTAGTCCACAAGCATACGGGGTGTTCTCAAAGATTGTTAAATTTAAAGGAAGCAAAAAATTTATGAAACAAAGAAGTAATTTTAGTGTGGTGGAAGAGAACAACCTGTATCTCGAGAACAGTGTTAAGCCAGTTTTGGTGACTAGTTCTTCCGTATAATTTTGCAGATTTGAAATTGGCTGAGTCGAAATCCAGAATAGCGACGGCTCAATACGCTCAAAACGGCTCAAAAGTTGCTCAAAAGTTAGTTTCTCACACTTCAACGTTGCGTGTTTGTGAGTGTGTGTGGTTGGTTTTCTTTTTTTTTTAATTTTGACTATTTAGTTCACTTATTATTAAAATACTGCACGGAGGGCCGGTCCTCTCTTATTTGTTTGCTGTGAGGTTTTTCTGTTTCTTTTTTTGGGCTGACTACTCGATGTTCGTACCTTTTACTTTACCGTTTACTTTTTATTTTGGTTTAATTTTTAATGTTTAATATACTCACCAGTGCATTGTAACACTAACTGCACCTAACAGTTTATATTATCAACCCCTACAAGTGGCTTATTAACACCCCCTTGGCTCAATGTCGTAAAGGTTGTGTTACAGTGCATTTCCGGTGACTATATCATACATTTTATGATACAATTGTAGTGAGTGGGCTGTGTGTATGGCTTGGATAAGGAAGACACGAAGTGGAGCGCGGTTTTTAACTCTTTTTTCTACTCTTACGTGGTAGCTAGGCAGTAGTAGTTATAGTATTTTTTTACACAAACGATATCCGCGTTTTTGTTTTCCAAATAAACAAAGCTTAAAACTGTAAATACGCGGCTAATAACCTAAATAAACCTTAAACTACTCGTCAATAGATTGCAGAACTAGCTAAAATTTAAATTTAGTTTTAACATTTCGTCTCAAAAAATCGAAATCAATCAACGTGTTCAAATTTACGTTCGCTATATAAACATATCTCAAAGTGAGGTAAAAATTGGCAAAGACGCCGCATTGAGACGATTGTTTTTGAGTTTTTGCTAATCCAGTGGTATACTAATGATGTTCCTCTGTAGCCAATAACAAAAAATCGGCTCACTTAGAAAGTATTTTTGTTTTGTATTAAACGATCGATAGAGACATGACGTTGTATATACATTAATACAAGAGTAAAACTGGTAGAGGTGTATGGAAAGTATGATGATGGTAATCATCATTAGCGTTTTAGGGGGGAGGACAATAATGTCTATAAAAATACGACACGAGGAGAGTTGGTACAAAATGTTGAAATGAACGAACTCTCCGAGAATCAAAAATAGAATTAAAGCATTCCGCAGCTGTCTCGACCTGTCAAATTACAACCAACGCTCGACTACAACGTTGGACAGGATTATTACAGAGCAATAATGTATCTTTTTATAGTTAAAATCGAGTTTTTCTTCAGTTTAGTTTTCTGCAATTCTGCAACTGAACAAACAGTAGCTTAGTAAGTTGTTAATTAGGTTGCATGCTCCAGTGGTTGGGGCATTTATGAACACCCGGTATTAGGCGCACTTGTTATACAATATATATGAAAGAAGTTTGATAAGATAGGACTTGTTCCTTCTTCGATTTTTCGAACTTGACTCGTGGGAAAATTGGACAGTGGAAATTGGGGAAAGCGTTTGAATGGACGATTTTCCGTGTTGTAGGCGGGCCTAGAGGGTGGATAAAACGCGTCCATTGGATAATCTCGGCGCAAATCCAGAGTTTACGCCGGACTAAAGGGTGACGTTTGCGCCGTACTGGCGACTCGAGCACGTGCCCGAACGGTACGGTGTTTAATTCGACGTTTCCGATGTTGCTGGAAATATTTCCTGTGCAATTTAGATGCCGGAATGATAAGAGCTTACCTCGCTTCCCCTTTCCGATATAATGCCCGACATACGCGCGTCGATTTTCTGTTTTTTTTTTTTGACGACGCAGCGAACCGCGACATCTACTGGACACATCTGCTTCCATATTTACCGTTATTCCATGTAATTCTATAATTATTTCGATGGTATTCCATCACACGTTTGATAATAACGCAAAATAAGCTTTCTATTACCTTTTTCTTATTTGAAATTGTCAAGTCTAAGAAACAATCATGGTTTTGACGCATTATTATGGTCGTTACAAGATTCAGGTCAGACATCATCATATTCTAATAGTTGGAGATACTGCCTTTTTTTTAGGATAGTATGTTTTTGATGCCCCAAATTCTTTGAATATAGATGATAGGTTCATCACGAAATATAGTTATGAGAACCAAAAGAAAAAAAATGCGTTATAACTTGACATAAACTTCCGTACCAACCAACAAAATATTGTCTAAGAAATTGTCAAATCAAAAAATATTCATGGTTTTGATTCATTAGTATGGTCGTTACAAGATTCATGTCAGACATCATCATATTTTAATAGTTGGGGATAAGGCTTTTTTGGGGATAGTATTTTTTGATGCACCAACGCTAATTCTTTGAATATAGATGATAAGTTCATCACGAAATATGGTTATGACAACCAAAAGAAAAGAATTTCGCTATAATTTGACAATAACTTCCGTACCAATCAACAAAAGGTTGTCTAAGAAATAGTCAAATCAAAGAAATATTCATAGTTTTGACTCATTATCATGGTCGTTACAAGATTCATGTCAAACATCATCATATTTTAATAGTTGGATATAAGGCTTTTTGGGGATAGTGATTTTTTGATGCCCCAATGCTAATTCTTTGAATATAGATGATTGTGTCATCACAAATATGGTTAAGAGAACCAAAAGAATAGAATTTCGTTATAATTTGACAATAACTTCCGTACCAACCAACAAAAGATTGTCTAAGAAAATGTCAAATCAAAGAAATATTCATATTTGAGTCATTATTATGGTCGTTACATGATTCAGGTCAGACATCAGCATATTTTAATAGTTGTAAATAAGGCTTTTTTGGGATAGTATTTTCTTGATGCCCCAATGCTAATTCTTTGAATATAGATGATAGTTTCATCACGAAATATAGTTATCAGAACCAAAAGAAAAGAATCTCGTTATAAATTGACAATAACTTCCGTACCAACCAACAAAAGATTCTCTCAGAAATCATCAAATCAAAGAAATATTCATGGTTTTGACTCATTATTATGGTCGTTACAAGATTCAGGTCAGTCATCATCATAATTTAATAGTTGGAGATAAGGCTTTTTGGGGATAGTATTTTCTTGGTGCCCCAATGCTAATTCTTTGAATATAGATGATAGTTTCATCACGAAATATGGTTATCCGAACCAAAAGAAAAGAATTTCGTTATAATTTGACAATAACTTCCGTACCAACCAACAAAAGATTCTCTCAGAAATTATCAAATCAAAGAAATATTCATGATTTGACTCATTATTATGGTCGTTACAAGATTCAGGTCAGACATAATCATATTTTAATAGTTGGAGATAAGGCTTTTTTGGGGATCGTATTTTTTATGTCCCAAAGCTATTTCTATGTATATAGATGATAGTTTCATCATGGAATATGGTCAAGAGAACAAAAAAAATAATTTCGTTACAAATTGACGATAACTTCCTACCAACCAACAAAAGATTATCTAAGAAATTATCAAATCAAAATAATTCTCATGGTTTTGACTCATTATTATGGTCGCTATAAGATCCAGGTCAGACATCATCATATTTTAATAGTTGGAGATAAGGCTTTTTTGGGGGTAGTTTTTTTTGTTGTCACAATGCTAATTCTTTGAATATAGATGTTAGGTTCATTGTAAAATATGGTTATGAGAACCAAAAAAATAATTTCGTTATAAAATGACAATAACTTCCGTACCAACCAACAAAACATTGTCTAAGAAATTGTCAAATCAAAGAAACATTCATGGTTTTGACTCATTGTTACGGTCGTTACAAGATTCAGGTGAGACATCATCATATTTTAATAGTTGGAGATAAGGCTTTTTGTGGAGTGCGTTTCTTCGATGCCCTAATGTCAATTCTTTGAACATAGGACACATCTGCTTCCACGTTTACCGGTATACCATGTAATTCTTCAATTATTTTGATGGCGTTCGATTTTTATATTTCGCTGATTGATTTTGATAGATTCTTAATTTATCTCAATGGTGTCATACAAAACTTGTTACAGTTCTTGTTGTGTCTCGTTTAGTAATAAAGATTTTTGCACCCAAAACTTAAATTCAATTATCTACCACAACATCATGTCTGATCAGAACAAGCTACAACTAAATCAAAATTGATTCGAGTAACTTGATCACTGAAAATATTAGCTAGTTCATAGCACTAGTTCAGTTAAAATCACTATATATCTATTTTGTCAAATGCGCTCATGAAATTAAATTGTCAGTCGTGACGACGAGCTGATTAGTAAATTGAAATGGGCTAAAACGAATTGGAATAAAGTGAAATGGGGTAGATTGCTATTATATCAAACAACACATCTCCAAGGAATACAATGCTTTCTCGCTAAACAAAAAGAGAAACATACAAGTGTTATTTTTATTGTGTTTTTACGCGCGAGTACTTAAGATATTTCAACCCACTTATATAATTAGTCATTGTTATTATACTGGCGCCCAAGGCAGACAATGGTGACATAAAAGCAAAATCGATATCGCCCTTTCGATAGTATTTCGTATTTATTATTATTTTATCTTTAGGCGACATTAGAGCAATTGGTATTCAGACAGTATGCCATCAATTTGTTTGCGCGAGCCATGTTTTTACAGGAGCCCGCGCGACCGGATATTATTGACCACTTCCTTGTCTCGAAAAAAAATCTAAAATGGTTGCCATGCAGTACACTCATCAATAATTTACCTTAATAACGCGTCGGGCGACATACGTCCGTTACGATTACGCCCAAATAATAAATATTTAATCACGAAATGATTATGGGGAACCCCCCTTACCATAACACTCCAAACCAACAAAAGATTACCCAAGAAATTGTCAAATAGGTATCCATAGTTTTGACTCATTATTATGGTCGCTATACGATCCCGGTCAGACATCATCATATTCTAATAGTTGGAGATAAGGCTTCTTTGTGGATAGTGTTTCTTTGATGCCCCAATACTAATTCTTCAAATATAGATGATAGTTTCATCACGAAATATGGTCATGAAAACCAAATGAAAAGAATTTCGTTTTAATTTGACAATAACTTCCGTACCAACCAACAAAAGATTGTTCAAGAAATTCTCAAATCGAAGAAATATTCATGGTTTTGATTCATCATTATGGTCGTTTTACGTCTCCGGTCAGACATCATAATATTTTAATGGCTGGAGATGAGGCTTTTTTGTGAATAGTTTTTTTGCTGCTCGAATGATATTTATTTGAATATAGAAGATTGTTTCATCACGAAACATGGTTGTGAGCATTTCGTTATAATTTGACAATAACTTCCGTACGTTGCGGCTATATAGCGGAACTAAAATTATAAAATATAACGTACAGGAAACTCATCAGGGAGTTAATGCTTGATGCGGATACGTGCGTTTATATATTATTATTATACGCTTTAGACTTGAACTATGTACGTTGACAGTGTTGAGTGTTATTTTTACACTTGACAAGAAAACAATGACAAGTTGATGTTTATAGGAACAAGATCTGTTGATGAAAATTGTTACTTGTTTTTACTCCACCAAACGTTAGCATGTACTCGAATGCTCTGGACAGAATATCACCAGTAGTAGCATCTTTTAGCCATAAGGTAGCGTTGTCCTTTGCAAAAAACATATATTGCGACCGAGATCAAAAATAGACTTGGCAAGCAGTAGAGGATGTCACTCTGAAACCGCGTTTTACCACCATTTTGAGCGGGCAAAATAAAATTCGGCGTAAGAAGTGCAAAAAACAATGATGGTTGCACTTTTCGACAAATTTATAGGTTAATTTGTTGCAATGGTTTTTTGCTGGGTAAAGGAACTTGAGATTCGATCGTTGGTATAGACGTGTGTCCGTAGGAGAAGCAGTTTCATTTGAAAATAAAATATCTAAATATAAACGAAAACATTCAACGAGTGAACAGCCAACGCGGGCGACATTTGAGGCACTGAAAATATGCACTGCCTAACCTTTAAAATACTACTAATAATATATCTGTCTCTATATCTCTCGAAATAACTCTTCTATCTTTCTATTTCTTTGTATACTTCTCGATGTTGTATGGGTTTTTGTTTCGAAAATAACATGGTTTTCTTTTTACTCAAACCGTAGTATCTAATACAAGGAAAGTATGTTTTTTTTTGATTCACACTTAATCATAGATCTTGTCGTAGAATCACCTTGTACACATTTTTCTATTGTTCGAGTTTGGGTTTTCCTTTTTGGAGTGCTGTGTTTTCGGGTTTTAATTCGAGGTTTTCGAGCCTTCTGATCATACCGTACATTATTGCAGGATGCCTGGCTACATGTACCAGTCCCCATACTTAGCAGCAACAGCACCTGGGACACTGATGCCTTTACCAGCTACCCAGCTATCACAAGCAGCTGCATTAGCAGCTACATCACAGTTCTATGAATACCAAAACGCCGCAGCAATGGCAGCTGCAGCCACAGCTCCATACACTGGACAATATCCCAATGGATTTGATGCCTACACTCCATACGCAGGAGCCACAGGTAAACGATAATCATGGTTTTGCTCCCTCTTTATGGTCGGGTTATAGATCTGGTTAGACATCATCAAATTTAAAAAGTTGAAGATGATGTTTTTTGTTCAAAAATTTATTGGAGCGTAAATTTGACGTTTTTTGCTTGTTTTCAGGTGCAGCTGGATATATGCCATATACATATGCATTGCCTCAGACACCAAGCTTGCCAACAGCGACAGCAACAGCATTTCCAGGGTTGCCATATCAGGCAGCTGCCGCGCAGGCGCCTACAATGCAGGAGGCGAGGTTGCCATAATTTCGGATTTTTGACTCGCCTAAAAATTAACGATGATGATGTTGTTTCTACATACTTGTTGGCTCATGATGATAGTAATTTAGTAATTTACGAGACGAAGCATTTTTGAAATCTGATTCCAATGTTCTCTTACTTTCTTTCTCTCTGTATCTATTTTCTCTCGAATGCTCAATAAGCGTAATAAGCTGGAAATAATAATAATTGACTTTTTTGAGATTGCCCTTTTGCAGTAGTTTTTTGTTGATCTGCAAAAGAATGTGCAATATTCAAACTATTGCATGGAGTATATTTATAAAGATTTATAGACTAGATAGTCAATTTTCATATTAAACAATTATTTAATTACTATTGTAGAAAGTCTAGTCTTACAAACTATTGGCGCATAATTTGGCGTCGATCCTGTATATTGTATCTATACAAAACAATAATATGTTTTTTAATTAGGACCGCACTATCTAGAATAATTTCTCCCCTTTTTTTACTAAATTAGGACTATAAATTAAATCAACGCTAAAGCGATATTTTGTAATTATACAACTGTAGTGTCACTAAATTCTGCAAATTTTGAATACTCACTAGGCAGAAAATAATTCTGCTTTTTTATATAAATCTAAAACCCTCGGGAACTTTATATACTTAAGCCAAAATATTACCTAGTCAAAGTAATGTTTTTAATGTTACGCTGTACTTAATAACAAGAATTATATAGATCTATATGTATTTTACAAACCAATAGCAAGTGACTAAGCGTTAGTACAAATGAAAATGTATGTAGTATATGGCACGACAAAGCTAAAAATTAGGTAAATTTAGGAAAAAATACACAAATTGAATAACTGGACAATTAAAAATATAGAACCAACAAAGAACTGTACATACATTGTGCCTTGACAAAAGAATGAGTTGACAAATGTGATAAGTTGTACTTAGGCAGCCGAAATTCTAGTCAAAAGAAGTAAAGCAAATAATAAGTAAAAGCCTAACATTTCCGTCCAGTTTGTTAGTGCCACCTTTTTATTTATATACAAGAAACAAATGGGCTGTTTGTCTTTATTAGACTAAACTTTTCTAACTCATCATTGCGGCACCTTATTATTAGTTAAAATATTATAAGAAACAGCTATTAGTGTAGTTAATAAATTAAATAGTTAATAATTAATTGTTTAGGGCGGCCGCCCTTTTTATTATCATTATTATTATTATATTATTATTATTATTTATACTCCGTAAACCAGCCATTTTATTTAAAAAATGATTATAAAATGATTACAAGTTGTACCTATGTATGTCCATAGTTATTATTTTGTAATATTTATAAGATTATAAAATAAATTAAGTTAAATAAATATTTATAAATTGAAAACCATTGTTTTACTTTAATACGATATTTAGGCTAACAAGTCAACAAAAACCATTAAAAACCACATAAATACATCAAGGGACATTGGAAACACATGTTTGATGTTTTTAAGCAGTACAGCTAGCTCACTAAAATATTAGTTTAAAATTATATAGGCGCGTTTTCGTTCCTTCTATTTATACAAGCGCATGACGTAATAGTGCGACATCTGTTATCATTGGGATGGAAATAACTCTGTCAACTCTAAGATGATTTGAGTTAATTTAAACCTCATTTACTCTCAAAATGTCTCTCGGCAAGTGCAAAAACATTCTATTCTCCAGGCCTTTCGTTCACTTAAAACGAAACCTGCAGGTACAGTTCAAATTCGTTTAGCAATTTTGAGGTTAAAATTCACTTGTTTCATACCCTAGGGTACCTCTTTTATAAGGATTGTGGAAGTAGGACCCAGAGATGGTCTACAAAACGAACCAACCACAGTACCCACTGATGTAAAAATAGACTTTATAAATAAACTTAGTGACACTGGTCTCAAAACAATTGAAGTTACAAGGTAAGTAGTCTAATTGGTTCGTCTCCATGCTTAGTTTTTTTTTTTAATTAAGTTTTGTGAGTCCAAAATGGGTACCACAGATGGGCGACAACACCAAAGTGTTCACAGGAATCAAAAAAACACCAGGAATTGATTATCCTGTTTTAGTACCAAACACAAAAGGATTAGAACAAGCCGTAAGGTTTATTTCTTATTCAAAAAATAAATTTAAAAAACAATTTAATTTAATAACACAATATATTCATAGTTACAAGCTGGTGCTAAAGAAATCGCAGTGTTTGCTTCAGCTTCTGATGGATTCTCTCAAAAGAATGTTAACTGTTCAGCCGAAGAAGGTGTCCAAAGGATTAAAGCCGTTACAGAAGAAGCTAAAAAGCACAATTTGAAAATTCGAGGATATGTATCGTGCGTAGTCGGTTGCCCTTACGATGGAGACGTTAAACCATCTTCTGTAACCAAAATAACAGAAGCTCTTTTGGATTTAGGCTGTTACGAAATCTCTTTAGGGGATACCATAGGTGTAGGCACCAGACAGAAAATCCAGAGCATGTTAAAAGACGTTCTAAACGTCTCCACACCTGACCAATTAGCCATACATTGCCATGACACCTATGGCCAAGCTTTAGTCAATGTCTTAACAGCTTTAGAAGTATAATTTAGCAAACATTTGTTGAGATTATCTCTAAATTTTAATTTTTTAGTTTGGTATTACGGTTGCTGATTCATCTGTGGCTGGGTTGGGTGGCTGCCCGTATGCAAAAGGAGCAAGTGGAAATGTAGCCACCGAAGATTTGGTTTATATGTTGCATGGTTTAGGAGCCAAAACTGGTGTAGATCTGAAAAAATTAGTCCAAATTGGGCATTTTATCTCAGAAGTGATAAATAAACCACCTGCTTCTAGAGTTAACAATGCATTATACAAAAAATATGCGTTATAATGGAGAAAATTTGAATAATATATTTTGTTTACACAGAAATCTGTTTTATTTACTTCTTGAGAAACCTGTTTTACCGACTTGTGGGTCCTAAATGACCTTATTGCCCCTATATTTCTTTATAAGGAACCTGATATAACCTATATTTCTGGATAGTTTCCTGCAATCCAGCGCCATCTATGCATTGCCCTGTTAACTGCCGAAAGAAACATCAATACCACTTTAGTTACAAACCCCTCTATTTTGTTATTCAATTTATTTTGACCCTTTTAAAAATGGCTACTCGACAAGAAGAGCGATGCATGAGGACTTAATGAATTCACGCCATTGGCGACATATTTAAAGCAATGTGCCCCATTTAACACCAACCTCAAAGAAGTCTTAACACAATTTTTGTGGTAAGTACCTAAGTGGATAAACTGGATGTCTTTTGGAGTTAACTTTGTTGTTAATCAATCCACAGTCAATATGAAGATTAATGCTACAAAGATGACGACACCGATAGAAGAGAAGATAGATAAAAAGTTGAAGGTTCGTACTGGTATGGTTGCCGTTAGCGACGGCAAGAGTCGACCGGTGCTTGTTCGGATGAACCTGTCGATGGAGGTTCTTCGTCTTCAAAAGGAAGAAGCCGTTCCACCTGAAGCAAAACCATCAACTTCGCAAGAGCGCATGGTCCAAATTCGAAGACAGAAAGTTGGGGGACTCGGACTTAGTATCAAAGGCGGCGCTGAACACAAGTTACCAATTTTAATTTCGAGGATTTACAAGAGCCAAGCTGCTGACCAAACTGGAGAATTATTTGTAGGCGACGCTATTATTAAAGGTAATAACGCTGATAAGCTACATCAAGAAAATGATAAAGCGCTGGATTTAATTTTATTCTTTTAATTTTAGTTAACGGTGAATATATAACAGCTTGTCCTCATGATGACGCTGTCAACATTTTGAGGAATGCTGGTGACCTAGTTGTACTTACCGTGAAGCATTATAGGGCTGCAACACCCTTTTTGCAAAAGCAAGGTATATAACTAATTATTCATAACTTTGCATGACTTTATTTTAACATAAATGCTAAAATTTGCATCTACATTGTTGTACTGGGTCGTTATAAGTGATTGTAGTCACAGGAAGCCCTGCCTGTGTTACTACATTAGGTTACTAACTACAAACTAACATCAGGTTATGCAACCAAATTAATACTTGCGTAAAGATCATCATTTTATACTCAGTATCTCATAGGAACATAATATAAAGATATCAATGTTTTACAGAGGAAAAGGAATTGGCATTACTCAATGACAACAACAGTGGTAGTGGTAGCGGTAATAGTGATGAAAAGGAAACATCTGAAGATAGTTTGAGGCTGACTACAATAAGTACAAACTCTCGACCAAGCTCGATTTGCTCTGAACTGGACCAAGAAGCACCCCAGATGCGATGGGTAGATATCGTCACTCTACCTCTGATGATGGCATACGTTACTAGATATATCTTTGGTACCGATAAATTACGACCAAATGCTTTCGAAGTTCGAGGATTGAACGGAATCAGCACAGGCATTATACAGTGTGACGACTCGGCAATACTATCGCAATGGTTGAAGTTTATCACGGACAATATTATTGGATTAACGAACTTACAGGTGCAGTTTTTTTGGGTTCTTTATCGATTAACTGAATAAGTTTGCTTTTAGATGAAATTATACAACAGGAATTTTAGCGTTTCTGATAGAATAGAGTATATGGGCTGGGTGAACGAAGGAGTTTTAAACAATAATCACCCCTGGCAGAATTATAAGCCGAGATTTTTTGCGTTGAAAGGAACTGATTTAATGTTATTTGATACACCACCTGTAAGTTTTTTGATGTTGGATTTTTTCGAAAACTAAACATATTTTTTTTTTTAGTTGACTGTTGCAGATTGGTCCAAGTGTCCTCTGCTATTTAAGGTGTACCAGACGATGTTTAGGGTTGTGAAAGACTCAGAAAATGTTGACGAGAGGCAACACTGTTTCCTAGTGCAAACTTCAGGTCAAGACTCTAGGTACTTTTCGGTGGAAACAAGACAAGAGCTTCTTAGGATTGAAAATGCTTGGCATTGCTCCGTATGCACAGCTGTTATGAAATTAGGGGTAATTTCTAATAATAGTAATAATTTCACAATATTATATAATTCTACCATATTACTACACTAGTACTACTCATAGTACTACTTTTCAAGGCGTATGTAACAGTTATTACATTAGGAACTTCTTCTAGTTCTCAACAATCATTTCACTGAATTAAATCTGTTTCAGAATAAGACATTCACTGTGAGTTGTAATGGAAAGACAGCTGGTTTGACTCTTGACTGGAACCTTGGATTTTCTCTGTATGAAGTCGACCAGAAGATTCCAGTGTGGCAGTATAAGTTCTCCCAACTTCGTGGATCCTCCGACGATGGCAAATCGAAGTTGAAACTTCACTTCCAGGATACTGAGTCACGCGCAATCGAAACGAAGGAATTGGAATGTACGATTCTTCAGAGCTTGCTCTTCTGCATGCACGCCTTTCTAACCGCGAAGGTAGCGTCAGTTGATCCCGGATTTTTGTCGTCGATGATCCCGTAACTATAGCAACACTCCATAGAGGGCTTGCACTAGTAAATTTTACCAAAACTTATGGTGTTTGTACAGTAGTGACGTAATGCGTAAGACATTACGTCTCACTACGCGAGATGTATTTGGATATATATCAACTAGTACTGACTAGATAGATTATCGTAAGTGTACTATTACCACGAGAAAATGCGTTGCACATTGTTCTATTAGATAGAAGAATTTTTACCGATGTTCCTTAAAAAAAAAAGATTTGTAGACTTTTCGAAACTTTTTGTTTCGTCTTTTTAAGTATTTATTGTAGTTTTTAAGGGGTATATACTTTTCGCACGAATAGATGTTGTAGTATTTTATACAGGAACTCTTGTAAGACATATAGCACAAATTTTCGTTTGCCGTGGTAAGAAAGTCTCGGATTACTCTAAAGATACGTAAAATGCTAAGGTTTATTGTAGAAGAAACCCAATACAAATCTATTTATGATTTCCTAGGGTCACTTATTATATTTCTCTTTAATCCTAATGTATTTTTTAGTTTTAATCGTGATTGCAACTTTTTTATAACCCAAATATACAAAGGTTAATTTTTTTTTTTCGATATAAAAATAATTTGAATTGTATGTACCCCGTAACTTCAAGTGGCGCAGCATTAATTGACCAATGCGATAAAGGTGAGAAACAAGTTTTACCGTAACTAAAAACGAGGGCTATTAACATAAATGAAGCGATAGTTTTGTTGTTGGTAGCAGCGTTAAATTGTTGAGATTCTTTGAAAAAACTTGATGATGATATTCCATACATATCTGTTGATATTAAAATGAATGTTTAATAAATTTTAAATATTAAAATTAAAAAAATAATTGTTATGTACAAAAGATTTGTTGTTAAAATTTATTGCGAAACATGTTGTATATATAAAGTAAACGAGTGACGGATAAGACTTGTTAAAACTTGTTTCCTCCTAGGTAGGTTTTGAGGAGTTAGTCAATGGAAAAATTTCCGAAACTTAAATTCAATTACATTCTTTAGCAATAATGAAACAAAAATTATGTAAGAGTTACGTATTGATTTTGTAAAGACGGTACAAGATAGCGCGGGTTACAACGAACATTCGCAAATGTACAATCAATATATTGATGTTTCTAGAATTTACCGTCACCATTCAAGAGAATACCTATATAATCATATAACTAACAAAATAGGACACGTGAATAGATCTCAAACTTAACGATAGTTTAGTCTTAAATAAAAAAAATCTACACAAAAAACTATACGCTTTCTGCTTTTAAAACAAAACAACTGAATACGGACAAGCTGTTACAAGACGAGAGATGTGGTTGTGAATTTTTACATTTTTTCCTATATTTACAGCTATGTGTTGATAAGAAAACTTTCCCCCTTCTACAAAATAGTCAATTAGATGGAGTTTTCACCTTTTCTGTTAGATTTGTTTATTTTTCGATGTTTTATCATTATAAATCATTATTTAATGTTGACAATATAAATAAATATATTTAATAACCGAATACCTATGTGTTTGATTACCAACTTTACAGTTGTGTATGTTTATATTTATATGTTAACACTGACAGCTCATAGGTTACAAAAAAACATTTAGAAAGTTAAAAAACTTTTTTGTGTATTTGGCTGCATATGTGGCATAAGAGTTCTTTTTTGGCGCGCATGTGCAAATCTAGGATTGCCAACATTCTGTGCCTATGCTGACCCGGAGAAAAATAATGATATTTTGGAACATAAGTTTAAATTAATAACAGCCGCCACAAAAATGTGTGGCTTCGACACACACTTTTTAGTAACATTTTGGTATGAAATTTGGATATAGGTTGCGTAGAAAGCGATGAAATCTACATGCTAATTACTAAGTAAATTAATTTATTTCAACTAATGTCTACAAGTTTTCCTCTTTCGTTTCTGTCTCTTATTGTCGATTTTTTACGACACAACCATCATGAGACAAAATGCCAACATTACCACCTAAACCAAGCATAATTTTGATGTACTGTGAGCATTTTTTTAAGGGATCATGTGTTTTTGCTTGAAGTAATTATCTACACGTTCCCTAACTAATTTAAAATTTTCATTTTATTCCGACCATATTGGCGTTTTGTATAAACCCCCATAATAAATGTCTCTCTAGTCAAAAATGATGACTTCTGAGTCTTTGTAAATATATAGTCCAACTATTAATACAATTTTCAAATAAGGTATCGCTGTCGTCATCCCCATGATTTAAAAATACTGCTTTATGGCAGACCAGTATATATGATACTATTCTGTGAACTGCCTTGGACAAACTCAAACATATTTTTGGGACATTTCTTATCATGCGAACAACGTACATATTACAATAATCAACGAAATTTCAAAACATATTTTGTTAATTAACGTATCATTATTGACTGTTGATTTCTGACAAGCAAAATTCCTACCTTTAAATAATACCCGTCTTTTGTAAAACCATTTTTGATATTAGATTTGTCTCAGTCTATGATCATCGAGGCAGGATACACTCTTCTGCATTCGTCGTACCGCTACAGAATTCCTACTGTATGTATTCACTATACACATTATTCACATGCTCTCAAAACGTAAAATTAAATTGTTTTGAAGATTGAATAATAGAGTGCTTCTTATTTTGAGAAAACTGTATGATTAGAATAACAAATTACTGTATTATCATAATTTTTTAAAAATATTTATTGGTCGCTGAAGTCTCCGGGTCAAAATTGGCAACCCTATGTAAATAAATCAAAGGGCTGCTTTTCAGTAGTCAATAATATCCTGCAACATTTTTCTATAACCTGGATCCTGTATTGGGGTCGTAACTGTCACTATTTACCGTAAGATGGCGCTCGACGCATTATTATATACCATGCAGGTAGTATAGAAGCATATAGAAGAGAGATCGTATATTTCAATTGTTTCTTTAAATAAAAGAAATGTCTAATTGAACTTGTTGTAACGAATAAAATACAATTAATACATTGAAACTATACTTCCTCGCAAATTACAGAGTGTTGCCGGGTCAATCGGTTGTAAAGTAGGGGTGTTTTAAACTTAGAAGAGAGTAAAACGCGTAAAACCTAGAATATTCTGTTGTGATTGGTCGGTTGAGTATATACAGTTAGACTTTAGAGAAACTCGCAAGGCGCGTGCAGACTGCTTACGTTTACGCGCTAATGACTCTATTATATTATGTAATTTTGTGCGAAGATATCTTCTGAATAGTTTTTAGATGAGTCTATTTTGTGTACCGTATCTTTTCCTGTTTCTTTATTATTTAGTTTGGTAGTACTTTATATCACTTCGGTGTTGTGCTTATCCTTTGTATTTTGCATACAATAAAGTTATTTTATTTATTTATTTATTTATATGTATATGCAAATTGCGACACGTCATTTGCAGAGAATTTCGTGAAAACTTTCAGCATTTATTTTCAGCGACGTTTCCTTCATATTTTCTAGGTTAAACATGTTGTAACACAGCCATTGGCGCTGAAAACGTTTTCAATTTGGACGCGCCTTGATCGTATCCAGCCAGTGGCGGATTTAAGGGCCGAGGCGCCCCTAGGCACTAAATGCATGAGCGCCCGTCCCAAGACCTTAAATAATGCAAATAGAAAAGTCTCGAAAAAACTGTCAAGTTTTAATTGTTACAAAAATCTATTATCGTTTTCGGTTTTCTTTCGGTATATAATTTTCGAAGTTCAGCACCGCTTTTTTCTTCTCACTCGTGTATGCTTTTATTTGCATAAGTCGTATTGTTTTATTCTCTCCAAAAAAATACTGTACGGAACTGCAGTAATAATTTTCAATTGCCTATTTCATATGCATGTTCAAGTTTGTGCATTAAAAAATACGTCAGAGTGAACTTTGTACCTTTGCTAATAATAAAAAATACCGAAAATAATAAATATTACGAAATTTCATTTAATTACTTGATTGAGCATCATATTTTATAATAAGAAATGGATAAAATGCAGTAAAAACTTGACCCTTTCCGAAATATGAAGGTTAAGAAGTTTCCACCTCGCTTTTTTGCGGATATGCAACAAAACTTCTTTTGTGTGAATTCAAAGGTACTAGCGTACATTTATCTACTAGCGTAGATAAATGATGCTCTATTATTTTGACAAATATCAATATATAAAATACATTTTTCTTCAAAAGAACACATCGAAAACCGCCAACCTTTGACCACATGTTTTTATTGGTTCTTCTAAAATGAAATGTTGCCACTCCTTAAAATGAAATATGTTGCCACTTAAAATAAACCAGCACATTTTTGAGACGCGAATTGTTATTCTCTGGTATAATATGTATAATGTGATTGTTTTGCCACTTGTTTTGGATTTTTTCAGCCGTATGTCATAAAAACGGTTACTCGTATAAAGAAGGTGAATAAATCTTTTAAGTATTGTATTGAATTAGAACATCTATCACCTTCAATATTTCGTTTGCGCGCCCCTAGGCACGTGCCTAACGTTCCTTATGGGAAATTCGCCACTGTATCCAGCTGTATGTATCCAACCGACCAATCACAAGAAAATATTCTACGCCTTCGCAGTGGGACCGAATCATATCACAGCAGCTGGAAAATTTTGAATCGACCAATCAGAAGATAGATATTAGTTACATAGGCCCGCATATGATCGCGGGTCACATAGAATATCATGCCGTGGTTGGTCGGTTGAGTACATACAGTTGGAAATACTTAATTCCGGAGTGCCCTGCGGAGGTCTTATTTAAAAAAATATAACTTTGATTGTAATATAATTATAGTAATAAAATTAGGTTAAATAAATAACATAAATCGAATTAGTTCTATTAAATTAAAAGGCGGATACTACGAACTAACACATATCGCTCATCGTAGTAGTTATTTATAAAGATTGTTGCATACATTTGTAATTTGTCCCGATGGATATTTGTGTAAAATTAATTAATGAGCTCATTTATTAGTCAGAGCGTGGTTTTTGCGCGAGTTTGACGCGTTTGTTCGCCGCAACGTCCAGAAAAAGAACCGTAAGTGCAACTCGTGATACTTTACCTCTAATTTCAAACTAATTTTTACTGCGTGTCGCTAATTGATAATTTTGTTAGTTTTCATGAACTGAACTAAAAACTTGGGCCCAATTCAAATCGATTTAATTAAAGCACATGCGCAGTTTTAGTCCGGTGTCCTCTGTGACCAATTAAAATGAAAAATACCTTTTTTATGGGATATCAGTTGTTGATTTTTGGAAAGAAGGCAAGAAAAATGCTTGTATGATCGTTTTTAAGGGGAGGGGATACAAATAAGATACTTGAAGGGTACTGTAAAGGAGACAAAGAAAGTTTTATATGGGTTATTTGCCGAAATTGTACGATTCGATTGCTTAGAAACTTTTCTTTTTCGGTGAAAGTAAATAATAAAAATCCTTTTTCTTGAATGCCATTTCTAACCGTTGTTCTATACCTACACAAGTGTTAAATTTGTTGCACACTGATAAAAGCGAGTGCAAATTTACACATGAAATTTACATTTTTGTCAGCAAACCTATTCTATTTGTCAGCAATTTTACAAACATTGTAAGCAAAATAACCTAATATAATTAAAACTGCAGTTACATTTAGTAATTGTAGTAACTGGGACCCGTAACACTAACAGTACAAGTCCTATATAGGTACAATTGTAGAAAAATTTCTACACTTGTAATGATTCCGTCATCCGTGAAACAAACTAATTATTAATAACCCCAGCTCTAATGACAGAAGGATTTTTATACATATATATATACGTGTTCTGTAACATTTGCATGGCTATGATATATTGCTGCAGTATTAAAATAAAATGCTTTTTACATAGTTAATTTCATAAATTTGATAAAGTTTGGGTCAGACCAATTGTGACGTTTCCACAAAATGACAAGGAATTTGGCTATAGGTACCCTGTTAGCAATTCTGCTTAAATTCTTACACGATATATAACTGGTTATTTGTAGCGACGAAAAAGTTTATTTTACCACAAGAGCATATGTATATTCTACACGTTTAAGTGCGTTGTACATAAACAATGTAAAACCACCTCCCATTTTTATAAGTATCAATACAGATCAATGTGTAACATACATAAAAGTATGTAAATCTGTTTACACAGCAGAAGTATTAGTACAATTAAATGTGTTAAACGTACATATGAATATGTAAATCGGTTTGCATGGCAAAAGTTCTAATACAGATTAAAGTGTAGGATATGGATGTGTAATTCAGTTTACATGGCAGAAGTATTATCAATATAAATGTGTATTTATTTGCATACTAATAGCAACTTACACAATGCATGGTGTAAATACGCACTATCAATATTTACCACAAAAACATATTTTTACATTAAAGCTTTAAAATTAGGTCAATATAAAATCTATATACTCCATCGCGTGGCACATTTTTTTTTGTTTTTGATCTTGCAAAAATGCTATAAAATATATTGCAAAAGCAACGCCAAACGCAAAAGTGTAGCTATCTATCCTACGTGCTGTCATTGATCGGTTTACTCCACAACTTTACTCAGCATCTTGTATACGAGAGGAGAGTTTTCTAAACAAAATAAAAATCAAAAATAAATAGGTATATACCTACATTATACATATATAGAGTGTTATTATTACCTGATTTTACAACACAGAGTATTACCGGAAGATTCTGCATAAATTTGGAAGTTCTATTCGTCATCCTGCAATAAAGTGGCCTCAGGATCATCAATGCTATCAGATGTAATTTTATTTTACAAGTAACCAACGACATCTTCCTTAAGACAGCTATTAAAATAACAATACACTACAATAAAGTACACTAGTTACTTAAGCTATGTTGATGAATCGTTGTGCGATGATATACCTACTTACCGTATTAACCTTAACGATATTGGAACACCATACCAACTACCGTGAATTTCTAAGCGTAAAAGCGAAGTGATGCTGAGCAATTAGTGCTTGGACGATAACCCGGCAGAATGGTGGCAATAGGCAGAAATGCACTTTCCGAACGCAAACTACACACTTTGTGTAAATTAATACCAACTTTATTTAAAATAATACATAAAAAATGTATTAGATTTACATTAAATATTTATTATTTTACTTTTTGCGGTTATTAATTGACGTTCTGTGTAATTTTGTATTACGCTATGTATGTTTTTACTATACTGTCGTGTATTACACTTAAAACATGTACTTGATATTTATTATATATGTATTATTCCACTTATTAAGTATATTAATTAACGTATCGTGTAATTTTGCATCGCAATATGTATTTTCTACAATAAAGTTATCTGTGTACACATTTTATTGTCAAAAACTACTAAACACAGATATAAAATGTAATTTTAACAACAACATACGTATATTAGCAGTTCTTGTTTGTGTAAATTTACAAACCAAATGGAAAATATATCATTTTACCAGCGGAGATGTATTTTTAGGAGTTTTTGTGTGTATTTTTACATATTTTTATTGCCATTTTCAAGCAAAATATAAAATATTGACATTTACAGCTATTTCATGAAAATTTATTAGGTAAAATCTATGTAAATTTCCATACATTTCTAACGGTGCGGAGTGGGGATACCGGCGGTTGACCTGCGCCTGCGTTTGGAACATAAGGGCGTGGCGCGTGCGTTATTGTTCTTAGCGACAAGCAAACTTGCTCATAGATACGTACCACAGGGGAACCGCTGATATCCCTACTCCGTCTCACCTAACCTTCGAGAAGTCTTGCATTCGGTTCAAAAAGATGACGAGAGTATAGACACCCTGATTTTTTAAACAGTAAACGTCATTCTGAGTATAAACTAGTACATATGTGGACTTATTGGAGTATTCTATTTCTTAAGAAGATCGAGCCCCGTTTTCCATACGATTTGGTTAATATTTTAAGCGGCTTTAACTTTTTAAGTAACGATTTGGAACAAAGTACATAACAAACGTTTTACTCAGTACGATGTTTACCATTTGAAAAAACATTTGTTGGCAATGGGAGATAAATTAACCGGTAAACTAAAACCTTAAATTAATATTTGTTGCCGGCTATCCATCGGCACTGCACACTTAAAGTTTGCGTCGTAAGCTGGGGGAAGGCTGTGATGTAACTTCGATCTTCAAACCAAATGCGGATTTCCGACAGGTTACAGAAGACTTACAGAGATTGACTAGTACGTTTGGGAAAGGAGACACGGTCGTCATAATGGCCGGAACCAATAATGTTTTGATGGGGCAACACTTGAAGAAAAAAGAAATTATGTATGTTTTAGAGAGACTTAGACACACGCGTACAATTGTTATATCGATTCCGTACTTCGCTGAACGGAGGGACTTGGATGATAATGTCTATATGTCTAACGCTAATATTTATGAGTCGGTAGTTAAAAATTATATGAGTGCTGAATTTGTTGATGTCAATAATGTTTTGTCATATGGAACTTTGACACGGGGTGTTCACTTGTCCAAGTGGGAGAAAAATAAATTGTTGCGCGTGGTCTGTAACATTATAAATATAAAATCTGTAGTAACACCCAAAGAACCTGAAAGTTATGTAAATTGTGACAGTGATTATGAGGGGAACATTGATACAAGCATTATAGAACTAGATACTTCGGTCAATCAGTGTCCCTAACAAAGCACATGGCGGATTAAAGATTATGTGTTATAATGTACGTAGCCTCCGAAATAAAGCTTCACTTTTGGATTTGTACTTGAAAGATTAAAACATCAATTTTCTCTGCTTAACAGAACATTGGCTTAAGATAGATACAATAGATTTGGAAAAACTCACAAACTATGCATTGTTGAATTTTTCTTGTCGTTCTAATGATAGAGGGGCGGATGCGCTATATACGCCGATAAAACATTGCTTGCGCGGGCCGAATAATTTAACATCATACAAATTGAAAAACATTTTGAATATTGCTGTTCTAGCTTTGTCATCAATAACATGACTGTGTTGTGTATGTGCGTCTATAGATCCCCATCAGGGGATATACACATGTTCTTATCGAATGTTAGTGCATTATTAGAGTTAGTGGGTCGTAGATTCAGATATATCATTGTTTGTGGAGATTTTAATATAGATTTTAATTGTGATAGTCCAGGCAGGCGTGATGTTGTAAATTTGCTTGGGTCATTTAATCTGAAGCAGTATTTTTGTGATGCAACGAGGATGGGTAGGTGCATTGATAATGTTTTTTGTTCATTGTGGACGGAGGAGGTTGAGGCAACAATAGAGGATCCCGGAATTTCTGACCATTCGGCCTTGCTCTTGAGTATTAAAATAATAAAGCAAGAAAATATTCCAGGGGTTTTGAGACGGTCATTCAAGGACTGCAATATAAATTCATTTCTTGGTGACCTTGAGCGGGAGACTTGGCGTGAGGTCTATTCAGGAGGTGATGTGAACTTGAAGTATGATACATTTTATTCAATTTATAGCTATTATTTTCAGAAGCACTTCCCGTTAGTTATTGTAAAGCCGCGTAAATCCGGATATCCATGGTACAGTCGGGAAATAGTACAAATGTCGACCAGCCTTCGTGAGTTTCATAATCTGTGCAAAATACTTGACCGACCGGATATGTGGTCGGAATACTCCATTAAAAAGAAGCAACTGAAATATGCTATAGATGCTGCCAAGAAGCAATACAATGGGAACAGGGTAACTACATCAAAGAGTAAATCAAAGACTATGTGGAATATAATCAAGGACGAAACAGGACCTTCACAAAATGGGTTGATTCGTATCATTGATGGGGATACAGAAATACAAGATCCGCGAATAATCGCAGACATATTCAAAGATAAGTTCTTTAACTCCGGTGAAAGAAACTTGAAGCCAGTTGCCGGGGGAACTGTAATACGAAATGTCGAACATACCATTTTCTTACACCCTACGACGGAAAATGAAATAACATGTGCCCTATCTTATATTCACCCAAAGTTTTCATGCGGAGATGATAGCATACCTCCTTGCATTATGAAGAGATCATCGAATATGATAGTAAACGTTATGACTCACTTAATAAATTCCATGTTCCTGCAGGGAGTGTTTCCGGATAGACTGAAGAACGCAGTTGTAATACCAGTTCATAAGGGAGGAACAAGGACAGATATAAATAATTATCGACCGGTATCGTTATTGTCTTGTTTTTCAAAAGTGTTTGAGCGTGTTATTTATGACAGGCTTCTCCATTTCTTCCAAGGTCATCAGCTAATCTCAGCCACTCAATATGGGTTCCTGCCCGACGTCTCTTGTGAGAAGGCGCTATTTGCGGCTCTGTCTGGGGTGTTGTCCAGTGTTGACAAACATTCGCACGTTGCGGCAATGTTTTTTGATCTCTCTAGGGCATTCGATTGTATAGACCATGTTATGTTGTTGTCAAAACTCCAGTCTTATGGCGTGCGTGGTATTGCGCTGGAACTTATAGCATCGTATCTACAGGATAGAAGGCAGAGAGTGCTCATAGATGGAGTACAATCAGGATATTCCTCCAGCTTGTCGGTTGGAGTTCCACAAGGATCTATCCTCGGCCCTCTGTTGTTCTTAATGTTCATGAATGACTTACCAACGCATCTGAGAATTGGAAGTCTATATCAATATGCAGACGATACGACATTGATAGTGAGCAACAGGGACTCGTCTCGTCTTTCAGAGCTTTTGACTGATGCATACGCAGGGATGTCGGAGTGGTGCAGAAAGAATAAAATGGTATTAAACGACGGTAAGACAAAAGTAGTAAAATTTTCATTAGATGCACCACATCAGTCGATTCTCGTTAGGACGAGCATGGGCTCCCTACCTTTGAGCGAGGAAGTAAAATTCCTAGGAGTCCATATTCAGCGCTCACTGGGATGGGAACGCCACATACGATATGTACATAAAAAGCTGAGCAGAACCTATTATGCGGTGTTTAAATTAAGAGATGTTTTGGATCGAGCATCAGTCCGAACGTTCTACCATGCTAGCGTGCAATCGGTTTTGAGCTACGGTATAGTATTATGGGGATCATCACCTCACATGATTACGCTATTTAGGCTCCAAAAACGCTTTGTAAGATGTATTCTTCGACTAAACTTCCGTGAGTCATGTAGAGACCACTTCAAGACTTTTGGCATATTAACAGTACCCTGTTTATATATATACAAACTGTTAACGTATTGCAGAGCTAATATGGGTCAGTTTGTGACAAACGATGATGTGTCAACAACCATTGGGACACGTAATGGGAGAAAATTGTCGGTTCCTCGCCACTCCTCGGCCGTTTTCGAACGGGGGCCTTATTATATGATGGTTCGCACATACAATGCACTTCCCACTCATATTTTATCTTCAACCACACTGAATGTTTTTAAGTCACGACTAAAAGAACTTTTAACAACCCAAGCATTTTATTCAGTAGACGAATTCATGACTAGCACATCACGCCGCTGATTACTGTTTTATGTATTTCTGTGGATACTTTATTTTATTTTGAAACAAGTAGTGTATGTGATTTTTTCATCTGTGTAATTGGTTGATTGTTATTTTTAGAACATGTAATTTTGTGTATTTAATTCGGTAGTTTCTCTATTGAAACATGTTCGTATATGCTATTACCTATATTTATTTAAAAGCAGGTGAATTTGCCATGTATGAGGGAGACAATTGTCAATATCTGTACAGGATCATACGACAAATAAACTATTATTATTATTATTAAATTGCATCGCCGTAAAGTTTTTGAATAAAAAGGTCAAAATGAGAAAGAAATATTGTTTGGAATATTTCTTAATTAACACTAACAAACAATAGGACGTTTTAATTTTTATGTTAGTACCACAGGATTGGGAACGGATACATAAATGCGGTACCTATTCGTTATTTAAAACTGTGTATTGCACCACAACATTGGTAATACAGTATTATCAACATTTTTATTGAATTGCTTTAGCAAAAAAATGATAATGCCAGAAACACTGACACTAGGGGAATGGAAGTCGCAAACGCCATGATATTATTTACCATTTCCCAACCAATGCAGAGCATTCATCAACTTTTCATCAATTATTTTGGATATATACCATAATAGCGAGCTATCTTATTCTACAGCGCCGCGTCGCACGGTGAAAAGTCCCGAAACGTGGTGGTCAAAAGAACTACCCATAATTAGGGGGGGGGGGGGGGGGTTTATTGAGGTGCGTGAAGTTGGCCCCCCATCAATTGAATTTTGAACTTTTTATTGCACCATCGTTTGACCATTTGTTTGACCATGTTTGACCATCTTTTTATTTTGTTTGACCACCCACCGTTTACGAGTTATTTACATTTTCAACATGGGGGGCCAACTTCACGGTAGCCCCCCATCATTGGAATTTTGAAGTTTTTATTACGCTGTCGTTTTACCATTTGTTTGACCATGTTTGACCATATTTTTTTTTCGTTTGCCCACCCTTCGTATTGGAGATATAGGCAATTTTAAAATATGGACTAGTGTGAAGCTGGCCCCCCCATCATTGGAATTTTGAAGTTTTTATTACTCCATCGTTTGACCATTTGTTTTACCATATTTGGCCATATTTTTTTTTCGTTTGACCTCCCTCCGTTTTGGAGATATAGGCATTTTTAACATAGGGACTACCGTGAAGCTGGCCCTCCATCATTGGAATTTTGAAGTTTTTATTACACCATCGTTTGACCATTTGTTTGGCCATGTTTGACCATATTTTTTTTCTTTTGATCACCCTCCATTTTTGAGAAATAGACACCCCAAGTCTCCGCCCATGCTTGGTTTTAATATTTCATTCGTGCTTGTAATACTTGATTTACCGCAGTTTGTACGTTTGACCATTTTCCGTAATGGAATAACCATGATTGGCCATAGCTTGGAATTTTTAAAATCGTTGCCAATTTTGAATTACAGCCGACAAAGTAATTTTTCCGATGACTTTAATTAAAATATGTTCGCAATTGTGATTTATAATAGTAAATAGTTGAATATTCGCAATTTTAACGTTTGCCCATTTTCTGTAATCGAATGACCTTGACGCACTATATTTTGGAATTTTCAAAACCCCTACTAATTTTTAATTACGTGGTCAAACATGGTCAAACAAATGGTCAAACGATGGTGTAATAAAAACTTCAAAATTCCAATGATGGGGGGCCAGCTTCATACTAGTCCATATTTTAAAATTGCCTATATCTCCAAAGCGAAGGGTGGTCAAACGAAAAAAAGATGGTCAAACATGGTCAAACAAATGGTCAAACGCTAGCGTAATAAAAACTTCAAAATTCCAATGATGGGGGGCTACCGTGAAGTTGCCCCCCCCATGTTGAAAATGTAAATTACTCGTAAACGGTGGGTGGTCAAACAAAATAAAAAGATGCTCAAACATGGTCAAACAAATGGTCAAACGATGGTGTAATAAAAAGTCAAAATTCCATTGATGGGGGGCCAACTTCACGCACCTGTTTTATTGAAGTACCAATTGCTACGTTGGTGGGACCAATTAGTACTAATTGGGCACTAACTATTTGGACAGTTTCAAGGCGATTCGCGACAAGTGGTGGGCTGAGGTGATGACCGTGACCTTGGGCCAGGTTAAATCCCGGATTTCAAGGAGTTCCTTTGAGTTAACAATTGCGGGGTTGGTGGTACTAATTAGTACTAATTGGGTACTAAATATTAGCAAAGTTTTAACTCCATTCCCGATAAGTGGCGGGCTGCAGTGACGGTCAAAAGAGCTACTTCTAATTAGGCGAACTTCCTTTGAGGTACCAATTGCGAGGTTGGTGGTATCAATTACTAATTAGATACTAATTATTCGGAAAATTTCAAGGCGCTTTGCGACAAGTGGCGGCTGAGGCTCCGGACGTGACCTTGAGCCAGTTTCAATCCCCAATTTCAATGGCTTCCTTTGAGGTACCAATTGCGGGGTTGGTGGTATCAATTAGTACTAATTGGGTACTAAATATTACCAAAGTTTCGACTCGATTCGCGACAAGTGGCGGGCTGAGCTGACGGTCAAAAGAGCTACTCCTAATTAGGGGGAGTTCCTTTGAGGTACCAATTGCGGTGTTGATGGTACCAATTAGTACTAATTGAATAGTTTTAAGGCGTTTTCACCTATCACGTATTGTTTTCACCTATCACCTATTGTAAGTACGACACACACGACTGCAAACAATAATTTATAATGACCCTGTATATCGGTAGCCTTACATCGGCAAAAAAGTTCTGATTGTTGCAGAAAAAGAATGAAATGTAAAAGCTAATTTACCGGGTATTTTTCCAAATGGGAAAAATAACGAGTAATATTTCTTGCCCTTCAGACGCCGTTGTCGTGTGTATTTTTCTCCTATGTACATCTGCCGTGTATACAGTCTTTGGGGGGTAAACATGTGTTTCAAATAAAGGGGTGGATCGTCGACGGCTATGGAGAATGGGGAGAAATTTTCGAGCGGGGCTCATTTGTGTAAGGATTCGGCCCGATCCAACCCCAGTTTGCAACCCCCCAGCCACAGTTGAAACGAATGGCGGTGCGCAACAAAAAAACAACAATTAGGTGTTCCAGACTTCAGACAGTCAACCGGCTTCTCCAATGTGTCAAGTGGCTTGTCCAATATGTCAAAGTTCTCATTAAAACTACCCCCTCCCCTCAACCTACCAACCATTCCACTTGTCGATATATTTCCAGCTAAAGAACCCGCTCTCAGAACATTCAAAGTTTTTCTTTTCTTTTCTACAAAGTAAAAGACTACATCAATACCTACGCATGGTTACAAAGACGCCAGCCATTTTGATGTGATTTTACAGTCGTGTTGTAAAATGCAATGCGTTTGTAAAATTACAGTTTCGATTGTAAAATACGATTAGGTACATAACGTCTTGTAATTTGCCATTAATTTTGATGTGGTCAATTACATGAATAATGGCCTGGTTTTCATATATTTCATGTAAATCTGTGGTAGATCTTCTTTTATTTATTGGTATGATGTAGGTAAGTATATACAATTTATTAAAGGTTTTTTTAAAAAGTAATTGTCGTGTATGTATAGGTACCATATTACCTAATATATTTCTGTTTGGGTATTTGGCGAAAACATTGCCAATTTATTAAATACCTAATAATAATGATATTTATTTAGTTAAAAGAAACTAATAATCACAATAAATTTGGTTTCCTAAGTAATAAACTTATCAACTACTTAAAATTAGCCAATACATGAACCCGACATGATGTTTTAAAAAGACTTAGCGAACTACTGTTTTTTATATCAGTTGGCAGGGTATTAAACATATTCAGTGCTTTATAATAAAATGAATTTTGTGTGCTGCTTTTTGTATATTTTGGTAATCTGAAGTGGTCCTTTTGCCGAGTATTCTATTCATGCTGCTGACTATTGTATGTTAAATAATTACTCATATAATTTGGGAGTTTATTATTTATGCATTTATATACCAACGTGAGTGCCTGATATACCGTTCCTTGTTTAATATTCAAAAAATTTTATTTACTCAGCATGGACTCGACACTGGTTAACCTGGAGCTTTGTAATAAAATTCTGAGTGCTCGATTTTGTTGTACTTGAATCTTTTTAATGTCTTTGTCTGTACACAAAAATATTATACTGCTGCAATAGTAAAAATATGGTTCTATAATCGTATGGTACAAAGATATTCTAGCTTTTAATGTAAGTTTATTAGATATTCTTCCTAAGTAGCTAATCTTTCGACTCACCTTTTTAACTATATATTCCATATAACTCGTAAATTTCAAACTATTATCTAAAATAACACCTATATATTTAAATTCGACCACTATCTCAACAACTGTGTTATCGATAACTATGTCAGGTGTAGGGGTTACCGAATTTCCATTTCCCAATACCATAGCTTTTGTTTTCAATACATTCAAACATAATTTATTTTCTTTATACCAATTTGATATCGATACTAGTTCGGAGTTTAATGTCGCGATTACATCATCTCCTGCAATTGATATTAGTGTATCGTCTGCAAATAGGTGCAAATGGCTAATATAATATTTCCTTCTACCATTGAATTGCCCATCACGAGTGATAATTGAAACTATAGGTAGGTACGTAAGTATAAATATAAAATATATTTTAAAAAGAAAACATTAAACATTTAACACACAGTTTTAACATAAGTAAAAAAACGCTTTCTGTATCATCATAAAAGCATTATACTCTAAATCGGGACGCTGAAATCCGGGGGGGTTGGCCATAAATAGCATATTGTCAATAACTAAAAGATAGTTTTATCTTAAGTATTGCAAGGCATTATGATTAGCGGTAGATAAATGGAAATAAAGTTAAGGGGGAATTCCGATTTTTTTCCTCTAAAAATACCGCCTTTTTTAGAATTTTTTATTGGCAAGACTGTGCAACAATTCGATTCCAAATTTGGCACAAATATTTATTTGCTTTGCGAGTATTTACAGAAAAAAATAATAAAGAAGTATGAATAACGCTGACTAGCCACCCGCGACCATGACACTGCGCGAAGATCCGCAGTCACTGGTTGGCATGATTGGGCCACTCCAAGTGATCTGAAATAAAAATATAGAATAGCGACCTACTTGGTACATAAGTGGTTATCGGTTGATGAACCAGAAAATAAAAATATTTATATTTGAGGAAATGGTGACTTGTCAAACTCATAATATCGATTTTTCCGAAAATAATTGACAATGTTTTCTCTTAGAAAAGAAAGGACATAACTTACTGCAGTTCTGGTTCATGAAACGATAAAGGGGTGTTTATTGAACAGCAAATTTCAAGTCAATCGGTAAAATAGTTTTTGAAATATCATGCCAACCGTTCGCGGAAAAACTGTTACGAGAAAAACGCGTTTAAACTTTCAAGTACACTTTATAACGTGACTTCAAGTACTTACAGTATTTTTCTGCTAATATGCTATGCCAGGTGCATATTATTCCTTCCTCCACTTCGTAGAATATATTTCGAGACAGTTGCTCATTTCTACGCCTTGTTTAAACTTATTTTGCAGCCTCAAGTGCACGTCTCGACGACCTCACCAGGCGCTGGCTGCTTATCGCGTACATTGGCAAATATTTTCGTTTGCGTGCCAGTACGACTCCTATTGTGTTAGTTTTAAGGACGGCAGAAAAGCCTTTTTTATAAATTCCTGCTGCTGCATAAGCCGCAATTTCGACAGGTTTTGTGCCACGGTGAAGACGTTTGAGTGCGAGGCACCAAACAGTAGAATTGAAGCTTTAGTTGTTGTTTTGCGTGTAACCACCGAAATACCGTTCTAGCAACTCTCTCGACGACAAGTTGTTGTCAATCGGCTTGATGGAATTTTCGCCATTTTTATCAAGTGTTATTGAATTCATCCAGAGTTTTGTCGGCTTCGGTTTTTCGCATTTGTACCAACTCTGTGACCATGCAGGGCAGTACATATGCTGGGGATTTTAATTCGTCTAGATCTTATGGTAGAATTTGGTCCACACAGCATCGTACATGTTATCAACAGTCTGGTGTCTTCTGATTGGTAAACCATTGAAAGTTGTCTATTCCTTTCAATGTACAAGCCGCATCGGACCCAGCGCTCCAACCCACAGCCCCGCGTAGTATATATCCACACACGATAGGAAGTCATAAAGTATAGTAGCCCAGGGGTTGCGGTCAACCCTTTTTGCTGGAGAACCTGAACAAACAGACAGCCATGTCACGTAAGCCCTTTATGCAAAGGTTGGGGCATAAGTCATGGCAATCACAAGCGGACATGTGTCGTGTGGAAGTTCTGCAGGCATAGTACACTTGACTTGAATTTTGCCCCAACCCTCTTATATAGTATTGATCTGTCAATTTTATTCTGCCTCCAAGTTTTTTAGTAGAAAAAATCGAGGTTTTTCATAAGAAAACCGGAATCCCCCCTTAAAGCTAGGTTTCTAACCTAGGTCGATTCTTTACTTTTTAAGTTCTTTTTACATTTTTCTAAGAATACAGTTAAAAAGATTTTACGGATATACCGTAATGACCAATTGAAATAAGTAGTGTAATAAACGCAAAAGTGGTTGACACTCGTATTTTCGTAGCATTGAAGTCTTGGGTGCCAACATTTCGGAGTGCCAATGACTGTGTACTTTACCGTATAAAGAACTAAAAACAGCATGTCGTAGGCCCCGATAGCAAATATAGATATTTGTGTGGGATACCAAAACATGCCTGGTTTAAATCCAGGTTGTGGATTTAATTATTATTAATTCAATATAATTGAATAGTTACATCCTAACTATGTGTCATCATTTGCTCTTTATTTTTAAGAAGCTTGATGACCTAACCAATGATTCTGACGTAGATAATGCTTAGAATGTACCTGGAATATATATTTTTCTTCCAACAATTTCACCTCCACAGCCAGAATATTATCAATTTTTAATATGTCATATTGTATTACATACACTGTTTCCGCAGGTAGAAAACTACACCAAAGCACGTGATTCGTTTCAAACTGATTTCCAATAATAGAGTTCTTTTCTGAAATTGTTGAATTTTCGTTTCTTGACTATTTATCCATTGTAATATTTTTTAGATTAATGAAAAATATCTGTAGAAATATGTGATAACACGATTAACTTAATTTTTAATTTTGAAGGAAATTTTATGTACCTCTTTTTTTTGCCCACAGCGCAAAATATTATAATATAATGGTTTTCCTGAAAAGACCTAATGCACTCCTTGTTGTAGAGAAGTAACACTATTGTTATGATTTGACCGAAAACCAAATAACTAACTTAAGTATTTTTTTTTTGGAAAACCATTATTAAAAATGTTGCTTTATTTTTTTGTCTAAATTTAGAAGAGAGAAGAACTAGATTGTTTTCAACAGTAAAGTGAAAAAATAATATTGTTTCGTAACAGTGTTTCGTCCCGAAACGTGGTGGTAAAAAAAACTACCCATAATTAGGGTGGGTTCAATTGAGGTACCAATTGCTAGGTTGGTGGTACCAATTACTACTAATTTGGTACTCAATATTTGGAAAGTTTCGGGGAAAGATTCGGGACAAGTGGTGGGCTGAGGTGATGGACGTGACCTTGAGCCAGGTCCAATCCCGGATTTCAAGGAGTTCCTTTGAGTTACCAATTTCGGGGTCGGTGGTACTAATTAGTAGTAATTGGGTACTAAATATTAGTTTTACCTCCATTGGCGATAAGTGGCGGGCTGCGGTGACGGTCAAAGGAGCTACTTCTAATTAGGGGAAGTTCCTTTGAGGTACCAAACCGATTGCGAGGTTGGTGGTACCAATTAGTACTAATTAGGTACTAATTATTCGGAAAATTTAAAGGCGATTTCTGACAAGTGGCGGGCTGAGGCGCCGGACATGACCTTGAGCCAATTTCAATCCCCGATTTCAAAGAGTTGCTTTGAGGTACCAATTGCTAGGTTGGTGGTGCCAATTAGTACTAATTGGGTACTAAATATTTGGAAAGTTTCAAGGCGATTCGCTACAAGTGGTGTGCTGAGGTGACGGACGTGACCTTGAGTCACTTTTAATCACCGATTTCAATGAGTTCCTTTGAAGTACCAATTGCGGAGTTGGTGGTACAAATTACTACTAATTGGGTACTAAATATTACAAAAGTTCAACTCGATTCGCGACAAGTGGTGGGCTGAGGTGATGGACGTGACCTTGAGCCAGGTTCAATCCCGGATTTCAAGGAGTTCCTTTGAGTTACCAATTGCGGGGTCGGTGGTACTAATTAGTACTAATTGGGTACTAAATATTAGTTTTAACTTTATTGGCGATAAGTGGCGGGCTGCGGTGACGGTCAAAGGAGCTATTCCTAATTAGGGGAAGTTCCTTTGAGTTACCAAACCAATTGCGAGGTTGGTGGTACCAATTAGTACTAATTAGGTACTAATTATTCGGAAAATTTCAATGTGCCGGGCTGAGGCCCCGGACGTGAACTTGAGCGAATTTTAATCCTCGATTTCAGAGTTGCTTTGAGGTACAAATTGTTGGTGGTGCCAATTAGTACTAATTGGGTACTAAATATTTGGAAAGTTTCAAGGCGATTCGCTACAAGTGGTGAGCTGAGGTGACGGACGTGACCTTGAGTCACTTTCAATCACCGATTTCAATGAGTTCCTTTGAGGTAACAATTGCGGGCTTGGTGGTACCAATTACTACTAATTGGGTACTAAATATTACAAAAGTTTCAACTCGATTCGCGACAAGTTGCGGGCTGAGCTGGTCAAAGAAGCTACTCCTAATTAGGGGGGCTTCCTTTGAGGTACCAATTCGGGGTTGGTTGTACCAATTAGTTCTAATTGGGTACAAATTATTTGGAAAGTTTCAAGGCGTTTTGCGACTAGTGGTGGGCTGAGCTGACGGACGTTCGTTCCACTGACGCCTTATCCAAAAATATGTTTATACTTACCTATTTCAACGGCCCAAGGTGTAAGGTTTCTTAATTCCTTTGATATACCGTCCATATTATCTTTCTAAAAACCAAATATTTTATTACATTACACATACTTATAAAAAGTATGTACCTATTTCTAGTTTCAATGTTTACCTTCACTCTCATCCGCAATTTTCTAACATTCTCTTTTCAAATGTTCTACTGTAATCAATACACTTTTCCTTGTAATGTTCACAATGAAATACAAAACCACTTTATTATCACTGTGAATTTGCAAATGTGTTTTTATAATTTAGCACGGTTTTAAACTCCAGAGTGAATAAATTGCAGCTCAACGGCCTCAACGTATAAACTGAAAACACAATCACAAACTGTGGAACAATTGCTACGATATTAGATTAGAGATCTATAGGTAGGTATAATTACCCCATAGCAATAAAATAACAGATTAGTTTTGCTTCAGACGCTTAAGCAACAAGCCAACACAAAATTGACTGTGCGAACGCCATCGCTAGCACATAGCGCATAATAGTTTACATAAAGGTACTGTACAAAAGCGCTTTAGTTGCGATTTTACATGTCCGATTGTAACAATAAAGATAACATTGTAAAATGACTGCAGTACTACACAACACATGTATTTTTACATTATGGTTGACGTAAGTAATTGATCAGCTACATGAATAACAGTGTATTTTTTTGCATCTATAGTGATGGAAAATTACATTTATTTTTTACAGTGAATATTATTTCGTAAAATTTTTAATGCCCATCGGTGAGGCCGCTATAAAGACGCGGTAAAATCGTTAAATTCTACCGAGGGGCGGTTTGCTTCGCTTGACCGCGTATACCGGCTCCGAACACACGCGCCTTTTTTTCATCTCCCGTCGATCTACACTCCGCTGCCGTCACGAAATTGAACGCTGCCATATCGTCGATAGTCAATCATTTCATTTCCTACCAGCCGCCCCTTGAACGTGCAACCTCTGAAATATAACAACGCGCGAAATTACTGCGGGACCGCTGTCAAAATACGCAACCCTGCGGGTGATTCTATCAAAATGAGTTTTCACCATGGTTAGTGGAAAGTTAGACTTCATTACTTTCGTGCATCAGTTTTTATTATTACAATGTATTAATTGACTGAACTGATTTAGGTATACAAGGTGCATTAATTTTTAACGGCTATAGATCTTCATAATTGAAGTAAAAAATTCCAATACTTTGTTTCTCTATCCGGCACTAGTCTTGCGTAATTAATTTTTAAAAATGCAGAATTTCACGCCTCGCGCTTTTAGGAAGGCGAGATCAGGTGACTGCTGACCAGGGCCACCTTAACAATAGGGCGAAATGGGCTTTAGCCCCGGGGCGCAAACCTTTACGGGGCGGCATTATTTATTGGTGTTAAATTTTATAACCTTACATAAGGAAAAGTTTGAGAAAAAGTTTCGAAAATTTAGGTAAAATCTCTAAGAAAATATGGGTTGCCATTTACAGAAAATGTCGATGATGTCATAAGCCAGAAACTGGCACTTGCATGTATAAGAACATAAGAACACAATAAATTTAATTATGAAAAAGAAAGTAATTAAGTATTTCAAGATTTTAATTATTCATAAGTATAATAACATCTAATGACAATCCTTGGACAAATTTTTAAAATTTGAGTAAGGATTTGTTAAAGCTCTCTTCAGAAATTCTGTAAGATGTCGATGGGTAACTGTGAAAGACGTTTCGACTTCACAAACTTCATTGTGAAAATTCAATCGAACATTAGTGTCAAAATTCAATCATAAAAGTAGCTTTTTTAAGCATTTATAATGCTCGACCCTCTTACATCTCTAATAACTGAAATGAAAATATTATTTCAGAGATTGCAAATCCATCTTCAATGATGTCACAAATAAATGTGTTCAAAAAATATGCAAATGTAAGTCTCTATCTTCAAACCAGTTTCAAATTTCTTTTAACATTTTTTATATTTAAGCAAATGAAAAAATTAGAGTTGAAGTTTTGCATGTGGGCAGATTTCCGGTGAGAATGCAATGCAATGCAACAAAAAATGAAAAGTTTTCAAAAATCTGCAAAAATTTTGGAAAATTGTTCAATCGTTACCTAGGTTAGAGTATTTTGTAGCCCCCAGGCCCATGGCGCTATAGATTAAAAAACCTATAAAACCTAAACGGAAGAATGAAGTAATACATTCTATTCAAAATCTTAAAACTAAGTAATATCGAAATTGTTACAAAAATGTTGGCGTTAATTATTATTTTTTTCATTTTCCCTATATGGTAATAGATTTATAATGTAGGAGTACCTTTGCCATAACTTATTCTATCCCAAAAAACTTATAACTCAATTTCGGACAACTAGTCCCTTTTCATATCCAGGCACACATATAGTAACCACAATTTCTAAATTTGTATAAAATGAATGGACGGAAAGTAGAAAAAAACTGATGTGGCCAGGCACATGACTTTATCATACAATATATAAAATTAATAGTTTAGCTGCATGAGATTCTATTTGATCGAGATCGATCGTGTCTGCATTAAAATAAAACAAGTAAGCCAGGATTTGACAGATAATTTGATAATATTGACAGTAGGATTGTCAAAAAACCATCGTTTAATACTACCAACCGTCAGAATGAAAATAATTGTCAAATTCTGGCTAACTAAGTTTTAATGCAGACACGAGCAAACAGACCTATTTCAGCTGAAATCATTTTTTTTTTGGCATGATTACAATACTTTATCATACTGCGTATAATAAAGTAAAAATGGTGTATTACACTGGTATTACAGTTGTGTATCAGTGTATTACAACTCATGCGCCAATTTTACGTCTTATATAACTTGTATAATAATATGCTTACTATTATATGAAATGGAATTTATGAGTCGCAGATAAAACGTCCTATTTGACTCGCACATGACGGATATAAATCGCTCGCATGTTTACACGCTCGCCTACGGCTGGCGTATAAACTTCATGCTCGCGATTTATATCCTTAATTGTGATTTACTTCGCTCTATTTGGCTAGGTACTACTAATACTATGCTACAGAAAAAATGCTAGGTTATGGCCGGCCGGGATGATATTTTTGCAATTTGTTTGAATACAATATGCACAATACAATCGGTATATGCACAAATATTTTCAGAATATTTGAAACGTAAACCAATATATTTGTTGGGAAAAACATGTCTTGTTGTTGCTACAACTTCGGTGATGTTAAAAATACTGATGTCTACTAATATCTACGTACTCCCATGTGACCGACATTATGTCAATAAGAAAGCGAAGGTTTTGTTTACAAATTTTTGATCCCCGTACATTTCGACCCCACTTTTTTTTAATTAACAACATCGAACAAGAGGGGACAATTTGAAATCAATTATTGGATTGCGATTTTATCCGGACAACAGCGGTTAATTTCATTGATAGACGTTTGTAATTAAAACAAAAACATATCGGAATTGGTAGGGTGCGGCGGGTGGCAGAATGGGGTGAGTTTTCGGGGGTCCCGTCGAAATAACAAAAGGCTGTAGTACCGCCAAGAGATCCGTATCGTTCTGGCGCTGAAGACAAAAGCTATTTAACATTGCTTCTAAACAGTGACATAATGAACTCGTAATCCATTGTATTTACATTCGTATATAATTTTGAGATAATTCAAACTCAGCGGGGGAATCGGGCCAATGCATACCAACTTGATATTTAATCCTCGTGCCACTCTGACTAACAACAATAGAAATAAGATGCAACCAACATTACACCGCAGCCTACATACAGTATCACAGCTTTACCACCTAAAATACAGCGTAAGTATTATTATTCTTGCATCCCATGAGTCCCAAAGTCAACACACAGTTTATGAGTCCTTTCTGATATTTAATAGCCGCTTTACACTACGCTATTAACGGCGCAAGAAGTTAAATAAGAAACGGTTTAATATAAAATATAATATATGGCAACAGTGTTGTTATAGGGACGGAAATTTTTAATCAAGTATAGACAAAGGGGTTTTTGTCTACCAGAGGAAATTTTAATATTATTGCAGGCCCCTAGTTTCAATTGTATCTTATTGATAGGTAATATTGGTTGAGCCGAGACTGTCTATTATTATTATAGGTATTATTATTATTTATTATAATAGAGCTATAGATATTATATTATAAGTAAATCTTTATATTAGACAATTGTTGTAGTATTATTTATAGATTTGTCCGTGTGTAGAGCATTTTATTTATTCCCGCTGCATCGACACGGCGGTAAAAGATTCGCGCACCGTCAAATTCAGGTTACTATAGCATTCTTTTGCATAATAAATCATGATTATAAAATATTTATAGAACAAAATTGAAAACAAAACCGTTTGGGTGGAAAATCAGGCCGAAAAGAGGGAATATGTCAAATAACGGACGCTTGGTATGTGACAGCACTGGGCGGCAAGGGTAGCACAGATTCACCGTCAGACTTACGTATGTGTATACAGTGTGTCCAGGAAAATCCGAATCATACGGAATTTTTTTATGATCTCTTTCGGTCACATATCTAAATTTCGGTGCCATATACCGAGCGATTCAGAATATATGAATTTGTAATTTGTAAAGTATCTTTATTTTCATTAATATCGATAAAATTTATTTGGAAATGTTGTTTAGAAGTAAAAATTATATTTAAATATAAAGTGACAGCCATCTATCTTGAAATATGTTTTTTTTGTTATTTTTAATTCTTACTCTCATGACAAATATTAGTCAATGCCAGTAATACTAAAAGCTTCGTTTTGATCTATTTTTTATAAATTTAAATACATTTTTTATTATTTTGGTATAATAACTAATGTTTATTTAGAACTAGCGAATTACTCGTTTTCTTGATGCACAGTTGATAATTTACCCTTTAGATAATAATATTCATACAATAATTAGCACACGAGCGTGACTTACCTTAAATTCAATTAATATCAATGACTTTGGATATGTTTATAATAGTAGTTATCCATCTACAGCAAGCGATTATGTTGATGTTGCTGATATTTTCAATGAAAGACACACGGACAACCAAATTACCCATTCCACCATTTCAAGGATAATTAGAAAAGTCAAGCAGACTGGGTCTGTTGAAAATCTCTTTAAGAAACACCACTAAAAATATGTTGCTGAAAATAAGGAAGCAAGTTTACCAGTGTTGCAAGCGGTACTTGATCATAGAACGACTTCGGCTTGACAAATTGCTTCTCACACCCAGTGCAGTAAATCAACAGCAGATAACATACAAAAAATGATCAAATATCACCTTTATAAGCCAAGTAACTACTAAACTAAAGACAAGAGGCTATGGCATCGGGTATGACTTCATTATTATCGATAAATTGTACTTGACGGTGTTGTTTAGAAGTAAAATTTAATAATTTTAAAAACTTCTTGACGGTGTTTTAAAAAAAGGTGTTACCACGCTGTTCAGGAACTGAAGATATAAATCTACATTTACATTTTAAACAAAAAAGGGGCCCAGATGTATAATTGTTAAAATTTTGTTAAAATTGTTAAAATGGTACTAATATCTGCATTCCTCCGTAAAATTCGGGTTTTCTTGTGTCCACCAACGGCTATTTTGTGAAGAAACAGTGCTATGTGACGTAAATGTTGCCTCGTCTATCCATAGAGAATTATCGAAAAAAAAACTGTCTTCTTCCATTTCCCCCTCAAACCAGATGGCAAAGTCATACCTATGGCATCAGGTCTGATGTCATAGGTATGGTACTGATGCCATAGTGTCTTTCCTTTAGTGTACTTTTAAATTTCGTATGTTTTTTTAAAGGTGATATTTGTTCAGTTTTAGTATGTTATGTGCTGGTGATTTACTGCATTGGGTGTGAGAAGCAATTTGCTTCTCTATTACCGCTTGCAACACTGGTAAACATGCTTTCTTATTTTCGGCAATACATTTTTTGTGGAGTTTCTTAAAGAGATTTTGAAATGACCCAGTCTGCTTGAATTTTCTGATTATCCTAGAACTGGTTGAATAGGCAATTTGGTGGTCCGGCTGTTTTTCATTGAAAATATCAGCAACATCGAGATAATCGCTTTTCTGTAGATGGATAACTACTATTATAAACATATCCAGTCATTAATATTAATTGAATTAAAAGTAGGTAACGCTCATGTATTAGTTATTGTATGATCTATTATTATCTACAGGGTGAAATATCAACTTTGCAACAAGAAAATTAGTAATTTTGCGCTAGTTTTAAATTAGCATTAGTTATCATACCAAAATAACTAAACTGTATTCAAATTTCTAAAAAATAGATTAAAACAAACATTTTAGTTTCACTAGCATTGTCTAATATTAGTCAAAAAAGTATGAATTAAAAATGAAACAAAAAAGATAAATTTCAAGATAGATGGCTGTGACTTAGATGGCTGTGACATTTCCAAATAAATGAAAATGTTTAACGACATATTATTGTCAAATTAATATTATAAGTTAATAATATGTGCATATATTCTGAATCGCTTGGTATATGACACCGAAATTTACGTATTTAGCTGTTGCCGTGTTGGTTTCATACAAGCCGCAAACTTTATAATAAAGTTTTCTGAGAAGTGGATAATAAAAAACAATCCACGTGATGCGGACTTTCCTGGACAACTGTAGATATACATGCAGGTTATGCTTATCCAACACCAAGTCCAAACTATACGATTAAAAATGATTACTATGTAATACCGTATCGGAAAAACGTAGACGTGTGCTGCTTCTATATTCTTTTAAGCACCGAAAACTGCAAAGGTTATGTTTTCAGTCATTAGATTTTGAACCCAACTATACCCAAACTATTCGGTGATGTATCGGCGCTTCCCCCACGTCCTAAATTTAAAGAAGCGTACTGACATTTTACAAACTATAGTATATTGTGTAGCAAGACAAGAAAGTGATTCCTAATCGATGCTGGGCACATTTTGAACACATCATTTTTATCATAATGATGACTATACCGATTATAATCGGCACTAATGTCAGTATCATTAGATTGTTTACCTCCAGTTTTTGTCGTGAAAGAGTCACAACATAAATTGTGCCAATTTTACAATTTTGCGTTGTAGTCCAAAATGCCCATGTTTAAGCTTACATTTAATCATACTTAGTAGGTTTAATTACAGTAGAAAGTCGATAATCTGAACCTCGGTACTCCGAACATTCGCAAATCCAAAAACCCAAAAAGAAATAATAATAAAATAAATGACTGAGTAACCGAGGGAAAAGCTATTTTTGTCGGTTCCTGTTTACAGAAAAATGTTGCTTGTGTTTTATATCTTCTATCCAATCCTTGTACTTTCCACTATTTAGCTGCAATATTAATAATCCGAATCACCTTCGGTTCCAAGTAGCCGCTCTACTGTAGTAAATAAATAATAAATAAATCATAAATAAATAATAAATCATAATTAATCATAAATAAGTTATAAATAAATCCCTTCGATTTCCCTTCGATATCGCTTCGATATCCCTTCGATATCGCTTCGATCTTATCTCGAATCTTATTTTCTGCTATTTAGTTGCAATATTTGATAATCCGAACAATTTCATAATCCGAATAACCTTAGGTCCCAATTAGTTCGGATTATCGACGATCTACTGTACGTCGGATTTTTGCACTGCTCAGTTTATCGCAAATATAGTGGGTGAACTTCTGTTATCGAACTCATGTCCACACACCTGACACCCAGCGTTTAGGTACTGCATAGAGCCTTAATATATAATAAAATATATAAATAATTTGTATGTGAAACGTTATTTGTTTAACGTCTCTAAAAAGAATTGAAGATAACCCAAATTGGCCAAAATTGGTATCAAAATTACAGAACGGATCTAATATATACTATTTTTCCTATGATGTTTGTAAAATTGGTTCAATCTCCCGACTATCTCCAACGTTCAAACAATACATTTCCGGACATGAGTTCATTCAAAAATTTGTCTACTATGGTCATACAGACCATTCATACAGCTTATATTTAACAACAATTATTATCAACTAGTTGACTTAGTATTGTCGCCTTTTAAGTGTTTACGTATAAAAGTAATGATAGCAATTTTGAATTTCGTTGTCGATGACCGTTATCACTAAATTTTCAAATTTGTCTACTTTTATTTATGTTTAGTCATTGTTTCCCGTCTAGGTGGTTACATTTTAGAATAATATTTTCAGCTTTTATTGTTTACAAATTTGTTATTAATAGTTTTTATTGGATGCTCGATTGACACGATTATAGAATTAAATTATCAATTCTGTTCATTTTGTGCCTGTATTTTTGTGGCTTTGAAAGGTGCCAGTCGCTCATTATACATTAGGCTTTGCTCGATGAACACGAGATGGAAATTCTTATAAAAAACTAATAAAAAATTAACAATGTTTACTCCAAAATATTACAAAGTAATAAAAATTCTTCAATATTGGTTGGCAATCAGACCAAATCTAAAATTGTAGGATAAACGTTCAATGATTCTGAAATAAATATATAAATACAAATAATATTCTTAATAAAAATTATTAGTTAAACATTAATAAACGATAGAAAGGCAGCAAATTTTCTTGCAATTCACTTATAGATAAGTTGCCGAGCATAAAAGCAATGGAGATTTTTCAGGGTGAATGCAATTTAAATTTATCGAGTATTTTTTTAATATTTTTATTGATTTCATGTTTGTTGTGTCTCAATTCTAGAAAACTAACTAATAAATACGAATATGTCTCTATCGATGCCATTTACAACAGATAAAACAACGAAAACGCTACAAAATATTTAATAGTATTGTCATTCGCACTACGTCACGTTTTATTACTAAAAGAATCTTGCCCCCCCCCCTGGAGCATTTTGTAATGGCGCCCATGGACGCTACGCAATTTTCTATTGCTTCAAGTTTTGAGCAACTTCTCACGCGGTTAATAGCGTAGTGTAAAACGGCTATTAGACGAGAATTAAAAGCTGTTGGAGAATTTTCGAAAGAATTAGTTTGTAAATAATTGCGGGTTTAATTATGTTGAGCTGAGTTTAATTAAGAAAGATGGGAAATATTTCCCAACAACCGTAAAGACCACTAAAATTCCCGACATTTTCCCTGACCACTGGCCAAAATTCCCGAAACCCCTTTCAAAGCCTTTCGACATACTTAAGATTTTTAAGATTATTACAACCCTACCCTTTGTCCGGGAAATTAAACACTTATTTTATTCAAGGTGCTATCTTTTTTAAATTTAATCTGTGTTGACGTCACTTGCCAGTGGTGGGACCGTACCTCAAAGGTAAATTCTGTTGCATACCGCAGGGGCATAATTATAAAAGTTCAATTATCGTTTTCGAAATAACAGCACGTGCGTTCTGGTTTTTGATATTGAACAAAATGATAATGAAGAGATGCGGATAGAATGTATGATTAGGAATCATACAAGTGTCTTGTAGGGTTACGACAGAATGGGGTTGGGATCGCCGTGACGTCCAGAATGCATCACAATTTGCTTGAAATGCAAATATTTTATCGATGGCAAGGGCAAAAGTACAGCCCCGCGTAGCTTGACAGCTTGTATCCCCACTACTTCGTCGACTTGTGTAGTCGTAAACCCCAAAGCTCGCCGGTCGCGAGGACCAGTTTCATCACGAGGTACCTCGCGCCAACTGAAGCTTTCTCGAAAGCTGCCGCGGTACCTGCGCTTTCGATTTACAAGTAAGTAAATAATTTTTTCGTTTCATCTTTTTCTCGTATTCGTGTTTGTCGATTAATTCTTTCTCGCGGAAATTCAGCCCTTTCATCGTGTGGGGTTTCGTAGTATTTATAATGGTACGAAATCTTCAAGGGGTAAATAATACCGCGTTGTAGACTGAGTTGAATAACAAGTGGTTGTTTTTATTATACATCGCAATTCATAACAATCATAACACGAGCGTCGTTATTTACATTTCGAAGCCCGCTACGTATAAAGTAAATATTATTAGTATTAGTATTAGTAGTAAATATTTTCTTAAATTTTGTTGTTTAATAACTCCTTTTTTCCTGAGAAACGCTGCTTGCACACCCCTGGTGGCGATTAGGTTTAATACGGGCAGTTTTCGTTAGGGTGAGAGTCACAGTAGTCACGCATCTTATCTACACTGCAAAAAGATATCACTTTCGGCACGATTGTTTTGTTTTGGGGCCAATGCGCGGCAACGGGGTGTTTAGGCGGGACATAGTACGCTATGTAGTATCGTAGTGAAAGTAAGGGCGGCTCGGATTGCGAGGAAAAAGCGTGGGTGTTCAGACAAGGAAAGCTCAGCTTTCCACGGTTCGTTTCACACCGCGATGTTTTCGCTCACTGTGCGTTGTTTGTAAATTATCGCAGCTACTTTTAGAGTCACCAAAATTTTAAAAAAGCGCGTGTTTATATCTTTTTGCGATTCAACAACAAACCTAAAAGGGTGGCAACCCATCAGTAGACGTTAAACAAACAACGTAATCCTTGTTTTGTTTTCGATTTGTTTCCGAGATAACAAATGTAATTACACAAGTTAGGATTACTCCCTCTCAACCTCTGGTTCGCAATACCAGGCTGGGGGTTCGATTCCATGAACTTCGCTTACGTTGTTTACAAACACTCGATTGTGGCGGTTCGCTTTTATTTCAATGTACTTTTATTAATTAGTTTATTCTACGTCGAATTTGTTGAACTAAGAGATCTTAGTTTTCAGAGGTACATAATCCTCTTTCGTTTTCTGGTTTATCATTCGATTTACCATTTAAGACACCACTTTAAGTGTTCAGTAGAAATAATGTTCTAAATTCATCCACTGTGAAAAGAATAATAGCAAAATTCTAAAGTACTGGTTCAGTAAGCATATGACTAAAACAATTGAGTCAACAACTTTTCACACAAGACCATAAACAGCGAAGAGAGTTCAGTAATTGAACGACAAAAAGCGAATGCCGATTTTGTGGACAAATCATCAAACCCAGAGACACTGACGGCCATTATTATTAGCATTATAGCATTATTCTCTATAGGAGGAATGAACATACTAAAATATACAAATGTTGTTAATTCGACCGACCCCGTCTCGACCCTTGCTATGACATATGACTCGAGGAATTCGTAATATTTACTCCAAATATTTCATCTCGACGCACCCTGGAAAAGGTATACATTTCAACCCTCCTAGCTTTATAATATCACCACGAGATGTCTCTGTTGGCTGGAGAAGTGCCTTCCAAATAAAACTTTCCGCAGTATACAATATCTCAGGTAAAAGTTGGACAAAATGTGCAAAAGCGTGAAGTGACCCTGGATATTGCCGGAAATATTTTTGAAAAGGAGAACTGGTTGAGGGTAAGGGTGTGCAGGGAACGTGATACCCACCAAAGAAATTGATTACACTGGGAACTTGTTTTGTTAAAGCTTCACTATAGTGCAGTGCTAAGTGTAATAAAATTCGTCGTCACAATTTTCAGATCAAAAGTTCCCAAAGTGGGTTCTTTATTATTATGAAGAATCTCCAGTGCCTCTTGATACCATAGAAAGTTGCCGTAATTGAATTTATATGTGTATGCTGTCAAAATATTTAAACAAAGAAGTTACTAATTTTCCCGACTGGTCCAGAGTAAAGCTCATCTGAACCCCCCAATATCAACAACTTTAACCCTCACTGCAAAAGGACCTCTCAAATCCCTAACCCCACAGTTTTGCAATTTCAGCACAGCTTGGTTACACTATACATTTACCATGTCTTATTAAATCAATGATAATTACACAGTTCGGCAAGTTTAGATCAACTTGCCTTGCTTAAATGAGTTTGTAATAAAATGAACCTTTTAGACCAAGTCGAAATAGAAAAGAAATACATATGTATTTTGTACGAATGAACGGTATCCATAATGTATATAAAAGTTTCTCATTTTTCGCGGTTCCTAACTAAGAAAAAGGACTAAGAGAAACCATAGTATAGCCTAGAATTGATCGCTGTTCAAACAACTGTGGATGTCAGTTAATATTATTCTTTTTATTTCCTTTCTCCGCACTCGGGCTGCCTGATATCCTAATATTTGATTGATGACAGCAAGGGAAAAAGAACGAACACAACTCAATACATTTTACGTTTTCATTTACGTTTTCCGTCTCATATGCTAAAAAATATGTTATAAATAAAACAACAGTCATGTCTCTCTTAATATCTACAGAAGGAAAACGTTTGCAATAAAATCTATAAATTGGAATGTTTGGAGAGGGGGGGGGGGTGCAGACGTGTCGAGGGCTGCCACCCTAGCAGAAGTGCCGAAGCAGCCCCTGAGAAATATAATTCCATAACTAGTAGGGGAAAGCATGGGGGGAGAGATGTATGAGTTATGGTCTTTCTTAGCCTTGTAGGAAGGATATTCTGGCTTGGATAATTGAAGCTACTAATCTTAGGGGGAAGATAAACTATCCCAGCTACCATCCCGACGGTTCAGCCAGCACTGGGGTACGTTTTAAAACGACCATGAAAATCCCCAAAATTGCCACTTGTAGACTCTGCCATTTTAAGCAAACTTGCTACAATTATGGAATATATACTGTTTCTTTCAAATTTATATCAACATAGGTTAGATACAGTGCAATAAATATATAAAAATTGTAAGAAAAGTAAAAATGGACCTTCGAGAACAACTAGAAATAGAAAGTCATACGTATCTAGGTATTTGTGTACATTAGACACATGTATGTTTTCCAAACTGTAGTACCTATTTTCCAACCGTAAACGAAGGCGTCGTTTCGAAATTTTCGGGGGGGATTTCCCCATTTTGAGCTCGCTAATCATATGGATTACATCGTAAAGATAATAGCATCAGTTTGGTTCATCGTACGCATATTTACGAGAGGTAATTCTGGTATATTCAATTACCAGACGTGAAGTACCTTGTTAAGGGCCTCACTGTCTGGAATTACCAGCAACTCCCCAGAATTGATGGAATAATTCCGCAGAAACCGCTATAGAGCTCACGATCCTCGACCGTTTGTTATGTTAATATTTTGAAATTACGTCCACAGCGTGTATCTCGGTATTCCATACAGCATAGTGTTTTGAAACTTAAATCCGTAGAAAATTAATGAAACAGTCAACGTTTCGTGCTCTGTTGCAAGAGGCATCTTCAGCAGGTAAATTAGTAGTACCGGGCTTGAAGAAGCCAACCTGTATGTTCGCTGGATGTCACTCGCGTTATGAACTTTAATAAATGCTCAATTAATCTCGATCCATTTCTTAGGGTGTGTATTACGCTGGAACAAATGAATCTGATGTCAGTGCCTTAATGAAAATGATTCTTGTGATGAATAGCGGAAACCATAAATTTCGCTAAAGCGACGGCGATGAACGATTTCCCTGAACCATGATGTATTATGTCTGTTTCGCATTAAGGATTGGGCATTATCCTAGATTACACGTCGCTGTATCATTGACTAATTATACTAATTATTCCTTTTCCTAATTTCAGTATATCACTTGAGCAGCACAGCGTAAACGGTGAGTTATCTATTGATATCATTAGACATAATTCTCCCACTCAGCACACTCGTCTGGAGTTGTATTGTCTATAGGAATTGGAAATTAAGGTATTTTAGAATGAGTTTAGAAAATGAAGCTGAATGCAGAGTTTATTGCTTTCGATAAGGCAGTAGATAGTTATCCAGCAAATCCGTGAGCCTGGTAACATCCAGTACAATTTAAATTTTCAATTATTGGCTAGGGATGTAATCGAGGGTTGGTTAACCCTGTGATCCCTAAGGCCGGAGGTTACTAATGGACACTTCGGCAGCTAAATACTATTTTGCATTCAGACGGGCTCTCAACGCAAACAGCTTCTAATGCAGACTATCTTCCTCTCTCTCTGTTTTACCTTTTTATTCTCATTTAGAAGTCCCACCACAAGCTTCGGGTTGCTTTCTCTATTTTCCTACCCCACACAGTACGCCACCTTCTTTTTATAGACAAACAATGATAGAAAATCTCCCCTGAATTCTTCTGTATCATCAGCTATGTCTCTTAAAAATAACCTTTAGTGCGATTTAAATTAAACTGCAAAAACGTGCGGAAAATCGAAGGTTTTAGACTACTGATCGGTTGCGGGGGAGCTTGAGGGGAATTTGGGGGAAGCGGGGTCGCCCGTCAGCCGCCTCGATATAAATGAACTGGACGGGATCCGTTGTGACAGCAAAGTCAATAGATTGAATATGTTTCAAAAATTTCAAATCATTTACAGTCGTATCCGTTTTCTACCCTCTGGTGCGGGTCGTTGGGGTGGCGAGACCCCTTCACGCCCCTCTCCTCGGCACCCTCGCCATCCTTCCCGCGCTGATTTCATCTGAACACTCGTCCATCGTCGTATAAAAGAGATTCGGTCTCATTTACTCGATATTCAACACCTATGCCATACGCTGATGACATCCCTATTCAGGTTAAGTGTTGACAAGACTGCTATGCGCGTTTACATCATGGCAAGATGTTGGCGAATAGACGGATTTGGCCAGAGACACCTCATCCCTGGGAGCGCCTTTACACAGCTTGTCAACAGCTCTAGACTCCCCTGTCGGGTTTCTTCTTTCATTTGCACGGTTCTTTTCGTCCAAGTTTCTCTAAACGGATTATGTATTAGTAAAAAAATATTATTTTTACAACGTCCACTCGACCGCATTTACGGCAGATTACACGACGCGTTAAGAAGCCTTTCCTTTATATAATTGCTACTCCACATTGTCCCTCAATGTGGCAGAATGAAAAAGTAGCAATTCACTATTGAATGGAAAAGAAGCCTAATAATACTTGATACTTGAAGGCAATGGTGACTCGATTTCATGTCAAACCACAAGAACTAAAAACGCAACTCGAGTGGGGATAGAAAGCGGCAGTTCTTGTATTTGAGGTTTAGAAATTCTAGACACGAGCATTCCAGCGTTACGTTTGATCGGTCCTTGTGGATAGATTAAATGAAACTGGGGAGCAACGGACATATGAAAATCCTGGCGCGGCTGGAGTTTTGAATTTAAAATGAAGATAGTTTATCATAGCGCATTATGTGGGGTTAGTTAATCCACACTGTCCTTAAATATGGGGCAGCAGGTAGCTAGTAGAAATTCACTATGGAATGGAAAAGACGCCTAATGATAGAAACGTGAAGGTACCTTGAATGTAATTGTGAATCTATCTCATGGCAAACCACAAGAACTAAAAACGCAACTCGAGTGGGGATAGAAAGCGGCAATTCTTGTATTTGTGGTTTAGAAATTCTAGACACGAGCATTCCAGCGTTACGTTTGGTCGGTCCTTGTGGATAGGCTAAATGAAACTGGAGAGCAGCGGATATATGAAAATTCACTCGCGGCTGGAGTTTAGATTTTAAAAAGAAGACAGTTTATCATAGCGCATTAGGTGGGGCTTGCTAATCCTCATTGTTCTTCAATGTGGCAGCAGGTAAGTGGTGGCAATTGACTATTGAATGGAAAAGAAGCTTAATAATACATGACACAATCATGAAGGTACCTTGAAGGCAATGGTGACTATATCAAGTCAAACCACAAGAACTAAAAATGCACCTCGATTGGGGATAGAAAGCGGCAGTTCTTGTATTTCAGGTTTAGAAATTCTAGACACGAGCATTCCAGCGTTACGTTTGATCGGTCCTTGTGGATAGATTAAATGAAACTGGGGAGCAACGGACATATGAAAATCCAGGCGCGGCTGGAGTTTTGAATTTAAAATGAAGATAGTTTATCATAGGGCATTAGGTGGGGTTGGGGGGATGGAGGCGAGCTGGAATCGGGATTCGGTCAGCTGTTTTGGGGGGGTTAGTCGATAGGAGGATAACCGTTGGTGGGCTGCCAGGAAGTTTTTGGAAGGTGTGACCATGACCTTGACGGGGGTCCTGGAGCAGAGCAGCTCTACGCTGCTGCTCCAGCCGTAGTATCGCTGTACGCGCTGGCAGAACGTGAGGGTATAAGGAATCGTTAGTCCTGAACGTCCTGGGAGCGTAATGAGCCCTCGTAGGATCTCTCTCGCCCCGCTCCCCTGGAGCTGAGACGGGGAAAGGGTTGGTTTGGGTTTGTATTCAATTTTCTACACTTGCGGCGCATACGAATCAACCCTTTATTTATCGTCCGCCTCGACGCTCCCATAATTCCCTGTCGCCGGCGTCGGCCAGATAAAAAGCTTATTCTACCTCGTACATTTTAAATTTTGCACCCCTCTGGTCGGTCGGTCGCTCTGCACCGCCGCAACTATACTTTATAAGCACTTAAACAGCGCCGTGAAATAAGAAAAGTCCTCCAGGCCATGCACAGCGCCTTAAGCCTGGTTTAGCCGGCAAATTTATTGAACTGCTCCTTGTGCAGCTACATTGTCGTCTCCTTATGTCTTTAGAATATTCTAGCATTTACCACCTAGCTAAGTTACGAAAAGATAAAAATACATGGTCATGATTTGTCGTAAGCGGAAAACTTTTGGTCAAAGTGAATTGGTCGATTAAATTACTCGCCAGGCGTTGACGAAGTTTGCTGATTCGATGAAACTCTCGACCGCCTGGGAAAATTGAATAACCTGCGAAACCTTATCGCGGCAATTATCGACCAAAATAGATAGCTGAAAATAGCTACACGCCAATGGTGCAACTGAAACCCCACTTTCTACATTACGCAATGCATTAATACACAGGGCTTATCAAGTACTCAAGCAACGCTTTTCCAATGATAACGATGTGATTAAGCAAGATCATGATCTGAAAACATCTTCGCCACCACCATCGATAGCATAAAGATATATCTGGGGAATATCTTCAGATGCGTAACCCTAGAATAACCCTTGGATAGAACCGGACAATGCTGATAGTTCGCTAAAAACTCATACCCAAGAATAAGTAGCGCAGAAGGAAAAAATCTGATGTGGCCAGGCACATGACTTTATCATACAATATATAAAATTAATTGTTTAGCTGCATGAGAATCTATTTGATTGAGATCAGTCGTGTCTGCATCAAAATAAAACTAGTTAGCCAGGATTTAACAGATAAATAAATAATTAAATAAATAAGTAATTCCTTTATTAAAATAAGACAATATTAATTGCAACAAAATATTATTTATATTTAGGGCGCAGTTCAGCACACTTGTTTCCAAATTGCCCTACTCTTCCACTCAACCCCTTACGCAAACTAGAACTAAGCCATAATTGTAGCAATAATAAAAAATAATTCCGAGACCTTATCAAAACAAAAACAAACAACAAAATTACTCTAGAGTCTAATTACACGTAATTGCAGCAAATCCAACTCAACAAAACATCGCACCTGCCCATAAAAAATTTAAATTAAAAAGCCTCCAATGTGCGCTCGATGCCTAAAGTCCCCCCTGTTGAGCAAACAGCCAACGTTTCACCTTTCCCCCAAAACTGTTTCACTATAAATGTTTCATATCTTCCCTGAGACCATTGTATATGTGACTGACCTGGTAAGAGAATGACCGTTTATACAGCTCAGTGCGATGGGCAGGTGGAGCAAACAAACCCCCGAATCTTAAATTAAGGTTATGGACATACGTTCTACAGCATATCTTCCGCATGAGGTATTGTGGGATCCTAGTGGATAACAGCCTAGTGTTATCCATGTTCAACCACCCCAACTCGCCCAGCCCATTCGATGCATGATCATACTTCGTCAAACCAAAAACAAACAGAAGACATGCATTTTGGACACGCTCAACACGCTGCCTATCCGACGCCATCAGGCAAGGACTGTACACGGTATCACAATATGAGATCTTTTGATACTATTAACTACGGTCAATATTCATTGTGAGATAATGGCAAAAGATCAGCATTTGACACTACCGGTACTGTCAGCATTTGACACTAACGGTACTGTCATTAGACTGAAAAATTTGCAAATCCTGGGTTACTATATAGTATTAAATCTATGCAGATGCGACCGATCTCGATCAAATAGAATTTGGTCTTGCAGCTAAACTATTAATTTTACCAAAAAATGTCATAGGCATAAATTATTCGAAATTTCCTCTGCTTTAATTTATTATTTAACTATTTTGACGAAACTACAGAAATGGCGGCTCATTTCTAAAATCCTTGAAAAAGGCTTAGAGTAAACACCCAGTTCCTTTGGACCCTTTTGAACCAAAAGCTTTTCAACTCTAAGTTTGGTCATGAAACTTCTAAATATGAAGTTCCGTGCCGATACCTTTAGTAGTTTCTCCGGAAATGAATTAACAAAAATTGGGTACACACACACACACACACACACACACATACACACACACACACACACACACATACACACACACACACACAGACATTTTTTTGTACCTTGGTCAAATATGTTCAGGGGACCCAAAAGGACATATTTCCGCTAAAATCTAAAAAAAAATTTTCGGCACGATTACAATACTTTACATACTGCGTATGATAAAGTAAAAACGGGAGTCATAGATGTAATGGAGACGATGAGTCGAAGATGGCGGAAAGACATCCAGTGCCATGGACACAAGCTGGACATGTCCAGGAGTGGATGTGTGTTGGTTTAAGAGGAGGTGTGTTTCAGAGGAAGAAGAGGAACAAAGATTCATTGGTCGTTGAAGAGACCTATGTTAAAGTGAATGTATAAATAAGCATTTGTATTTATGGCTAGAGTATCTAGCACCAACGAAAGTCACGTGTGCCCCTAGCTCTGCTGGTGGCGCTACTGGGAGTATTTTTGGTGTTTAAACGAACACGGAACAATTTATAAGGGGTGTTAGGCGATAATCTACTGGACCAGAGCAATTTGGCGGGCGGTTCATATCTTCGAGCGGCGAAATAAATTTTCTAGTCACGTATAGGCATTCGGTATCTTCTAGCTGTTGGAGAAAAATGGCTTGTCTCGAACGTCCCTTCCTTTCAATTTAGTGAATACTTTACCATCACTGCAACGTATTGACATTTTTATATCACTATCCTGCCGTCTAATAACTCTTAAAAACTAATTTAAACTTATTTTACTCACGTAGACATTGAATTGTTTACCTTGTATGTTCTAGATCTTTCAGTAAAAGCAGCAAATCGGTCCTTGGCGAGTTCCTTGAGATGCATTAAGTATGAATGCAGTTCCTCATCCAGACATTGTCACAAACTGTTGTAGGATGGATTGGGGTTCTGAAACGGTATTGATCTGTGGACACATACACGGACAACTGTATGTGTTCAATATCCTTGCGTCGCAGCATGTGTCAACTTATTGCAGCACTGCCTCCGGTTTGCATGGTTCACTTTAAACTTTTTCTATCGGGGATTCCCTCAAGCAAATGTAAATAAGCCACAAACGAGCCCGAAGTTCAAAGCTTAACTAGGGAGCTTACAAGGCATTGGTTTAGGGTGCACGCGAAGATCGTTATGGAGATGTCATCTGAATGCATTTTTAACAATAACAACATCGTCAACATGTTTGCATGTGGACAGCTTGGCTTTTCTTTGATTTGTAATGCTGAACCAGCTGTGAAGACGGGAAGTATATTTGGTTGCTTATCGTGTTTTCTGCGAAAGGATCTAAAAATCGGAGCATGAATTCTATGAATTTTTAATAAGTGCTGTAAAAATTAAAGCCTTACGACGGATATTAATTATTCAAGTTGAGTACCTCCGTCTAGCTGCGGGTTAAAGTACTTTCCGAGATGCTTTGTGCTGCTTTCCGGTCGTGGTCCCCCAACCCCACTTGAGGGGTAGGGGATCAGATCAAAAATTAGTTGGCTCGAGTAGCCGATAAATCTGAAAAAAGGCGAACTTCTCGCCCGGATTCGGGCGTTACGGTAACAGTTTTTTATTGAAGTTGTTATATAAATGCCATAAAAATTTATTATGTCATTTCGTACCCTTTTATCCGGCGGGATGTTAAATTATAAGGGGGTTATACTTTTTTGCGACCCTTGCGCTTTAAAATATAAATAATATTAGCACGTCCTCTCAATCGCAATATGGAATACATCTTTCGTACGACATTCAAACCCAGTCTGGAATCAGTACTCAGTACCAACCAAGAATACCTCACAACTAGAAGATGAAAAAACCCTTCCAAAACTGGTTTGGATCTGATAACTACTCTACAAGCAGGTACTCAAACCTGTGTGGAACTATGGTCTCCAAGTGTGGGACTGCACTAAGCCAAGCAAATTCAGCATCATTCAAAGCTTCCAAAACGAAGATGCTAAGGAATTAGTAATCGCCGACTTTGGAAAGTTTGCACAGACACATCAGAACAGACTTCTTCGTAGTGCGAAGACTCAAAAGAACCAGCCCTTTCGAGTTTGAGAAAATTTAGTTAAAGAAAATCAAAAAACTTAATTAGATGTCAATTAGGTGCTTTCAATATCTCCTGATTGAAGACAAGAAATTCACAACATGCAAAAGCGGTATTAGGTATGAAGAAGTTTGACGAAAATTGATTTTAATATTAGGGGCTTTTAGGGTGGTCTGACCGTGTAAAATCAAGTAACTTTTCACTGCCTAATGGCTATATCGATTACCGCCGTTCTATTTGACCTAAACGAGCGCTAAGCGCGCCTATTTCACCCCCCAACCACTATAATAACCGACAGATATTAATGGCAATAAGACGATTCTTGCATCAGTTCATCAGCACATTCGCCTTCCCTCTAGCATGGATACAGTCATCAGTCGAGATGAGAGGAGTTTTGGGCATGGGATAAAATTATGAAGGGATGCTAGATTTTTTAATTCGCCGTGGAGAACAAAGGGCTGTAAAATTTTTATAAGGGGTGCTCACCACCCCTCCGTAATTTCTTTCGGCTGTCCGTTTTCTTTTTTTTATTAAATTTGGCTTGAAACGGCGGATCGGTATCTCTTTATGGCCAAATTCCTTTTCTTATCATAATACAGGCAAAGTTCGGATTTTCAAATCATCATGAAATAACAAATTACATTTCTACAGGGTGCCCATGGCCACCTTTCTTTTCTTTTTGGATTTTGACTAATATCTATTTTTTTGTGTTCGTTACTTTTCAGATCTACAACGTTATCTTAAAAGGCATAAGCCGGAAGTTTGGAATTGACGCCGGAAATACGTGAATTTATGAATCGGCGGTTGAGAATTATTGATTAAATTGATATAAACAGAAATTATGGGGAGAAATAAATCATGAAAAGCAGCGACGGCGGCGTCGGTTTGGGTTGATTTAGAGTCGGATCGATGTAATTACTGTATTGAGGTGATTAAAATGATTATTGAGGAAAGGATTGCCTAATTAAAAGACATAAATTATGTAGCAAAGGGCCGACGGGAGCGGGCTCTCAAAACTCTCGAAATTATTGAATTTATTGTACGGGGTACAATCTGCCCCATGTCAGGAATTCCATCCTTTCCGTCGAATCGATTCGTTTCTACGTCCTGGCGGACCTATTTGAATATATATTGTCTCCGTGTCAACGCGGAATCTTTATATTGTTTAAATTTTGATCCCGAAACATATCTAAAATTCAAATAAAACCGACACGAGGCCATTTGTTCGACTCCATTACCACCGTTAACGTTTCGAGGTGTTGACAGATATAAACCGACTTCATTCTCGTACAGAATATCAATTTTCTACAACATCTTAGCACAATTGTAAGAAAAATTATTAAATGGACCTATTAGAACCACTAGATATAGAAAAACATAAAAGAAATAGATTATTTCCTGTCTCCATGGACATGTTACCGGCAAAACCCGTTTTCAGGTAGAACCAGTTTAACCTAGGTTAAACTAGTTCTGCCGAACCGCGTTAGGTGACTTTCTTACCATGATCCTGTATTTGTTGTTGACTTTATGAGACTGTGTACTGGTAACAGTGTGGACAGTTTTATGTTTATTTGTATTATTTGTATTTTTAATAAATTTATAATCAAGTTCTGGTTATTTTACTGAATTATTTTCTATAAGGCCCGTAGTCACTGCTCAGTTTAACGAAGCTGGTTTGCATTATAAATTTTATTTGTCATTTTCATTTGAGTTTCACACCTACTTTTATTTATTAAAAATGCGACTCACTCCGTCAACCGTCGATTGACGATTTTATTCTTCTTCCGATTTTTCCGGAAATGACGTCATGTTTTACAATGTAAACTGCAGGTTATACTTTGGCAGCGTTATTTTGAATCGTGACGATTTTCTGAACCCAAAATGTAATTATTAGTAATGAGTGACCCAAAAAGCTGGCCATAAATCAAATTTCTAAATTGTTAAATTCCAAAAAGTAAACTAGTTTCTGGGATAGGTAAAAGACCGATGTATTAAAAGGCGGCAATATTTTTTCACTTGAGCCCTGAGCCACGTGTCCTTGTCAGCCAAAAGTTATATTTTACTATGGCTGAACATAGATGCACATAAGTTGACGCTCTTAAAAACGGTTGCAATTTTGTATTTTAACGATAAATGTCACTTTTTTGTTATACATTCTTTAAAACCAAGTATGAACTTTCATTCGACATTATTTTTATTAAAATTTACCCACAATTTTGTTTATTGCAGGGCCGAGAATATTCGCTGTTAAAAAAACAGTTGGATGCAGAACTTGAGTTTTTTAGTTTAGTGTTTAGCTTTGTTAAGCTTTTGAAAGTGGTGCAAATTATAGTATATATATTTGACATTACAACTACTGGAAAATCTGCTGCGGATAGGTGCGGATGCGGTTTTTGTGATTTTATTTCTAATACGTTGTAAAGAAAAATCCAAAAATTGATGTACCGGCTTATATGTAATTTGGTGCAATTTCTTGATACCGTGATAGTAGAGGTAATTTAGAACATATTTAACCATATTTAGCTATATACAAATGGTTACGGTTATTGAGGTATTGACAACTTTATGTTCAATGCATCTTGTATGTTGTAAATGCCGTTATGTACGTATATTTTTCCGTTTTGGATCATGTATAGCAAACAACCCCGATGTCCTAGACTCTTAAAAATTATCCGAAAAAAATCTTAAACTTTGTACTTGTATATGCATTTCTTGGAAATTGGTTGCTTGAAGCCAGTCGGATTCATATTCAAGGCAAGAAAATACATCGAAAGCACCTACTCGCATACACAGTTCACTGGTTTAAATTGAATTCTTGTTGAGGAGATACAATAGTAAGTTTGTGAATAGAAACTGGTAAGGCGTTTTCGATAAATGTGTTTATGCGGAATGCGAATGCGGGTTGAAAACATGCGTATTAGGGTCATACCACTAAAAAACGACCGTTTCAACTTGAAGTATGAACTAATTTCGAAAGTTTTCATGGAAACAATAAGTATGAATATTAGACAATTTTGAAATAATACTAAAAATAATAGATTTTATAGTGATAAATATGGTAAAATAGGTTCTTAATTGCCTCTACTATCACGTCTTAAAAGGAATGCATCGAACGGAAAACAGCATAAATAGCATATGTACCGTTTCAATACACAATATCGACTGGTGTAAACTTTCATTTTCTTCCTCTACCACTGGTCTTTAAAAATAAAACTTTTTTCAGGATTTTCTTACAACATAACAGACCCAAACATGTTATCTCATATAACTCAAAAACGACATGTATTTTTCAATTTTAAATCCGTATATGCTGCGTATTTAAACTGGACATGCCATATATTATTATATGAATTTGACACGGTAAAACACAATAGAAATAAAATCACAAAAGAATATTGATGACAAATGTTGTAGCAGTAATTAATTTACAATAGGTGTAGTGCAGTGAAGAACAATTTTTAATACAGTTTGCTTTTTCCTGTTTTGTACTGTTTTATTGAGTTTATTAACCTTCAAATTCTTAGTATGAAGGTTAGTATGAAGGTTTTTTTAGGTGAAAAAATAATTTTGGCCAGGTTTTCAGGTCAAATACCTCACTGTGCATCGATTAGACCGACAGGCGCCGAACAATAATTCCACAAATAATAAATTGTACTTGCGAGCTGATTGGCTGGTGTTCGATCTGCAATATTTATTCGTAACTTATGATGATTTAAAGAACCCAAATATCGTCAGGCTCCTTAAATGAAAAATAGTAAACAGAAGTTGACGGAGTGTGTCGCATTTTTTAGTAAATGAAAGCAGGTGAAAGCAACGACAAATAAAAATTATTATTAGAAAAATTTAGTAAACTGAACAGAACTTTTTATTAAAAATTTATTAAAAAGAATTAATAATTAAATAAGAATTTATTAAAAAATAGAAATAATACAAATAAACATATCCATGCTGTTAATGTTATGTTTTCACCTATATTTGCTTTTCCTAACCCCTTATGTTACAAAGTAAAAAATAGTCCATTCCGGAAAAAAGACAGCCATACTAACATCAAGTATATCCCAAAAATTTTAATTTTTATTCTATTATTGCTATCCAAATTTCATTCGTTTGGTTTCACAAATAACAGCGTGGATCACCCGGTATAACAGTACATTTCAATACCGTTAATCGAAATCAGTTTTGCCTAGTATATATTAGTTTGACCTAAAGTATGCGCTTACAAACCACGTTAAACTACTTTGGCCTAGGTTAAACTAGTTCGACCTAACGCGCTTCGGCAGAACTAGTTTAACCTAGGTTAAACTGGTTCTACCTGAAAACGGGTTTTGCCGGTAACAGCGACAAGAAAATCACATTCTCGCGTAGTTTTAAAATAAAAAGGGCAATTATTTTTGACAGTTCGCAAGCACTTGAAACCGTCCAGGCGTACCCCAAATTAAATCCGATCCTTATTGATTTTCAATAACTATTCGGAACTTTATGACGAATTTTAATTTAGCAGGGTGTAATAGAATAGGGTGTCGTCTTGTCAAGGTAGGAGGACTGGGAGGGGGGGGAGCTGGAGTTTTCTCCGACACAACAGGCTTTAAGATGAAGGAAGGCCTGTAGCACCAAAGGATCGAAAAATCCATACCTCGGAGGACCTAATAGCGGAGCCCCTATTTTCCTTTTTCACCGGCGAAAATATTGTGTCAGTCGATGTCACTAGGACTTCACTCTCCAAACTCATTGTCTGTTGAGATCTCTCACGAATTGCACACCGCTATACAGCTGTCAACAATAAAAACATAACGTTCAAATATCGACATATGTAGGTATTGTGGGTATTCTGCAAATATAGGAAGACCCGTTTCGAATGAAACCGTTTCGCCGTTTTAAGGCTTCAGACAGTTTCGATAGGTTGCATGCCAACATGAATCCATCGATTTTCAAATTCATTTTCATTTAAAATTCATTTTTAGCAAATGAGGGCTTAATTTTGACCGAGTGGATCTACCCTCCCGGCTCGAGCGCGCAAAAAAACGCACGACAAGCTTGAATTTATTCGCACACATTAAAAATCAGTTAGTCGAAAATACGCGCACACAAATTAGTGAAAAGCCGGCATATATATGGAATGTGTATTAGTATACTCTACCACAGGATAACCAAAACGTAACATCCATGGGCGCCGTTACAAAATGTTCTAGGGGGGGGGGGGGGGGGGGGGGCGGCAAGATTTTTTTTTTCTAATAAAACGTGACATAGTGTCAATGACTATAGTATTAATTATTTTGTAGCGTCTTCGTTGTTTTATTTGATGTAAATAGCATTGATTGAAACATATTCGTATTTATCAGTTAGGATTCTAAAATTGAGACACAGCAAACATGAAAATAATAAAAATATAAAAAATACACAATATGGGGTATATGGGGAATATAAACAATATGATATTAAACGAATTGCAAGAAAATTTGCTGCTATCGTTTATTAATGTGTAATTAATAATTTTTATTAAGAATATTATTTGTATTTATATATTTGTTTCAGAATCATTGAACTTTTATCCTAGAATTTTAGATTTGGTCTGATTGCCAACCATAATTCAAGAATGTTTATTACTTTGTAATGTTCTGGAATAAACATTGTTAATTTTTATAATAATTTCCAGCTCGTGTTCATTGACCAAGGCCTAATGTATAATGAGCAACTGGCAGCTTTCCAAACCACACATACAGGCTCAAAATGAACACAATTGATAATTTAATTCTTTAATCGTGTCAATCGAGCATCCGATAAAAAGTCCTAATAACAAATTGGTAAACAATAAAAGGTGAAAATATTATTTTAAAATGTAACCACATAAACAGAAAACAATGACTAAATATAAAGAAAAGTTGACTAATTTGAAAATTCTATGATAACGATCATCGACAACGAAATTCAAAATTGTTATCATTACTATTATACATAAACACTTAAAAGGCAACAATACTAAGTCAACTAGTTAATAATAATTGTTGTTATATATAAGCTGTATAAATGGTCAGTATTACCAAAGTAGACAAATTTTTGAATGAACTCATGTCCGGAAGTGTGTTGTTTGAACGTTGGACAGTCGGAAGTATCGTAGGACGGCACTTTTAAAGCCAAATAATATTTGTGTGACTTTTATTATTATTTATCGTCTTTGAAAGGAGTTAATGAGAACCGTTTGGTAATTTTGATACCAATTTGGTCAATTTGGGTTTTCTTGAATTCTGTTTAGAGACGTTAAACAAATAAAGTTTTAATAATAATAATAATAATGATATTTATTTAGTTAAAAGAAACTAATAATCACAATAAATTTGGTTTCCTAAGTAATAAACTCAACTAGGTACTTAAAATTAGCCAATACATGAACCCGACATGATGTTTTAAAAAGACTTAGCGAACTACTGTTTTTTATATCACTTGGCAGGGTATTAAACATCTTCAGTGCTGCATAATAAAATGAATTTTGTGTGCTGCTTTTTGTATATTTTGGTAATCTGAAGTGGTCCTTTTGCCGAGTATTGTATTCATGCTGCTGACTATTGTATGTTAAATAATTACTCATATCATTTGGGAGTTTATTATTTATGCATTTATATACCAACGTGAGTGCCTGATATACCGTTCCTTGTTTAACATTCAAAAAATTTAATTTACTCTGTATGGACTCGACACTGGTTAACCTGGAGCTTTGTAATAAAATTCTGAGTGCTCGATTTTGTTGTACTTGAATCTTTTTAATGTCTTTGTCTGTACACAAAAATATTATACTGCTGCAATAGTAAAAATATGGTTCTATAATCGTATGGTACAAAGATATTCTAGCTTTTAATGTAAGTTTATTAGATATTCTTCCTAAGTAGCTAATCTTTCGACTCACCTTTTTAACTATATATTCCATATTAGTCGTAAATTTCAAACTATTATCTAAAATGACACCTAGATATTTACATTCGACCACTATCTCAACAACTGTGTTATCGATAACTATGTCTGGTGTAGGGTTTACCGAATTTCTATTTCCCAATACCATAGCTTTTGTTTTCAATACATTCAAACATAATTTATTTTCTTTATACCAATTTGATATCGATACTAGTTCCGAGTTTAATGTCGCGATTACATCAGGTAAGTTATCTCCTGCAATTGATATTAGTGTATCGTCTGCAAATAGGTGCATATCACAAGCTTTAACTTGTGAAGCAACATCGTTTATGTACAAATTAAATAAAACTGGTCCAAGAACGAACCTTGTGGTACCCCTAAGCTGTTTATTAATTCACTTGACTCATTTTCTCCAATCCTAACCTTCTGTCTCCTGTTTGTTAAATAGTTTTCAAACCATTTCAATTCTTTTCCTCTGATTCCGTAAGTTTCCAATTTTTGTAGTAACTTTTGACGACAAATTGTCTCGAAAGCTCTTTTCAAGTCTACAAAAACAGCAACTATCGTTTTACCGTCTTCTAATTCTCCTTTCCAATTTTCCAATACCAAATTTAGGGCCGTCTCGCATGAATGCTGAGCACGAAAACCTGACTGTTGGTCAGTAATAAATTGATTTTCATCCAAGTACTCACTGAGCTGTTGTTTAACAATAATTTCCAGTATTTGTTCTAGTTTTGGTAACATGTTAATAGGCCGAAACTCTTCGCATTTGGTGATGTTCACAATTTTTTGTATTGGTATAATGGTACTTACTTTCCAAGAGTCAGGTACTATTCCTGTATTTAGTGAGTCATTAATTAAATCTGTTATAAATTGTCCCACAACAGGTAATGCATCTTTTATTATCTTAATTGATATAGAATCTGTGCTGTTGGATTTTTTTATCTTATTTACGACAGAAAAGAGGTGTTGAACACTAATTGTCTTAAAGTGGAATTTTTGTGTAGTGCGCTTTATTTCGGATTTGGTTACCGGGGGTGTTAAAATTTTATTTATTTGATTGATGCTGTCAATGAAATATGTACTGAACTTGTCTACCATGTCGCATTTACATATGCATTTACATACAAATTATTTATATATTCTGTATATTAAGGCTCTATGCAGTACCTAAACGGTGTCAGGTGTGTGGACATGAGTTCGATATCAAAAGTTCAGTATACTTTATCTATATTTTACACTTTTTTTATTTTACCCCACTATTTTGCACCCACTATATTTGCGATAAACTGAGCAGTGCAAAAATGCGAAGTACAGTAGAGCGTCGATAATCCGAACTAATTAGGACCGAAGGTAATTCGGATTATCAAATTGTTCGGATTTTCAAATATTGCAACTAAATAGCAGAAAATAAGATTGGATAGAAGGTTAATCTTAATAAAACCAACACTATTCGATTCCGCTCTTCATAAACTATAAGAATGTCAAAAAGTAACAATCGAAGGGATATCGAAGGGATATCGAAGCGATATCGAAGGGAAATCGAAGGGATTTATTTATAGCTTATTTATGATTAATTATGATTTATGATTTATTATTTATTAATTACAGTAGAGCGGCGATAATCCGCACTACTTGGGACCGAAGGTGATTCGGATTATTAAATATTGCAGCTAAATAGTGGAAAATACGAGTATTGCATAGAAGATATAAAACAAAAGCAAAATTTTTCCTTCAATGCTATATGAATAAAAAAGGTAATCGGGAAAGCTATTTTCTTGTGAGTTTTATTTCTGCTTGTTCTGCGAATGTTTGAAACAAATAATAAGTAAAATAAGACGTTTCATTAGAGTCCATGCAGATAGAGAAAGAGCGAGAACGAGGGAGACGTTTTATTCCTAATGGCTTATTGATGTTTCCATCTGGTATGTTATTCGTATTGATCTAAACACAAACTTACGGTAGGAATATGTAGTCGAACGCAAGTTGTGATCAAAACAATAGTCACGCTGTATGGGTTTACGATTTAAATGACGAAATAGTCTCAAGAGCTTGCGGTTGCCGCTCCACCAAGGTTTAGCAAAGGAATAATAATCGCTCAAATTTATGCGGTACTACGTCTTTAATTTCAATTTTAAAAAGGGCCTCGTCGAGTACCCAACTCGGGGGGACAGCGTCCCCCAACTGTGTCCCTCAGCTTAATATATTCAACGCGATGCCGTTTTTTTTTTTCTATACCGCCGCCGGGTGGCTCTCTGTTGCCGGATTATATATCACGGCTTTTGGCATTTACACATACCGTGGTGACAAAACGTCAAGGTTCCCAGTGAAAAAGGACTTTTCTCCATAATACCTATCTCGGCCCGCAGGCCTGTCACTTCCCCCTACCCGCAGGCTAAATCTTTGAGGCCCACAAATCATCTGTATGCACTACCATCTCCCGTAAAAAGGTTTCCATTGCGACTAAATTGTTTGTACTCGACTCGATACCAAATATTACCACCGTTCAGGTACATTGAGTTGCCTATCGTAACGGCAGACACGGCGACAAGCAGTTACCGCCAGCCGTTGCATAGGAAACACACCTTAACAGACGTGTACATAGTTATTTCATTCTCCAGATAGGTTAAGCGCTTCACACAAGGGTGCTTGCATAAATTGCGATGAAACATGATATTTACCGGAACATCAAAGCGTGATCACCAGTTTCCAGCGGCGTGGAATCAAATAATTAACATTCTAGGCTGTATGCTGTAGGTATGTAAACAAAGTGGCTGATGTGTTTAGCGGAGCGCTAATTAAATCAACTCGAAATTGAGCCGGCCAACTACTTAATTAGTTCTCACCTCTCAAGGGACCCATTAAGTATAATCAAACTTCTAACTGTATACCTGACAGCTATATTTAATCTATACTAGGGTAAGGTCCTTCGGTCAACCCTAATCGAGTAGTTTGCCATTAAGTTTCAACGTATCCGCTCCCTGTCAACACTCAACTTCCTACCTCTACCCCGTCTTATGACGTTTTGCTTTCTATCCATTATTCAGTTATGTAATTTTATGCACTCGAAGCCATGGAACGTGAAATTTTAACCGGAGAGTTTCCAGCAACTGCTGAGGATGCTTAATTACGTTCTCATTAACGATTGGGGCAAATCAGTAGATCTTCAAAGAAATCAGCAAGGAGCAAGGATCAGCAAAAGTTAATTACAACTAAACACAATATAAATCTCTGAAACCCCAAGGTTTTCCTCATTTTTCAAGTTTCAACGTATGCGCTCCATGTCAACACTTAACTTCCTTCGTTTACCTCGTCTTATGATGTTTTGCTTTCTATTAGTTATGTCATATTATGCACTTGAGGCCATGGAATGTGAAATTTGAACCAGAGATCTTCCAACAACGCCTGAGGAGGCTTAATTATCTTCTCATTATCGATGGGGACAAATCAGTAGATCTTCAGCAAAATCAGCAAGGAAATCATGCTTACCACACCAAGGAAAGTTAATGACAACTAACGGCAATATATGTCTCTGAAACCCCAAGTTTTTTCCTCATTTTTAGGAGGAGAAAAGGGAAAATTTTTATTGGGCTATCGCAGAACAAACTTAAGTTTTAACGTATCCGCTCCATGTCAATACTTAACTTCCTTCGTTCTCATCGTCTTACGATATTTTGCATTTTATCAATAATTCACTTATTGCAATAACTCATATTATGCACTCGAAGCTATTAAACATGAAATTGGATCCGGAGAGGTTCCAGCAATTCCTGAGGAGGCTTAATTACCGTCTCATTATTGATGGAGCCAAATCAGTGAATCTTCAGCCCAATCAGCAAGAAAATCATGCTTACCACACCAAAAGAAGTTAATAACAACGAAAGACAATATAAATCGCTGAAACCCTAAGGTATTTCCTCATTTGTTAGGAGAAGAAAATTTACATTTTTTATTGGAGGTATTGCAGAACAAACAAGTTTCAACGTATTTGTTCCATGTTAAGACTTAACTTCCTTCATTTAACCCGCCTTATGATGTTTGCTTTCTATGAATAATTCAGTTATGTCATATTATGCACTCGAAGTCATGGAATGTGAAATTTGAACCGGAAAGCTTCCAGCAACTCCTGAGGAGGCTTGATTATGTTCTCTGTATCGATTGGAGATGTTTTCCACAACAAGAGAAGTGAACAATTAAAGACGAAGAAGATTTTTCCTTATTTTTGAGGAAGAGAAATTTTTTATTGGAGGTATCACTGAGCAAACTTATGAGTCGGAGAAAACGATAGTCACAAATGGTGGATGCGCCTACAATATAAAATGTTTTTCGCACGTATCTGTGGGCGTATTTGAGTCATCCCCTATCGTAAATAACAAGCGACCTACCCCACACAAAAGTTGTAACTGTGAAATTTTGAGTTTTGGCGTCCGCGTCGCCTGCATCGACATCGGTCGTTTCTTGGTCGGACCGGCGGCGTCGGCCCCGACGGCAGGGAAGCGTAGTACAACCCCCGGGGGTCGTTGAGTAGCGCAGGCCTGAAGTTGGCCGCCTCTCATCGCCGTACTCACATATTACCCACGCGGTCGGTCCCAAATAGTTCGTTCGGTGATCACCGTCTACGCGCTTGCAGGTGAATACATGTGTATTCTAGGTCAGTGACCGAGTTCAAGAGGGCGCGCAACCCCGTATCGTATATTGCACTTTTCAATTACCCATCAAGGTACAACATTCTCAAGAAATATTCCTGTTTTAAACATACAATCACGTTTAAAGAGAAAGTGTTCTAAATTGTGTTATTTTTGAGTCAGTGAACTATGTTGAGGTCTTATTACCTCGGTTAACACTTGTTGCGGAATACTCTTGTTCTGGAATCCTCTCATTTCTATCGCAACTCCAGTGGGACATCGTCTTCTCAAAAAACAAGGTAACAATTTGGTGGTAAAAACTGTGAATTTCCATAGAGGTGTTTGTGGTTGGGTCGAACCTTTTGCTGGACACCGGTTGTAATCCCGGCTTATGGCGTGAAACGTAACATTAAGCACTTGTCAACAGTTAATACCCTGCTAATGCCAACATATTTCTGTACGTGGTTTTCTCTCATTTGAACAGGTGCAACAGGTCTGGTGTGTACGGCATGCTGTAGTAGCAGATTACTGTCGTCATGGTGGATCTGCACCGACACAGTATCACGCTGGAGCAGCCCCGCACTAGATCGAGGTAAGACACCAACCACCCCCTTGAAGTCCGACCCCCCCGACCGGGGTAATTTCGATTTTGCGGTGTATATCCTTGCACCGACTAATGGGTAATTTGCAGATGGGGCAGTCTTGCCACTGAGAGGTCATTCCTGGATTTACTAGATCTGGACCATCAACAAAACAGGTTGCAGCCTACAGCACTCACTCTAGCACCTGTCAACGCAAACATTTACGCAAGGCGGCACTCTGCTCATACATGTCCAATCACTGAAGATAGATCTGCAGCACCACCAGCGGTAAGGGAAATCGAAAAGGTCGTCTCATCTCATTAAATCTCATCTTTTTCGTGGTTCTTTATCATTTTAAATTACTCCCTAATGAAGTTCCTTGAAATCACGATATGGCCAAGGAAACTTTTTGTATCTCGCATTAAACTCACTCGGTTTTTTTAGATTTGTGATGCCGAACGAAATCATGTCCTATAAAGAAATTAAACCGCCCTCCCAGCAGGTGTTATATAATACGTATGCGAATAATCAAAGTTTTTCCTACCTGAAAACGGCACGTGCCACGACTCGTGCTTCCAATTGTTAAATAACAAGTAGACAATTTAAAATCGAGATATTCTTTCACGCATATCCAAAGCCTCCCATTTCTATACATGATCATAATTCGTCATTGCAAATACGAAGCTAAATTTCGATTAGAGCTTTAAATCAATGGTTCCGAAAGCATTCTTACGTGGATAAGCAATAAAACTCGCCAACAGCACGCGCGAAGTAATAATTTTTCGATTCGAGGCTGCGAGACCAGCATGGGCCATTAAGTCTCTCCAATAAACTCTAATTAATTGTTTTTATTGTATTACGTTCCCCTACCAGACTCAATATAGTAGTTTATAAAGCTCGTTATGAACGACTACAAACCCTTCGACTTATGGTTTATCTTTTCAAATATATTTACTGCCGTGGCCATCATTCCAAAGCTATTAAAAATATGATTTCTTGAAAGATACCACCTCCTGTACCACAACGACCTCCACTGATTCCCAAGAGGAGCTACATTCAACCGTTGCCACAAACGGAGCAAAAGATAAATCGTCGCGGGCCTCCTCCGATTCCTCCGGTACCCAGGAGTCGTGGGTTACCACCCATTCCACCAGCGAGAAACCTCAAGAACATCAGCGGCGACAACCAGCAACGACAAGACATAAAGTTAACCCAAGGCAAACTAAATTGCACCTACGACTTCTCCAACGGGCTCGAGTTTAATAGGGTACCACCAGCCCCCATAGGCCCCCCGCCACCAGCTCCTAAGTCGTGCTATAAGCCACCGGTCTCACCAGCAAACAAAGTCCCTCCCGTGCATAGCTCTAAGATTTCTATGCGGCAAGATTCGAGTGTTTCTAGTGATAGCTTCAGCCAAACTTCATCACCGAGTTATACCACTAAGACCATGGAGACACCCCTATTACCTCCAAGGACCCCCATTAAGCAAAACGGGGGTCTGGCTAAGATGCAGCATGTCGAGGATGATGCTAGTAATGGGGTGATCACCAAGAGCGTGTCCACACCAGCCAGTCTGCAAACTATCGTCAGGTTCCATAATGGTTCCAATATGTCCCTTCACCATAAGGTAAGTAAGCGTTCTTATATCCTTGGCTTGTTTTGAATTGTTGTTTATTTCATTAAGATCATTCGAGATATGAGGAGGCCGTCCAGTCATTACCCTGAAGATGCGGTGAACCTGAAGTATAGAATAGCTCAAGTGATATTAAACGCTATTGCCCTATTGGCTATTGGTGGCGGCATGGCAGCGTATTTTAAAGGTAAACAGTTTGCGAAAGGGTAAAATGTGGGCCCTGGAGACCGCGTTTCAATCGTTTGGGGAAGAACACAATTTCCGAACGACGGATCGATCGCCACTCTGTTTGCATTCTGCGGGAAAACCCGGGTTAGCTCTCGGTAATGGAATGATACGTTATTCAGGACAGTCTGAACACACAAAACGCGAATGCATGTCTATAAATAAATGAATCGGCGCAACGAAAACGCTTACGATGTAATATTTTTGCACTACTGTGAACGTGAAGAGGTATTTTTTCACTTACCTGGAAAAAATCTCTTGATACGAGAAATCGCTTTCTAAACGTATGTTAAGCTCGGGCGATTTTTCTTTATAGAAACCCAGTGTAAATTGAAAATCAATATTTAACTTTGATCTTTCTATAGCATGCGGGTCCTCCTAATTCGCACCCTCTGCCCTCAAAGGATTGCGTATTTTCTTGTAAATGGAAGCCCACGTCTGGCCATATTAAGGCTCTTCCCAGTTTTTGACCCTATACCTACTTATATCTTACAGAGTGTTCTTTCCATTGAAACACGGTCTCAACAGCCACTTGTCTTGGCAGCCCATTAACCATATCATATTTTCCAGCGTATCCTTCAGTCGAAATTGTGAACGCCACGATGGCTAATACAACATTGAACCCGATATTGGAGCCGTCTGGTACGAACCCAGCTCCTGGAGTGTGTTTACCCGTCATTGTGAACTTTTGTCAGCAGCATAAGGTGCCATACAACTACACGGTGTTCCCAAATTATATGGGACACTTTGGACAAAGAGACGCTCAACAAGAACTGGAGGTTTACGACGCCGTAGTAGACGTCAGGTGCTACGAACTGGCGGCCCTATTCCTTTGCTCGGTCTTCGTTCCCAAATGTGGGGCAGGAGGGGTAGTCGTGCGACCCTGCAGGAGTCTATGCTCGGGTAAATTTATTTCTCATTTTCAAAGCGGAACAAAACTATCGTATAGGCAACAACATCTCTTCCTTGGTGTACCAGTTTTTTTCATTTGAAATAATCGAAGATGTTTTATTGCTGCCCTATTAGAAACAAAGCGGAGGTGTGGGTTCTTCCTGGACGTTTTTGGTCTACCCTTGCCAGATTACCTCGAGTGCAGCCTCTTTCCAGAGTCACCTGATCCTGACGTATGCGTTGGCCACAGGGAGGTTAAGGAAGCAAAACTACGATCACTGAAGCCCGGTAAGTCTCAGTTCATTTCTTACTATTAGATTTCTAAGGTCTTAGACCTTAAAAGTTGGAACGCGTTTCAAAATTAGTCCTACCTTAGCCGGTTTGGTTGTCAAATTTGAGTATCAGTTTGGATCGTTTAAAAATTAATTACTTTTCCCTGGAAATTATTAGAAAATAATCAAATCGCAAAGGGACTGACAGGTCGGTCCCTAGGGGCTATAACGGCGACGTCCAGGAGACACGTCTGGGGGGATTTTAATTAATTTAGGGTATTAAGGTACGGCAATGTTTTCGCTATCCAATCGCGATCCTGCAGTGCTAAACCAATTTATACCGAATAAACAGGATGTAATGGGCATTATTATTTAAATGAACTCGGGGTTGAACCCTATCAAAGGGATTCTGCATTGTCGATTCTTTCCAGGGCTTATCAATATCGATTGGATATGAACATTAACTAACAGTTCATTAACAGTTCCAATTTAGTGTGTGAATATGAAATTCGGCAGAGGGCACAATATAGTCAATTTTGATGTGCTGTTCCTTAGTTCTTCTTAGTTCTTAGTAGGTAAAGTTTCAAATTCTTTGCATCTGAAGACTCTATGCCTATCAAGTGACATACCTAAGTACCATTTCATAGTCGAAGATTAGATTATGAAGTGTCGATTCGGAAGGGTTAAGCGAGCGTCTCTCAAATTCCTTGTTTAACTTAGCGCTTGGAAACTGCAACATCGCGATGCCCAGAGATTAGAATTATAATTCGCGTTCGCTTGGAGAGTGCCATCCTGAGCTCTGGGGATAAGGAGATTAGCACATGGCACAGACAAGTTCCGCACTGTTCACTCCGACTTCTTCTCCATGAGATGCATTCGGAAAGGCTTCCATACGTTATACGTGCTGCAGGAAACATCTACAGCGTCTCCAGGTGCCGTGCTATCGATTTTATTTTTCAATTTTACGCCTGAACTCGTCTACATGAATATACTTATTTACTATATACTTATTACTTTCCGCGTTTAACAGGTCTATATACAGAGGAAGCCCCTAAACCTTACTTTTTCCAATATTGACTTAGATTGCCTAAGATTGACTTAGATTGACTAGAAGGCATATGGCTAGGTGAGAATTAATAAATCCAGTAACGAAAACACGCCCTGTTTTCGAAAGCGGAGTTAATTGGTGCCATTTCGGTCGTTGAAATAATATAAAGCCGCCTCGTAGCGGCCTAGGGTGTTTGCCGGGCCTCGACCGCACCGCTGCGGGTCCTCCGGACACGTTCCGACCCTTTTCCGGCCCGCTCCGTGGGTTTTTGCCCGCACCAATGTAAACATTTCGGATTTTCTTTCAAGTTTGCCGAAGTGGCTTCCAATGCGACGTCCGGCGATGCATACCCAGCGACTGGCAGTGCGACGGGCATATCGATTGTAAGGACCAATCCGACGAGCTAAACTGCAATACTTGTCCCCCTGATATGATCCACTGCGGCCAGGACAAGTGCATCACCCAGAAGTACATGTGCGATGGCAAAGTTGATTGTCCGTGGGCTCAGGATGAACGAAACTGTCGTGAGTACTAAAGTATAAAATATATATATATATATATATATACATTATAAAAATCTGCTGATGGAGTAGTGGAGTACCGTTAGTTAGGTCAATAGGTCATTGCCTGTTGTTACATAAACTATTTGCTTGGTGGCTTCATTGATTTATATATGAGGTCAATGACACTGCACGTCACATCCCTAAATGTAAACAAGTATTTTAAATTTTCACGCAAACATCGAGCTATTCATTCTGGTGGCTTGAATGCATATTCCATCTAAAAATTACACTAAAAATGTACTTAGGGGTTTTTCAATAAAAGTTTAAAACGAGTTTAGATTTGCAAAATAATTTGAATGATTTTTGTTCAGTGCGACTGAGTGAAAGGAATGGCGATGAAGGTAAAGGGCAGCTCGAGGTGTATAAGCCCAACCAGCAGAAATGGGTCCCTGCATGTATCGATCACTTCGACACGACATCCCCAGAGATGATATGCCGTATTTTGGGATACTCGTAAGATGTCCGGAAAAAGCCCATTGTCCATTTTTCTAATCTTCTTCTTTTCCGTACACGAAAACTTTGCAGGAGTTTAAATAATAGCCGTCTACTCGAGAAAGGAATTGAGATTAATAACTCCCCTATGGTCCTGGAAGCCTTTCTAACCCAGAAGCGCCCCTCGAATGTTAGGCCGAGAAATACGCTTCGGGAGTTCGGAACGTGCAGGGGGCAATCTTACAAAACCATCGATATGACATGCACGAATTATGGTAAGCAAAACTTCATCCGCAAAGTTCTCACCCATTCTCAACAGATTGAATCGAGTTTCAGTACTGAATCACTCCAGAAATAAGTTTCGAATACGCTTTCAATCATGTTCAAAGTTTCAGAAAGACCTCGTGTGTTTGTAATTTTAGTATGTGGAAAGGCGAGAAAAACGTATGCCGAGAGTCGCGTGAAGAGAATTGTTGGTGGAACGCCTTCAAAGCCGGGCGATTGGCCCTTCCTGGCAGCGCTACTTGGTGGACCAGAAGAGATTTTCTATTGCGCAGGTGTCCTTATTGCCGATCAGTGGGTTTTAACGGCTTCGCACTGCGTAGGAAAGTAAGTAATACTTCCGGAAAGATAGCCACAATCATCATAGATCTCCAGAAATTTTATGGCTTATTACGACGTTTATTGCAGCCATTCCGATGTCAACGGATGGACTATTCAATTGGGGATAACAAGACGTCATGCGCACTCGTACTACGGTCAAAAGATGAAAGTTAAGAAGGTTGTTCCGCACCCTAGTTACAACAACGGTATCTCCCATGACAACGACGTAGCCCTCTTTCAAGTGAGTTCTCAAACCACCAATTCGAACTACTAACATAACAGATAATTTTTTTAAAATACTATTTTTACATTTATTGTTACAGTTGGCGTCACGTGTCACATTCCACGAGCATTTACTACCAGTGTGTTTGCCCCCTGCGAATAAGGTGCTCCATCCTGGCACCATGTGCACCGTAATTGGCTGGGGAAAGAAGGAAGACACCGAAAGTAAGTAAATTTTGCCCCATTGCTCACGCCTGTCGGCGAAAGAGATTGAATCCGACCTCAATGCTTTTAAAGCGCACCCTTTTATGTATGTGTGTACTAAAGTAAAGTACTAGAGTAAATTCCAAAAACCGACAAAACCGCAAACTGAAGTGTTATGATTCGGTCAGTATTCAATTAGCTCTGAAGAAGCGAGCCACATGGTTCGCGAAACGCGTCCGTCACCTCAAAACGCGACTTTTCGCAAATTGACTGGAAATTTCCCTAATAATTGGTACCCAATTAGTACCAATTGGTACCACCAACCGCTGAATTGATACCTCAAGGGAACCCACTTAATTAAAAACCCACCTCAGAACGCCACTTGTCATAAAACACCTCGAATCAGTTTGAAATTTTGTAACGATTTAGTACCCAATTAGTACCCTCAGAAAACACTAACCCCCAAATTAGTACCTCAAAGAAACCCTCCGATATCAGGGGGCAAAGATACCACGCGCCACCTCAGAACGCCACTTGTCGAAAAACAAGTTGAATACATTCTAGCTTTTGTAAGGAATTAGTACCCTCAGAAAACACCGATCCCCAAATTAGTACCTCAAAGGAACTCCCCTAAATCACGGGTAGTTCTTTCGCGCGTCACGTCAGAACGCTACTTGTAAAACAACTCGAATCCGTTTGAAATTTTGTAAGGATTTAGTATCCAATTAGTACCCTCAGAAAACACTAACCTCCAAATTAGTACCTCAAAGGAACCCCCGATATCGGCGGGCAAAGATAGCGCGCGTTACCTCAGAACGCCACTTGTCGAAAAACAAGTCGAATCAATTCTAGCTTTTGTAAGGAATTAGTACCCAATTACTACTCTAAGAAAACACCAACCCCCTAATTGGTACCTCAAAAGAACCCCCATAAATCACAGATAGTTCTTTCGAGCGTCACCTCAGAACGCCACTTGTCGTTAAACAACTCGAATCAGTTTGAAATGTTGTACGGATTTAGTACCCAATTAGTACCCTCCGAAAACACTAACCTCCAAATTAATACCTCAAAGGAACCTCCCGGTATCGGCGGGCAAACTATTGCGCGTCACCTCAGAACGCCACTTGTCGAAAAACAAGTCGAATCAATTCTAGCTTTTGTAAGGAATTAGTACCCAATTAGTACCCTCAGAAAACACCAACCTCCTAATTGGTACCTCAAAAGAACCCTCATAAATCACAGGTAGTTCTTTCGAGCGGCACCTCAAAACGCCACTTGTCGTTAAACAACTCGAATCAGTTTGAAATTTTGTAAGGATTTAGTACCCAATTAGGACCCTCATAAAACACTAACCTCCAAATTAGTACCTCAAAGGAACCCCCCGATATCGGTGGGCAAAGATAGCGCGCGTCAACTCAGAACGCCACTTGTCGAAAAACAAGTCGAATTCGTTCTAGCTTTTGTAAGGAATTAGTACCCAATTAGTACCCTCAGAAAACACCGATCCCGAAATTAGTACCTCAAAGGAACTCCCCTACGGGAGTTCTTTCGAACGTCACGTCAGAACGCCACATGTAAAACAAAGTGGCATTCTCAGGTGCCATTCGAAAGAACTACCCGTGATTTAGGGGGGGTTCCTTTGGGGTAATAATTTCGAAGTTGGTGTTTTCTCAGGGTACCAATTGGATACTAATTCCTTATAAAATCTAAAATAGATTCGACTTGTTTTTCCACAAGTGCGTTCTGAGGTGTCGTTTTTGATTGAAGGCACATAACTCGAAAACTACTTAACAAAAAAAAGTTAAGTAAAGTGTATTATACTCCTGAATCATTTCTACATGAGTTTTATGACTATCAACATGTTTTGCCTGTCTGGGTAGACATGAGCGCGGTTTCTCTTTTAACCGCTTACCACAAAAATTAAAATATTAAAAAAGATTGTGAATAAGATGTTGTTCGGAATCGGATATCTCAGATTCACTATATTCGTCTCGTTTTCGCCCTTACAGTGTCAGAATACGAGCCTGAAGTGAACGAAGTTGACGTTCCAGTGCTGAACAGGGACCTATGCAACTCTTGGTTGGAAAGCAGGGACCTGAATGTCACAGAAGGAATGATATGCGCAGGTTATAAAGATGGTGGAAAGGACGCCTGCCAGGTAAGTCAGCCGCCCCTGAGAACCTACCCCAGCACCCCCCGCCGACAGTTTGGGGGTGAAAGCGTAAATTCAACCCCGAAAAACGACTCGGACGTCTCATTCTGTTTAATTTAATCTCGCGAATTATTAAAACAGACATAAATCTGGTGCGCCAAGGGTAGATTTTCTTATAATTTTTCACACTTGCGGCGTATTATATCTAAACGAGAAATACCAGGACAACCTGGTAAGTTATTTTAAAATATTGCCCATTTTGTGTAGTTTGTGTTATTAGTGTTATACCATTTTAAACACTACACAACATAGACAATCTTTTAGGATAACTTTTCAGCTTATCCGGGTAAAAGGAGAGTCGACAATTCTCAAAAGAAAGAAACGTGTTTTACCGACAAAAGCTAAATTTGCGGTCACAAACGAGTACCTATAGGTAAATGCTAAAAGAGACAATGCTAATTTGTTTATTCCGTTGAAATGCAAATACCGAATACGGTTTTTAATTAACTAATTACGTTTAATTAAAAAAGTTTCCGGGGTAGTTCGGTCGAACGCAGCGTGGGGGTGCGCGCGCGGGCGCGTGCTGCCGTTTTTATTAAAAGCAAATTGTTTCGCGCTCTAGCCTCAAGTTTCTGTGCGAATTGTAAGGGAATTTTAGTATTAAAATTCTTTGGCCTATGTGGACGAACCGGGCCCTTTCCGGGTTTGCTCACCTGCTATAACACTGCTTAGACGCTTGCTGAATTTACTTTTATATACAATATACATAATTAAATAATTTTGATTAAAATTTACTTGTCAAACAAATTTTTTCCAATGACCACAGCGAATAATTTATAAATACATAGCTGAAAGTGATCTAGCAGCTATCATTTTTGTATTGAAAAATACGTCTCGCAAAATATAGTCTTTCGATTAAAGTAAATTGAAAAAAAGGTGAACAAAATGGATACTTATAATTTGTATTCTTTCCTTTTCAGGGTGATAGTGGGGGCCCTTTGCTGTGTAGGGATGATAGCGATCAAGACCGATGGTTCGTTGGGGGCATCGTAAGCTGGGGTATAAAATGCGCTCACCCCCATCTACCGGGGGTCTACGCATACGTGCCGAAATACATCCCTTGGATCCTTCAGCAGATGAAGGAACAGAACGACTAACACGAGACAACAAACAAGACAATAAATCACGAAACAAACTCCGAATGGTACAAATTATACAAAGATCTTACTATGCTTTAAGAAAGAGAAATATAGCGAGAGCTAGAGAGGAAACGATACAACGCTCGGTATTAACTTTACTCTCACCAACATTACCCAAAAAGCCCAAATGCCAAACTACGGATCTCCCTATGTTATAAACTCCCTCGCTATTCCCCTTCCCACCCGCGTCCGCTCCCTCCCCTCCTCCCCTCTTCCCCTCCTCCCCTCCTCTCCTCCTCCCCTCCTCCCCTCCTCCCCTCCTCCCCTCCTCCCCTCCTCCCCTCCTCCCCTCCTCCCCTCCTCCCCCTTCTCCCCTCCCTCCACACCTCATCGCCCCTTCTCCTCCGTTCCTTTCCACTCCATTCCCCTCCCCTCGCACCACCCCCCCCCCCCCCCTACCAATAAATAATTCCAATTTTGCTCAAAATCGCTTGCCTGATGTTTGACAATAACTGTTCACATAAATGACAATAATCATTGGCCAAATCGATGTTTCGGGCCAATGACAATTTATTTCGATATATTGCTATGATATTGCCATGCCAAGTATTGGATATAACCTCAAAAAAAGACAATTTGAAAACACCGGTTAACCCTATTGGCTAATTTCTATCCTCGATTTAGTAAAGAGTTTTTTGGGTGATAATGTCGAGCAGTATTATCATAAGTACAAATGATGGTGGTTTTGCATTTGGGCTGTGGATGTTTTCTAAAAAAAAATTGTGGTGTTCTAGTGTCCCCGAATTCCTCTATATGCTCCCCTAAGCCCGACCCCTCCCCGTGAACCACAATTTAAGCTACGCACAATACCTATAGATAAAAATTAAATCCTATAGTGATAAAAAATGACAATTTTTGACCTAGTGTTCTTGCGAACAGCTACTATACATGTGATCTGTTTTTACAGCTGTGTCGTATACATTTTTGACTCTGCGACGAGCCATGAAGTTAGATATATATATTATATTATATACCTTTTTAGATATACCTATATATTATTATATACACTATACATATACAAATAACGAGAGATGATTTTGACAATAACAACAAACTTGATGCTTCAAGACTCGCCACAGGGCATTGCTTCGATATATTTTATACCCTTAGAGAAGAAAATGGAGTATCATAGTTTTCTATAGATTTATAATAAAAAATGGAGTGTAATGTAATAACAATATGTTAACTTTCTACTATGTGCAGGTGTATGGTGGCCAACACGTACGCGAAAAAGTCAATAATCAACTTCGTATTAGAAGAAACAATTGTCAAAATCCTTAGCTAAATCAATTTGGTTAAGTTAATATCAATTTTAAGTCATAACATTTATATACAGCCGTCCTG